>CM060924.1:733720190-734970190 GCA_030737875.1 Allium sativum | reverse complement strand
GTTTTAAGTTAAAATTTGTGCTTTAGTGAATAGTTACTAAATGAAAGGGGTTAAGTAAAGCGATCATCGAACAAATCTTTCAAAAATAAGAAATGAATTATAAAACCAGGTTGAAATTCAAGGTGGTAATCGAGATTTTAAGATCAGTGGTTAAGTGACAAACTGATATTATTCTAAGGTAAGGACGCTGTTGATCAAGGTCTGAGAGGTAACTAAAATACCCCAACCTGGTTGGCTTCACTATTATCGAGGGATAGTATTAGTTTGAATACCCTATACAAGGGATATCGAACTCAAATGCAAGATTTTGGGAAAAAAATAATATTGCAATATTAGTTTTAAAAGAAATAAGAATATTGTTTTCAAATTATATTGAATATTTGTTTATTCAATTAAAGTTGATCGAATACAGTATTTGAGGTAGTTCTAGTCAAACATAGTCATTCAATAAGAGTTGTCATTGCGTACGACTGCTAGCGTAATTCGTAGGGCTGCAGATAGCCTACGGCAGTCGGATGTTTCCTGGGGGAATCAGGTGTAACCATTGTGATCGCTGCGATCTAGAGTCAAGCGAGTGGAGTTAAGTCGAGTATTAGTTAATCAATCGGAGTAATCAAGTCGAGTTAGTCAAGTTAGAGTTAAGTCGAATATTAGAATTGATTAACGATTTTGTTAAACATATTTTAAGGGGCCAAGCAGTGCCAAGTACTGAATCAGCAAGCTTGTTTTATTCACACATGTGTTATTTGATAGTTAAAACACCGACTATCAAAACCTGACCAGTACGATTGTTGGTATGGAAAGACCGGGATCGAATTTATATTCGAAAACCATTTCGACCAACAAGTACGTGAAGATATTAGAAGATGATCGAGATGGAGATTTGAAGACCGTGGATCTTCATAAGCGGAAGAACTGCTAAAAATCTCTGGTTTAGCGGCCAGAGATAAACTGTGGTTTTGTCGTGGTTGGAATCCACGGGTCACAAGGACTTCTCGCTACTGATCCACGGGGTGATTCCTATATGAGATGCAGTAGGAGAGTGCCTTCGATTCATCTTGTTCCTGGATGACTTGTATGGACAAGTGTCTGACAGAGTATTTCCAAAGGGGTCATGTACGTTGATTTCTTCAAACGTATTTCTGTAGATGGCGGAGGAGGCCATACACCTTCTCTTAGCTAACCGCAGAGTATTTTTGTGGACGTCAATTAGTGATGTCCGGCGGATCTGACGATGTGGCTTTCAAAGTGAATGGTAGCCAGATGTTCGAAGAGATGAATTCTAGCCTCAAGCCTCATCAACTGGGAAATGAAAAAAATCGGGCAGGCAGCATGGCTATGTGGGTCGCTCCCATTAGGATGTATGATCACCTATCTAGAGAAATTCCATTTGCTTCTTTGATCTGTATTCGATGCTGTCCCTTTTTCGGGCAGGCGGTTGCTGATCCCAACCGTCGGTGATATACATTCGATACACTCAAGCGAACTGAGAGGTCGGTCATGTGAGGGCTGGGTTGCAAGACGTTCTTGTTGAACCCAGTGTATTCGCCTCTAGAGATACACTATCGACAGGTGGTCCCATACCTTGTCAAGGTTGGAATCCAATATCCAATAAGCGCCCGCGGTTTTAATTGTATACTATATATGGGAAGCGTGAGATGCAAGCGTTCCTCTAGATTGTTATTTATTTGTATTTAGACATTATCATAATATCAGATCAAGTTATGATTTCAAAAAGGTTTGGGTTATAGTAAGGTAAAAACCGTCTGTGTTTATGTGTGGGCTGGTCTTACTATATCCTTTGATTTCAGAAAGGATTTCCAAAGTTAAACAAGTGTGTGTTATGTGAATTGATCACTGATAGCATTCTAGACTGACCCGGTGTATTTTGTTTTAAATCAAATGTGCTCGGGTCAGACCGAGTAAGTTCCAGGTTAGGTCTCATTTGGAGTTTCAGGAGCTAGAAGCAGGAGGCTTCACCGCTAGTTATATAAAGTTATTTCCGCTGTGACAGTTATCTGTTGTACTCTGATGATTGATATGTATATACAGTTTTTTTGTATAAAGAGATTTGATATTATATTTTATTCGTTCCGCTGTGAGATTCTAATGTGGTGTTCTTCTTCTTTCTTCTATTCTAATACTTCTTTCTTTCTATTCTCACCCTCTAAATTCTTTCTCATGACAATCTGGGGTTCGATACTTGGGTTTTTGGCAAGCGATACGGGTTAATGTATTGTTGTCGAAAATTCGAGCGTCGAGCTTTTCGCTGGGTCGTTACAGTGGTATCAGAGCTATTGGCTTAGAGATAACCTTGGCTCTGTGGCGTGACTCGATAGAGATGGGGTTAGTAATACCCTAGATTGAGTTCGTGTATATATATGAGAGCACGTATTTGTGGTTTGATATTAAAATTATTGATGAAATTATTTTTGCCCAATATATTTTATAAAATAATGAATAATGATTTTTCTCAAGTTATTATAATATGGGCAAATTATTTGATTTGTTACTGTTGATTGTGTGATATGTTTGGATTGTTGGTTGCTTGAATATGACTTGAACATGAATCGAGTTGGTTAAAACCAAAATGAAGTAAATAATTCGAATCAATCAATCCAAATTTGATGAATCCGAATAGATAATTAAAGAAATAAATGAAGTGATTATAAATAATTGTAATCTCGTGTGAATTGAATTGTGTGAGTAATTGGTTGATGTGAACGATATGGATGATAAGAATGGTGTAGATATTTGAACATAACTGACATTTGTTTGTGGACTAATGAAATCCATTTGAGTTGAGAAACAGGTGCAGAAGTGCCAATTCAGCTTTAAAATCCAGCCAGAGAAATTCTGGAGTTAATTGAACCCAGTTCGAATCGAGCTGCATAATAATTAAGACAACTCAAGTATATATTATCGTTTATCGCGTAATAACGCTCGCAAAAAGGTACGCCTACGCAAATATGAAATTTTTGGTTTTTATTTGGGATTTTGAGTTTGGATTTTGATTTTTTCGACCATGATGGTCGATGTATATTTATTTCTTGATCCTGCAATATTGTAGATGGTCCTCAGTGCAGGGGAGACTCTACCGAAATTTTTCCAAAATTTATGGTGTTAGAAATTTTTGAAATTTTTCGGGGAAATTCTTTTATTTGAAATAAATTGGTTTTAAAACCAGTTGGGTTGGTTTGAAAATAAATTCGAATTTTAAAATTAATTATTTTTGAAAAGATAATGGGGTTTAACGTTCTTCTACCTTAGCAATTTCGAGGACGAAATTATTTTAAGGGGGAAGGAATGTAACGACCCGTATTTTCTACCTATTTATTTGGATTATTTTAATTATTTTATTTATTTCGAATATTGGTTTAAATTTAAATAATCGAATTTAACGATTTATTGGGAATATAATATTTAAATAAATAATAAAATATTATCTTAATTTCCAGAATTTGGGAAAATGTCGAATTTGAGGTATAACGTGAACGGGCGATCTTAAAAGGGTTAAGTATGGTTCGTATTGAAATATAGTGACGATTTCGTTTATAAAAACGACGTTATAACGTTTATTTTATAATTTAATTAAATAACGAGCTGCAGCGGAGTGGTAGTTCGCGATTTGGCGTTTTGAACTTCAATTGATCATACCGGGTTCGAAATAAGTCGGATTTCCTCGAAACAAGAAACGTCGGGACCGATTTGACGATATCTTTCCAATGGCAGAGAAAAATCCAGTTTTCGTGTTGAAGATTTTGTTTTACGTCCAAATCAATTTTTTAAAAAGTCGCTGTGGAATTTCCTTATATATTTTATCGTTATTTATATTAAATAAAGGGGTTTTTAGATTTTTATAATATCGATTTGGCTTCAAATTCAACCCGAGATATTTTATCTTGATAGTATACGATATTCTGGTCGTGTATGGCCAATTTCAAAATTTAAATAATATTATATTGAGATATTTTGAAATTGGTTTATTTTATCTGAATTGGCCAGTTATAAAAGGGACTTTCTTCAAACGACCTCTGTTTTCGACGAAACAAATTTTGTTGGGACTGTAACAGTAAATTATTGCTAGATTTTCAAATTGCACGCAAAACGGTGTTATTCTGTGAGCGTGGCAAAATAAAATACAAATAAAAATGATCAATTTGAGCGTGAACGAGCGTCATTCGAGCAAACAGACTCGGAATTCGACGAAACAAGTTTCATTAGGACCGTATCGTCAAATTATACTATGTCGTCCATTTACGTCTCGAATGGGGTTCGTATGTGAGAGCAGCAACGAAATAACAACGTTTAAAATAGCGATAGACACGAAATAAAAATCGTTAGTCAACATCACGCGTCACGTCGACTTAAAATATATTTTCCCACTCTATATAAACCCCTCTCCATCATCATTTCCAGCCAAGCATTTACCTCCCTTCACCAAATTTGCAAATAAGTCCAGTTTTACAAAATCAATTAATTCTCTCAATCCGTGAAGAATTCGTGGGGGGTTCCAAAGCAAAAGCTGTAGATCTGGTCGACGCGGACTTGCTGTGAAAAGTTGGAGAGGTATCGTCGCTTGTGGTGGAAGAAATTCGCGATGAACAGCGAAAATAACTTTTCGTTTTTAGCCAAAATTCACGGGCTGTGCTCGATTTCAGGTGTCGAGACCTTAGGGGTTTTGTTGAGGGGAGATAGGGCTTCGATTTGGTGGTGGTCTCAGGTTCTCTAGTGGTCTGTGGAGAGAGAAATCAAGAGATGAACTAAGGTGGTCATTTTGGGTTTGGTTTTGGGAGTGGCGAATGGTTTTGGCCATTTTCCGGCGAGTGAGGTCATCGAAGGGTGAGGGGCCTAAAGGGAAAAGGTCGAGGGATGAACGACGGACAGATCTGAGGTGGTGCGATCGTCAACTTCGGTCGGGTTTGGCCGGATTCTGGTGAAATAGGGATTCGGTTTGGAGCAGTTTTCACGGTGGCTGGAGCATCGTTGGGCGTCGCCGCTTCTGGTGAGGAGACCTGACGTGGAGGCGGTGTCGGAGGAAGGTCGTAGGTGGGCCCAGCTTGGTTGGAGGTGCCACGATGGTCGATGGGAGGGGTTGAAGTTTTCCGATGGGGGAAAGATTGGGAACGAACGGGTTTGAGAAGGGGAGCAAGAAGAAAACGCGTTTTGTGTTCTGCTAGGATGACGTGGCACCAAAGAAAGGTAATTAACGGTAAGCTAAAGTTATTTAATTATTTAATTTAAATATTAATTAGTTAATTATAAATCGTATATTTATTCAAACTTAAAACGAGTGTAACTTCTTCATACATTAACGGATTTCAGCGAAATTGGATCCGTTGGGATCGCAGGGACGAGACCTAGGAGATGGCGATGACTAGGCACTGATCTGACACAGTTGAAAATTTAGCTATTTTTGAACGTCCGTTCAAGATTAAAAGCGACAAACGCGTCAACCGTCGACAGAATAACCTGGTGAGTTAATTCTCACACCTTCTGGAATTCTGTAATGTGATAAATTCATATAAAAATAAAATTTACCATTTAAAAATATAAATTGGTTGCTATTGGATGATTATCGTTGACTGGTTGCTGTTATTTAGATTTAATCGATTTTCTGAAATTTATTTCCTATATTATTATGAAATGTATAACGAGCTATGGTGCAGGGAAGAACAGGTTGGAGGGATCCGATCGGATTCCTCAAATATTATATATGTTGTTTGTTTGTTTTATATGGTTGATATTTGAACTGATTGAAACCCATATGGTTGGAAAACCTGTTTGAGTGTGATGGTTGAATAGATATTCACCCGTGTGGTGTTTAAAATCAACTGACAGTGTTGATTGGGTAATTGGCAGTGAATGGCCATAAACGTGTTGTTTTAGACGTCGTTCGACCGTTCGGTGAAAACGACGTCGTTTTAAAGTTATAAATTATTTTATAACTAAAATGAGCATTTTTAAGTTATTTATATAAGGATTAAAATTAGAATTTATAAATAAATATTTTAGTCAAGTTTATCAAAGAATTATTTAAATGATTTGTGTAGAAAAATCGTACGATGTAAACATGTTATAAAGCAGAAAATCCAAGGAATTTACCTATAAGTTGGTAAAGTGAAATAATTGTTTTTAAAACAATTGAATGGTATTTTAAATTAATTAAGTCATTTAGTTGATTTAAAATTGGAATTGTATGATTGATAAGGGGGAAGTCCAAACACGGTTTTAAAACAGTTTTTAAATGATGACCTTCAAGGTAAAGGGATTGACTTGAGCGAAAGGGCGCAATCGAAACAAGGATTTTGAATGAAAAGGGAAATACATACAAATGATATTGTGTTAATTATTGGTAAATGAATTTTTGAAATAACAATCCCAGTTAAAAGGCCTTATCGTAAGGAAGATGGAAGCAGATTCTAGTTACAAAATTTAAGATAAGTTTTACTATGCTAATGCCGAATAAATGAAAACAAATTATGTGACGTAGGATTTTTATATAAACGCAAAGTTATGCGTGAAATGATGTTTTAAGTTAAAATTTGTGCTTTAGTGAATAGTTACTAAATGAAAGGGGTTAAGTAAAGCGATCATTGAACAAATCTTTCAAAAATAAGAAACGATTTATAAAACCAGGTTGAAATTCAAGGTGGTAATCGAGATTTTAAGATCAGTGGTTAAGTGACAAACTGATATTATTCTAAGGTAAGAACGTTGTTGATCAAGGTCTAAGAGGTAACTAAAATACCCCAACTTGGTTGGCTTCACTATTATCGAGGGATAGTATTAGTTTGAAATGAGTGGAGGTGTTAAGATTAGTTTTACCCTATACAAGGGATATCGAACACAAATGCAAGATTTTGGGAAATAAATAATATTGCAATATTAGTTTTAAAAGAAATAAGAATATTGTTTTCAAATTATATTGAATATTTGTTTATTCAATTAGAGTTGATCGAATACAGTATTTGAGGTAGTGCTAGTCAAACATAGTTATTCAGGAAGAGTTGTCATTGCGTACGACTGCTAGCGCGCAGGGCTGCAGATAGCCTACGGCAGTCGGATGTTTCCTGAGGGAATCAGGCGTAACCATTGTGATCGCTGCGATCTAGAGTAAAGCGAGTGGAGTTAAATCGAGTATTAGTTAATCAATCGGAGTAATCAAGTCGAGTTAGTCAAGTTAGAGTTAAGTCGAATATTAGAATTGATTAACGATTTTGTTAAACATATTTTAAAGAGGCCAAGCAGTGCCAAGTACTGAATCAGCAAGCTTGTTTTATTCACACATGTGTTATTTGATAGTTGAAACACCGACTATCAAAACCTGAACAATACGATTGTTGGTATGGAAAGACCGGGATAGAATTTATATTCGAAAACCATTCCAACCAACAAGTACGTGAAGATATTAGAAGATGATCGAGATGGAGCTTTGAAGACCGTGGATCTTCATAAGCAGAAGAACTGCTAAAAATCTCTGGTTTAGCGGCCAGAGATAAACGGTGGTTTTGTCGTGGTTGGAATCCATGGGTCACAAGGACTTCTAGCTACTGATCCATGGGGTGATTCCTATTTGAGATGCAGTAGGAGAGTGCCTTCGGTTCATCCTGTTCCTGGATGACTTGTACGGACGAGTGTCTGACAGAGTATTCCCAAAGGGGTCACGTACATTGACTTCTTTAAACGTATTTCTGTAGATGGCGGAGGAGGCTATACACCTTCTCTTAGCTAACCGCAGAGTATTTTTGTGGACGTCAATTAGTGATGTCCGGCGGATCTGATGATGTGGCATTCAAAGTGAATGGTGGCCAGATGTTCGAATAGATGAATTCTAGCCTCAAGCCTCATCAACCGGGAAATGACAAAAATCGGGCAGGCAGCATGGCTATGTGGGTCGCTCCCATTAGGATGTATGATCACCTATCTAGAGAAATTACATTTGCTTCTTTAATCTGTATTCGATGCTGTCCCTTTTTCGGGCAGGCGGTTGCTGATCCCACCGTCGGTGATATACATTCGATACACTCAAGCGAAATGAGTGGTCGGTCATGTGAGGGCCGGGTTGCAAGACGTTCTTGTTGAACCCAGTGTATTCGTCTTTAGAGATACACTACCGGAAGGTGGTCCCATACCTAGTCAAGGTTGGAATCCAATATCCAATAAGCGCCCGCGGTTTTAATTGTATACTATATATGGGGAGCGTGGGATGCAAGCGTTCCTCTAGATTGTTATTTATTTGTATTTAGACATTATCATAATATCAGATCAAGTTATGATTTCAAAATGGTTTGGGTTGTAGTAAGGTAAAAACCGTCCCTGTTTATGTGTGGGCTGGTCTTACTATTATCCTTTGATTTCAGAAAGGATTTCCAAAGTTAAACAAGTGTGTTATGTGAATTGATCACTGATTGTATTCCAGACTGACCCGGTGTATTTTGTTTTAAATCAAATGTGCTCGGGTCAGACCGAGTATGTTCCAGGTTAGGTCTCGCTTGGAGTTTCAGGAGCTAGAAGCAGGAGGCTTCACCGCTAGTTATATAAAGTTATTTCCGCTGTGACAGTTATCTGTTGTACTCTGATGATTGGTATGTATATACAGTTCTTTTGTATAAAGAGATTTTATATTATATTTTATTCGTTTCGCTGTGAGATTCTGATGTGGTGTTCTTCTTATTTCTTCTATTCTAATACTTCTTTCTTTCTATTCTCACCCTCTAAATTCTTTCTCATGACAATCTGGGGGTTCGATACTTGGGTTTTTGGCAAGCGATACGGGTTTATGTATTATTGTCGAAAATTCGAGCGTCGAGCTTTTCCCTGGGTCGTTGCAGACCGGGATCGGATATTGTCATACTCTCTGCCAATACCGAAAACACTTTAACAACTGTGTACGCGGTATAGTTCCAGAATGAAGTAGGTTTATTTGGAGGCGATTACTGGATTTGAAGAAAGAGAACGATAATGGATATCCTTGACCTTCGGGTCATAATTAAAATGACTAAAACATGCCTATACCGTGACCAAGTGGGGTTAGCTACGTCCATCGGCAACGCTTCTTCCTTTATTACTATAGTCTCTCGGTTTGGTTGATTTGATTTGATGCGCATTCGTGATTTGGAGTGTTGTCTGAGGTGGGCAGTAGTCGCGGCTATGCGTTACCACTAGTCCGGGCGTGCAACTAGTATATTCATACTCTGGGCATTCCTCGTGTGCCTTGTCATATTATCATGATCGAGCCCCCTACGATTTTGATTTAACTTTGTCGTATAACGGCGCATCCCTATCCGCCGACGTACTGGTGTGTTATATGCAAATTGTACGACAATGATATAAACGGTGTAAGGGTAATAATGGTAATCCCGCTTACACTATTTTATTATTTTATATTTAACCATAGACATTATTATAATAGCGTATTATATTATATAGTATTAGTTTGATGGATCCTTAAGAGATGGAAATTCCCGTAACATCTCTTAATTTATTGCACTCATATTATTAAATGAAATTTGATTTAACTAATATGAGAATGATTTAGTTCTGATACAAGTGTTTGTTTTGTTTTTTTTGTTGTAATACTCTCAGGTCAGACCGAGTTGCAGTTAGCGAAGTTTCACTTGCTTTGAAGATACTATTATGAAGACGAAGATGGAGCTCAACAGACATATTATTATTATTCAGCTGCAAATGCATTGGTATGCTGTATGTTAATTTACTCCGATAATCGTAGTAAATTATAATAAAATGTATGTTTTAAGAGCTTCACGAGCTGTATTTATTTATTATATTTTGTCCTTCCACTGCGAGATTCTGTATTTGTTTTCTTCTTTCTTCTTTTTCTTATTTTTTTAATCCCAATAACTATCCGTATTTTTGATCTGTTTATGTCGACATTAAGAATCATTGTCGATTTGAACGGTCAAAAATCCCAGATGTTACAAACAGCAACACAGTTGTTGGCATTCCATCGTATACCAACTGATATATATAAATATCGACATCCTGTCACCATGTAACTAATATATGCTTTTAATGTCAACTCTACAGATGCAAAGTCTAAACTACTTGTTTGCACAAGCTGCTACTACTATACTTTGAGAAATACATACAAATATATTCTTGTCATTTATGGTAACGACGGGGAGAAGAAAATTTAATGTGGTTTACTATGATCTTTAACTATAAATTAATAATGAAATAACCTGGATAGTCTACTATGATCCAAAATATATATCAAAAACCATTGTTATGGCTTTGGCTAAAATGAGATATAAAAGCCAATCATACAAATTGGGGGTCTTTTGCAATGAGATCCAAACAAAAACTATAGGACCAATTGTGGAACCAAAACAAAAACGATTCTAAAATGAATCATTTTCGAGATCGATTCACTAATTGATATAAAAATGAGTTAGTTCCTTTTACCATGTTTCCGCAACTCCTGGCTTTGCGTTATGCTCTTCTTCTTATCTCTTTTAGTGAGATTCAGGATCCTAATATTCGGTACCAACCAAAACACAGCAATATTCACATCACTGAATATATTTGAAAGGGATTACTTGGATTCGATTTGATTTACTAAGAGTAATTTTGAATTTTTAGTGGCGACTGGGCAAAGAAAAAGGGATATTTTTGATATAGATGGAGAAGCAGTAAAAGCGTAAAAATTTTCGAAAGAAATGGTGTTGTTGAAAGAGTTGTTGAAAGAGACGGAGGAATATTGGAAATGTCGAAGAAGAAGAAGGCGGAAGAAAATCTACGTGAGAAGATGCGTATGTTTTTGGCTTCAGAAGAAAATTGATTATCACCCACAGTAGGCAAACCTCCCTAACGGTCGGTTTGACAAGTCTGCCTCGGTTTCCTCTCTTTTGTCGCCTACAGTCAGTTTTTTATGTTAAGTCGAATAATTATTAGTTTGCACATTATTTTATAATTTTTTAAATTACAACATATAAGAGTATAGGACAACACATAAGAAGATCGCAACTACTTTCCGCACGTGTACGCTCTGCCCCATCTCCACCTCAATCCTCATCACCAGCTGTACCTTCACCTCCAACTACTTCAGATCAACTTCAACAACCTTCCTCTACGCAATCACCTTCCTATATTAATGCTTGGGTTGAGGAAGATAATACCATTAACAACAATGAGATTCAACCAAAACCTAAAAGAAAGAAACGAGGCATGACACAGTTGAAAGGGTTGGAATGCAGAACAATTCAAATGAAAAGATAGAAGTGGTTTTCAATGAGAAAGGGCAGCCTATAGGTGATGCTTCTATATCTTTTGCATCTTTCATAGGTGCTTTAGCATGTTATAAAGTTCCTATCACCGTTGATGACTGGAAAAAAGTTTCCAGCACTTAGAAAAAATACCTGTGGACACTTCTTTTGGTAAGAGTACTACAATATATTTTATATCTGGGTATGAAAGCTTATATTAATTATTATTCTCAAAATACAACATTTTTCAGTTAAGATACAAAATCGATGAAATCCACAAGGATTACGTATTTCAAAAGATGGCTGCTTCTGTAATAGGGTATATATGTCAAGTAGGCAGTGCTGTACAAGAAGCTATACGTTGGATGAAGCTGAAAAAGCAGCAAAACTTGCTATGTTCAAGCCTGGAAATTTGAATGATAACCAATGGGGTGAACTCATTAAACAGAGAACTACCGAAAAATTTCAAGTAAGTTGTGTTTATATCTTTTATTCGTTAAGTATTGCAATAAATATGTAATGTTAAGCCAAAGTATTCAAAACTGCGACAAAATAATTTTTGCATGAAATAGCACTAAATACAGTGCTTTACCATAGTTTGATAACACATGCCTCATTGTTCCAGCCATATTTACTTTGAAATTACTATTGTTAATATATCCATGTTCTTTTGTGCCATAAAAATATTTTATAATTGACTTTTTGACATAGGCGAGAGGTGGTCTAATGAAGCAAGTGAGGAAAAAGCATACTCATCCACATACGATGAGCCGGTCAGGTTATGCAAGATTGTAGCAAAAATTGGTTAAATAATTTTCTACCTTCAATACCATTATGATATTATTTTTTTGGTATAGTTTTCTAAATTTCAATCATATACGATATTGATGTATATTATAGAAGCAAGAAAAACCTGGACAAGAAGTTACTAGAGAAATGTTGTGGACAAAAGGACATATGAATAAAAATGGAAACCTGACAAATAAAGCTGTTGAAGAATCGATTGTAAAATATTTATATTTATTATACAATTTACATGCATGTTATTGAAGATATATTAACTAACATTGCATTTTATATTTATCCTGTTAAGAAAAAAAATACACAATTCCACGAGTCATAGTCCAAGATAGCGAATCAATCATTGACAGAAGATGCTCTTTTACAAGTTCTGGGGGCTGATCGACTTTGTAGATTAAGAGGACTTGGGTTTGGAGTCACATCTTCAAAGCTAAAAGCCCAATCACAGAGTAGCACAATGGCACGTTCACTTGAAGAAAAAATAAAAGCGTTAGAGGCCAAAGTTGACGTACTTACTGAGGTAATAATAACATTTAATTTAAGCAGTTCCAATTCTGCTTATCTTCGTCTAACATCAGTATACCCTATTACTTTTTAACTACTGCAGTCATGCCAAAACAGCGTTGGAAATGATGTTGATGGACAAATAAGTGAATCTGATGCTAGGCAAGTAAACCGAAAAATAATGATAATTTAACGATAATTTAAAATTTAAAATTAATGATAATATAAAATTTTAATATTAAGCATTAATTTATTCTGAATGGAATGAGATAAATGAATTGATTTTTGTAAATGAACAATAATAAATACCTTTTAAATAGTGAGATGCAACAACGGTCTAATTTGAATTCAATTTCTAAGCGACTCAATTTGTGTTATTTGAATTTAAGTTAACTTATAAAAACTTAAATTTAATTAATGAAATTAAATTAATAAATAATTTAATTTACCAAATTTATTAAAATGTAAAATTTTCTGAAAAAGTCAGTTCTGGTCAAATTTGATCAAATTTTGAATTCAAGCTAAAATTTAAAAGTTGTCAAAATTTAATTTTTTCTTTTTTTTATTCATTTCTAAATTCTAAGTGATTAGCATTTTTCATTTCATGGAAATCCGCATTTGTTTTCTTAAGATATGAGTTTTATAGTGTGCAAAACACTCAAACAGACATCATTTTTGTGTTCATACTTACATGACATCTTTGGCTTTATTGAGATGTTAATTTGGCTTCTTAGGAAAGCTTTGCCACCTAACACCTCATTAATAATCTTACGTTTCCTTTTACATTTGATTTACCGTTCGTATATCATAAATGTGAGATAAAAGCATACAAATTACTCCCCTTGATTTTTCACGCAACCAAAGAAAGATGAAAGGAAAGTAAAAAGAAAAACTAATGGGAACAAACAAGCGTTCAAAATGGAAGTTTCATTTATCTTTTCTCTTCACTTATATATTTATTGTAGCGTCCCGGGAATTTCGACACTCGAATCTCGACACTAATACAACCCGTGTCCAAAACTCAAGTATCCAAAACCCCAGAAAGCTAGGAGGAAGAAATTAGAGGGTGAGATAAGAAAGAAAGAAAGTTAGAATAGAAGAAAAAGAACAACAACACAACACCATCAGAGTCTCACATCGCAGTGGAACAAAATATAGTATATAAATAAACTTTATAGAGAGCTTTGAAATAAAGACTTACAATCATCAGAGCACATCAATACACCTGGACAGTTATAATAAACTGTCCTCATATATATCACACAGCGGAATAATACTAGATAATATCATACGTCTGAACACCTTCAGCTCGTCTTTGGACTTCACAGCATCTGATAACCTGAACATGTACACCCCGGTCTAACCCAAGCATTACAAACACCGGGTCAGTCTGCTGAACCAGAGTGAGAAAAACTCGCACAGTATTAAGGGTATCGCACAATCCTGATTTTAAAGTTAAAATCTTTCAAAGAAAAGGATAATCGTAAGACCAAATCCACACATAAACACCGACGGTTTTTACCTTAGATAACCCAAAACATTTTTGAAATCAATATCTTTTCTGATATTATAATAATGTCTAAATACAAGTAAATATCAATCTAGTGGAACGCTTACATCTCACGCTCCACATATATAGTATACAATCAAAACTGCGGGCGCTTATTGGAAATTGGATTCCGACTATGACAAGGTATGGGACCACCTGCCGATAGTGTATCTCTAGAGGCAAATACACTGGGTTCAACAAGAACGTCTTGCAACCCAGCCCACACATGACCGACCACTCATTTCGCTTGAGTGTATCGAATGTATATCACCAACGGTGGTATCTAGCCACTGTCTCCCGAAAAGGGACAGCATCGATAGATTTAAGAAGCAAAAGGATTTTCTCTAGATAGGTGATTATACACCCTAATGGGAGCGACCCACATAGCCATGCTGCCCACCCGATTTTTGTCATTTCCCGGCTGATGATGCTTGAGGTTATAATCGATTTTTGAAACATCTGACCACCACTCCCATCATCCATACAAGTCATCCAGGACCAGGATGAACCGAAGGCACCCTCCTACCGCATCCTAGGAATCACCCTATAGATCAGTAGCGAGAAGTCCTTATAATCCGTAGATTTCAATCACGACAGAATCATCGTATATATCTCTAGGGATCAGCTAGAGAAATTCAACAATAGTTCTTCCGCTCATGAAGATTTATTGTCTTCAATTGCTCCATCTCGATCAGCATCAGATATCTTCTTTCGATTACGTATTTGTTGGTCGGAATGGTTTTCGAATATAGATTCGATCCCGGTCTTTCCGTACCACAACGCGTTAGGTCAAATTTTGATAGTCGGTTATTTAACTATCAAAATAAACAAACATATAAATAAAATGAATCCATTGGTTTATTCAGCATCACCTGGCCTTCAAAAATAATATATCAGTTTTAATATATAATATTCTCAAATCATTTCAATATGTAAATATTCTCAAATCATTCTATTTATATACTTAGGACTGTCTTAAAACCATATCTAGTTTCATTTCAAAACTTCGCATTAATTATCATTCCAAAACATTTCTACAACATTACTTATTATCTATAATTACAAAGTTGATCTAATTCATCATCGTAAAACAATTCTTACGAAATCTCCTTTTGTCTCGTTATTACAAAATAATCGTCGCTTATCCCTTTGGAATAAACTCACTTTACATCTCATCTCGTTACTTTGAACATATCGTTATACTTTCAAAAACTCCTTTTATCTCTTTTATTTTAAAATATCACTTCGTATTCTCAAGCCCTTTTTTATTCCTTTATTTCGGAATCCCATTTATATATTCCCAAATAACGTTACACTATTATTTTTCAAAATAAATTACACTAACATCTTTACCATCACAACTAATACCATCCTCCGATAATCCCGAAGTCGTTCAAGTTGGGGTATTGAATTACCTCTCAGACCTTGATCAACAACGTTCTTATCTTAAGATGGATATCACTTGTGATACCAGAGACCGATATTTATTCCCAATACTAAACCAAATCTCATTTTAGTTATAACTCGATGAAAGCTCATCTCTCATTATGGCGAATCTATATCGCATATAATTATCTTAACTCGCATGGCCACTATAATTCAAACTTGGGTTTTAGTTTGATTTCCTTTCCAAAACTTCATTAGTTCATAACCATAAATCAGTAAGGAAATTAATCTTTACTTTCATTATTAAACAAATGATAATTAAATATCAACATTTAATAATGTTTTACTTAACCATTTATCATTTCCACTAAATAAATAAATTTAATAATTCCATTTTAGTTAAAACAGTTGGCTTAGTCGACTTTAACATGATTAACTTGTTAATCAAGTCTTAATCCATCTTTCCACTTATTTTAAATAATTCCACTTGATTGTTATTTAAATAATAATCAATTCAACAAAATCTCATTTTAATTGTTTATTAAAATAATTAATCGTTACGTTAACTTTTGTTCACTTGCTTATCAAAACATGAGAACTGGTTTCCTAAATCATAATCAAGATGAGGCACGTGCTTCGCACACGGCAGATTTTGATATAAAAATAATGAATAAAACAACCATATGTGGTTGGTTTAATTTTCCCTTTTTGTAAACCCAATTAAAATAATATATTAAAAATATATATTCAGTTATAAAATAAATTTCATAACTTCATTTCTATCGATTTACCTAATGGTAAATCCGTCTTTATAAAACAGTTTGTATATTTAACCATCTGTTATACATTCCTCAACCAATATTACACATTGGTTAATAACCAAACAAATGTTGAATTTTGGGTTCAACAATCAATAACCAATTCAATAATCCAATCATATGGGTTCAACAGTTCACATGATGATGATAATAAATTTAACTAATAACGGTCAACTACTAACATCAGTTCAAGCATACAATTCAATCAAATAAGTTTATATTATAAACGTACCCAACAAGGTAAGTTACCCTGTTTGGAGACCATTGTTAAAAATAACGATGTCATTTCATTAAATTAAATAATGGTTTAACTTAAATAATCGATATAACCATGTTTAACAGCATCACAACAATCAAATCAACCAACAATTAGCAAACATGGCATAAATAAATAAACTCGACTTATAAAAATTATAAGTAGGGGAACTGAGTGAGTTTAACTCACCTTGATTGTCATTTGACGTCAAACGGTTTATTTTAATTAAATTAAACTACTGCTTAATTTAATTAAAAATTCTAGTTGCAATCATTTCTGATCTAGCCAGCTTCCTAATGTCGCGTTCACCGATATGGTCCAGCCGCTTCCGGTCTTGTCGATTTCTGATAATAAAGATGCACGTTACGATATTTTATACGTATGGGTTTTTAAATTAAACTAACTAGACCTTAACTAAATTTTAATTAAGGATACATTTATATAATTGGCCACTTTAATTACTTTTTGTGTACACGTGAATAGGAATAGGCACTAATATAAAATGGGTTAGGAAATTTTTAGACTAAAATGTCCCGCTGTTCATATATACAGAGTCGGCATCGTTTAAGTGCGGTTAGTCATATATAATGAAATGTTATATTATAAATTGATCATGTGTCTTTACCTGCTGTGTTCGACGGCCTCCCCACCATTAAAGCATTCCAACACGTCCTGCCTTTTCGTTTTTTTCCCAGCTGCTACATGATCCCATCGCTAACGCTTCCTCCCGGCTCGCCCCTCTAACACCGTTCATTTCTTCTTCTGATCTTTTTCTTTTTCTTCTTGCTACAGTAAGCCTTCATTAGTTTAAACACATTCCACCCCATACTGACTGATCTTCTAACGCAACTCCTCCCCACAACTTTGTTCCACAAGTCTACTTCATCCACGCCTTGATTTAATTTCACAACCGAGACTCCTTTATTAGCAACTCACGTAGGCTAACAAGGCCCAAGCTTACCCGGCCCGCTTGCCCTTGAAATCACGTCTCCACGCCTCATGTTTTCTTCCTGACAATTCGTTCTGCCTTTCTTCCTTTACGGATGAGTTTTGCTTCTTCTTTTTTTATTAAGTGGGCCTTCAGTTTCAGTAAGCCCAAACCCAGTCCTGAATAACCCACGTCCCCAACCATATCCGAATCCGCTACAGCCCGCTATAGACCAGCTTGCTCCCACCATTCCTTTCCCAAATAATTAAACCTGCTACAGCACAAAAACCGCACCGCCATTCTTTCGCCAATACTAATCCTTCCCAAATGTTTCTTTTTCCTTCCGCATTAACCATCCAGTCCTCCTTCCCCTTATTCGGTTTCCTTCTTTCGCCCTTTTTTTTTACTTGATTTACTTCTTCGGTTTTAATTTTCTTCTGATTTGCGTTAGAAGGAAGAACCGTGTATATATAGGCAACATGTTAGCAGATAGGATCGGTGTCTCACTTCACACGTACACAATAGGCATGTAGTTTGATAGGTTAGCTGTGTTGGTACATTAATCTGATATGGGGAATACTCAAAACTTTCGTAGCTGAGTTTTAGCACAGGGATAGGCCTGTATGCATATTTTGTTAGTGTAGATATATTGGATCCGCTATGCTCTTTCTTTTCATATGAAGAAACAAGACAGGTAAATGGTAGAGGCTACACAATTTTAGCTCGTACAAGGACAAATTTCCTGTGAGAAGCTGACACTTGTATATGGGGTAGGCTGCTCCTTTTATTTCTTATGATAAAACAAGTCATGAAAGGGTGGCTCTGTATGTACGTATAAATTTGGATACGCATGCAGCAGTATATATTTTCTCCTTTCATAAGCTCGAGACTTTGACATGTTAGGGTATAGGGGAGAGGATAGCAGTGTGATGTCCAGTCCAATTACATGTGCGTGTATATCCTGTGAGTTTCTTTAGGTAAATAGTGTAGTGATATATCATTTCAAAGCTAGATTTGTACGTTATGTATTTTCATTAATTTGTTGAGGCGACTTTTATTTTGGGAAAGGAATGGTAATGAGGAGTAAACATGTGGGTAGGCCATCCATTCAGCACTATTTTCGTATGGCAGAAAGAAAAGACACAGTAGTCAAAGAAAATACATATATAGGGACAGAATGTATCCACAAAGTTGTTAATGTGATGAGAAAATATAGGATAGTCCTGAAATTGATTTGATTTTAAGTTTGCTTAAGGTACAAGGTTTTGTTCATGTCCGAGCCGTTACAGACAGAAATAAAAATATGATCGTGTCCAGCGATGTGCCCTAATCCCAAAAATATAATAATATCGGTAGTTTAACTTTTATTGTGGAACCCAAAATATTGATACAGGGGGCAAAATACTCCAAATAAAAAGTTGCTTATTTAATTAATTAAAAATTATAGTAAAATTCTAAAAATTAAATTATAACTACGTCTCAAAAGAATCTTGTCTAAATTCGAAACCGATATCTAGTTATATCAAATAAACCGTTGCGGTTGATAAATGATTCTATAGCGACTATTTTAAATTTTGATTTGGACATATCTTACAATCTATACGATAAAATCTCGATTTTTCTCTCCCATTAGAAAACTATAATCAAATCGATTCTAACATTTCTTGTTTCACAGAATTCCGACTTAAAACGAATCTTGTATATTGAATTGAAGTTTAAAACTCAATATTACGAACTGCCGCGGCATTTCGAGTTCGTTTTATATTAAATATAAATATAAACGTTTTATCGTCGTTTAATGAACAAAATTCAATATTAAAATCCACTAATATTATAAATAGAATATTTAAAATAAATTTAAATATTCAGAGAAAAATCCGGGTCGTTACATTTATCCTAATTTCCATTCATTCATACAACCATTCCTTTTCTTCTTCTTCCTCCTACAAATTCTCGGCAAGCAAATAATGGCAAATCAAATCCACTCTATATAATTTTATATTCCAAACCAAAGTATACTCTATTATATTTTTCTATTCGAAATCTAAATCTATATTATCAAACCTATTTTTATTTTCAATATTCCTAATCTAAATCTATATTTATTTTGTTTTGTTTTCGTTTTTGATTGGCTAAAAGACTTGTGCTTTTGGCAATTAGGATTTCAACATGAAATCATTCCTTTTATTTTCGTCTTCCCGGTGTGAATAAAAAAAACTAGATCTATATTTTTGTCTAAAACCCTTCTTATTTTTATTTATTTATTTTTCTAACATGATCCTTTAAACATAAAGTCTTCGTGAATTAGGAAAAGGTAGAAACTTCCGATTTTCATCCCCATTTTTCCAAAGGTTGTTCTGTGTGTGTGTGTGTTGGGTTATGGTGGGAGTGCTTGGTGTTTGCGTGCGTTATGACTATTATTTAGATAAAAGATTCCAAGCTGCGTAGATTTTTGTTTTTGCATGGGTTTTAATTTGAGTGAGCTTTTGCTATGTGTATGTTTAACAAAATATTAATAATAATTAGCTATGTAGCGTGTGTCTGGATTGGGGAGTGTTATATTTTTTTGTATGGCATGTGTTGAGTTGACAAATTTTTATATAAGATTTGCGAATTGTGTAGCGTTTGTGTTTTGTGTTGTGTAAGTTTTCATGTGTAAGTGTTGTGTTGTTTTGAAAAATAAAATGTATGTTTTGTGTGTTGTGTTGTGTTGCTTGTCTGTCTTCTACATGTTTCAATTTAAGTAGTTTGTGTGTGTTTTATATATATAATATATATATATATATATATATATATATATAGATGCTGTGTGTGTTAATGTGTGTTGAGAGTTGTTACTCTCTATATATGCATATATATAAAAGTTTCAAAGTTGTTTCAAAAATCCAATTACTGTGTTGTTTTGTTGATAAATTTCCTCCTCTCCTATATATATATATATATATATATATATATATATATATATATATATATGTATGTATTAAGTGACCATCGAGTTCGAATCAAATCCTGAGTTGTCCCTGGATTTCGTCGTTCCGTTCTGTGTCTATTCGTTTGCCGTCTCCACCTAATGCCACGAAATGTGAGTTTATCTCACACTTGACTTACATTTTTATAGAAGTGAAACTCAACGTACTTGAAATGCTATGAAATGTATAGGATAGTTTTAAAAAAAATTTAATAAATGTTGTACACAAATGACACACATTTATGACACGATCGATATATATGATATGAATGTGCACGTGTGACATGCATTACTTCATGTATATGTTAGATTTGTTTAGTTTACTTCATGCATATGTTTGATATGTTTGATTTATTGAGTTTATTAATATTGTTTATT
Source organism: Allium sativum (assembly GCA_030737875.1). NCBI lineage: Eukaryota > Viridiplantae > Streptophyta > Magnoliopsida > Asparagales > Amaryllidaceae > Allium > Allium sativum. The sequence goes on along the minus strand of CM060924.1, from coordinate 734,949,374 downwards.
TATTTGTTCTCGCATTGCAAGTCCCTCATTGTAACGACCAGGGATTTTCGACCCCAAAAATCGACACACAAACATCATGTCGACCTTCAAGCATCGAACACACCTAAACATTATGAGAAAGAAATTAAAGGATGAGAAAAGAAAGAAAGAAATTTTAGAATTGAAGAATAAGAAGAACACATTAGAATCTCATAGCGGAACGAAACAAAATATAATATATCAAATCTTTTTATATCAAAAATATACTATATACATACCAATCATCAGAGTACATCATATATCAGACACAGCGGAAATAAACTCTAATAATTTAACGGTGAAGCCTCCTGCTTCTAGCTCCTGAACTCCAAGCGAAACCTGACTTGTAAATATGTTCGGTCCGACCCGAGCACATTTGGTTTAAAACAAAATTCACCGGGTCAGTATGGAATACTTTCAGTGATAAATTCATAGCACAACAACTTGTTTAACTTTAGAAAACCTTTCGAAAGAAAAGGATAATAGTAAGACCAGTCCACACATAAACACGGACTGTGTTTACCTTACTATAACCCAAAACACTTTAGAAATCAATATCTTTTCTGATATTATGATAGTGTCTATCAAATCACAAATAAATAATCATCTAGTAGAACGCTTGCATCTCACGCTCTACATATATAGTATACAAACAAAACCGCGGGCGCTTATTGGAGATTGGATTCCGACTATGACAAGGTATGGGACCACCTGTCGATAGTGTTTCTCTAGAGATGAATACACTGGGTTCAACAAGAACGTCTTGCAACCCGACCCACACATGACCGACCACTCATTTCTCTTGAGTGTATCGAATATATTGTCACCTCACGGTTGCCCAGCTACCGTTTTCCCAGGAGATACAGAAACGAAAGAAGTAACAAATATGAATATTCTCTATATGGTGACAATACACCCTAATAGGCGCGACCCACATAGCCATGCTGCCTGCCCGATTTTTGTCATTTCCCGGTTGGAAGGCTTGAGGTTATAATCGACTTTTGAACCATCTGGCTACCATTCGCTTTGGATTCCACATCGTCACATCATCCAGGAACAGGATGACCGAAGGCACTCTCCTACCGCATCCTTACATAAGAGTCACCCCAAGAATCAGTAGCGAGAAGTCCTTGCAATCCATGGATTCCAACCACGACATAACCACAGTGTATCTCTAGGAGCTAATCAGAGATTATAAGTAGTTCTTCTGCTTCATGAAGATCTACGGTCTTCAAGGCTCATCTTCATTTATTTTGTACGCAACGTTGGATCGAAGTGGTTTTGGGTTGTCCCGATCCCGGTCTCTTCGAAACAACATGTCAAAAAGGTCAAATATATTTCATTGATAGTTTGGTGTTTTAACTATCAATGTTAAACAATACGATCAAGCATATTGGCAGCTCTGATTCATTTATTGAATGATCTTATCGATCTTTAGAAATCGATTTCATTTCCACCTCTTTCAAATCTCATTATTCGTTATATTGAAAGAGATAACATATCTTTTTACCAATCTCCCTTTCATTTCCTTATTTGAAAAACATTACTATATATTTGCCGAATCTCTTTTATTTCCTCTTCGCCTTGCGAAAATCATCTTATATTCTGAACTCAAGGTTGACGATAAATTTTCACAATCGAAACTTGAGTTAAACATCCATTAGTTCAATAACATTTCAAAATCTTGTTAACGATGTCACGATATTTCTCTTGTAGAAATCATAACCAAATTTCAACACTTCTATCGTTTCAAACTAATATCATTCCTCGATAATAGTGAAGCCGTTCAAGTTGGGGTACTTTAGTTACCTCTCAGACTTGATCGTCAACGTTCTTATCTCAGAATTGATAAAGGTTTGAAACACCAAATTTATCTCTCCATTTCCATCGATTCCATTTACCATTTTATTCAAACCATGGTTTTTAATAACCATTTCCCTATTTGGCATATTTAATCTTAAATAAATCTTTTTACCTTTATTAAAAATAAACTTATTAAACGTAAACTCTTTTCTCTTTTAACCCTTTTAACGTAACACGTTACCACTTGGTTTTGTTAAAAAACTGTTTTTACCAAGTCCTTTGGCCAATTCTCTTATTCTCGCAAGTTAAAGTGATTTACTTAATCTAATCCCTTGAGTAAGGTATTATCAAAAATCATTTCCGAGTTTAAACTTCTTTATAAACTCGGTTTCAAATCTTGTATTCAATTTTACCTTTCATATAATTAATCCATCAATCTTCTTTCTTTGCACATCACTTTCCAATTACCTTTGTTAACTAATTTTAATAATGTAGTGTACAAAATTTTATTTAAATCCTTTACGACTTTCCTTTACAAATTGAAAACTTCTTTCCATCTCTTTTGGTCGTACTTAATTTACTTATTAAGTACACTTACTTAAACGCCATATTAGCTTTACCACTTATTCCATAACTTTGGTATAATATCACCTTTATATGATTCATTCTTAAGCTCGATCACTTCTTAATCCCCGCCCATTTAAGAAGTGAATTTATTTAATCATTATTAAAATGAATTAATCTAATTATATTGCTTAACTGTTTTATTTGAACAGTTGTTTTCAAAACCCGTAAGTCAAATTCTACTTCTATACTAATTTAAATTGCTGCAAAATATTATGTAACTATTTTTATAAAACTATTTATAAATATCGTCTTATTTGAATTCTTTATTCAAAAAGAAATCACTTTAAACTTTACTTCAATTATAAAAATAAATTTTATAATTAAAATTACGTCGATTCACCCGATGGTGAACTAATGTCTTAAAAACAACGTTCAGATCATTTGCTGCCAATATATTAATCAATACCATTTATTGATTAAAACAACACACAACGTTGAATTTCACTTCAACGTTCAATATCCAATCAATAATCAACATTCAAATAGAATGTAATGTTGTTTAGGGGTAAACAGTTCATATTTGGGTGATATAAACAACATATAAAATATTTGAGAAATCCGGTCGGATCCCTCCAACCTGTTCTTCCCTGCATTACTGATAATATTATATAATAACATGAAATAATTATTTAAAACAAAATCATCCAATTCGACAAATATAATTTGTCGACAACCATCTAATAAACAAACAAGACATTCAATCAACCAATTCTATGATTAACGATAAATTATATTTTAATATGAATTTAACACATCATCGAATTCCAAAAATTGTGAGAATTAACTCACCTTTGTTCTTCGACGGTTGATTCACTCGTTGTTTTATTTAATTTTAAACTGACGTTTAAAATTAAATAAAATCCTGGCAGCTTCCAACCCCTTCTGGATCAGCTTAACAGTGTAGTGTTTCTCAGCGTGATTCCAACGTATCCATTTTCGTTAAATTCTGTGACCGTATAGAATAGTTGTCACTAATATAAGTTTTAATGGATTAATGCATTATTTAAACAAACCTTAATTATAAATTAATTATAAACCTTAATAACTTACCTTAATTAGACGCTTAGGCCATGCTAATTACTTTCCATATCGCCGTTAATCTCCAATGCATTCGGTATCACAGTCGAACACCGTCCCTTTTCGAAGAAAGAACGTTGAATCGAGTATTTCCTTCTTCATAATATTTATTTTTTCCAAAGTATATGAAATACCACCGCCTGCTCTCCCTTGGAGTTGAACACCGTGCCATTATCATGCTTTCCCACGTCAAAAATCATTGCACCCTTCATATATTTTTTCTTCAAACCAACTACCTGCTATTTTCGTGACCACCTAGTTCCTCTTTTATTACTTCTATATGTTCTTCCATAACACCAAAAGCCTGTACGCCCAACGCAAATACTTCTCTTTCTTCTTTTTTTTTTTTTTTTTTCAACTCAACTCGATACCCAGAAACGTTGAACACATCATTTCCTTGCCTTCCCCCAACGCACACCCTCCTGCACTGCAATTCCACCGCAACTTTGAAGGCCCTAGCCTTCCTCATTTCTTCACGTCTTGAAACCATCACTTTTTACATAGCCCTTTTCACCACGTCCCACTTCCCTACGGTACTCCGCTATTCCCAAGTTTTTTCCCGTCCATCCTCCAGTCCACAACCATCACCGAGCCTCTCCAGCTTCCACCAGTGACCGAGCTTGTTGAGAATTAATCTCAAGCATTTTAGGCAAGTTTTTAGGAATAGAAAGAGTCAAATCTCTATTATAGCGCGATTAGTAATAATTCAAATTTATGATCATATTTTTATTGAGAGAGCTTTTAAAGTTGCTATTATTTAGGAAAAGATATTTTTTTCATATATATTTAGATATATTCCTAAAATATTGCAAATCTAGAATGGTCCATTTGTATGCTATAAATAGAAGAGCTCTCTCCTCATTTGTATCAAGCAAAAATGTGAGCAAAAAAGAAAGTAATTAAAAAAAATAGAGTTTTTTATTTTCTTGCAGTATTTGTTTTCTCCTTCTGTGTTTGCTATAATTCTCAGAGACTATCCAGTAGTTCATATAGTTAACAAATTGGTATCAGAGCTAGACAAATTTTCAACAAATTGGTATCAGAGCTAGACAAATTTTTAACAAATTGGTATCGGAGCGCCAGGTTGAAACTATGGCATTTTTATTTCTTTCGTCGTTTGTTCTCACAAAAGAAAACTTCAAAGAGTGGAGTAACAGAAAGAAAAAAGAATTGATCTCCAAAGGATTATGGGAGATTGTTGAGTGTGGCTACGAGTGGCCAAAAGATGTTAAAAATATGACGGAGAAAGAGAGTGAGGCATTTACAAGGTTGAGATGGAAAGACCATCAAGCTCGTGTTGCTATGTGTGAGAACGTTGATGAAGAAGCTTTCAACCATATTATTGGAGAAGAATCTGCAAGAGATTCGTGGAAATTACTGAAAGAGGTGTACACAAACAAGGAGGCCCTAATGGCAAATAAAGAAGACGAGGCTGATTGTATGGCTCTGAAAAGAGTAGAGCAGGAGGAAGCTGTTGACAATCAAGAATTCGCTGAGGAAGTCATAGGAAAAATGGATAATGATGAGATTGTTAATAACAATGATACAAAAATTGATGATATAATGAACGTAGAAGAGGCAAGACAAAGAGCAGCCGCCGAAGCAATTGCAAAACAAGAATGGGCAGCTGTTGATAAAGCAAATGTTGAGGCACGATTGCATGCAGAAAGAGCCGCGGTTCAGAGGGCTGCCTCAGAAGCAAGAAAAAGAGATACAGATCAAGTTGAGGAGGTACTAGCAGTGAACAAGGAAGAATATAACGTATTTGATAGCAATTTTGATAAGGACGAACCTGTTGATGTAGAAGGCGAGGATAGAAGTAACACTAATGATGATGTTGTTGAGAAAGAAGTAGATTTGAAGGATACTGAAGTTGGGCTTGATGCAAATAATGCCATGAATGTTTATAGGGCGGTTGAATCTAATGAAGTAGAAAAAGAAAATACAGCTAAAGTTGAAGAAAGACGTGACCAGCTAAGGTCTGGTATTGATTTGAATTCATCGGACTATGACAAACAGAAGCTGCAAGAGCGGTTGACAAAATTATCTGGTGGTGTTACAGTTCTAAAAATTAGTGGAGCGAGCGAAGCTGAAGTTAGTGCGAAGAAGGATAGAGTTACCGATGCCTTAAATGCAACTAAAGCTGCCGTGGAAGAGAGAATTGTACCTGGAGATGGTGTTGCTTTGCTGTATGCATTCAAAAAACTAGCGAACTTGCAGACGGCTAATTTTGACCAGAAAATTGGTATTCAGATCATTCAAAATGCTTTGAAGATGTCAGCATATATTATTGCTGTGAATACTGATCAAGTAGAAGGTGCGGTTGTTGTTGGCAAGCTTTTGGAGCAGGATCAAGCTGATGCGGCTAAAGGCGAATATATTGATATGGTAAAGGCTGGTATTGCCGATTCATTGAAAGAGATCAGAACTGCATTAGTGGATGCTACAAGTGTTTCTTCACTAATGACAACTACGGAAACCGTGGTGGTAGAGCAACCCGAAGATAAGAAAGCGAGAAAAGAAGAGCTGATGAGAAAGAAAGTTTGGACGATTACTATACTTCTACCAAAACATATGAGATATAAAGGAATCAGAAGTCTGCGATATCTCGTATGTACAAGACCGGACATAGCATACAATGTTGGCATTGTAAGTCGACTTATGGAAGATCTGTGTTACTTGCATTGGAAAGCTATCAAGAGGGTTCTTCGGTGCATTCAAGGAACAAAGTCATTCGGATTATTCTACTCAAAAACTAATGAGTATAAACTAGTCTGTTATTCAGATAATGATTGGTGTGGAGATGTTGACGATCGAAAAAGCACATCTGGATATGTGTTTTACATGGGTGACACAGCTTTTACATGGCTCTCAAAGAAGCAATCGATAGTGGTATTGTCAACATGCGAGGTAGAGTACATTGCGGCTTCTTTATGTGTGTGCCATGCAATATGGCTAAGGAAATTGTTGTCTGAGTTAAAGCTACCACAACAAGAGCACACTGAGATACGGGTCGATAACGAGTCTGCAATCGAATTAGCAAAGAATCCAGTTCACCACGAAAGGAGCAAGCACATAGATGTTCGTTTTCACTTCATCCGGGAGCATGCCAAGGAAAAAGATGTGCAGCTGAATCATGTTACGAGTCGTGATCAGGTAGCTGATATCTTCACTAAGCCATTGCCAAAGCTGTTGTTTGAAAATTGCAAGACGATGATTGGAATAAATGATGGTAGATGCTTGAGCTTAAAGGAGGGATTTGTTGAGAATTAATCTCAAGCATTTTAGGCAAGTTTTTAGGAATAGAAAGAGTCAAATCTCTATTATAGCGCGATTAGTAATAATTCAAATTTATGATCCTATTTTTATTGAGAGAGCTTTTAAAGTTGCTATTATTTAGGAAAAGATATTTTTTTCATATATATTTAGATATATTCCTAGAATATTGTAAATCTAGAATGGTCCATTTGTATGCTATAAATAGAAGAGCTCTCTCCTCATTTGTATCAAGCAAAAATGTGAGCAAAAAAGAAAGTAATTAAAAAAAATAGAGTTTTTTATTTTCTTGCAGTATTTGTTTTCTCCTTCTGTGTTTGCTATAATTCTCAGAGACTATCCAGTAGTTCATATAGTTAACAAATTGGTATCAGAGCTAGACAAATTTTCAACAAATTGGTATCAGAGCTAGACAAATTTTTAACAGAGCTACCCTTCTAACAGCCACCAAACCATCCCCCTGACGCACTGCTTCCACCGTCATCTTGCTCGGGCTCAACCCCTCATCACTGCCCCTTATTTGAGCCTATGAGAACCGCTTGGTTACCGAGAGGAAGCTCTCGTGGTTGTGTTATAAGCAACTTACGGTTTCAGTTAAGCATTTGATTTATAAATTTGTTTGACGGTTTGTGCTTATTTTAAAAGCTTGCGCTGTAAATGATTTCATGGTGGCTTACATTTCGGTTTGGCTATGGGAAACAAAGCAATGAGCAGCTATTTATATACATGCGACTGAAGAAGATAAGAACAACATTAAATCCTACTTGCTTAGCCCTGTGTGTGGAGAATAGAGGTTTGCAGTGTACGTATGTAGAAAAGAAAATACAGTTCAGCTGATTTCAGTATAGCTTGGGTAGGTTCAGTACTTAGGAACAAGGACATAACTGTAGACACATGGAAAAGAAGAGACAAGGCAGAGGGAAATGGATTTGAAAATACATACAGTATGTGGCACTGTTTGAAAATAGGAGGAGAAAGCGATGTATCAGTAAACGTTTGTACAGACACATTTATTTGGCTACATAAAAATATTGCCGAATTGAAAGATGATGGATGCGTACATCACTAGGGTAGAATAAGGTTGGAAATTTGCAGCCTTGCCTGGCATATTATGGCGTATTTATTCTGGACGTGGGATCAATGACTTGTCCTTATCTTGATAAGGACTTCACGAGAGTACGGAAATGCTAGTTTTAGTATAGTTATGTGCAGAGGCTTGATTAGCATGTTGTTAGGTTAACATTGAGTTATGTAATGCTTTACGATAGCTTTGTTATATATACGTATATATATACTCTTGTTTATGATGTATCAGCTGCGTTCAATTCTGTGAATTTATGGACTGTTACGAACAGAAATAAAAATATCGTTGAGATGAGCCATGTGCCACGATCCCAAAAATATAATAACACCGGTCGGTTAACTTATATTGTGAAAACCCAAAATACTGATACAGGGTGCAAAATACTCCAAATAAATAGTGGTGTATTTAATTAATTAAAAATTACAGTAAAATTCTAAAAATTAAATTAACACTACGTCTCAAAAGAACCTTGTCTAAATTCGAATCCAATATCCAGTTATTTCAAATAAACTGTTACGGTCGATAAACGATTCTATAGCGACTATTTGAAAATTTGATTTGGACATATCTTGCAATATATAGGACGAAATCTTGATTTTTCTCTTTCACTAGAAAAATATAATCACATGGATTCGAGCGTTTCTTGTTTCACTGAAATCCGATTTATATTGGATCCTGTATATTCAGTTAAAGTTCGAAATTCAATATTACGAACTGCCGCGTCGTTTCGTGCTCGTTTTAATTATATAATAAATTATATGAATTCGAACTTAAATTTATAAAATAAATTCGATATAAGTTCCAATATAATATATAAACAAATTTAAATATCCCCATTTAAATGACTGAAAATCTGGGACGTTACACTCATGGGTTGAAATAATACATACCCGGATCGTTGTATATATTTAGGTAATGAATTGAATAGATTTGGGATGCGGATTGAAATGATACATACTTGAGATTCAAAATTTTAGATCTTGGATTGAAATGATATATATCTGTATTACTTAGCCTAGGAAGAAAATTATATAGGAACACCGTTGTTGTATTTTGAAATAGTTTTTAAATGTAAATATATTTTAATTATCATATAATATTAAAAAAATTAAATTAATAAGTAATTTAATAAATCTTTTATTTTAATTTTAAATCTAATATATAAATATAGATCTTATAAAAGAATACAAATATAGTTTTTTCTTAATACTTTACATTAAGAAATGTTTAAAGAGAGATTTGGAATATAATTGTAACTTAATGTGTTTAATGACTAAATTGAAATGGAATTCAAATTTTAGCTAAATTGATTAAAAAATGTGATTTAGAAATGATGAAATGAGTTTTATATAAAATTGGTTAAGATAATGAAATTTAATAATTTGATTTGAAAATAATTTATGAAATGAATGCTTTGAATCTAAATAGAATTGAAGTAATATTTAGAATTGATTAAACTTGAAATATGAGATTTAACTGTCGTGAAATGAAAGAAATGTTATTTAAAGTAAAATTGAAAATTTAAGGATTTGATTGAAGTGATAAAATGTGATAAAACATATTATGAACAATAAAGTCTTTCCAATCCAAGCTATTCAATCCGGAATATTTGATATAGAACTTTGAATAACGATATTGTGGAATTGAGATTTAAAATAAAAAAATGTGTAATTCTTATTTACGAACTATTTGTAAACATGAATCTGAAAGTTGAATGGAATCAATAATGAAATAATTGAGAAATGATTTATGACTTTGAAATATTTGAACTTAATTATTTAAATATAACCAATAATTTTGTTATTCGATTTCTGATAATTAAATATGATCTCAAATATAAACGACCCCGGTGTGAAAAATGTAAACGTTTGATTGTTACAGAGACCGGGATTAGATATTGTCATACTCTCTACCAATACCGAAACCCACTTTAACAACCGTGCACGTCGTGGAGAATCCAGAATGAAGTAGGATGATTTGATGGTGATTACTGGATTTAAAGAAAGAGAATGATGATGGATAGCCTTGACCTTTAGGTCATAATTGAAATGACTAAAACAGGAGCCGTACCCAGGCCAATGTGAGTTAGCTATTCTTAGTAGGCACGCTTCTTCGATACCATATATTTTACTTTGTGACTGATTTGGGCGCCTTTGAATTTGGGAGTATTGTCTGAGTGGGGGGTAGTCGCGACTATACGTTACCACCAGCCTAGATCCGCAATCCGGTAGAATCCTACTAATGGGTATTGCCTCGATGCCTTGTCATATTTATCCTGATCGAGCCCCTATAATTTTGATTTAACGTTTCGTATAGCGGCGCATCCCTATACACCGAAGGCTTACTGGTATTTTATATGCAATGTTTACGACAACATATAAATGATGAAAGGGTAAAAATGTAATCCTGCTTATGCTATTTTGATGTTTTACTTTACTAAATAGACACTATTATAATAGCGCATTATATTATTTGATATTAGTTTAACGGATTCCTAGAGGATGAAAATCCCAAACATCTTTTAAGTTACTGATGCATTTCGTTGAATATTTCACTTGAGTTGACTCGCTTATATAAGAATGTCATACCTGATCCAATTTGTTTTGTTTTGCATTATTGCTCGGCTTAGATCGTGTATTGCAGTATTGAGATTTCACCTGTCGTAGTTGGATACTGTTGAATACATCATCTCTATCTATTGGTTCTGGTTATTTCTTTTTTGTATTTGAAACTCTTGTATTTAGACTTCCATTGTATTTGATTTTGTAACTATGATATTATGTACAAGTTTAAATTTTATTTATTAGCTTCATGAACTACTATTGTATTTTATTTGTTCTGCTGCGAGATTTTTTCTTTGTGTCTGTGATTCCGTGATTTGATTTATTAAACCCCATAGAAATAACAATCTTTCATTCGAATGGTTCGAGTTGGTTTTATTATCGGCTTGAAGCGGTCGAAAAGTCAGGTTGTTAAAGTTGGTATCAGAGCTTTGGTTTAATTAAAACCTTAGCTTATAGAGTTTAAAACTCATTATAGAAAGGGTAGCGATACCTTAGAATGAGTAAGAATCAATCGCAAAATCATTCTTATGAGAGCGTATTTTGAAAAGTATAAATAGTTTTGAAAATGAATTTAAAATGATTTTTAAAGTATTTTTGACAAACAAATTTGTTTAAAAAAATTTCTAAGAGTTCTTTTCTTTGTAGATCCGGTTATTTGATAGGTGTCTCTTTGATTAGGATTTTCTAAATTTAAACCTCAATCCTTGCTTTGAATCTATTATAGAAATTTATGATAGACGGTTTCCAAAATCTTAAATATTTTTCGATTTGATCTAATTAGGGTATCCATCCTTTGTAGACTCATGTTGGTTAGGTTCTTCCATTGTTTTGTCCTTAGTTCAGGTTTGAACTTATTTTGTCTTAAATTGATAAATGGTGAAAAGGTCATTTTAAGTATAACCAATGTTAAAGTTAATGTGAACATAATGTGCTAATAATTTGGGCAAAGAAATTATTTACTTTATTAACTGGAATAATAGAGATTTTGAATTATGAATTTAAAGTTGTATTTGGAAATTTATAAGATGATTTATAGTAAATAAAAGTAGTCTATTGAATAATACGAATTGATTTTAAAATGGGAATATATTATTTGTGATATTAATATTATATCAGTTGTACTTCTTAAACATGATTCCTTGAATTTTTAGCCTTAATAAATATAAATATTGATTTGACTCAAGTAAATGAAGTAATAATGGTTATTTTGAAATTGACAATATAAGTAAAACTTGTTATGGGTTAAATGAACCATAAATGTAATTTTGAGCAAACTATAGTGTAATGACCCAAGAATTTTCGGCCCCGAAAATCGATATAAATACATTTACCGTATCTCATGCCTGTTGGAAAAAATTGGTTTGAATTCATATACAATAAATAAATTTCAACCAAAATACTATAAGATCTTTATGTTAATCAGTAAATCGAGAGTCATTACCTTGATAAAACTTCAATTTTTTCACGCAATTGATTCTGGATCTCGATTGATTCGAATCTGAGCCCCCAAATTAGCGAGCCTCTACAAATAATCCACGAGAACGATGTTCATCATCAATCGAATTGAAGAGGAAGAGGGAGTCAGCGATACTAGCCGCCTCCATTAATTTCTAGGGTTTTGGAGATGGAAAAATGACGGGTCGGTTATTTTCTTTTGACCGATTTTTTTTACCTTAAACTAGTGTGGAAGTGTATATTTAAAAGAGTAGGATAAATATCCCCTTTTAAATTTAAACTCCCACCTTTGAATAGGCACCGACCCGTTTATTAACTCCAACTTCAAATAAAATACCAACAAATTGATGTTTTAAATGACCCAAAGAAAATAATTTCTCCCTTGTTACGTTCTAGTTGTGTGACCCTGTAGGTTATTACAACGTTGGCAATAATTTAAATCGCATTTAAATTATAAACAGTGAGCGGCAGCTAGTAATACATCACTGCTACCCAAGTTATAATAAGATCAATTAACGATTCGAAACAACCTTTTGTGACCAGTGTATCAATGTAATATAATCCTTTTAATCGTTATATCCTGGATTAAACTCAAGGCATGGATCGTATCATCCTCTTTATAATTTAATCCGTTTTTCTTGATCGATGAGTAGACTGTTTAAAACAAATCAGTATTTGAGCACGGCCATGCATTTCATAGTCTCACTCAATCAAGAGGCCCATGGATATCACTACAACTATATTGCAGGGTTAAATTCCATCTAGATCATTCATAATTTCTATTCGATTCGAGATGTATCCAACAATCACCGTTATCGTTACTCAATTACGAATAACTTTAGATGATATCAAAACACAAACATCCTCGAATAAAATTATAATGATTTCAGGTCTGAGGACCATTACATCACTGTCACTATGAGAATAACTCATGATACTGTTAATTATATTCCATGGAGTTATCTCACGGTTGGTCATCCTAATACGATATTCTCTAATACGTATTTATGTCTTGACTTTAATATCACGTATATCAATGATCAATGAGATGTGATCATCAGTCAATCGACATACCAGTCTCAGCGCTTTATTGTTGTCCTATATATATGTACAACAAAACTTGACTAGGGACATTTAAGAATTAAAATACTTAACATATTATATAATCTCAAATTCAAGTCACTCACTTGAACTATATAATTCTGTATTATAATTCTAAGGACTTCTATTATATTAATATTTATATTACGCAGTAAATATAATATAATAGAATATATTTTTATTCCAAATAAAATAATAACATCAACAGTGTTATCAATCTCATCAAATGAATTGCCTCTAGGGCATAAACTCTAACATTCTCCCACTTGCACTAGAGTCAATTATTCATGTATCACACATTCATGAAACTAGTGTGACTATTAAACTTCCGCTGCGATGGAGTCTAATTCAGTAGGTCTGCAACAATACAACTTTTTGTAACTTTGCAGATATGTTCATTTCTTCTGTGAACAGTTTCACATAAGAATTATATTTCTTAAATATATGTTTGGATCAATAATGAGTTTAATGTTTTAGGCCTGAGCAACAGCCATATTGTTATCGCAATGTAAATCATTGGATCAAAAATGAATTAAGTTCAACTTATGAACTTTTAATCCAAACATTTTCTTTCTCAGAATCAGTATTTATTTCTTGTTTTAAAACTAACATTATTTACAATAATCAATGTGTTATCAAATAACATTAGAATTATTGTCTCACTCCCACTGAATTGCTTGTCTATACAAGATTTAATGGCATTTTTGTGGTTTCCGAGACAATTCGAATTTTTATTTCATTCCCATCGGTATCTTAGAGACTGACTCTCCTTTAAATGAGTACCAATTCGAGCAATAAACATTTTATTCTTAGAGGATTTATAAAATTAATATCCATTTGTTTCTTGTGGATATTACAGAAAATAGTTATATGATTTGGGTGTGATCTTATCAGAGGAAGAACGTTTAACAAACGTCTTTCATCCCAAATCATCATATTAGACACACTAGGACATTTCTAGTCCATATCTTATATGGCGTCTTTAAATCGTTCTAATGGGATTTAATATAATTGTTCTAAATTTAATTTATTGGAAGATCTATATGACTTATCATTAATCGTACTATATCTTATAAGGTGCGATTTCTCCGTTTAGACACACCATTCTAATACGATGTTCTAGGTGGAGTGAGTTGTGAAACAATTTCAAACTCATTTTGATAGTCATTATATACTTGGCTTAAATATTCTCTTTTCGATCTATTCGAAAAGTTTTTATTTTCTATTTAAAATTGGTTTCTAACTTCACTTTCAATTCTTTGAACTTTTCAAAGGATTCTCATATGTGTTTCATAAGATACACATATCTGTATCTACTGACATCATCAGTGAATATAAAGAAGTAATAAACCTCCCTCAAGCTTATGTATTCATTGCTCCGTGTACATCATTATGTATGAGACCCAATACTTATCGCTCATTCACTGTGTCAAGTGAAAGGTGATTCAGTTATTTGCCTAATAAACAAGATCAGTATTTTCATATGATTCAAAATCGAATGATTTTAAAATTCCATCATTATGGAGTTTTAATATACTTTCTTATTTATATATTCTAACTGATAATGCTAAAGGTATGCTGGATTCAAATCATCCACTCTATAATTATGTCAAGTACATTATAGTTAACGATTTATAAAGTTCATTAACTATTCGTGAAACTCCATACGATATTTCATTTAAATAAAATGAATAACAATTATTCTTTTATTATAAATGAAATTCAAACTTGTCTGAACAAGATATATTATAACATTTATTTTAAATGGAATTTCATAATAACAATTATTTTATTAATTTTATTAAACACAACAAGAATCAACTTTCAATGGATAATCCAGCAACTTTTGTTTCATTTCCATTCGTAAGTCCACTTGTCATTTTATCAGATTTCTACTTATTCTGTAATTTCCTTAAATCAACATACATTTATGTGATTTATATCCAGTATCTAATACTAGGAATGTATAAGTAGATTATTATAACATTTATATCTTATTCAGTTGAAGTCATACTTTAACTTTTGTTTTATATCCTCTATATTTGTTAGAACAATTACATTTTAATTTGTTTGAGGACAATCCCCAAAATTTCAATGTTAGTCAAGAAATTTGATTTAATTCAATTTATCCCTCTCAAGGATTAAAATTATCGGAGTTATTTATTATTTAATATCTACAGTAGATAATAAATAATAACTGATTCTTTAATATTTATTTAATATAAATTTTGACAATCAAAATTGTATACTAACATAAATGTGTAATTTAAACTAAAATATGCTCCCACTCAAATTAACATCCCTTTATTTATATACATAAATTAGTATATATACTGTAACGAACTGGCTTTTTGACTGCCTCAAGTCGATAATTAAACCAACTCGAACTTCTCAAAACGACAGTTTGTTATTGCTTATGAAGTTGAAATACAAATCATCACAGAATCACAAACACAGAACACAGAGTATCTCACAACGGAAGTAAAATATTGCAAATTCCTTTGAATTTACATAATATTAGAGTATAAAAAAAATACATACAGCGGAAGAATAAACATAGAATCATACAGGTATTCGATGATGGGCACAACCGAATACGACATAGTAGATGAGCGGTTGGATGTCCACAAATCTCAAGCTCTAATAGATATCTACAAGCTGAAATCCTCGGTCTGACCCGAGCAATTGCAAGAATCAAACAAACAAAGTACTCGAGTCAGGACTAACATTCTCATACAAGTGGGTTAAATCAAATGAAGTGTTAACTGAAATGTACAGTAACTTAGAGGATGTTGGGATTCCCGTCCTCTAAGGATCCGTGGAAATAATAAATGTAAAATAGTACGCTATTATTGTAATGTCTATACAGTAAAGTAAATATACTGAAAATAGCGTAAGCGGGATTACCATATTACCCTTACGCAGTTTATAGGCATCACAGTCTATACAGTACCGTAAATTCACCGCACTGGTGTTATCAGAGGGCACTCCATAGAAAGAAACACTAAATCAAAATCGTATGGGGCTCGTATGGGATAAATATGACAAGGCACACGAGGCAATACCCAGGGTAGGATTCTACCAGTTGCACTCCCGGACCGGTGGTAACGCACAGCCACAACTACCGCCCACCTCGGAACATACTCCCAAATCACAAGGGCGCGCCCAAATCAATCACAATAGTAATAGAGATGGTATCGAAGAAGCATGTCCGATATGAGGTGCGACCTCAATTAGTCACGGTATAGCTCATGTTTTAGTCATTTTAATTATGACCCGAAGGTCAAGGCCAATTCGTTAACGTACGCCATCCTCGATCCAGTGGTCGCTTCCAAGCCATCTTGTTGTCGTTCCGATACTCCATCACGTACACAATTGTTAAAGTGGTATCGGCACTGACAGAGAGTATGCCACTTACCGACTCCGGTCTCTTTAACAACCGACGCATATATATATTTTTCACACCGTGGCCATAAGATTTGAAAACATATTTTAAATATCACAAATAGCTTTATTTCAAGTCTTGCCTCAAAATCAATTATCCCAAATCATTAACAAATGGTTCGATTATAAACCAATATTCATCCTTGGATTCATTAGATTGGATTGGACGTAAGTTTATTAAAATAAGATAAATAAATATATTTAGAAAGTTAAGTTTTTGCAATAGTGTATGTATACTAAATTTAAAGTAATATAAACATATATATGTTTTTGGAAACCATTACAAGTTTATATGGTTAAAGAAATCAAATCATTTTATAAAGAATAAATGTAAGCTAAGTAATACGGAAAATTACTTTTATAAATTCATAGTTCAAATGAGTAATATAAATCCAATCCAATTCTCTTAAAATTTCTTTCCCAACTAGAATTCATATGTAAACCCAATTCTCTTGATTTGGTTCCATTTCAACACTTCATGGTTAAAGCGATTCTCAAATCATTACTAACTTGAAATTCCCATATCATTAATAAGTTCCCAAACCATTTTTTGTGTTGGCTTTGAATCAAAATCCTTTGTATGCATTCACATGGCAATTATCCATTTGACAAATCATATTTTTGAATATGGTTGGAAAATATTTGTCAAAGCTTTGCAAATCTTTATATTCAATTATTTAATTAATCGTCACATTACTAAATTCAAAGTGTGAACATAAAAGCATAAAGAACTTGTATAAATAAAATTATATTAAGTATTAATTTGCCAAAAATCACTTTAAATTTTATTTAAATGCAAATGGGATTTTCTTGTAAAAAATATCAATTAAGATTTGAACAAAATTTCTTTAACTTTCTTTAGGCTATAAAGAAGTTTCATTTAAATCTTTCTACTTATGAAATCGATAAAATATTTAAAAATACTTTATTTTATTGACCACGGTGTCTATATAAAATTTTCTATCCTATGGTCAAGTGATACGGATATTTATCATTTCAATCCGTTCTTTAAAATATTCTAATCCCGGGTACGTATCATTTCAACCCGCATCCCAAATCGATTCGAATATACAATTAAACTTGCATGGTGAGGAAAATAACATAGCATGTCAAGCATACAACCATAGTGTCATATGAAATAACAATGTGTGTTGCATGTGCACAACCATGAAGCAAACAAATCTAGAGCATCCTAACATTGCATTTAACATTTCAAATCTTTAATTCACTTCATAAAAATATTAGTTTGTGAGTGAGAAAAACTTACCTTTCTAGGCTTGAAGATGAATGCAAAGTAGACACAGAAATTTGAGCACGAAGCAACACGACGAATACACTTCCAAAATTCATATACATATATACGTCTGTGCATATATACACGAATATAGAAGGTGCACGAACCCCATTTCAACATTTCCCTAGACTGCTACGATCCCTAACAAAATATTTTCTGAATATCAAATCAAACCCATCCATATTATATTTATAAATATTCCACTTATAATATTTAATAATCAAGGAACGGGGTTTTTATGAGATATACCTAAGTTTATGATAGACCAACAAGGTGGTAGAATGAACCCAGACCCAAACTTCTCGCTGCTCTTAAACCATAGTTTATAAGCAGTACAGCCCCTTCTCAGGCATTTTCCCAAACATGTAGTGGGAGTTGTATGAATCTGAGCTATGGGTGGAGTTTTGTGTGAAGTAAATCGAGTAGTAAGGTAGTCGCGGGTCTGAGATGGCACGGGAATCGAGTGCAATGTCGAAGGAAAGGAGTACCCGGAATGGCCAGCGAGGCGCCACTGGCCAGAGCGTCGTCTGAGGGGCGACGGTGTCTGACTTTGGTCGGTGAGGAGCGTTGGTTACTGGCTTAACTTGGAGGTGGGGTCTCGATCCACGGTTCTGAAGGGACCAACCACGGATGGATTGTCAGGGACGTGCGTGACTTCGCAGGTGGTTCTGTTACACGCGAAGACTTGTGATGGTGGAGGAAACCCTCCGCGACGATGTGGATTGCTCGATTGTGGCGGTGTAAGAACTGGAGAAGATCTCGATCTTGGGGAAAGTGGCATACTGTCGTTCTGATAAACTTGATTTGAATGGAAGGAAGGGTGGACCGAACCTTAAAGCTTTCAGCTTGTTTCCCCTTCTGCCCACTTCCCCTTTTCCAGAATTAAGAACAGTCGCTTTTAAAAGAAAAGGAAGAGAAAATGGTAGGAACGTAACACAGAAGAAGACGGACGCGTGGTGCGATTCCTCTGTACAAGACGATTTCGAAATCCTGATGTACTGTTACAAAATATTTGAAATTGACAGAGGAAGATTTCGAAATCTCTGTACATTGTTCAAAATCTTTGTATTACTGACAGTGTAAGATTTTCTGAGTTGCTGCCAGATTTCTTTCAGCAAGATATTATCAGATTTTTGCTAGATTTAACCGTGGCCTGAACAAAATAACCAGGTTCAACGAACATTACTTGTGAACGGTATATAACGTTAGGCTAAACAAAGAATATGACTGAAATGAACACTGTCGTTACTTGTTTCAAACATCTTAAAATTAAAAAAATATACGTCGAATTTAATGTTAACGGAAAATAGGTGCATTTCATTCCATCATTCATTTCCCTTTTATCGTATCGACCGTATTATATATTTTCTTCTTTTTTCCTTTCTTTTCATTGGCATTTTGATGTAAATTTACATCTACCAAATTGCGCTCTAAAATAAAGTGGAGTTCATTTTAACAGACTAAAGTACACGATTTATACTTTAACGTTAAATTCATTAAAATGTTGATTTCTCTTCCACATATATAAAATTATTCTTATGAAATGAATTCAAAGCTAAATGTTTTAATTAGCTAATTATGTAATTCTCGTCTAGTTGATAATGTCCCTTAAATTTACGGAAAGAATTTGCTTTAAGAATATGTCCAAGGAGCTCAAACTTGAACTTCTATTTAATTGTGAACTCAGACATCGCTCAAAACAAATAAGATTCCAAATTCTTTGCCGAAATCCAAATGTAAATATTCGCTTTAATGTCAAATCTTAATTTAATTCATATTTTTATATGTCAAAATTACCGGTTCGTTACGGCCTCCCCCACTTAGCGCTTTTCGTCCTCGAAAAGGAAATGTCTTGTAAAGATTTAGTTCACCTGTATAGCTTTGTAAAACTCATTGGAAAGGAAAAATAGGTTATAGATTTTTAGAACTCAAAATTTTCTAACACTCGGGATTTACGGAAAATTTCGGCAGCACCTCCCTTGTACGGCGTTCCCGGAAAAATTTACAATTTCAATATACATCTCGTCTACATGAAGAGGCATCCCAATATAGGGGAAACAAAAGAAAAATCACCCAAATGTGACATGTAAACCGAGATACGTACCTTATTTAGCGTTTTAAAGCAAATTTTGCTTATATCTTAGCATTTGGCGCACAAGCGAGCTCTACAAGCGAAGCGCACCATTGTACCTACTAAAATGCTCAAAACATATAGTGAGAATTTACATATACATAGGGTATAACAACATATAATATATATATATCAAAGTTTTAAAATTACATTTCCAAGATGCGAATGAGATCAACCAATATACGTACAAAAATGTAAGCACATGTTCATCTTTATTTACTTAACATGTGTGCTTATCTCCATGTTAAAATTACATTTTATTACCTTAAATATTGCTTACAATGAAAAAAAAATTCCATCAAACCATTGATTTTATAATGGTGATATACAAATGAAATGTAATCCGATTTCCAAATAGTTCTTATTTTCTTAACAAGTTTCATACAAGTAATACTTTATTTATTTATACATTACGCTTGCATGTCACTTAATTCACCTTCGGGATTTTCCCTTTTTCTCCCCTTTTATTTCTTTCTTATGTCGGTTGCATGGATTCAACTCCAGCATTTAACTTGCTACGATACATAAAATTAAGACAAATTTGTCTTCCGTTGACCACCATTTAGAGATGGTAGATGATGCATTAGAGGCGCATTATGACCAAAATAATAATGTATGCAAATAATGTAATGGAATGTTATAGCACTAAGAAACTAACCATGTTTGTAACAAATCAATTATTGCAAGGAAAGTTATTTGAAAATTGATAAGATAATGGCATGAAGTCAAGTGTGTCGGAACTTCCTTGTCTACATGACAATAGACAAGAGCAGGCTGATAAAATCTATTTTTCCTGCTCCAACGAAAAGTCCTATGATACATCTTTTAATCAAAATTTCCATGGAGGCGAAACACTATATCATTTGAATTATTTATGACAATGTAACAGGATTTGAGCTTCCATATGATTACTTCAATTTTTTTTTGGTACTGCGGCAGCAGTATTTGCTGTCAGGGGTGCTGCAGCTACTGCTGCAGTCACCGCCACTGGCGACAGCCGCTTTGTGGCTGCTGCTACTCAGCAGCTATTTAATTTATTTGACGATATGATATGCTCCTATAAATGAACTTATTTGGACTAGTGAATGAAATAGCCTCAGCAAGGAAAATGAAATCAATACTTGGTACTGTGAATGATAAATTCCCATCTTTAACTTCTGCTATTTAATTATGCTACAAAATGCCTCCTGAAACCAACTTCATTAAGGCCCGCATGAAAGTAGACTTACTCTTTTGCATCGCATACCGAGGATTGCTTAGGCACCCAAAATTACCTTCTGAATCGGATTCATACTTACAGTTTTAATATCTCATTGTATTCTCAGTATCTACTAAATCAACCCATATTTCCAATTCATTTGTCCAAAATCAACTTATATTCCATATTCCTTTATTCGCTTTTGATTTCTATCTTTCTTATGTCAATATGCAGTTTGAATGTTTACAAAATCTATGCTTCAAGTTCCATTTTATTGTATTTCATTTAAACCTCTTGCTTGTACTTCACATTTGTCTGTTTGCCAATTATTTATATGAACAAAATATAATACCATAGCATGTGTACAATGAAGTCTAGGCGACCAAGCAGATAAAATAGGTGAAACTCAGGTGTATTTTGTTTAGAGTCTGGTTTCCATACGCACAAAATTGATCGCAAAATATATTTGCATGCTAAAATTTCATTTTCTTTTTCTTTTTCCTCCTTATTGCTGCTGCCAATGTGTTAGTGTTTTTTTTCTTCTTTTTCTACAATAAAATGTGCTGCTGCACAGCAGCCCCTAGCAGTAGTTTTTTTTTTCAAAATTTCTTTTTTTTTTCTTGTGGTTACCACAGCAGCCACTGCTGCTGCTACACGCAGCGGCAGCTACTGCTGCTGTAGCGATGCAGCAGCATCTTGCTACAGTTTTTTTTTTCATAAAACTGCTGCAATTTTTTTTTCTACTTTCTGTGCTACAGCAACTACTGCTGCTGTCACTGCAAAATTCAGGTTTGAGAAACCGGTTACCCCTTTCCTATATTGGGTATTCCACTTTCTTACTATCCTCCATGCAAGTTTCTAAGCCGCTATTATTTGGTTTACTACCATTTCTTGCTTTTGATTTCAGATTTCCATACTTTAAACTTGGTAATTTCATTTCTAATTATTGATGTTTCTACACTGGACATGGATTATTTTAAACAGTTGAAACAAAAAAATGCATACCTTGAAATAGAACTTTATTGTATCAATACGTTTACCCTTTCCATTTTATTGCAAACAATTTGTTCAACTTAAGGATTATAACTTTTTATTTATACTACCTCTTTGGAAATAAGCATGCCTTTAGGATATGCAATAGGACTTCAAAATAGAGAATTAAAGTATAACATTATAAGTAAGAGAGGCCTTTAAACGATGTAAATCATAAAGGGGTTTGCCTGCTACTTGAAATTAGCAGACAACTCAAATTAGCAGAAAATTCAAGGACTGAACTTCGTTTTTTTATTCACAAACCCTTATTTTCCTTCGCGTACACAATCATACTATAATCTTCTCTTTGCGATAATAAGTATTACAATGTTGACTTAACACTCTCATCATTAAGATAACTTTATTATCAAGGAAATTTCACTTCATAATACCTATGAATGCAACGAATTTATTGTTCAAAACTTATTGTTAATATTCCTTTAGAAAGCAAAGCTCAGTTCAAATATATACCTTTCTTCAAAATGCCTTTAGGTGAGTCTTTGTGTTTGACGCACTTAAGTTAGCACACAATAGAAATTTAAAATTAAATTTTAATAAAGTCTTGTTTAAGTCAAAATCATACCTCAAACCTTTAAATTCCTAAATCAAAACTCAAACATCCTCTCCTTTATCATTAAACAGTCTTCTTAAAATTTAATTCGAGGGAAAATTCTTCCAATATTTCTTTACACAAAATTCCATTTCAAAATTATTTATAAAACCAATACACACTTGTAGTATTTGGAAAATAGATTTTTTTTTTCAAAACCTCAAGTTTGGAGTTTGTTTTATTTATGCTACGAAATCTCATATAAATATTTCACAAATGCGACCACATATTCATTGTAAATTCAACTTATGTTCCTCAAGAATCAAGATGTAGCTTTGTTTAATTTGTTTATCTATCCGAGTTCACTTTAAAAATCTATCTAACATTTATCAAATGGTTCAAGTGTTTCTCGATGCTTCAAATCGGAATCATGTTGTTATCTCAATCTTACTCGTTCTATAAAATTTACTTTAGTATAGTACATGAGTTCACACATCTTAGTCAGTGGAACTTTCCTTAATATAGGATTTCAATTTATATACTTAACTCATTTCTACTTGGTTCAATACACTTTAATACTCAGCACTTAGTAGTTTATTCGGGCTTTGTTATGTCTGACATCAATCCAATTCGAGCTAAGTCCAAACATAAACTAGAAGCCGGAATATTGACCGAATCAAATTAGGAGAATTTATCAAGGTCAAACGAACGAAGGAGATTCAGGGTTTAAGTGACAATTTCAATCCTAAGTCACAACCAAGCACAATCGAGTCTCAGATTTGGAAAATCTTGACTTGGGAAAGGATCCGGCCGAGGGACGAGTTCAAGGCACGAGATTTAAATAAGGATATTTCGAAAATTTCAAATTACTTATATATGGAAATCCTTTAAAATCCTTAAAACATTTAAAATAATTTTATTTTCAAAATATGCTCTCTCTCTGGTATGATTCCATGATGATTTCACTCATTCTAGAGTATTTCTACTCCATCTCTAACGAGTGTTTCAACCTCATAAGCTAAGTTTTTTTTTAACCAAAGCTCCGATACCACGCTGTAACGAACTGGCTTGTTGACGCCTCAAGTCGGTAATTAAACCAACTCGAACCGCTCAAAACGACAGTTTGTTATTGCTTATGAAGTTGAAATACAAATCATCACAGAATCACAAACACAGAACACAGAGTATCTCACAGCGGAAGTAAAATATTGCAAATTCCTTTGAATTTACATAACATAAGAGTATAAAAAAATATATACATATAGCGGAAGAATAAACATAGAATCATACAGGTATTCGATGATGGGCACAACCGAATACGACATGGTAGATGAGCGGCTGGATGTCCACAAATCTCAAGCTCTAACAGATATCTACAAGCTGAAATCCTCGGTCTGACCCGAGCAATTGCAAGAATAAAACAAACAAAGTACTCGAGTCAGGACTAACATTCTCATACAAGTGGGTTAAATCAAATGAAGTGTTAACTGAAATGTATAGTAACTTAGAGGATGTTGGGATTCCCGTCCTCTAAGGATCCGTGGAAATAATAAATGTAAAATAGTACGCTATTATTGTAATGTCTATACGGTAAATTAAATATACTGAAAATAGCGTAAGCGGGATTACCATATTACCCTTACGCAGTTTATAGGCATCACAGTCTATACAGTACCGTAAATTCACCGCACTGGTGTTATTAGAGGGCACTCCATAGAAAGCAACACTAAATCAAAATCGTATGGGGCTCGTATGGGATAAATATGACAAGGCACACGAGGCAATACCCAGGGTAGGATTCTACTAGTTGCACTCCTAGACCGGTGGTAACGCATAGCCGCAACTACCGCCCACCTCGGAACATACTCCCAAATCACAAGGGCGCGCCCAAATCAATCACAATAGTAATAGAGATGGTATCGAAGAAGCATGTCCGATATGAGATGCGACCTCAATTAGTCACGGTATAGCTCCTGTTTTAGTCATTTTAATTATGACCCGAAGGTCAAGGCCAATTCGTTAACGTACGCCATCCTTGATCCAGTGGTCGCTTCCAAGCCATCTTGTTGTCGTTCCGATACTCCATCACATACACAATTGTTAAAGTGGTATCGGCACTGACAGAGAGTATGCCACTTACCGACTCTGGTCTCTTTAACAACCGACGCATATATATATTTTTCACACCGTGGCCATAAGATTTGAAAACATATTTCAAATATCACAAATAGCTTTATTTCAAGTCTTGCCTCAAAATCAATTATCCCAAATCATTTACAAATGGTTCGATTATAAACCAATATTCATCCTTGGATTCATTAGATTGGATTGGACGTAAGTTTATTAAAATAAGATAAATAAATATATTTAGAAAGTTAAGTTTTTGCAATAGTGTATGTATACTAAATTTAAAGAAATATAAACATATATATGTTTTTGGAAACCATTACAAGTTTATATGGTTAAAGAAATCAAATCATTTTATAAAGAATAATTGTAAACTAAGTAATACGGAAAATTACTTTTATAAATTCATAGTTCAAATGAGTAATATAAATCCAATCCAATTCTCTTAAAATTTCTTTCCCAACTAGAATTCATATGTAAACCCAATTCTCTTGATTTGGTTCCATTTCAACACTTCATGGTTAAAGTGATTCTCAAATCATTACTAACTTGAAATTCCCATATCATTAATAAGTTCCCAAACCATTTTCTGCGTTGGCTTTGAATCAAAATCCTTTGTATGCATTCACATGGCAATTATCCATTTGACAAATCATATTTTTGAATATGGTTGGAAAATATTTGTCAAAGCTTTGCAAATCTTTATATTCAATTATTTAATTAATCGTCACATTACTAAATTCAAAGTGTGAACATAAAAGTATAAAGAACTTGTATAAATAAATTTATATTAAGTATTAATTTGCCAAAAATCACTTTAAATTTTATTTAAATACAAATGGGATTTTCTTGTAAAAAATATCAATTAAGATTTGAACAAAATTTCTTTAACTTACTTTAGACTATAAAGAAGTTTCATTTAAATCTTTCTACTTATGAAATCGATAAAATATTTAAAAATACTTTATTTTATTGACCACGGTGTCTATATAAAATTTTCTATCCTATGGTCAAGTGATACGGATATTTATCATTTCAATCCATTCTTTAAAATATTCTAATCCCGGGTATGTATCATTTCAACCCGCATCCCAAATCGATTCGAATACACAAGGGAACTTGCATGGTGAGGAAAATAACATAGCATGTCAAGCATACAACCATAGTGTCATATGAAATAACAGTGTGTGTCGCATGTGCACAACCACGAAGCAAACAAATCTAGAGCATCCTAACATTGCATTTAACATTTCAAATCTTTAATTCACTTCATAAAAATATTAGTCTGTGAGTGAGAAAACCTCACCTTTCTAGGCTTGAAGGTGAATGCAAAGTAGACACAGAAATTTGAGCATGAAGCAACACGACGAATACACTTCCAAAATTCATATACATATATACGTCTGTGCATATGTACACGAATATAGAAGGTTCACGAACCCCATTTCAACATTTCCCTAGACTGCTACGATCCCTAACAAAATATTTTCTGAATATCAAATCAGACCCATCCATATTATATTTACAAATATTCCACTTATAATATTTAATAATCAAGGAACGGGGTTTTTAAGAGATATACCTAATTTTATGACAGACCAGCAAGGTGGTAGAATGAACCCAGACCCAAACTTCTCGCTGCTCTTAAACCATAGTTTATAAGCATTACAGCCCCTTCTCAGGCATTTTCCCAAACATGTAGTGGGCATCGTATGAATCTGAGCTATGGGTGGAGTTTTGTGTGAAGTAAATCGACTAGTAAGGTAGTCGCGGGTCTGAGATGGCACGGGAATCGAGTGCAATGTCGAAGGAAAGGAGTACCCGGAATGGCCAGCGAGGCGCCACTAGCCGGAGCGTCGTCTGAGGGGCGACGGTGTCTGACTTTGGTCGGTGAGGAGCATTGGTTACTGACTTAACTTGGAGGTGGGGTCTCGATCCACTGTTCTGAAGGGACCGACCACGGATGGATTGTCAGGGACGCGCGTGACTTCGCAGGTGGTGCTGTTACACGCGAAGACTTGTGATGGTGGAGGAAACCCTCCGCGACGATGTGGATTGCTCGATTGTGGCGGTGTAAGAACTGGAGAAGATCGCGATCTTGGGGAAAGTGGCATACTGTCATTCTGATAAACTTGATTTGAATGGAAGGAAGGGTGGACCGAACCTTGAAGCTTTCAGCTTGTTTCCCCTTTCGCCCACTTCCCCTTTTCCATAATTAAGAACAGTCGCTTTTAAAAGAAAAGGAAGAGAAAAAGGTAGGAACGTAACACAGAAGAAGACGGACGCATGGTGCGATTCCTCTGTACAAGACGATTTCGAAATCCTGATGTACTGTTACAAAATATTTGAAATTGACAGAGGAAGATTTTGAAATCTCTATACACTGTTCAAAATCTTTGTATTACTGACAGTGTAAGATTTTCTGAGTTGCTGCCAGATTTCTTTCAGCAAGATATTATCAGATTTTAGCTAGATTTAACCGTGGCCTGAGCAAAATAACCAGGTTCAACGAACATTACTTGTGAACGGTATATAACTTTAGGCTAAACAAAGAATATGACTGAAATGAACACTGTCGTTACTTGTTTCAAACATCTTAAAATTAAAAAAATATACGTCGAATTTAATGTTAACGGAAAATAGGTGCATTTCATTCCATCATTCATTTCCCTTTTATCGTATCGACCGTATTATATATTTTCTTCTTTTTTTCTTTCTTTTCATTGGCATTTTGATGTAAATTTACATCTACCAAATTGCGCTCTAAAATAAAGTGGAGTTCATTTTAACAGACTAAAGTACACGATTTATACTTCTACCTTAAATTCATTAAAATGTTGATTTCTCTTCCACGTATATAAAATTATTCTTATGAAATGAATTCAAAGCTAAATGTTTTAATTAGCTAATTATGTAATTCTCGTCTAGTTGATAATGTCCCTTAAATTTACGGAAAGAATTTGCTTTAAGAATATGTCCAAGTAGCTCAAACTTGAACTTCTATTTAATTGTGAACTCAGACATCGCTCAAAACAAATAAGATTCCAAATTCTTTGCCAAAATCCAAATGTATATATTCATTTTAATGTCAAATCTTAATTTAATTCATATTTTTATATGTTAAAATTACCGGTTCATTACATATATAATGGTGTTCCAAGATCCATATCTAATTATGTCTTCACTCTGCTTTGGCAAATCCCTAAAACACAACCTTTTAGGTAGACATCTTATGTCAATTATATCATACATATAACTCTTGGATCGCATGATGAACATTTTGTTCAGTATTATTCATATGCTCAATATATTGAATAACTCAAGATGTTGTCTCTAAGCCATAATCTTATTATGCAGCTTAGTTAAGTCAAACCCAATAATACAGTTAAGTATCACTTTTACTCCGTCGTATATAACCAAAATAAAAGGATGCACAATGCTTTGGCATTACCTACATTGATTGATTTTGGACATTGATGAGTGTATCATTGGAAGACTTCACCATGACTTAATATAACAAAATTTGCTTTAAAGAGAATTTATAACTCGTGGTGGAAACAATATTAGAGTTATTTACATATATCAAAATATATGTGTATTTTATATTCATAATATAAATTAGATTTTAAATAATATATGTATAAATATGTATATACATTATACATATTTAAATTCAGCAATATATAGGAATCTTGCCTATATATCCTTTTTGAACATTTCAAAACGTTTTGGTTATAATAACTTCTGTATCAAATATATTCTTATCTGAAACAGATATATGTTACATAGCAAGTCCTGAACATCTTGTCCAAAGCATATGTATATATATATACACGTCTAACACAGTATATACCCTTGCAACAAAACAGTTTGAACATCTTTAACAATATGTGTATGCAAAACCAAGCAAGTTGTTAATCTTCAATTATATTAACACAGCATAACATATCAAAGATTATAAACGATGACAAACATCTGAAACCGTATGGTAACACATAATATCAGCAATGTATATATATATATATATATATTAAACCAACTTTAAACTATATCAATCAGATTATGTGGATACATACGGATAATGTTGTTATAACACTACACGCAACTATATAATCAAATTATTAGTTTGTAACTTATGCAGTTCACTATTATATATATACATACATATATATATATATATATATATTACAACACTGTTTAATTACATATAATAGCAGTCATACCGCAGAATATTAAAATTATTCTTGTTCCAATGATTGCTAAGGGCGTTGCATCATCATGCACATCCAAATGACGATTCTGGCTCAGTTGTACTGTTCCATCCCATAGGCTCAACTCTGCAAAGATTCATCTAAATGTTTTAACATTTATTTGACAATAACAGTGCATTATGCATATGTACATATCAAATATGTAGATATGTGTTATCACTGTTTAAATTCGACCACTTGTATATCATAATATACAAGTGAGCATATAACAGAGATTGTAAACTAGTGGGTAAATACACTCCTTATATATCCAGCAATCAATATCCTTTAATATATGAACTGTATAGATCCACTTCAGCATCTTTGTGCATGTTCATCTTGGACTTACATATAATTTTTCAGAGAATACAATTAATATTGTATTCAATGAATCCATAATAATGCACAGATCTTTATGAAAACTGTTTCATATATGACCTTATTATTTAACAGATGATTAATGTTGTATCCACACAGATTGATCACATAAACAATTCATGTTTTAATAATATGCCATCTAACATTGGAACCTAATTTTGCTATGACCAGATTAAAAGCATGTATATCAATATATACAATTTAATTCCGTCAATTTTGGTAATAATATAACAGGTCAATCAAAATCATAATGATATTTGAATCAGGAAAATACTTATTTCATATCTAAAGCTAATAGATAAAACCAGTTTGATTGATTTGAATCCACATTCAATGTTGAAAAAGATCATATCATATCTGTTCGCTTCTTAAAACTACAAAATCCATCATATCAACCAAAGCCACACTCCTAGTCCTTAATCATGACATTTCAAGATTTTGAAATGAGTCAAATTATTACCCAGTTCTGTGAATAGGAGATAACAGGTTGATAAAATGATTAATAATGTTTTCCCCAATTCTGGGATTATAAGTGAACAAATTAAGGTAGTCATTACTATAAATAATATATGTCCAGGAATGTCAATGTAGTATATAACCCAGATATTATATTTTCAGTGTTAATGTCTACTGCTGGTTAATCAGAATTTCTTAAGATGACTAAGCATAATATGGTTTAAGAAATTAGTGTTTACAATGACTTGTCAGTACAGATCAATTATGACAGGGTTTTAGCATACAGTAGGATTCCGATTTTAATCAAGAAAGCAACAACAATTTGCAGCTTACTTGTTTGCAGACTTAACCAACAAAATTAGGCTATAAAACTATCAAACACTTTGATAATGTGTTTGGAATTTTAAATATCCAACAAAGTCTATAATGGCCCAATGTACATATATCCAAGACTAATTTTACACTGATAACATTGAAACTTATAATCATTGAGTTTGAACTTTCAGGTTACTGTCAAACAGATTACATATTAGTCCTAAAACCAATCATGTATATTAGAACAAAACATACATAGATAACTATTAATGAATATGTTTCAGGATATAAAAAGTAAAATAGGCAATATCTGCATCATTATTAATATCGAATACTAATACATATACATACATATGTATTATCCTATCAGGTCATTTCATATCCATGTATAACACTGTACTTACACATTGTAACATGGGTAAAATAACACAAACATACACATTTATATTTACAGGATACATGTCATTTTTTGATGAATCATATTCATTGATAAATCACATCTGTTATGTGATAAGCACTGATAATAGTTTATATGTATATATATAGCAGCAGGTTGATAAAGGATATATACATATATATATACCATATATCAAAATAATCACCATGTTAAAGATTTGAACAAAATTTTAAATCCAAAAGATTGTACACAACATATGCCACAATATGTATTTAAAATAAAATTTACAAAATAGATTTGAGTTATACAATCATCAGTTTATCTAGATACAAAAGATGATCATATAAACAAATTCAAGTATGATATCATATGCTGTTTCGAAAACAGTTCATAATTCATTAGCACAGGGGGAAAATGTATATCTATATATACAAAGTAGGCCCATCTGAATTGGCAAATAATGAGTTTGCAATCATGTATACTTTCTAATATCAAACACTTGTACAGACTCAATCATATTGGTTTGTCTACATATAATGTTCAAGAAATAAAACTCAGATTCAATCAAATATTGTTATAATATAGATCTGCATATATATTAAAACAAAACTAAATCTAATCCAATATTGATTCAACTTAATCAAAACTAGCTTTTGATTAACCCACTGGGTTCATCAATTTTTTCAAAATTAAAATTAACATTATAATCAAGTAGAACTCATACAATAAACTATATCTGATCTGGTATCAATTACTGATATTTAATAACAATGAACCAACTTCAATGTCATTAATGAATTTAGTCTAAATGATATCATCATAAGCCAAAACTGATTAAGTAGTTCTTCATAACAAATCAGATTTGTCAAGTCAGGATTTAATAAAACAGATTTTGGATACACTAATATAGTGTAAATACATTTTATATACAGGTATTAAATAAAAGGTCCAAATCTGTTTAATGAAGCATACCAAGGCAATATATATATAGATATATATATATATATTCAAGATATATATATACATCTATATCTCATATTCTCCAATATAATAAGTAAGATCTGAGCTTTGAATAAAATTAATATCATATATTCACTTATGATTCATCTCAGATCCAGAACAATATCAAATCTTGGTTTATATTTAAAATCATAACAAACCAGAATTTTAAGCATTACCTTTATATGATTTAAACACTTTAAACCATAATAAAACCACTACTATTAAACCAGAAATCCATTTAATTTTCGTATCATATAAAAAAACTTTCTAACAAAACAATTTTACTTTTAAATGAATCCATGTTGAATTACCCAAGTAGCTGTGTATAAAAAGCAGTCGGGTTTGTCACAAATCGAACAGATCGAAACCCTAATTCAACTAAATAAATAGATTAGCATAAAATCTGGCTCTAATACCATTGTTGGAAGAAATTGGTTCGAATTCATATACAATAAATAAATTTCAACCAAAATACTATAAGATCTTTATGTTAATCGGTAAATCGAGAGTCATTACCTTGATAAAGCTTCAATTTTTTCATGCAATTGATTCTGGATCTCGACTGATTCGAATCTGAGGTCCGAAATTAGCGAGCCTCTACAAATAATCCACGAGAACGATGTTCATCTTCAATCGAATTGAAGAGGAAGAGGGAGTCAGTGATACTAGCCGTCTCCATTAATTTCTAGGGTTTTGGAGATGGAAAAATGAAGGGTCGGTTATTTTCTTTTAACCGATTTTTTTTACCTTAAACTAGTGTGGAAGTGTATATTTAAAAGAGTAGGATAAATATCCCCTTTTAAATTTAAACTCCCACCTTAGAATAGGTACCGGCCCGTTTATTAACTCCAACTTCAAATAAAATACCAACAAATTGATGTTTTAAATGACCCAAAGAAATTAATTTCTCCCTTGTTACGTTCTAGTTGTGTGACCCTGTAGGTTATTACAACGTTGGCAATAATTTAAATCGCATTTAAATTATAAACAGTGAGCGGCATCTAGTAATACATCACTGCTACCCAAGTTATAATAAGATCAATTAACGATTCGAAACAACCTTTTGTAACCAGTGTATCAATGTAATATAATCCTTTTAACCGTTATATCCTGGATTAAACTCAAGGCATGGATCGTATCATCCTCTTTATAATTTAATCCGTTTTTCTTGATCGATGAGTAGACTGTTTAAAACAAATCAGTATTTGAGCACGGCCATGCATTTCATAGTCTCACTCAATCAAGAGGCCCATGGATATCACTACAACTATATTGCAGGGTTAAATTCCATCTAGATCATTCATAATTTCTATTCGATTCGAGATGTATCCAACAATCACCGTTATCGTTACTCAGTTACGAATAACTTTAGATGATATCAAAACACAAATATCCTCGAATAAAATTATAATGATTTCAGGTCTGAGGACCATTACATCACTGTCACTATGAGAATAACTCATGATACTGTTAATTATATTCCATGGAGTTATCTCACGGTTGGTCAGCCTAATACGATATTCTCTAATACGTATTTATGTCTTGACTTTAATATCACGTATATCAATGATCAATGAGATGTGATCATCAGTCAATCAACATACCAGTCTCAACGCTTTATTGTTGTCATATATATATATATACAACAAAACTCGACTAGGGACATTTAAGAATTAAAATACTTAACATATTATATAATCTCAAATTCAAGTCACTCACTTGAACTATATATCTATATTTTAATTCTAAGGACTTCTATTATATTAATATTTATATTACGCAGTAAATATAATATAATAGTAGGGCTGGCAATTAGAACTGAGAACTGAAAACCCGAACCGAACTGACTCGAAAAGACCCGAACCCGAACCGAACCCGATGGGTCTCGGGTCGGGTCTAGGTGATGAAAAATACCATCAAGACCCGATCAAACCCGACCCGCATAGACCGAAACCCAAAAGACCCGACCAAAAAACATTGAAAAATATGTATTTTTAGTGTTATTATTCAATCGGACCCGAACCGACCCGACCCGACCCGAGCTTTAACCCGACCCGACCCGAACCGATGCTCGGGTCGGGTCGGGTCCAGATTTTAGAAATGTATAGTTTAGACCCGACAAAACCGGACCCGCCTAGAACCGAGACCCGCCGGGTCAGGTCCGGGTCCATCGGGTCGGGTCTAATTGCCACCCCTATATAATAGAATATTATTTTATTCCAAATAAAATAATAACATCAACAGTGTTATCAATCTCATCAAATGAATTGCCTACATGGCATAAACTCTAACAATGCCGACCTTCCAAACACCGGAAACACCGGAACGTTTATAGAAAGAAATTAGAGGGTGAGATCAGAAAGAAATATTAGAATAGAAGAAGAAGATGAAGAAGAACCAACACAACATAGAGTATCTCATTGCAGCGGAATAAAATATAAAACAGAAATAAATATTTATTGAGAGCTTTAAAAATACTTACAATATCAGTGTACATAAACACCTCTGGACAGTTATATTAATCTGCCTCATATACAACACACAGCGGAATACATACCATATATATGTAATACTTCTGAACTCTCCAGCTCGTCTCTAGACTTCGCAACATCCGATAACCTGAACCTGTGCAACTCGGTCTAACCAGAGCATTACAAACAATGGGTCAGTCTGGTGAACTACAGTGAGGAAAACACACTAAGTTTAAGGGGAATCATCCAACTTGATTATAAAGTTCAAAAATATTTTCGAAAGAAATAGATAATCGTAAGACCAAATCCACACATAAATATGGACGGTTTTAACCTTACTACAACCCAAAACATTTTTAAATCAATATAATTCTATTATTTCGATAGTGCCTAAATACAAGTAAATAGCAATCTAGCGGAATGCTTGCATCTCACGCTCTATATATATAGTATACAATCAAAACCACGAGCGCTTATTGGAGATTGGATTCCGACTATGACAATGTATGGAACCACCTGTCGATAGTGTAACTCTAGAGGGGAATGCACTGGGTTCAACAAGACGTCTTGCAACCCGGCCCACACATGACCGACCACTCATTTCGCTTGAGTGTATCCAATGTATATCACCAACGGTTGGGCTCAAACCACCGTTTCCCAAAAAGGGTCAGCATCGAAATAGATTAAAGAAGGAAATGGATTTTCTCTAGATAGGTGATTATACACCCTAATGGGAGCGATCCACATAATCATGCTGCTTGCCTGATTTTTTTCGTTTCCCGGTTGATGAGACTTGAGGTTAGAATTTGCCTTTAGAACATCTGACCACCATTTATGTAACAACCCAGAAAATATGAGCCAGTTTAAATTTTTTATTTTGGCGATTTTTATGAATTTTGATTATTTAAAATGGATTATTTTAAATAATAACGACGAAAAATTTAATTTCGATGAAGTTAAAATGAATAAATTTATATTAATTATATAACGAGCCTGAAATGGCCCTGTAGTTTGAAATTTTGTTTTCGAATTTCAAATGAATATACAGAATTCATTTTAAGTCAGAAATGGACGAAATAAGAAATATTTAAATCTGTTTAACTATATCTTTCTAACGAAGCCAAGAAACTGAGATTTCACTTTAAAAGTTGAAAGATAGGTCCAGTTTAAAATTCAGAAAAGTCGATGTGGAATTTGTATATATTTTAATACATATAAAGGCCCTTAGAAATAGAAATTTTGCAAACGACCTCGGTTTTCGACGAAACCACTTTTGTTGGATCCGGGATGTCAAATTTTTGCTAGGTATCAAAATTCATAATTTTCTGAATCAATATGTGAGAGTGGAAAAGTTAAACGTGTTTTAACAATTTCAGTCAATTTCGATCCACCAATAAATGGCCATTTTTCAAACGGTCTCAGAATTCGATGAAATTAGTCTTTTTAGGACCGTATCGTCAATACGAAGCTAGAAATATATTTTTTTGGAATTTTTCGAGTCAGTATGTGGCCCCGGTAAATTGAAATGTGTGTTTAAATTGAATATATAAAGATTTATATTTTAATGTCAACGGAAACTGATCGTAACGGTCGAATTGGCTTACGTGACATATCCCATTGTGTTCAAAAAGGGGGCGAATAGCTAGGGGCGACAGTCGTTGGGGTTCGTTTGGAGTTCGGCATAATAAACAAGTAAAATTAAAATAAAATAATAATATATATATTAGTATATAACCCTAAGAAAGGGTCAAAGCCCTCATCTTTCTCGCACGCGGTCAACCCTCCCAGGAAGCCGCCCTCTTCCCTGATCGAACACGATTAAAAGCTCCAAATAAAACCTCTTAAAATCTTTCCATTCACGCATCGATTCAAGAAATAATCCGAAGCAATATTTTAGAGTGTAGTGTGCTCTTTCAATCAACAAGGGTTTGAACATTTTTGGTTGAGTCTATCGTGGGATTTTCCAGCGAAAGGGTCCACCGTTCAACCTCAATTTCAGGCAGGGAGACGACGCCGAGTTCAAAGCTGTTCCGGGTGGAGGTAGGCAACGCTGGCGGCTCTAAAGTGGCGGGCTCCGATCTCGTCCACGACGTCGGTGGCGATGGCAAACTCCAACCCTAATGGTGGAGCAACCTGAAACCGAACACAGAAAGCTTCTCTTAGTTTTTTTTATTTATGTAAATCAATTGTTTTAGAAACTAATTTTTTATTTACTTTAAAAACTGGTTTTTATTTAATAAAAAGAATGGATTTTTAATTCACTAAAGATTTGATTTTTTATTTCATGAAGCATTTGATTTTTAATTCACAAAAAGATTAGAAAAATGTGATTTTTCATGTTAGAAAGAATATAACTTTCTATGTTAGGATAATATAATTTTTAGAACGAGAAGAATATGATTTATATAATTCAAAAGATTGTATTTTTATCATATTAAAAATTTGATTTTTATAAATATAAAAGATGAGGTTTTAATATAAAGAACATTATTATAAAAATATAATCTTTATAGGATGGTCATATAAAGAAGAAGTGATTTTTAATGAAGTAAAAATAAAGTTTTTATATAAGTACGATGGTAAAAATATGATTTTTATTATATGTGGAGATTAAAAATGTAATTTTTATTTAGGTAGAGTAATAAAAATATAAATTTTATTTAAGTAGTGAAGTAGAAATATGATTTGTACTTCGATAAAAATAGGATCTTTATATGTGAAGTAAATTAAAAATGTGAATTTTTATTTATAAACATCGAGATTGGAATGTGATTTTTGTTTTAAAGATAGTGGAATAAAAATATAATTTTTATATAAGCAGTAAGTAAAAAATATAATTTTTATAAGGTAGAAAATATAAAAATACGATTTTTATATATATAACGAAATAAAAATCTGATTTTTATTATACATATATTGATATAAAAATGTGATTTTTATCCATATAGCGTTGGAATAAGAATGTGATTTTTAATGTGAACAGCGTGACAAAGATTATGTTGGGAGTACGGGCAAATCCAGATGTTCAGAAATTTAGAAATATAACTGGAGGAGTGGAACCCCAAGGTGAGAATTTCTCACTTTAAATTTTATTTCCTAGTTAGAAATATATACTAGGATGCAAACGGTGTTTAGTAGTACCCGACACCATCATCCACAGACCATGGACTTGTTTGTTTGGTGATTGATTAGAATACTTGTCAGAATTTTGTGGTGTGAATAATGAAATTGATTTCATTGATATGTGTATGGTGTGGGCCATTATTAGACTGAGGATAAGGCTAGGCCTTGTCCCGTTTCTAGTATCGTGCCGTTTTGCCGCCGAAATTTTCTAAAATAAGTTAGAAAAATAAAAAGAACATTTTATTGTGTAAATAAACTGAATAGAAATTCATGTGTTGAAAGAAAATATTTTATCGTTAAAAATATAATTTTTAACGTGTGTGTGAATAAAATAAAATATTCATATACAAACCAGGCGGTTTGTTTATGTACACTGATTTGACTGATATAGATTGGGACGATAAAATTTTACACGTCGCCCAACTGCACAAATAAAATTTGTGTTTGTTGATGTGAAACCCCACATAGGTATTGGGATGATATTTGATGTACACTAGTCCTAATAATTAGTTGTATGTCAATCGATAGGCTGACAGACAGTTGTGTTGTGCACTTTGGATGATGGTTGATTATTTATCGTTGCCGTTATATACATGTGTTGTACGGAATCCATATAATTAACATTATATGGTAATTGATTGGGCCTCATTCCAATTTAGAAAATAAAGTATAATAAAATATATATTCATGTGTTGAAAAGAAATATATATTCATGTGTAGAAAGAAATATATATATATATATATATTCATGTGTTGAAGAAAATA
Source organism: Allium sativum (assembly GCA_030737875.1). NCBI lineage: Eukaryota > Viridiplantae > Streptophyta > Magnoliopsida > Asparagales > Amaryllidaceae > Allium > Allium sativum. The sequence continues at coordinate 734,911,436 of CM060924.1, read as the reverse complement.
TTCATTTGTTGAATAGAATAACGAAATTATTGAAATATATAAAGCCGTGTTGATTAAATTTGCGCCATTTTGACGCGAACGATATTTATATCGATTTTATTCGAATATCGAAAAGGAAGTGATTTCAAAATATAACATTTTGAAAATATTATCATTGATGATATGGAATATTCAATTTTGACTTAAAATTGAATATGAAGTTGAAATCGTTTTTAAAACGAATTTAAACGATTTATAAATTACATTTAAAATTGAAATCGACGAAGTATATATAATATATATATTATATATATTAAATGGCCTGAATAGAACGCGCCGTGTTGCGGTAGTTCGTGAATTTCGACCATTGATTTCGAATTGACGTTACGGGAGATCCGACCGTCGGATTATCTTGGAACTGGGACCATTGGGTTCGTATCGAAAAGAGCTTTCCAATGAATATTATAAATTTGAAATCTAACGGTTGGATTTGGATATACGTCCAAATCAAATTTAGAAAAGGTCGCTGTAAGTGCAGTTCGACGACCGTTATTGGAAATCGACTGTACGGGCCTTGATAAAATTATTAAAAATATCTATAATTTGTCTAAAATCAAAATATATGAATTGGAAAGAACTGGGGCGAAAAATTCCCTATTTGAAAGGATAAAAATATATTTTTATCGAAATGAACTAGTTTTAAACTAGAATTAAAATCCAATATTTTTAAATAAATAAATTGGGTTTGAAGTGGTTTTTAAAAATAATCAGAATTTGATATTGAATATAAGCCGATATATTTTCTATTCAGAGCCTTGTATTTAATATCAAATGGAATTTTGGGTTTGTCGTGAACCGTGTTTTAAATAACGTTGGTTCTTTAACCAATTAAAGATTAGAACAAAGTGGATTTTAATGAATCTTTAATTAGATTGAAATGATCGAAAATGGAGTATCACCAGTTTTGCTCCAAAACGATAGTTTAATCTTTAATTAGATTTGAACGTGAAATGGCAATTAGTTTTACCGATAACACCGTGGTGTTAGATATGGGGTTTTACTAGTTTTGCTCCATGGGATAAATAGGATGGGATTGGGAAATAAAATAAATAATTACTTCGGTGTGGTTCGCTAATCCCGACTAGTTTAAAATGATATCCAAAGGAAGATTAAAGAATAAATTTCAAAGCATTTATCTTCGATAAAATTAATGGGAACCTTTCCCTAAGAATGTGAAATTTAGCAACTAACCGAAGATTAGTTGAGATGAATGGTTTCCTGGGTATTGATCTGATGTTGGTTTCGGCCTTCGGGGTTAATATTTGGGGAATTGTTCTCTTACTAATTTACGGTTAGTGACTGATGAATTGGAATGAGGCGTATGTTGTGTTTGTGTAACATTTGTTTATTATATACGCGGGTTATTTGGAAAGACTGGGTTTATACCCATTCTGAATAACCAATTCGACGATAAGTCGAAGATGAAGACAGTGATATGCGAGGAAAGTGCCTCCGGTTTCGTTTAGACCCAGAAAGAACTTGTATGGACTGTGTGTCTGACATTGGATTTTGCTCTGTGTTGATTGATCCCTATTAAATATACATCTGCCTGGTGAAGGGGAATTCATTCCCTTACTTCACTCTTCTCTGAGACGTATGGGATCAGAGGTTGTATATCAATAGGAATCAGTCGCATGGAGTGAATTGCTTGTATGGCATGCTAAGATGCAAATGATCAAGGCTTTTGTTAAAAAGCAAAGTCTTGTGGTTGATGATCAAAGCACGGCCTTTGTGGCATCGCTTTGTGTAACGTTAATTTGCGAGCCTCACACCCCGGTATGAACCAGAAACGGGAGAAGGACTCAGGGAGAACATGCGTCTCTTTCTAGATAGAGGTGGTGTCGGTGCTTAAACTGGTCGACATTTATATTATTTTCACCTATGTGGTTGTTGCTGTTGCGAGGCGCCTCAGATGTGGAGTCATAGAGCTCATTTACACCCCATAGGGCGGGGAGACGTATTGTTCAGGGTTTTATTTAATCCACTCCGTGTGGACCGGCCTTGATGATCCAAGGCTTGCCTGCACGCTTGCGTGAGACTCGGTTTAGAGAGTCTCGAATTCGGTGAGGACTATCTTTTGCCTCGGTTCATAGACGGAAATCCAATTTCCAAATACGACATCGTGCGGTTTTTGATTGTATACCTATATATGGCGACATAGCAGCATGGGATGCTATGCCGTCTATGATTTATATATTATGATTGAAGTTGTTTTCTTCACTTATAATAATATTAAAAGATGAAATTTCGCGTATCAAAGCATTCTTTGGCTGTTATAAGGGAAAACCCTATCCTCCGGCTTGCGTTGCATTGTGTGATGGGACCTGGGTCTTATAACAGCTTCATTGTTCTTTATTTAGCATTGCGCTGTTTGTTTAAGCACTAGTATTCTTGGGGTAAAAACCCGTTCCATGTTATACGGCGTGGTCCCTTGATTTACCGAACTTTAAAAATCAAATTAATAACTGTTTAAGTTCTCACACCAGTCACATGACTGACCTGGAGTTTATTGTTTTAACCTAAACTCTGGGTGCCCTTATTTTCCGCACGGGCAGCTAGTAGTTGGGTTTTGCAGATTTATATTCGCAGGACCTGGTTTATAGCTGAAGTGATATTCAGAAAGCTCTGTATCCGTGTATTTCTTTCAGTTATGTTTTGTATTATTTTTCAGCTGTAGTAATGTATTTAAATTTCTGATTTTCTCTGTTGTATAATATTTATTCATACTCTGTAATATTCTTGTATTCTGATGGAACTGTTGTAATAAACAATGAAATGTTCTTCTGTCTGCGTTCTGGTTTGTCCTGTTCTCATACGATCAGGGGTTTCGAAAGGTCTTGATCGGTTTAGCGATCGATTCGGATCGAGCAAAATTTCTTGTCGTTACAATTTACTTTGAATGCCACATCGTCAGATCCACCAGATATCACTAATTGACGTCCACAAAAATACCCTAGTTGGGAGCTACCTAAATATTACACATTTGAAGACATCAACGTATGTGACCCCGTTGGAAATACCCTGTCAGGCATTCGTCCATACAAGTCATCCAAGAACAGGATGAACCGAAGGCACCCTCCTACCACATCCTAGGAATCACCCTATAGATCAGTAGCGAGAAAGTCCTTGCAATCTGTAGATTTCAACCACGACAGAACCATAGTTTTTCTCTAGCCACTAAACCAGATATTATTAGTAGTTCTTTCATTTATGAAGATCTATGGTCTTCAATGCTACATCTCGATTATCTTCTGATATCTTCACGTATTTGTTGGTCGGAATGGTTTTTGAATATAAATTCAATCCCGGTCTTCCCGTACCAACAATCGTATATGTCAGATTTGATTATCGGTTATTTAACTATAAAATAAACTTAAATTAACAACCATTCATCCATAAAAATAAAATGAAATCACTGATTCAGTACCCAACATCATTTAGCCTCTTTAATTAACCGCATGTTAATTAAATTCTTATAAATCTTCCAGTATTTGGAATTTAACTTTTACTTCTTATTATCGAAAAAGAATATTCTTAAAACCATTCATTCAACTTATAAACTTTTCCAATACAGTTTATTAAATCATTCATGGAAATAATAGTTCATATTCCCCAAACTCTACTCGTTTAGAAACTGTTGACGTCAAAAGTTGGTCACTAGTGATGGCCAACCCCCAATCGTGCTATCAACACACGAAATAAGATTATAAAATGCAGAAAAAAGTAAAAAGAATGGGGAGCACACACCGAATTTTTATAGTGGTTCGGCAAAGACAGTGCCTATGTCCAATTTATATATAATGTCTCTTTTTTGATTACAAATACAGTGCTTTCTTCTATTTTTTAGAGGAAGAAGAAGGAGAAGTAAGTAGCTATTTCTTCTTCTCTTTGAGAGAGTTTGAAAGAAGGAGAATCCGAAGTAACGTCGGATGTATATCAGCTCCCAAGAGTGGTGAAAAAACCCTCTTTCTTCTTTTAGCTGAGGGGTATTTATAGGTGAGGAAGTAGCTCGGGCCGTCGTGATATGGTCCGGCCATTTCGGGAAAGCCCGGACACGTGGAACCCTTTAATTGGTTGAAATTGCGGCTGGAGACTGATTCCACTGCTCGTAAATAGTATCCTCGGAAGTTGTGGCTGACGTGGCCTCCACGGAGAGGTATATCAAAAGTAGAGTTTTGTCCGGATATACTTTGACCACTTTTATTGCCTTAAAAGTCGGGATATTCGGTTGAGTAGCCCTGTAGAAGATTTCCATGCTGGCCCGAGATACTCGATCGACGCGCCTTATTTGGGAGCGAAATACTAGGTCGATCGGGTGAGCGATTCTTATGGAATGGACTTTTTGATTGACTAAGTGGGAGTTGGGCCGACGTGTAACTTCTTCGGCCTATGCTTCTGCTGGGCTGTTTGAAGCTCGGTTTATGCTAGGTCGTGCGTTTGGGCTTTGGTCTAACCCGTTAAGATTCTTGCCAAAAAGAGGGTTAACACTTTGCCCCCTCAGAATACATCTTCATTGGTGGAGGGAGGTATGTTTTGAACTTCAAACCGAAGTACAAACGCTCGAGTTACCGGATTATATTGAGGTCAGAAAACTGACTGTCCCGATGTTGTATTAAGGCCAGAATACCGACGACCGTACCAGGTCGTATTAAGGCCGGAAATCCGACAACCACCGGGGAACCGTATTAAGGCCGATATAAAGACTGCTACGTGTATGAGGGTTCCTGCAAATACAGAACAAACCATTCTCGATTCGGAGAAGGTGAATGGGTCGAGCATTTTGTTTCACTTGGCTTTGAAGGGTGCGAGCATTAACCATGCTCGGCTTAGTGGGGGACATTAGCCATGTCAGGCTTAATGGAGAACGCTAATCTGGTTCGGCTTAGGGGCGAACGCTCATCAGGTTCGGCTTAGAGAGGTGGCGAGTATTAACCATACTCGGCTTAGGGCAAGTGTTTTTTTTATGCTCGACTCATGTTAAGTTAGTTTGTCCAGCGAGCTACGAATGCTCGTGGTGTAAAAAGAAATAGAGAGTATATTCCATACTCGTGTTTAGAAAATACGGCCATTCTTGTCTGAAGGAGCAAGTGCTTAATGTTAACCCTATTTTTGGCAAAAGTCTTAACGGGTTAGCCCGAAGCCCAAACACGCGACCGAAGGCAGATCGAGCTCCATAAAGCACAAGCAAGGCATAAGTCGACCAAGTCATAGATCGGCCCTGGACTATAGGCAACTCGCTCCATAAGAGTCGCTCCCCTAATCGGCCTAACATCTCGCTTCCAGATATCTTGCCTTGACCGAATCTCTCGCCTTGACCGATTATCTCGGGCCAGCATGGAAATCTTCTACAGTCATTGAATATCCCGACTTTTAAGGCTACGAAAGCAGTCAACCCATATCCCGACAAAGCTCAACTTTAGATATACCTTTCAATGGAAGCCACGTCAACCACAACTTCCGAGGATACTATTTATGAGCAGTGGAATCAGTCATCAGCCGCAATTCTAGCCAACCGCTGAGTTCCACGTAGCCAGGCTTTCCCGAAATGGCCATACCATTCTACGACGGCCCATGACACTTCATCACCTATAAATACTCCGTAATGAGAAGAGGAATGGGATCGGATTTTCTTCACCATTTTTGGAGTTCACACCTCTCCAGTGATCTTCGGATTCTCCTTCTTTCAAAAAGAAGACGGGATAGCTACATTTTCCTTCTTCTTCATCCTCCTCAATATAAAAGAGAGCATTGTATTTGTAATCTCAAGAGAGTAATAATATATAAAGTGGACGTAGGCATCGTCTTTGCCGAACCACTATAAAAATTCTATGTGTGCTTTTCCCCGCTTTTTTCTTACTTTTTCCGCATTTTTTATCTTAGTTCGTGCATTGCTTGCACGATTGGGAGTTGGCCGTCACTAGTGACCAACTTTTGACGTCAACACTTAAAAAGGGTGGTAGGCTTTCACGGTGACCATACATAACAAGGAGGGGGGCGAGCGTTATCCATGCTCAGCTTAAAAACATAATTCATGTTTGCAAAAGAAAATTCATAACTAACTGTTACAAAGAACAAAGAAATTCTAAAGGGACAACCATCAATTCCAGAGCATGCCTCAGAGCTAAATCCTAACCCCATACATGTGTACATCGAGGTGTCCTTATTACTGAAAGAAATACATCAAGAGAAAAGATAAAAAAATCTAATTAATGATTGTGACGTGAGTGCTAGTCTCAGGGTCCCTTCCATTTCTAGGAGCTCGAGCACAATCCTGAGGGGCTTGGGCAGAGGATCACGGCGGCTCGGCCAGGGCGCGACCTTTGACATATTCAAGAAGCTCTCCTTTTCTGACCCGCCCTTCGATGAGATCGCACAGATGTTGGCATTCATTTGTGTTGTGTCCAGCTACGTTGTGGAATATACAATGTTTTCCTGAATCGAGTTCCATCTGGGTCGGTTCTCGTCGAGGTGGTCTTGGAGTTGGCAAGGACTCGCGTATGTCGAGATAGATATCAAGTAAAGAGGAATTAGGCTCAGTGTATCGGTCGTACTTGTTTTCATTTCAAGACCGCACATTGCGTTCACTTTTCTCCGGGGCCTTTCCTCTTCCTTTATTCTGGTCGTTGCCATCGAATGGACCTTATTGTTTGGGTACTAAAACCTCGAGGCTCTCCGTTTCAAGGCTGGCATCTTCTTGTCGGAGGAATCGCTCGGCCTCGGAGTAAAAGTCATCTATATCCTTGGGAGGATCTCGGGTTAGAGAGATTGAGAATTCTGATCGGCTTTGAACTCCTGCGATGGCGGCCATGAGCACCATTGATGGCTCGGGCCGATCAACAGATGCTACAGACGCGTTGAATCTTTCAAGGAAGGATCTGAGCGTCTCTCCGGATCGCTGTTTGATGATAGATAAAAACATGACGCTCTTTGGTCGAGATATATGCACATGGAATTGCTCGATGAAACAGGTGACCAGCGTGTTCCAGCTGCTGATCGACTCCGTTATTAGCTATCGAAACCACATGCTGGCTATGTCTGTAAGAAAGAGGGGGAAGCACTTAGCCATGACCTTGGTCGATGCGCTAAGTACTTCCATATGTCGCATGTACCGCATGAGGTGGATGGTCAGGTCAGTGCGGCCGTTGTAGGGCTCAATAGCTGGGAACTTGAAGTCCGGAGGGTTTCGAGAATTTCTGATCTCCCTAGTGAAGGGGGTGCGGTTGACATTATCTATGTCTTGCTGTGACGAGTTGCCCCGAGTGAAACATCAGATGATGCTTGCAAGCTGGCTCCCATCTCCGAGGAGTCGTTGCCATGAATTTAACTCTGCACTCGGAAGAACTTCTGTGCGGGGATCGGGCAAAAGCATGCTCGAAAGGGCGGCCGTTGGTTGGGCTTGTCCTTCGGGAGTTGAGTGAAGGTGCGAGGGAAGGTAAGCCACTGCAGGTGGTTTTGGGGAGAATGGCTCCTCTTGAACCTGATGAGTTGTGGGTCAAACCGTTCCCGTACCCGAGGGCCCAGGCTGATCCAGCATAGCATGTGATGTTCGAAGCCGGGGGTTGCCCCCGTTTGAACTGATGTTAGGAGGGTCTACGGTAGTGTTCTCTTCCGCCATAGTGAAGGTCAGCACAGCGGGATGATTTTCCTTGTTCGAAGGGAAGGCTGGACTAGCTCTTCGTTGAAGGGGAAGAGTGGTTAGGTTGGTCTGCGGTAAGATTCCGGGTTGTAATGGGAATGGCATTGATTCTGAAGGATCTGACGGAAGCTCGACTAGTTAGATAGGTTGAGAAGTTTCCAGAAAGGGAAGCAAGGGGTTCATTCGACCTAGATCTTGATCGCCCGCCTCCTGAGAATCTGCTGCTACAGCTGCGCTGGTCGCTGGAAGCGATATTCCTGGCTGTGAAGGATTGGTTGGTGGGACCAAACCAGGATGAAATAAAGGTGTAAGCCGATCAGTGGCCTGATTCTGTGCAGACCGAAGAACGGTTGTTGCCCCAGCCTCGTTCGGTAGAGGAATTGATGTTGAAGCATTCAACCCCATATCCACTCGACCGAGAAGATGATTCATCAGCTGTTGCTGTTGTTCGAGGAGTTTACCCTGAGATGTCATGTGGTCTCTGAACTCGATCGTGATTTTATCCATGTCGTCCCGGGTAAGGAATCGAGACATGTCGTCATGAGAGAAAACTTCGTGGCTTACTTCTGCAGCATCGATCTTGGCTGCATCGGTGTTCGTGGGATGAGAGGATGTTGCATCTTTCTTTCGTTTATTCGCCATGGTCTGAGGGAATCAGGAGCTCGATGGCGATGCTGACTCTTTCCCTACCTGGCGCGCCAAAGTGTTGACGTCAGAAGTTGGTCACTAGTGACGGCCAACCCCAAATCGTGCTATCAACACACGAAATAAGATTATAAAATGCAGAAAAATGTAAAAAGAACAGGGAGCACACACAGAATTTTTATAGTGGTTCGACAAAGACAGTGCCTACGTCCACTTTGTATATTATTTCTCTTTTTTGATTACAAATACAATGCTTTCTTCTATTTTTTAGAGGAAGAAGAAGGAGAAGTAAGTAGCTATTTCTTCTTCTCTTTGAGAGAGTTTGAAAGAAGGAGAATCCGAAGTAACGTCGGATGTATATCAGCTCCCAAGAGTGGTGAAAAAACCCTCTTTCTTCTTTTAGCTGAGGGGTATTTATAGGTGAGAAAGTAGCTTGGGCCGTCGTGATATGGTCCGATCATTTCGGGGAAAGCCCGGACACGTGGAACCCTTTAATTGGTTGAAATTGCGGCTGGAGACTGATTCCACTGCTCATAAATAGTATCCTCGGAAGTTGTGGCTGATGTGGCCTCCACGGAGAGGTATATCAAAAGTAGAGTTTTGAGCGGATATGCTTTGACCACTTTTATTGCCTTAAAAGTCGGAATATTCGGTTGAGTAGCTCTGTAGAAGATTTCCATGCTGGCCCGAGATACTCGGTCGATGCGCCTTATTTGGGGGCGAAATACTCGGTAGATCGGGTGAGCGATTCTTATGGAATGGACTTTTTGATTGACTAAGCGGGAGTTGGGCCGACGTGTAACTTCTTCGGCCTATGCTTCTGTTGGGTTGTCTGAAGCTCGGCTTATGCTAGGTCGTGTGTTTGGGCTTTGGTCTAACCCGTTAAGATTCTTGCCAAAAAGAGGGTTAACGGAAAATAATACCATCCTTGGATAATCATGAAGTCGTTCAAGTTGGGATATTCTATTTACCTCTCAAACCTTGATCAATATCATTCATATCTTCAGAACTGATATAAGTTTATTGACACATATTTTCTCTTTTTAAAACTCTATTTAAAATCTCAAACATGTTTACCTAATTGATTTTGTAAACTCTTATTTATAATTCTCTTTATCATCTTTTTTTATTTAAAAAAAAAAACTTTACAATATAATACACGAGTCTCGATTCTATTATAATTCGGATCCTTTCTAAATTTCTTGAATATCTCTTTATGGTTATATTTTACAAATCATTTCAACAGTTATTATTAATTTTTATTTATCAAAATAGTTCAACTTGACATTTGTAACAATCGTTACAAATTCTATTTTCAAAACACTTACTTCATTACAAATTTCATTTGTAAATCATTATCGACAATATAATTTGTTATCTCAAATTAAGTACATCGGTTCGTTATAACTATCTTCTACTACTTAGCCATATTAGACCGACTTATCATTTAGTGAAATATTATAAATTCTAATACCATTAACTTCTTATTTAACAACTTTGTTTAACATTTCGAACTTCGAAATAAACCTCATCTTTGATTAATCATTTCGAACTTCGAAATATCACATCCCGAATCTCGAAATAAACCTCACTCAGTAAACATTACGAATTTCGGAATACAACATTCCGAACCTCGGAATAAAACTTATTTTAGCCATTTCACATCATTTCCCATTTCTCAATTTATACTTATCCTTTTCGTTATACCTGGAATTTATTTTACCACTCTTCCACGTATAAATCAACTCATATTTGTATATCCAGTTATACTATATTTGGAAAATCTTGATTTAACAATCTATTCCTACTATCGGGTTTAAATCCAATTATATATCCCCATTTGTCATTTCAAACCAAATTGTATTTATAAATCTCAATCCCATTTATAAATTCATATTCATATTTTCAAATCCGATTTCATATAAAAACCTGAAATCCAATTTCCAAATCAATACTCATTGCTAATTCCGTTGATTCATTAACCTTATTCACGAAATGTTATTCAATCACATTTCGTATATTTCAAAACAACGTTTGTTTAAAATGATAATTTATTACCAAAATATCACTTCTCAATCTCTTTAATATATCCTCGTAAATTCACGATTCAATTATTCCATTTCAATATTTTGAAATTAATTAAAAATTTCCTTTAAGGCCGTGAAGGCCTTTGCATACCATTTTACACATTTTGATAACAAATACGATAAGTTTATATCGTTTAATTATTCATTTGATGATAGCTTATATTTATTAGTTCCAAATTTAAATAATTATAAAACCAATAAATTAAACTTTGATATTTATATTTACAATCAAACCATATTTCAAATTCATATATATGTATATTTATCTCTTTGGAATCGATTTGATATCAAATTCAAAAATCATTTCTTTTTCCGACGGTACTTAAGAGGCAAATGTCAACTATAGTACCAAACCCGTGAAATATTAAAGCATTTCACATCTAACAACCATAATCAAACACATTGATAAACTTTATCAATATTAGGGAGGAATCCTGTTGGATTCCTCCAACATGTTATTCCCGGCAAAACGATGGGGTTACCTCAACTCGAATCATTCAGTTCATTATGGATGATTAGTATTCATTTTCCATCTAGACGGATGGAATAAAAGTTAAATAATAACAATCAATAATGGGCGTAATAGTCAATAATCAACAAATAACGACAATTCAAGCATCCAAATATTTATTTATAACGTTTATATTATTATAAACGTAACCAGTGAGGTAAGTTACCTCAATTCGAATTTAGTCGTTAGAATAACGGTTTTATTTTAATTAAGTTAAATGAACGTTTAACTTAACTGTCCAGTAAATATATGAATATATAATTCAATAATCATCCAATAAAATCATCCACAACCCACAAACAAATAAACCCAACTTATATAAAATATAAGTGAGAAAAACTGAGTGAGTTTAACTCACCTTGAGTTGAATTATCGTTGAAACAGTTGGTTTTAATTAAATTAAACAGGTGTTTAATTTAATTAAAATTCCTGGTTGACTCCAATCTTGTCCAATTATGTTCTAAAATGTAGATTTCGTCGATGCGAGTCCAACGTCTCTGGTTTCATCCAATTCTGATAATATACGTAAAAGGTATCAATATTTTAATTTAACACCTATTAATTATAATTATTAATCCTTAATTATGCTATAATTAAGTTAATTACTTTGGTTTATAAATATTTAACGGCCTGACTTCTGTCCCACAAATAATAGGTTGACTCCTCTTTTCCCATTGCTCTTGATTCCATCTGCAATGATTAAACTGATTTAATTAGATAATTTATTTTTAATCCCAAATTAGTGTAAGTACTTTGAAATTTAAATTAGACGTGTCCACTTTTTGTTCAGCCTGCATTACCAAAACGAGGCTGACTTATTGGTTCCTCCTTTCACGCAATGACTGTTTCCATTCGTTCCCACTTGCGTGCTTCTGGTTTCCTCCTGTTTAAGCCTGAAGGATTTTACATTATAATTAGCTTATATCATAAAGGGTAAATTAAATATTTAAATTATAATTAGTTAACCTAATTTCATTATTAAACTAAACGGATCCACACTCCTGTTGGTCACTCTCGTCTCCATTCTTTTCCCATCTTCAATGTCTTCATTCTCGTGTAACAGTTCTGCCACAGACCCATTCAACTTCGACCATTCCCTTTAATTAAAAATTGTTATAGCTAATCACGCTTGTTTCTGAGTTAACTGGTCCAAACTTTAATTCTTCCAGGCCAAACTATTTTTTTTCTATCAGGACAATACTTGTAACAACCCAGAAATTTCTAAACCAATTTAAAATTTTGATTTAAGCTATTTTAATGAATATGCGAATAGAAATTGGTTATTTTTGCAAATAAATTTGAGAACAATTTTAAAATTAGTTTTTATATTTTATTTGACTTAAAACAAACTCGGTAAAATTATTAAATTAATTTATAAGCTTTGTTTTGGAAATTTTAAAAATTCGATTTTTAAAATCATCGCATAGCCCTTAAAAATGAAATTTTGCAAGGAAGCTCAGAATTCGATTTTGTTTTTTTCTGTACTCGTATCGTCCAATAATGGTTAAATCCAAAAGGCCATAATTTTTGGAGTTAGCGTTTAGGCGTACAAGAAGAAAAGATACGCTAAAATCGCATTTTTGAAGTTAATTTGAGCAATTTTACAAAGTAAAATTATTGAGACGACCTCAGAATTCGACGAAACTTTTTTTATTGAATCCGTATCGCGGATAATGGTAAGACTCCAAAGATCATGGTTTTTAGAATCAGTATGTGACCGGGAGTGATTTTTAAAGTGAAAAACATACAATATTTTGACTTTAAAAATTTGCTGTTTGTGCATACGGACTCGAAATTCGACGAAACCAATTTCGTTGGGTTCGTAACGTTGAAGAGTAGCTGCATGTCAATTTTCATCGAAAACGGAATCCGTTTATGATCACATGGATTTCTAAACAATGAAAATAAGCGAAAATTGAGTATAATAAATTATAAAATCATTAAAAAAATAATTTCCTCCACTATATAATATCCTTTTCACTTCCTTAACCTAATTCAATTTCTGAATATCACGCTGCCACTCTCCTTTCTCTTCAACGTGAGTTTCCCCCTTTTCTAAAATCAAAGTCAAACAAAATACAAAGCTATAAAATCATGAGATAAATATATATGTGATCCTTATAGCTTGCTCTTCGATTTGGTATGAGTATGGGAGAGGTTCAAGAACATTTTGTATGCTGCGTTTTTCCAGCGTATGGTTTATGCGGGCTAGGGTTGATGAATTCGTGAAATAGAAGCAACGATGCATGAATTCGAGTTTGTTTTGGTGTTTATGAGGTAGAATAGCACGTTGTGGCCAAATTTGAGGCGATTCGGAGACAAAAAATGTCGGGATGAATATGGACAGCGTGCATTTTGGAGTTGGCTATTGCGTGAGGGTGTTTGGAGAAGAAGAGAGATTAGAGGAAGAGATCAGAGAAGGTTAGGAGGTTAATTACTTATTTTAATTGTTAATGACTTATATGTACATGCAATGTTATAAAAAGCATAACTTTCTCGTACGAACCCGGAATTCAGCGAAACAGGATCCTTTGGAACCGTATCGACGAGAGCTTCGCAAAAAAACTGATTTGGATTCATTTGGAGCTCGTCTTAATTTTTGGCGGAGTGGAAACCATCGCTGATATTTCTATATTTAAAATAAATTTGGTTGTGATTGTGATGATAAATTTATATATATGCGCTATGTAAAATTCATATATATATAACCATTTTGTTATACTTAAAAATGGCGGACACTGGTACTAAACTAATTGCAGACGCTATGAAGAATGGGCGGCCTCCAGATCTGAGGCAAGAAAAGATGTCCGCGCCTAGGCTATCCGTAGCGGCTGGCAAACATCCAATGGTTAAGACATCTGGAGCGGTTAGATCTACTGTGTTCGAGAGGGGTAGCACTTCGAGAGGGATTTTATCGAATGATCCGTGGGACGTGCTTCCAGGGCTAGGTTCAAAGGGGGAGCGAATGCTCGATCCAAGAAAGAAAACCCACTGATTCATAGAGATGGATCCAGATCGATGTTTTATGAGAATAATTGGAAGAATATTCAGTATGACGTGGCAAAGGGTTTATCTAAATCTTGGATCCAAGCAGCAAGCGGAGGTATTGGTCAAATTAGGGATGAATTTTGTGGATCTGGATTTCATAGAACCAGTCATAATCAATGAGAAAAGGAAGGCAGCTATTTCTGAACGAGCAACATTCAGATCAGTGGACAAATGGAAAAATTCCATGGTCTTCTACGTGTACGGTACAAGACTGTATCATTTACACCTGAAGAAATATATAGAACGTACATGGAAACCGTTTGGAAATTTTCAACTGCTTTCGAGAGAAAATGGTTTTTTCATAATCCGATTTGACAACAACGTAGACTGTGAAAATATTCTGAAAGGAGGGCCGTACATGTTTGATAATAGAATTATTATTTTTAAAAAATGGAACATGGGTTTAAGATTTAAAAAGGATCTTCTGTCGACAGTGCCTATATGGGTTAAGCTAACAAATCTGGAATTAGAACTGTAGGACAGAGAAGCACTAAGCGCTATTACTAGTGTACTGGGAAAACCAATCAAAATGGACAAAATCACAGCGGACGAATCGAGAGTCGCGTTCGCCAAGATTTTGGTGGATATGGAAGCAGCATCGGATTTTCCCATTGAAGTCGATGTGGTGTTACACACGAATGAGGAACTGAAAATAAATGTTGAATATTTGTACAAGCCGATTTGCTGCTGTAATTGCAAAGTGTTCGGTCACTCGACTACCCAATGTAAAACAAAGTTGGAAGAAAAATGGGTACCAAAAAATCAAGGAGGGGAGGAGACTCAGACTGTTAACACAAATGTAGAAGAGGATGGAACGTTATTTGCTAATGAAGAGCAAGAACAAATTATGATTCTGGAAGGGGAAACAACAGATGATGGACATAGCATGAACAAGAATAGCAACATAAATAATGGATCATTACAGAATATACACAGCAGTGGCACTCAACATAAGGAAATTGATTCTATGTCAACGAATACAGGAACTAATTTTCCGTGTACAAGGATTGAGCATAACATTGCAATGCATTCTAATATTGAAAATGACATTGCGACAGAATTTAATCAAGGCAATGACCAACAGGGAAAGTCTAATGCTTTAAATAATATTACAGTCCGAGAGAACACTGGTTTTAAATCTCTTAACTCTTTGATAGCTCAACAAGATGGAAATGGACACCAAAATACAATCTGGAGAGATAACGCAAAGTCAACAGATGACAAGTTCAAAGACAAGGCAATTGATAATAGAGAGGGAACCGTAAACATACCTGGTGAAGGAAGCGTGGAAGAATGGACTGACTTGGAAGACGATGACACTGCGGAAATGCTTGGCAATGATGAAAATACAGCTATGGCACCTGAAAAAGAAGCTGACATTAGCAATTTTTTCGAGGCTAATAATAAATTCATTGAAGAGATGGACATCATCGGCAAAAATAATAATAAAAAGAAGAATTCTTCTAAATCTACTGCTCCTCCTAAAGTCGCGACAAGGAGCCATAGCAAGATTAAATGAACATAATTGTCTGGAATGTTAGGGGTTTGAACATCTCTACCAAACAGTTTGAGGTGATCAAATTTCTTAACAAATTTAGGCCTTCTATTGTAGGCCTATTGGAAAATAAAATGAATGATTATGTCATGAAGCAATTTCAAAGTAAAATTCAAAGAAACTGGAAGTTTGTTAATAATAATGACTGTAATTGTAAAGGTAGAATTCTGCTAGCTTGGGACTCCAATGTTTGGCCAGATCTTACGATCGTTAATAAATCTTATCAACATATTTCATTCTTGGCCCAGAACGTCGGAGGATTGATATGTAGAATGACGTTTATATATGCAAGCAATTTTTTACTGGACAGAGAGAATTTATGGACTGATATTGTGAAGGAGGGTAAGCATGTTGATATTCCGTGGATTGTTGTTGGCGACTTCAATAATATTATATCTGCTAAAGATAAGAAAGGGGGACTACGGTTCCTTACAGATAAATTTCTGGGCTGCTAAACTGCATATCCTGTAACGACCCGGATTTTGAGCGACTTTGGTTATCTACATCGTTTATGTCGATAACCAAAATATCGAAAAATCCAGGTAATTAATGAAAGAACTAGAGGGTGAGAATAGATAAGATAGAAACTTAGAATAGAAGAAGAAGAAGAACAAAACATCAGAGTAACACGAACCTCACAGCGGAACGAATAACATATAATAGATAACATAACTTTGAAATATAACAGTTACGTATACAATAGCACTTATCAGAGTACAGCACTTACAACACAGCGGAAATAACTATAGCTATATGATCCAGAAGCCTCCTGCTCCAGTTCTTCATGTATCTGTAAATTCCTGACTACTTGACTGCCCGTACAAAATTGGGCACCGAAGAGTTTAGGGAAAACAACAAAGTAAACTCCGGGTCAGTCATGGGACTGGTGTGAGTAAAACAGTTTAAACAGGTATATGAACAAGTAAACGATATCTCATAAGACCACGCCGCAGAACGAAACGGGTTTTCCCTTATGAAAATCCAAAATATCTTTATATCAAAAACCTTTTGATATTATAATAATGTCTATGTACAAATAGATATCAACTAGCAGAAACGCTTTCATCTCAAGTTCTACATATATAGTATACAATCAAAATCGCAAGCACGTATTGGATAATGGATTTCCAACTATGACAAGGTATGGAACCACCTTCCGATCAGTGTACTCTAGGAACGATACACTGGAGTTCAACAAGAACATCTTGTAACTCAGCCACACATGACTGACCACTCATTTTGCATGAGTGTATCGAATGAATATCACTAACGGTTGGGATCAGCAACCGTTCCCGTATATATATGGGACAACATTGATAGATTTAAGAAACAAATGAATATTATCTAGATAGGTGATTATACATCCTACTTCGGTGCGACCGACTTAGCCATGCAGCCTGCCCGATTTCTGTCATTTACCGGATGATGAGGCTAGAAGCTACGCTTTATCATCACATCAGATTCACTACGAATGCCACATTGTCAGTTCCATCGAAGATCACTAATTGAGTCTACAACAGTACATTACGTGTTAGCTAAAGAAGTTTCCTTCTCTGCTTCCACTCTTGGTACGGTTGAAGAAATCAATGTACGACCTTTTTGGAAATATTCTGCCAGACATTCATTCACACAAGTCATCCTCATTCACTTAGAATGTCACATCGTCATACCCGCCAAATCACAAATTGATTTGTCCAAAAATAACACGGGTATACAGCTTAGAGAAACGAATTCCTCCGCCACCAAACGTGAATACGTTTGAACAGATCAACTTACGCGATCCATTGGATATACTCTGTCAGACCTTCGTCCATACAAGTTGTCCTGGGACTGGACAAACCGAAGGTACTGTTCCGTATATCCATCTTAGTCACTGTTATCTAAGACTTATACAAGAGCCCTTGAATTTTACTCCGTCTTCAATTATCCTTGGCATATATGATTCGCAACGCTTATGCCAATACAGAGTGGTTTATTGGATAATAATCCAACCGGTTTCTCCATATTAACAACGTTAAAATGGTCAAAAACTTCGATAGTCTGTGAGTTAACTATCGAAGAAAAACAAGTGTGCAAACAACGATATTATTTCCAGATGGAAATTATATCGAACAATCATCAATCATTATTAACTCTTTAATTTGTCCTATCATTAATTTATTATTTTCCTTATAAATAAACATTTCATTTTCTAATTCATATTTCAATTTCCAATCCTTGATTTCATTTCGATTCTGATTTGGAAAACATTTCCAAATACTCCTTTATTTGGTTTTACATGGATGTTCAAATCCGCATCGCGGTGACGACCCAAACCACTATACTCAATAACTAATTCCACTTAACTCCTTTCGAATAAACTATATTCGATAACTCCTTTAATTCCATTCGAATAAACTAGATTCGATTAACTTCTTTACTTCTATTTGAATAAACTAGATTCGATTAACTTCTTTACTTCTATTCGAATAAACTAGATTCGATTTACTCCTTTACTTCTATTCGAATAAACTAGATTCGATTTACTCCTTTACTTCTATTCGAATAAACTAGATTCGATTAACCCACTTCGAATAACCAATATTCGATTAACTCACTTCGAATAAACAATATTCGATTAACTCACTTCGAATAACCAATATTCGATTAACTCACTTCGAATAACCAATATTCGATTACTCTTCTCTCGAATACATCATATTCGATAATTCTACTTCGAATAAGTGGTATTCGATAACTCTACTCGATTAATTCCATTTGAATAACTCTAACTCTAACTGGTTAACTCTAACTGATAAATTCTGGCTAGTTAACTCTAACTGTTTAACTTCAACTGGTCAACCCTATATGTTTAACTCTAATTGATTTATTCTAACTGTTTAACTCCTACTGGTTAACTCTAACTGTTTTACCCTAATGGATTAACTCTAACTGTTTAACTCCAACTGGTTAACTCTAACTCTAATCGATTAACTCCATCGAATAAACTATATTCGATAACTCCTTCGATTTAACTAATATTCTACAACTCACTTTGATTAACTAATAATCGATAACTCCTTCGATTTAACTAATATTCTATAACTCACTTCGATTAACTAATAATCGATAACTCCTTCGAATAAACTATATTCTATAATCTCCTCTTGAATAAACAATATTCGATAATCTTCCCTTTCGATTTAACAAATCGATAACTCCTTTTTGAATAACTAAATTCGATAACTCCTTTCGATTTAACAAATCGATAACTCCATTTTGAATAACTAATTCAATAACTCCTTTCGATTTAACAATGCTTATTCATTTTTATAGATTTACTTTTTAGTAACGGTTCTTCACTTTAAAAATTATTTTCCTTTTATAACCGGGATTCCTTTATATAACGTTTTCCTTTTCATCTCTATTTATTCTAACAAGTAAATATCTTCTTTTAATCCTATTTATTTACCAAATAAATATTTCTTTTTAAATCCTATTTATTTATCAAATAAATATTTCCTTTTAACCCTATTTATTTCCTAAATAAATAAATTCTTTTAACTCTTTATTTATTCCCTAAATAAATAAATTCTTTTATATTTGCTTTCAAATATATTTCCTTTATATTCGATTTCAAATATATCTCCTTGATATTCTGTTTCAAATATAACTCCTTTATATTCTGTTTCAAATATAACTCCTTTATATTCTGTTTGTAAAGGTTTTACAACATTTCTATTTCATTTTGATTTGTTAATGATTTACAAACCTTTCTCTTTTTATTTGATTTCTGAAAAATATTCTAACTCCTTATATTCCCGGGAAAATTCGCCATAACCTCCTTTGTATCGGGAGCATCGGGAAAATCCCCAAACCCGCCACACAGGCCTTTCCATTCAAAAAGAAAATGTTTTGAATTTATTTCCTTTTTAAATTATCTCCTATTTATAAATATTTCAATTTACAAATATTCCTTATTTATAAATATTCAAATTTATAAATATCTCTTATTTATAAATATTCCAATTTATAAATATTATGTTTCCAATATCACTTTGAAAATTCCCTTATCAACATTCCGGTATGTCATGGTATTCAATCATATCAAATCACGATGTTCAATATCGTCCATACCCACATAATCAACAACAGGTTATAATTCACATCATATATTAAAATATATGAAAAACAATAAATAACTGTTGAGGAATCCAGTCGGATTCCTCCAACCTGTTTCCCTGCATCCACAGATGTTACACAACATGATTGTCATCACTTTCAGTTCAATATGAATTATTCTGATAAACAGAATCAATACATAACTATATAACTGTTTATATATTATATATATATATATATATATATAATATTTCATTAACTGACTAGCAGTTCAATTAAACAATCAACACAAAATCAAATAGACAATTTCTAACAGTTCTAAAAATACAACATGAAATTATAAACTGTTCAGAGTTTGTGAGATTTGCTCACATTGGCGCGTTAACCGTTAAATAATCGGTTTGCGTTCTTTGACTACGACGGACAATTTATTTCGCCATAAATTGTAATGAGCTGGGATTCACTCCCAGTCAGCTCCATGGTGTAGTGTCCGTCCATACGATCCCAACGCAACTTACGGTTCATTAATCGGGCTTCGTACGAGCTAGATATAGTGTTCATAAGTTAATACCTTTAATTGAAACAAAACTTAAAATTTGAATTTCCCTTTTGGGCCTTACCATACAAGTTTAGCCCACTGAAATCCCTAAAACCCGATGACCCAAATTCCCTTTCTCTCCCAATTGATTTTAACTCCTGGAACCCGTAACTTCGAACACACCCATCCACCGTTGACCAAACTTTGACCACCCCTTTCCCGCTGACTCGACCACCAACCTCGGGCGATACCACCTCCTTTCTACTCTCCGTCGAAATCTCTTCCAACTCATCCCATTGTCAGGCATCTCGAACGCCATTGAGGGGTTCCATCGTCCTCGGTTTTCGCTACAGGTACCGTAAAATCACCGAACCTTTCTGCCACAGTTTCCTTCCAAACACCCTTAACCAAAGTGTCATTTCATCATAAGAACCATTACGATGTCCACTTCGAATCAATGCTCCTACCTCATTGACAAAATCCCAGCCCTAGCTCGCGCGTCTTGAATACAGCGGACGGATGTACTGTCGATCCCAAACAGCAGATCGAGTCCACCAAAACACACATAGAAACGAAGCGGACCTCTTCCCGAATCCAAATATATGATTCTTGTGTTTTATAAGAACTTATTCGATTTTTAAATGATTTTCATTCGTGCGTTTTGTGTTTGAAGTGGCGGCTGAGAAGCTGAAGACCACGGGGAAAAGTTTCTAGGTTTAAAACGAGTTTTAGGCTTATTTATAGGAAGATATTTTTGAGGAGATATTTTAGAATTTTCTCTTTTTAGTTAAACTCTTACTTTCTCGACTTCTAAAAATCGCTACGGTCACATACAACACCCAAAAATCGCCAAACTGGACATACTGGTGGAGTTTGACATTACGGTCCCAACGAAACTGGTTTCATCGAATTCCGACTTCGTATGCTCACACAACGTATTTTTAAAGGTCAATTTATCGACTGTTTTTCACATTAAAAATCCGTACAGTCACATACTGACTTCAAAAATCACGAAACTGGAAATCTAACAATAATTTGATGTTGCGGATTCAACAAAATTAGTTTCGTCAAATTTCGACTTCGTTTGTAAAAGTGGCTATTTTTAATGCTCTAAATAACCTATTTAAATATATAAATATATTTAAATAAAATTAAATTAAATATTTAAAAATAAATATTATCGTCTATATTCACAGAGAAATACCATAGAGCTCAGGAAAAATCCTATATGAATTTCTAGCTCAATATTACATCGTCAGAGTTATATCGATGTTCGATTTTTATTTAAAATCCTTATATAAAATATAATTAAATCGTTATGGTCAGGGCGCTGCATTTCTGATAATTTGATTTGGACGTAACTCAAAATCTACACGACGAAATCCCGATATTTCTCTTCCACTAGAAAGATATGCTCCACCAGCTCCACACGTTTCTTGTTTCATAGAAATCCGGCTTAAAACGAATCTTGTACATCCAGTTGAAGTCCGAATCGCCAATTTACGAACTGCAGCGCCATTTCGAGCTCGATTTTAATTATAATATAATTATACGTTCAAACTTTCGTCGATTGAATATATTCGTCAATATAATTCAACTCTAAGCTAAATTAAATCTAAGGGACGACCCCGTTCACAGAATATTGTGATTTCCAATATTTTTGATTATTTCTGAATTAAATATATTATTTAATTATTTAATTTAATTAAATATTCCCAGTTATTTAATTCCACGACCCTTAAATCCTTTTATTCACCATTCATATAATTAAATAAATTAATTAAAATACCTCAGCCAATGCGGGTCATTACATTCTTCCCCACTTAAAATAATTTCGTCCTCGAAATTGCTAAGTTAGAGGACGCCCCTATCTATTGGAACTCCTAAGATTTGTTTACCCCTTATTCCTGATTTCAACTGAACCAATTAATATCGACTAAAATATTAATTCCTTCCGACTAACTAAAATTTTCAAAAATTCTGAAAAATTTTCTAACACTTTAAATTTTCGGAAAATTTCGCCATAACCTCCTTTGTACAGCCCTATCGGTAAAACCACAACTCGCCTCTCTAGGCCATCTCCAACCCAAAAGAAAATCAAACAGCCAAGCGGCTTGCCAATTCGGCTCGTAAATCACCAAGCTCATATGAAATGTAAACTTGTACCTTTTTGTCGGATATATCATTATATCCCTACCATTCGTCACTAGTTCTGCATATAACAATGCATTACCAACTTGATCTCCATTCAGTTCATTCTCAAAACCAAATCATTCGCTTATATCCAAGCCAGATATCATTTCAAACTCGAGTTTCATTCTCGATTCCAAATTCTTAACTTATCCCTCGATTCCATCCCAGATTATTCTCTAATCATTTTCAGTTTTACTTAACTTTTAACATCTCATTCTACTTAACTTCACAAGTTAAATTTTAAATTCTAGAATTTAAATCCCTGGGTTTTTATTTCAAATCAATTTGAAATCATAATCACAATTCAAAAACCTTTGAATTTCTGAACACCTTGTTTTCGCAAACCAAATTTGAAAACAAAATCTTTGGTAGTAATCTGTCACTAAGAACTCGAAAATGAACACCGATGATGGCATGCTTCACCATCGGAATCTATTTTCCAGCAATCAAAGTGAGTTCAATACTATATCACTTCCAGTTTGAAAAGCGTTTTCAAAATCTCCCAAGAACTTTAAATTTCCTTATTTTAAATTCCAATTCTGATCTAAATTCAGATTCACTTCATCTTATTTCATATACTTCACTTATATGAATCTTGATTAGTTATTTATAACTATTTCACTTTTTATAATCTTACTCGATTATAATCACAACCTATATATGATAATATATCACATATGCATACTGTGTCGGTCCATCGTATTCAAGTGTTTATTTACTCCTACCGATACAGTGGATCAAACTGATCGACCCGAACTCATAAACAACTCAACCCATGAATCTCCACAATAAAAATTATTTTTATATCAAATAACAAATACATTCACTTGTATATATACACTCAAACTCAATCTAGGGTGTTACTAACCCTATCTCTACCGAGTCACGCCATAGAGCCAAGTAATTCTTAACTTAAGCTCTGATACCAACTGTAACGAACCGGATTTTGAGCGACTTTGGTTATCGACATAAACTCGATGTCGATAACCAAAACATCGAAAAATCCTGGTAATTAATGAAAGAACTAGAGGGTGAGAATAGATAAGATAGAAACTTAGAATAGAAGAAGAAGAAGAACACAACATCAGAGTAACACGAACCTCACAGCGGAACGAATAACATATAATAGATAACATAACTTTGAAATATAACAGTTATGTATACAATAGCACTTATCAGAGTACAACACTTACAACACAGCGGAAATAACTACAGCTATATGATCCTGTAGCCTCCTGCTCCAGCTCTTCATGTATCTGTAAATTCCTGACTACTTGACTGCCCGTACAAAATTGGGCACCCAAGAGTTTAGGGAAAACAACAAAGTAAACTCCGGGTCAGTCATGGGACTGGTGTGAGTAAAACAGTTTAAACAGGTATATGAACAAGTAAACGATATCTCATAAGACCACGCCGCAGAACGGAATGGGTTTTCCCTTATGAGAATCCAAAATATCTTTATATCAAAAACCTTTTGATATTATAATAATGTCTATGTACAAATAGATATCAACTAGCAGAAACGCTTTCATCTCACATTCTACATACATAGTATACAATCAAAATCGCAAGCACGTATTGGATAATGGATTTCCAACTATGACAAGGTATGGAACCACCTTCCGATCAGTGTACTCTAGGAACGATACACTGGAGTTCAACAAGAACATCTTGTAACTCAGCCACACATGACCGACCACTCATTTTGCTTGAGTGTATCGAATGTATATCACCAACGGTTGGGATCAGCAACCGTTCCCATTTATATATGGGACAGCATTGATTGATTTAAGAAAAAAATGAATATTCTCTAGATAGGTGATTATACATCCTACTTCGGTGCGACCGACTTAGCCATGCTGTCTACCCGATTTCTGTCATTTATCGGATGATGAGGCTAGAAGCTACACTTTATCATCACATCAGATTCACTTCGAATGCCATATTGTCAGACCCATCGAAGATCACTAATTGACGTCTACAACAGTACATTACGTGTTAGCTAAAGAAGTTTCCTTCTTTCCTTCCACTCTTGGTACGGTTGAAGAAATCAATGTACGACCTTTTTGGAAATACTCTGCCAGACATTCATTCACACAAGTCATCCTCATTCACTTAGAATGTCACATCGTCATACCCGCCAAATCACAAATTGATTTATCCAAAAATAACACGGGTATACAGCTTAGAGAAACGAATTCCTCCGCCACCAAACGTGAATACGTTTGAACATATCAACTTACGCGATCCATTGGATATACTCTATCAAACTTTCGTCCATACAAGTTGTCCTGGGACTGGACAAACCAAAGGTACTGTTCCGTATATCCATCTTAGTCACTGTTATCTAAGACTTATACAACAGCCCTTGCATTTTACTCCGTCTTCAATTATCCTTGGTATATATGATTCGCAATGCTTATGCCAATACAGAGTGGTTCTTTGGATAATAATCCAACCGGTCTCTCCATATTAACAACGTTAAAATGGTCAAAAACTTCGATAGTCTGTGAGTTAACTATCGAAGAAAAACAAGTGTGCAAACAACGATATTATTTCCAGATGGAAATTATATCGAACAATCATCAATCATTATTAACTCTTAAATTTATCCTATCATTAATTTATTATTTTCCTTATAAATAAACATTTCATTTTCTAATTCATATTTCAATTTCCAATCCTTGATTTCATTCCGATTCTGATTTGGAAAACATTTCCAAATACTCCTTTATTTGGTTTTACATGGATGTTTAAATCCACATCGCGGTGACGACCCAAACCACTATACTCA
The DNA here is from genome assembly GCA_030737875.1 of Allium sativum. NCBI lineage: Eukaryota > Viridiplantae > Streptophyta > Magnoliopsida > Asparagales > Amaryllidaceae > Allium > Allium sativum. Next base: position 734,886,289 of record CM060924.1, on the reverse strand, counting down.
ATAACTAATTCCACTTAACTCCTTTCAAATAAACTATATTCGATAACTCCTTTAATTCCATTCGAATAAACTGGATTCGATTAACTTCTTTACTTCTATTTGAATAAACTAGATTCGATTAACTTCTTTACTTCTATTCAAATAAACTAGATTCGATTTACTCCTTTACTTCTATTCGAATAAACTAGATTCGATTTACTCCTTTACTTCTATTCGAATAAACTAGATTCGATTAACCCACTTCGAATAACCAATATTCGATTAACTCACTTCGAATAAACAATATTCGATTAACTCACTTCGAATAACCAATATTCGATTAACTCACTTCGAATAACCAATATTCGATTACTCTTCTCTCGAATACATCATATTCGATAATTCTACTTCGAATAAGTGATATTCGATGACTCTACTCGATTAATTCCATTTGAATAACTCTAACTCTAACTGGTTAACTCTAACTGATAAATTCTAGCTAGTTAACTCTAACTGTTTAACTCCAACTGGTCAACCCTATATGTTTAACTCTAATTGATTTATTCTAACTGTTTAACTCCAACTGGTTAACTCTAACTGTTTTACCCTAATGGATTAACTCTAACTGTTTAACTCCAAATGGTTAACTCTAACTCTAATCGATTAACTCCATCGAATAAACTATATTCGATAACTCCTTCGATTTAACTAATATTCTATAACTCACTTCGATTAACTAATAATCGATAACTCCTTCGATTTAACTAATATTCTATAACTCACTTCGATTAACTAATAATCGATAACTCCTTCGAATAAACTATATTCGATAATCTCCTCTCGAATAAACAATATTCGATAATCTTCCCTTTCGATTTAACAAATCGATAACTCCTTTTCGAATAACAAAATTCGATAACTCCTTTCGATTTAACAAATCGATAACTCCTTTTCGAATAACTAAATTCGATAACTCCTTTCGATTTAACAATGCTTATTCATTTTTATAGATTTACTTTTTAGTAACGGTTCTTCACTTTAAAAATGATTTTCCTTTTATAACGGATTCCTTTATATAACGTTTTCCTTTTCATCTCTATTTATTCTAACAAGTAAATATCCTCTTTTAAAAATATTTATTTACCAAATAAATATTTCCTTTTAAATCCTATTTATTTAACAAATAAATATTTCCTTTTAACCCTATTTATTTCCTAAATAAATAAATTCTTTTAACTCTTTATTTATTCCCTAAATAAGTAAATTCTTTTATATTTACTTTCAAATATATTTCCTTTATATTCGATTTCAAATATATCTCCTTGATATTCTGTTTCAAATATAACTCCTTTATATTCTGTTTCAAATATAACTCCTTTATATTCTGTTTCAAATATAACTCCTTTATATTCTGTTTCAAATATAACTCCTTTATATTCTATTTCAAATATAACTCCTTTATATTCTATTCGTAAAGGTTTTACAACATTTCTATTTCATTTTGATTTTTTAATGATTTACAAACCTTTCTCTTTTTATTTGATTTCTGAAAAATATTCTAACTCCTTATATTCTCGGGAAAATTTGCCATAACCTCCTTTGTATCGGGAGCATCGGGAAAATCCCCAAACCCGCCACACAGGCCTTTCCATTCAAAAAGAAAATGTTTTGAATTTATTTCCTTTTTAAATTATCTCCTATTTATAAATATTTCAATTTATAAATATTCCTTATTTATAAATATTCAAATTTATAAATATCTCTTATTTATAAATATTCCAATTTATAAATATTCTGTTTCCAATATCACTTTGAAAATTCCCTTATCGACATTCCGGTATGTCATGGTATTCAATCATATCAAATCACGATGTTCAATATCGTCCATACCCACACAATCAACAACAGGTTATAATTCACATCATATATTAAAATATATGAAAAAAATAAATAACTGTTGAGGAATCCAGTCGGATTCCTCCAACCTGTTTCCCTGCATCCACAGATGTTACACAACATGATTGTCATCACTTTCAGTTCAATATGAATTATTCTGATAAACAGAATCAATATATAACTATATAACTGTTTATATATTATATATATATATATATATATAATATTTCATTAACTGACTAGCAGTTCAATCAAACAGTCAACACACAATCGAACAGACAATTTCTAACAGTTCTAAAAATACAACATGAAATTATAAACTATTCAGAGTTGGTGAGATTTACTCACATTGGCGCGTTAACCGTTAAATAATCGGTTTGCGTTCTTTGATTACCACGGACAATTTATTTCGCCATAAATTGTAACGAGCTCGGATTCACTCCCAGTCAGCTCCATGGTGTAGTGTCCGTCCATACGATCCCAACGCAACTTACGGTTCATTAATCGGGCTTCGTACGAGCTAGATATAGTGTTCATAAGTTAATACCTTTAATTGAAACAAAACTTAAAATTTGAATTTCCCTTTTGGGCCTTACCATACAAGTTTAGCCCACTGAAATCCCTAAAACCCGATGACCCAAATTCCCTTTCTCTCCCAATTGATTTTAACTCCTGGAATCCATAACTTCGAACACACCCATCCACCGTTGACCAAACTTTGACCACCCCTTTCCCGCTGACTCGGCAACCAACCTCGGGCGAGACCACCACCTTTCTACTCTCCATCGAAATCTCTTCCAACTCATCCCATTGTCAGGTATCTCGAACGCCATTGAGGGGTTCCGTCGTCGGTGATTTTTTGCTACAGGTACCGTAAAATCACCGAACCTTTCTGCCACGGTTTCCTTCCAAACACCCTTAACCGAAGCGTCATTTCATCATAAGAACCATTACGATGTCCACTTCGAATCAATGCTCCTACCTCACTGACAAAATCCCAGCCCTAGCTCGCGCATCTTGAATACAGCGGACGGATGTACTGTCAATCCTAAACAGCATATCGAGTCCACCAAAACACACATAGAAACGAAGCGGACCTCTTACCGAATCCAAATATATGATTCTTGTGTTTTATAAGAACTTATTCAATTTTCAAATGGTTTTCATTCGTGCGTTTTGTGTTTGAAGTGGCGGCTGAGAAGCTGAAGACCACGGGGAAAAGTTTCTAGGTTTAAAACGAGTTTTAGGCTTATTTATAGGAAGATATTTTTGAGGAGATATTTTAGATATTTTTTCTTTTTAGTTAAACTCTTACTTTCTCGAATTCTAAAAATCCCTACGGTCACATACAACACCCAAAAATCGCCAAACTGGACATACTGGTGGAGTTTGACATTACGGTCCCAACGAAACTGGTTTCGTCGAATTCCGACTTCGTATGCTCACACAGCGTATTTTTAAAGGTCAATTTATCGACTGTTTTTCACATTAAAAATCCGTACGGCCACATACTGACTTCAAAAATCACGAAACTGGAAATCTAACAATAATTTGATGTTGCGGATCCAACAAAATTAGTTTCGTCAAATTTCGACTTCGTTTGTAAAAGTGGCTATTGTTAAAGCTCTAAATAGCCTATTTAAATATATAAATGTATTTAAATAAAATTAAATTAAATATTTAAAAATAAATATTATCATCTATATTCACAGAGAAATACCATAGAGCTCAGGAAAAATCCTATATGAATTTCTAGCTCAATATTACATCGTCAGAGTTATATCGATGTTCGATTTTTATTTAAAATCCTTATATAAAATATAATTAAATCGTTATGGTCAGGGCGCTGCATTTCTGATAATTTGATTTGTACGTAACTCAAAATCTACACGACGAAATCCCGATATTTCTCTTCCACTAGAAAGATATGCTCCACCAGCTCCACACGTTTCTTGTTTCACAAAAATCCGGCTTAAAACGAATCCTGTACATCCAGTTGAAGTTCGAATCGCCAATTTACGAACTGCAGCGCCATTTCGAGCTCGATTTTAATTATATTATAATTATACGTTCAAACTTTCGTCGATTGAATATATTCGTCAATATAATTCAACTCTAAGCTGAATTAAATCTAAGGGACGACCCCGTTGTAACAACTCGTTATTTTCAACGATTTAAAATTCAATTTTTTTCAAACACTTTCATTTTATTTTGAAAATTTAGCATAAAAATTTTCACAACGAGAATTTAATATTTGAAATGCGCTCATTTAGACATAGCAGTCGGTCGAGTTTCATCGAAAAATAAGAAATTCGTCGATTGTGAAATTTTTGTGCATATCAGTTCAAATTTATGCGTCCGTAAAGTTTTGTCCAAAATACTGACGGTTGAGTTTTAGTAAATTCTCTTCATTATTCTGAGTTCGGCGGCGCAATCCGTTTCGCGAAATTCGGACATTTCAACCTTCGTTTTATTTTATTTGGACGTTAAAAGGTGTCCGTAATGAGTTTTTGATCGGAGTGTCATGACACTGAGATCTTTATACCGTTGCGTCCGTATCATCGCGCTGATTACCGTGGTATATTCATTTATCAGTTTTGGACGTCCAGTTTACGTTGGAAAATTAAAATAGCTGCGCAACAATTTTGATACCGGTCCATTTAAGTTTGAACAATCCCATTTGTGTCTCCTTGTTTAACTATTAGAGCGTAGTCTGTGAATTATCTCAATAGGCACATAGCGTTTTTCAAAAATGATGAATGGACACTGGCTCCTCGTTTCTCTCAGCTATTTCATATATAGCATGTACCGTTTCATACTTCTCCTTCGTTTCATTTCCACTTCCCCTACCAGAACCGTCCTCCGCTCCACTAAAAAAAAAAAAAAAAAAAAAAAAATTGGGAAAGATAATGAAAACAAAAGCAAAAAGGGAACAAAATAAAGGGGGCGCCTCCATGCATGCGTGGCTGTAGCTAAACTTTACATCATTCCCTCTCTTCCTGTAGCTTATTTTCCATCCATTCTCTCCAACATTCAAAAGAAGAAAGCCACCTCTCCCTGTAGCCAAGCTTGTCTTCCATTTCTTCTTGTTAGCGTGAGTATGTTCTCCCCTTTATTTTCTGTTCTTCTCTTTCGCTGCAAACATTGCATGCATATGCTTTTATTTTTTAAAAAAAAAAAATTCAGTTTCATATTATATATATAGGCGTGAGTTTTTTTTTTTTTGGGTTTGTTTTGTTTTCATTTTTTTTTCTTTTTCTCTTCTTTGCTTGGCATGCGTTAATAAAAAAAAATAGAAAGAAAGAGTTTTTTTTTTGTATTTGTTAAATACAGCATGCACGGATAGTGTATTTGTTTTAAAACATTTTCATGCTCACGTTCATGTGTTGGTTTTGGGAATAAAGTAAAGATCTGAAATTTGGTTTTTGGTTTTGTCAGTTGGATACATGGTTTGAAGAAGAAAAAAATTGTTAAAAAAAAAAAAAAATTATGTTCGCATTTTTCCTATTGCGGTACACATCGGCTTTTCAAAACAAGTATGTGTACTGTATGCATGTACACTGTTGTACAAACGAATATATATAATTTCAAGTTCGGATTTTGTTTTGACAAGTGTGTTATCTACTGGTTTTGAAAAAAAAAGTGTACATAATTAATTAATATAATGTTTTTAAAATTTTATTTTGTTTCCAGTCGGAGAAGTTGGTAATAAAAGGGAATAGAGTTCGTTCGTTGTTCGCTTCACATCCGCTTTCATCGTTCCTTTCATTTCTTTTGCAACGAAAGGTGAGACCCCTCACTCACGATTAACATTTTTATTTAAGTGTACAAACCTATGAATTAGTTATCTGAATTGCTAGGATTGCTATAGAGATCACATTATTGTACAGTGTCGACATGTTATTGACATCATTGATGCACATGATATTATTTGGTTGTTTGTATGAATTGGTGATATACGATATATATATTGATCTGCGTATGTGATAATCGACACGTGTTGGTTACATATATGTTGATATGACGTGTAAATATGTTGGACACGTAAAATGAAATCTATATGGACATAATACGTTCAGTGTAGCGTGCATGTTATTTGATACGTGTGAATGTGACATGCACGATAGTGTACGTGACATGCACACGGATACGCGCACGAATATACTCTACGTATGTATGCCTAAATAAATGACATTTGACGTGTACGACGGATATTTAGACGTAATATGAACATGTACGAACGTGTCCTTATGACATGTACGGATCGATATTATATGTCGATGATTGTTTTGTTAGGTCCTGACTTTCACATTGCAAGTTCCATTAGTTTAGAAAATCACAATGGGTTGAAATGATACATGCCCGAACGACTTGATAGAATAGGGGAAAATCGTTATGGGTTGAAATGATAGACCCAAGCGATTTTTATTGAATTTGGGATTTCGGGTTGAAATGATATATACCCGTACTTGAAATATAAACGGATTGAAATGATATATATCCATATCACTTGACCATAGGATAGAAAATTATATACAGACACCGTTGGTCATATTTTGAAATCACAATTATATGATTTGGAAAGATTGATTTTTAGAAATTTAATTCACGTATTTTCAATAATAGTAATATATATATATATAGTTTGATTTAAATGATAAACTTATTTTGGAAATGTTTTGAAAAGTTAATTTATAAGTAAATACGAATTTAAATTACATTTAAGTTTTACTTATATTTTAATTGTTTTAAAGATTTACAAAATAACTACATATTTTATATATATAGTACTTCTATAAATTTTATTACTAAATATCTTTATATTTTATTCATTTTATTTTATAAACTTGTATATTTTATAAACTTAAAATAATGAATAGTATATGTTATGATTTTTGGAAGTATTTGATTTATATTATATTTTGACAGTTATTTAAGTAAGAATTATAAAATGACCACGGTGTGAAAAATGTAAACGATTGGTTGTTAAAGAGACCGGGATCGGATTTGTCATACTCTCTGCCAATTCCGAAAACCACTTTAACAACTGTGTACGCGGTGGAGTTCCAGAATGAAGTAGGATGGCTTGGCGATCGACTCTATTTTCTATTTCATATCAATTACGAGACCCTGACTACCTTGAGTCAGCTTGATGTGGCTAAAACAGGTGCTACACCGAGACCAAGTGAGGTCATTCCTCCTATCGAGCATGCTTCTTCGAAACCATTCTATTACTTTTGTGATTCGATTGGTGCGCACCCTTGATATGGGAGTGTGTCTCGAGGTGGGCGGTAGTTGCTGCTATGCGTTACCACCAGTCCGGTTATGCAAACGGTGAATCCACCCTGGCATTCCTCGCGTGCCTTGTCACATGCCTTATACGAGCCCCATACGATTTTGTTTTGTACCGTTTTATATGGAGTGCCCTCTGATAGCCCTCCAGTTTACGGAGGAATTACGGTACTGTATATACTATGGGAATATATAAACGGTGTAAGGGTAATCATGGTAACCCCGCTTACGCTATTTTGATATTTACTTTACTGATAGACACTATTGTATATAGCGTATTATAATATATAGTATTAGTTTGACGGATCCTTAAAGGATGGTCATCCCAACATCCTTTAAGTTACTTTGCATTTCGGTAATCGATACACTTGAGTTATCATTTAAATAAGAATGTTAATCCTGACTCGAGTGTGTTTGTTTTACATGGATACTCGGGTCAGCTTGAGGATATCAGCTTTCTTGGTTCACCTGGAGCTTTGCTTGGATCTATCTATCACTTATTCAGTCGTTGCAATTATTTCAGCCTTCCAGTTATTTCAGTTATTCCCTATTTCAGACTCTATTATTTTCTTATGCATTAGCAGACTTATCTATGTTTGGCACTCTATTGTATTTTCTTTAGACTCTATGGTTATGTAGTAGCTTATGGAGTACTATTCTATCTATTCCGCTGTGTAGTATTTTATTACTTTGTGTCTGTGATCTATGATTGATTTATTTACTATATATGCTGTTATTTGCCAATTTTTATTAACAATCTATCGTTTTGAGCAATTCAAGTCTGACATGTGTGGATTATTGTCGATTTGAATGGTTCGAAATGGTAGGTCGTTACAAGTGGTATCAGAGCTCTGGTTTTAGGCAAATTTCAGCATATAGAGTAAAACTCATTAGAGATGGAGTAGTGATACTCTAGAATGAGATAAATTAATTATGGAATCATATTCGTTCGATCTTTAGATACCTTATTAGGATTCCTTTCGATTAGTATCTCTTTTGAATATCCTCACTTTTCATTCGTCTAAACCCGTTTGAATCTTTCCAGATGAGTAACCGAAGAAATACTGGGGGAAGAGGTCGTGGTAATGCCCTAGTTGCACCACCAGTAGTTCAGCCCGTTCAGCCGATTAGGTTCACTAAACTTTGCAAGGAGTACACTCAGCTTGGAGGTACCAAGTTCACCGGATCTGGAGGTATTGTTGAAGCCGAGCAGTGGTTGGAGAATCTTGAGAGGATTTTCACTGGTCTTGAGATCACCGATGCTCAGAAGCGTCAGTTGGCCGCCTGGCAATTACATGATGATGCTCTTCATTGGTGGCGGTCAGTTACCGCTAATACTATCGAGACGAACATTACCTGGCAGCAGTTCAAGTAAAAATCCTTAAGACTGTTCTTTCTATCTTTGTTTTCCTTCCTTGAATCTCTCTTGATTTAAAAAAAAATCGTCTCTTTTAGGGATACCTTTGTTGCTAAGTGGATACCCGATTCAGGAAAGTCTCAGCTTTATAGGGAATTTATGGACCTTGAGCAAGGTGATATGACATTTACTGAGTACGAGAGGAAATTCAACGAGCTTTCTAAGTATGGGCCTAATCTGATCCAGACCCCACTCCAGAAGAATGAGAGGTTTATTTATGGAGCACGTCCAGAGTATTTTGATCGTTTGACTAACCATGTGCGTGGCACTTTCACTGATCTCGTCGATATGGCTATTAGATTTGAGAATCCCAACATTAGAGGGAAGCAGAAGCAAGCTATACATGCATCTCAGTCTCAGGGTACTTCTAGTAGTTCAAAGAAGAGGAAGCCTAATTTTCAGCAGCAAAAGGAGAACTGGCAGAAGACCCAGGGTATTGCTTATTCTTCTCAGAGTCAGCCGATCGACTTATCTCACATTACTTGCTTCAACTGCAATCAGAAGGGTCATTATGCCAATAGTTGTCCAAATAAATCTGGAGCCGCTACTCCTCCTGCTTCTAGTGATAACCAAGGTACCCTTTAGAGTATCTTTTTCTTTACTCCATTTTCCTATTCCTGTTCTATTCAATACTAGAGCTTCCTATAGCATTATTTCTATAAACCATTGTGATAAGTTGCGCATTTCTTACATCCACAAGTAGCAAGTGAACCATTATGTGTATCAAATCCTATTGCTGGTCCCACTAATCTCAGTCTTTGCGATCAACGTAAGCATAACCACCTTTATTCTTTCGAATCTATTTTGTTGTTCTGCACATTCTCTTTCTTATTTTCGTTCCTTTTCGAGGACGAAAAGTTTTGAGTGGGGGAGAATGTAACAACTCGTTATTTTCAACGATTTAAAATTCAATTTTTTTCAAACACTTTCATTTTATTTTGAAAATTTAGCATAAAAATTTTCACAACGAGAATTTAATATTTGAAATGCGCTCATTTAGACATAGCAGTCGGTCGAGTTTCATCGAAAAATAAGAAATTCGTCGATTGTGAAATTTTTGTGCATATCAGTTCAAATTTATGCGTCCGTAAAGTTTTGTTCAAAATACTGACGGTTGAGTTTTAGTAAATTCTCTTCATTATTCTGAGTTCGGCGGCGCAATCCGTTTCGCGAAATTCGGACATTTCAACCTTCGTTTTATTTTATTTGCACGTTAAAAGGTGTCCGTAATGAGTTTTTGATCGGAGTGTCATGACACTGAGATCTTTATACCGTTGCGTCCGTATCATCGCGCTGATTACCGTGGTATATTCATTTATCAGTTTTGGACGTCCAGTTTACGTTGGAAAATTAAAATAGCTGCGCAACAATTTTGATACCGGTCCATTTAAGTTTGAACAATCCCATTTGTGTCTCCTTGTTTAACTATTAGAGCGTAGTCTGTGAATTATCTCAATAGGCACATAGCGTTTTTCAAAAATGATGAATGGACACTGGCTCCTCGTTTCTCTCAGCTATTTCATATATAGCATGTACCGTTTCATACTTCTCCTTCGTTTCATTTCCACTTCCCCTACCAGAACCGTCCTCCGCTCCACTAAAAAAAAAAAAAAAAAAAAAATGGGAAAGATAATGAAAACAAAAGCAAAAAGGGAACAAAATAAAGGGGGCGCCTCCATGCATGCGTGGCTGTAGCTAAACTTTACATCATTCCCTCTCTTCCTGTAGCTTATTTTCCATCCATTCTCTCCAACATTCAAAAGAAGAAAGCCACCTCTCCCTGTAGCCAAGCTTGTCTTCCATTTCTTCTTGTTAGCGTGAGTATGTTCTCCCCTTTATTTTCTGTTCTTCTCTTTCGCTGCAAACATTGCATGCATATGCTTTTATTTTTAAAAAAAAAAAAAAAAATTCAGTTTCATATTATATATATAGGCGTGAGTTTTTTTTTTTTTTTGGGTTTGTTTTGTTTTCATTTTTTTTTCTTTTTCTCTTCTTTGCTTGGCATGCGTTAATAAAAAAAAAATAGAAAGAAAGAGTTTTTTTTTGTATTTGTTAAATACAGCATGCACGGATAGTGTATTTGTTTTAAAACATTTTCATGCTCACGTTCATGTGTTGGTTTTGGGAATAAAGTAAAGATCTGAAATTTGGTTTTTGGTTTTGTCAGTTGGATACATGGTTTGAAGAAAAAAAAATTTGTTAAAAAAAAAAAAAATTATGTTCGCATTTTTCCTATTGCGGTACACATCGGCTTTTCAAAACAAGTATGTGTACTGTATGCATGTACACTGTTGTACAAACGAATATATATATTTTCAAGTTCGGATTTTGTTTTGACAAGCGTGTTATCTACTGGTTTTGAAAAAAAAAGTGTACATAATTAATTAATATAATGTTTTTAAAATTTTATTTTGTTTCCAGTCGGAGAAGTTGGTAATAAAAGGGAATAGAGTTCGTTCGTTGTTCGCTTCACATCCGCTTTCATCGTTCCTTTCATTTCTTTTGCAACGAAAGGTGAGACCCCTCACTCACGATTAACATTTTTATTTAAGTGTACAAACCTATGAATTAGTTATCTGAATTGCTAGGATTGCTATAGAGATCACATTATTGTACAGTGTCGACATGTTATTGACATCATTGATGCACATGATATTATTTGGTTGTTTGTATGAATTGGTGATATACGATATATATATATTGATCTGCGTATGTGATAATCGACACGTGTTGGTTACATATATGTTGATATGACGTGTAAATATGTTGGACACGTAAAATGAAATCTATATGGACATAATACGTTCAGTGTAGCGTGCATGTTATTTGATACGTGTGAATGTGACATGCACGATAGTGTACGTGACATGCACACGGATACGCGCACGAATATACTCTACGTATGTATGCCTAAATAAATGACATTTGACGTGTACGACGGATATTTAGACGTAATATGAACATGTACGAACGTGTCCTTATGACATGTACGGATCGATATTATATGTCGATGATTGTTTTGTTAGGTCCTGACTTTCACATTGCAAGTTCCATTAGTTTAGAAAATCACAATGGGTTGAAATGATACATGCCCGAACGACTTGATAGAATAGGGGAAAATCGTTATGGGTTGAAATGATAGACCCAAGCGATTTTTATTGAATTTGGGATTTCGGGTTGAAATGATATATACCCGTACTTGAAATATAAACGGATTGAAATGATATATATCCATATCACTTGACCATAGGATAGAAAATTATATACAGACACCGTTGGTCATATTTTGAAATCACAATTATATGATTTGGAAAGATTGATTTTTAGAAATTTAATTCACGTATTTTCAATAATAGTAATATATATATATAGTTTGATTTAAATGATAAACTTATTTTGGAAATGTTTTGAAAAGTTAATTTATAAGTAAATACGAATTTAAATTACATTTAAGTTTTACTTATATTTTAATTGTTTTAAAGATTTACAAAATAACTACATATTTTATATATATAGTACTTCTATAAATTTTATTACTAAATATCTTTATATTTTATTCATTTTATTTTATAAACTTGTATATTTTATAAACTTAAAATAATGAATAGTATATGTTATGATTTTTGGAAGTATTTGATTTATATTATATTTTGACAGTTATTTAAGTAAGAATTATAAAATGACCACGGTGTGAAAAATGTAAACGATTGGTTGTTAAAGAGACCGGGATCGGATTTGTCATACTCTCTGCCAATTCCGAAAACCACTTTAACAACTGTGTACGCGGTGGAGTTCCAGAATGAAGTAGGATGGCTTGGCGATCGACTCTATTTTCTATTTCATATCAATTACGAGACCCTGACTACCTTGAGTCAGCTTGATGTGGCTAAAACAGGTGCTACACCGAGACCAAGTGAGGTCATTCCTCCTATCGAGCATGCTTCTTCGAAACCATTCTATTACTTTTGTGATTCGATTGGTGCGCACCCTTGATATGGGAGTGTGTCTCGAGGTGGGCGGTAGTTGCTGCTATGCGTTACCACCAGTCCGGTTATGCAAACGGTGAATCCACCCTGGCATTCCTCGCGTGCCTTGTCACATGCCTTATACGAGCCCCATACGATTTTGTTTTGTACCGTTTTATATGGAGTGCCCTCTGATAGCCCTCCAGTTTACGGAGGAATTACGGTACTGTATATACTATGGGAATATATAAACGGTGTAAGGGTAATCATGGTAACCCCGCTTACGCTATTTTGATATTTACTTTACTGATAGACACTATTGTATATAGCGTATTATAATATATAGTATTAGTTTGACGGATCCTTAAAGGATGGTCATCCCAACATCCTTTAAGTTACTTTGCATTTTGGTAATCGATACACTTGAGTTATCATTTAAATAAGAATGTTAATCCTGACTCGAGTGTGTTTGTTTTACATGGATACTCGGGTCAGCTTGAGGATATCAGCTTTCTTGGTTCACCTGGAGCTTTGCTTGGATCTATCTATCACTTATTCAGTCGTTGCAATTATTTCAGCCTTCCAGTTATTTCAGTTATTCCCTATTTCAGACTCTATTATTTTCTTATGCATTAGCAGACTTATCTATGTTTGGCACTCTATTGTATTTTCTTTAGACTCTATGGTTATGTAGTAGCTTATGGAGTACTATTCTATCTATTCCGCTGTGTAGTATTTTATTACTCTGTGTCTGTGATCTATGATTGATTTATTTACTATATATGCTGTTATTTGCCAATTTTTATTAACAATCTATCGTTTTGAGCAATTCAAGTCTGACGATTATTGTCGATTTGAATGGTTCGAAATGGTAGGTCGTTACACCCGTTCACAGAATATTGTGATTTCCAATATTTTTGATTATTTCTGAATTAAATATATTATTTAATTATTTAATTTAATTAAATATTCCCAGTTATTTAATTCCACGACCCTTAAATCCTTTTATTCACCATTTATATAATTAAATAAATTAATTAAAATACCTTAGCCAATGCAGGTCATTACATATCCGAAACAGGCCTCATGGATATTCCTATCAAGGGCTTTAAATACACATGGAGGAGGAGAGGTATCGCTACTAAAATCGATAGATTAGTATGCAACTACAACTTTCTAGATACTTTCCCTGAGCTGACTGCATTTGGAGAATCAAACCCTATGAGCGACCACATTCCTATATGTTTTAAATTTTGGCCTTATGATTCAAGAAGTAAAAATATACCTTTTAAATATGTTAACACTTGGCATGAGGTAGAGGGTTATTGGGATTTATTTATTGGGCAAAACACCACTTGGATATGACACAATGGCATGGGTCTAAATTGTACGTTTTCCAAATGTTTTTAAAACTTTGCAAGATCTTTCTGAAAAGATGGAACTCGAGTAATTGGGATTATAAAAATAATTTGAAAAGAGTAGAAGAGGAGTACAATGCAGCACTTAAGGAAAATGATGAAAATCCTACGTACATTGATTTGTTTGATAAGTTGGAGAATGTGTACAAAAGATGGAGAGACCAATGTTATATAGAATATAGAACCGCAAGGCAGAAGGCAAAGATTTCTTGGCTTAATGAGGGGGGGATTCGTGTACAAAATTTGTAACGTCCCGTATTTTCTGGCTAATTTTTAAAAATATTTTATTTATTTAAAAATATTTGTTTGAATTTAAATAATCGATTCTAACCATTTTAATTTGAATATTTATTTTGAATAATATAATAATATTTTATTTTCAGAGTATTTGAGAAAATGTTGATTTTGCCGTATAATGTGAACGGGCAACTTAAAATGGTTTAATATCGTTCGTATTGAAATTATCGTGGCGATTTCGTTATTAAAACGACGTTATAAAGTTTAATTTATAATTTAATTATAAAACAAGCTGCAGTGGCGCGGCAGTTCGTAATTTGGCGTTTTGAACTTTAAACGGCCGTACAGGGCCCAAAATAAGTCGGATTTTCTCAAAACAAGAAACTTCCGAATCTGTTGGATAATATTTTTCTAATGAATGAGAAAAATCGAGTTTTCGTGTTGTAGATTTTATTTTATGTCCAAATCAAATTTTGAAAAGGTCGCTGTAGAATTCCTTTATAAATTTTATCGTTATTTATATTAAATAAAAAGGGTTTTTAAATATTTATAATATCGATTTGACTTTAAACTCAACCTGAGCTATTTTATTTGAGTAGTATACGATATTCTGGTCGTATATGGCCAATATCAATATTTTAATAATATTATATTGAGGTATTTTGAAATTGGTTTATTTTATTTGAATTGGGCAGTTATAAAAGGGCCTTTATTCAAACGACCTCAGTTTTCGACGAAACAAATTTTATTGCGACCGCAACGGTAAATTATTGTTAGGTATCAGTTTGCGCGTCAATCGGGGTTAATTTGCGAGCGTGGCAAAATAAAATACAAATAAAAACGACCATTTGAACGTGAACGAGCGCCATTCGAGCAAACGAACTCGGAATTCGACGAAAAAAGTTTCATTAGGACCGTATCATCAAATTATACTATGTCGTCCATTCGCGTCTCGAACGGGGTTTGTATGTGAGCGCAGCAGCGAATAAATATCGTTTAAAATAGCGATAGGTACGAAATAAAAATCGTTAGTCAACATCGTTCGTCAAATCAACTTAAATTATATTATTTTCACAATATATATACCCCAATTCAGAAACACTAGCCACCAAATTCTGAAATCATCATGTAATTTTTCAATAAAGCCCCTCTTTACAAATTCAATTATATCTTCCAATCCGTGATGAATTCGAGGGGGGTTCCAAAGCGAAAGTGGTAGATCGGGACGATATCTAACTATTGTAAAAAGTTGGGGACCTATCGTGGTCGGTGGTGGCCGGAATCAGTGTTAAACCATAGAAAATCAGTTTTGTTCTTTTCAGAAATTGAGGAGATTGGTTGATTTCAGGAGACGGGACCTTGGGGGTTTGTAGAGGGGAGATCAGGCTTTCGTTTGGCTGTGGTCTCGAGGTCTCTGGTGGTCCATGGTGGCGTGGAGGTCGAGATGAACGGAGGTGTCCATTTTGGGTTCGGTTTTGAAAGTCATGATCGGTTATGGTGGATTTTCCGGTGATGAAGGAGGTTTTGGCGTCGGGTCTGAAGGTCAGTCGAAGGGGGGAGCGAGGCCGATCGAATGGGGGTGGTCCGGTGGTCCAGCTAGGTCTGTGGCGGCGGGAAATTGGGTTAACCGGAATACGATCCTGGGTTTTTTTTGGCAACGACGAGGGGTTGCAGGGCTCGGGGTTTCAGGCAATGGCGGAGGGGACTGCGGCGAAGCGAGTGGAGAAGGCGTGGTGGTCCCTGGTCCGACGATGGAGGCGTTCTGGTGGTCTGATGGTTGGTATGATGTGGCGCGAGGTTGAAATTGGGAGGATCGGGTTTCAGCTAATTCAGAAGGGGAAAACGCGTGAAGCATAAATGGAAGATCTGACGTGGCAAGATTTTGTGGTAATTAAGGTAAAGGTAAATATTTAATTACTTTATTAATTAATTTATTAACATGGTTTAAAATCGTATAATTTATATAAACTTTGAATGACGATATCTTTTACATACGTTAACGAAATTTAACGAAACTGGATCCGTTGGGATCGCAGGGACGAGGCCTAGGTGATGGCTCTGACTAGGTACTGATCTGACGCCATTGAAATTTCAGTTAATTTTGAGCGTCCGTTCAAGATTAAATGCAACAAACGCGTCCATCGTCGACCAAATAAATCTGGCGAGTTAATTCTCACACCTTCTGGAATCCTGTGATGTGGTAAATTCATATCAAAATATAATTTACCTTTAAAAATATAAAATTGGTTGATTGGTTGCTATTGGTTGTTTGTTTTTTGATTGGCTGCTATTAATTATATTACATCGTTTTGAATTTATAGATGATTGTAATTTATTTCATATATTATTATGAAATGTATAACGAACTGTGATGCAGGGAAGAACAGGTTGGAGGGATCCGACCGAATTCCTCAAATATTGTATAAGTTGTTTGTTTGTTTTATATCATTGATATTTGAACTGATTGAACCCCATATGGTAGAAAAACCTGTTTGAGCATGATGGTTGAATAAATATGCACCTGTGCTGTGTTTAAAATCAACTGACAGTGTTGATTGGGTAATTGGCAGTGAATGGCCTAAAATGTGTTATTTTAGCCGTCGTTCTACCGTTCGGTGAATCGACGCAGTCTTAAAGGATTAAAATATTTTATAACTGAATTGAGGTTTTTCAGTCATTTTTATCAATAATTAAATTAGAAGTTTATTAAAATTTTAGATCGATTTTTGTAAAAGGAATTATTTAAAAAGGCTTAGTTAATAGAAATCTTGGGATTTATACAAGTTCTAAAGGCAGAAAGGTAGGGAATTTAACTACGAGTTCTTAAAATGAAATAATTGTTTTTATAACAATTAAACGGTGATTTTAAATTAATTAAGTTATTTAATTAATTTAAAAAGGGAAAAAGGGTTTTAACCAAAATGGTAACTTTAAAAATTAAAGAGTTGTATTAGGCAAAGCGCTGTAATTGAAATTAGGATTTTCAAATGTAAAGGAAATATACACAAATGTTTTGTGTTAAATATGGATAAAGGGATTTTTTGTGGAAATAAAATCCAAGTTAAGAGTATTATTGAAAAGAAGGGTGTAAGTAGTCGTTAGTTATGAAATTCAATGTAGAAGTGATTAGATGATGATAAGTTTGGTCGAAAGGGCGATAAGAGTTTTATAAAAGGATTTATAAATCCAAGTTTTCAAAACGAGAGTGGTAAATGGAAATTGACTATTGGGCGTGGGATTTCATTTAAACCCAGAGGTATAATTGAAAAGATGTTTCAAGTTCAAGTTACATTTTAATGAAGACTTACTTAATTAAAGGAATTAAGAAAAGAGATTATATTGAACGAGGATTTCAAACATAAGAAACGATTTATAAAATCAGTTTGAAATCGAGATGGTAAATAAGATTTTGGTGAAATGGTTAACTTTCAGACTGGTATTATTCTAAGGTAAGAACGTTGTCGATCAAGGTCTGAGAGGTAAATAAAATACCCCAACTTGAACGGCTTCACTATTATCAAGGAATGATATTTGGTTGCGGTGGGTGCAAAGTGTTCCATATGAGAAATATTGAAATGAGTACGAGGTTTTTGAATATAAATGTTGGTTACAAGGTAAATAAGAAATAAAGGTTGAATTACCAATTATTTTTAAAGAGGGCAAGTCATGCCAAGTACTGAATCAGCAAACTTGTTTTATTCACACTTTGTTATTTGATAGTTAAATCACCGACTATCAAAACCTGACAATACGATTGTTGGTATGGAAAGACCGGGATCGAATTTATATTCAAAAACCATTCTGACCAAAAAATACGTGAAGATATCAGAAGACGGTCGAGATGGTGCATTGAAGACCGTGGATCTTCATAAGTGGAAGGACCACTAATAATCTTTGGTTAGCTCCCAGAGATAAGTTGTGGTTATGTCGTGGTTGGAATCTACGGATTGCAAGGACTTCTCGCTACTGATCCTTGGGGTGATTCCTATAAGAGATGCAGTGGGAGAGTGCCTTCGGTTCATCCTATTCCTGGATGACTTGTATGGACGAGTGTCTGACAGCGTATTTCCAAAGGGGTCACGTACGTTGATTTCTTCAAATGTATTTCTGTTGATGGCGGGGGAGGCCGTACACCTTCTCTTAGCTGACCGCAGAGTATTTTTGAAACACCCCACCTCCGTTAGGGTCACTCTCAAAGGGAATGCCCTAATTTTGGTGGAGGTTTATAAGTATAAGTCACAGATATACAAGACAGATATAAGAACACATATTTGTAAACAGCGGAAAAACAACAACTTTTATTTCATCAAAGCAAATACGTGTTACAAAACATCACCATGATTGTCTTACATCTTTTTTCCAAAAACATAACATAACACTTTCATAATCTGTCTTGAGTACATTATTTAAAGAAGCATAAATAAAACATAGATAAACTGCAAAAGTCCCCATAGTGGATTGTCCAAAGCCATAGTTCAAAACAGGAAAGTCCAAGCAATACATTTCTCTTCTGCAAGCTGGATGTTAAGGTTGGTCAAGCTGCTGTGTTCCCTCCCTGTGGACCTGGGGGGGGGGGGGGGGGAACGGAAGAAAAGAAGACGAAAGAAAAGTAGAGTCAGACATAAAGCCTGAGTAGGTCTAGTACTATTTTGTCTATGAATAAAGAACTGGGTGTGATAAGTATAAACAAGAAGTGGGCAAGCACTATAAACTTGGTTAAGTTGTCTAGGGTCGAATATACTATCGTACCCCATGTTAATCTCTGAACCCGTATAAACTAGTTTCCAACTGGCACCCCAAAATCAGGGTGATGTGATCCATTCTATGATGATCGGCTCCTACTCGCATAGTTACATGTGTCTTACGGCCCCCGATGTTGTAGTTACCTATGCTGGTCCTACCATGGGGTGTATCAAGTCCCATGGTGGCGGCCTGACACAATTCTAGAGTGCACAGGTATGCTACTGGTGTCCAGTGCCTTATTTTTCTGCGCCGGAGTGTGTGCACGCCCGCACCCCGTTAGAACCTACACTGCTACACCACCGCCGTCGCTTTGACCTCTTACAATCAGCCCAGTAATCGTGCCCCACCCTGCCTAGTTTCAGGGTATCCTGATACACCTTCTAGGGTTACTGCTGAAAAGGGTCCCCCGTTACTAGGTTTTCTATCTCTAGCCAACATGCTAAGTTGGTTAAGTGTTTCCTAACCTAACCCCCACCAGTCCGTTTAGTTTAGCATGTTCCATTTTGATTAAGTCTTTAGTTCACTTAATCCTAACAATCCTGACTCAGCCTTAATTGTCTTATTAAGGCCCTGACCTCTCACATTAGACAGGTATTGTTGTGGCTGCCTGTTGCCGGTTGGTTCCGGGCAGTCTTACGCCACAACTCAGTCTAACCTCGGGTCCTTATTGGGCTCCATGTTTAACCTCCCACATTGGATAGGTATTGTTGTGACTACTGGACAGCCGGGCGGTTCCGGGCAGGTTTACATCACAACTCAATCCAACCTCGGGTTAAACACATCGTATGTTCTACATTTACATATTTTGTCTTTCTTCTTTATTTTCTTATATGTAAATATTTGCGGCCCATTATTAAGTTAATGGTGTAAAGGTTACACCAATCATGGGCCCAACCCATACTTGAATTTGGGCCCTTCTATTTTATATTTCCATTCATTAGTAATTTTAACCCAACGTTATTTTCCCCCGTTTTACACGTCCGTTTATTACATATATATTGGGCTTAGCCTTTTAAAGCCCAATTTAGCCATGCGAAAAGGGGAGGCTTAAGGCGTGATTACATACACAAAGAGGGGAAGGTGAGCGCATGAACTTGCAATATGACGTTGGAAATAGAAAATAGAAACTGGTGTACTTGCATATATACTTTGGTCATAAAGCGTAGGTGACATGAATCAAAGCATGTGAACTTGTAGTTGAGATAAGAATCTAAATTGGGTATCATTATTGACACATGAACCTATATTTTTTTATTTAGGCATAATGTCAAACATAAGCATGGCATAAATATCTCTAGCATAAGCATGGCATAATGTCAAACATAAGCATGGCATAATATCAAACATAAGCATGGCATAAGTATAGTTAAATTTGTTCACATAACCATGGCATAAATATTTCTAACATGAAATCATGATTCTTACTTTAGTCATGTAAACTTACAAAAAGGGATTTTTGAGCCTAACCTAGCTATGTACCACATATGTCATCATAAAATTCTTGTAAACAAGATAGACTTAATCATGGATTTCAATTATGCCAAATATCATTCACAGCCTAGCCATATTCATAAGTTTGCAAATAGGTTTTCTAGTACAAAAGCATGGCTTAATACATGATGCCCAATTTTCAACATAATTTCATATGGATTATGATAACCCAAACCTATTCCAATTACTTCATAAAAATGATGTTTGTATAAAAATACACATTATGATGGCATAGTAGCAAAGCCCCAAACTTGCATGAATTTAAATCAACTACATACATGTAGCTTCAACATGGATTACATAATTTGCGAAATATTCCAAACGTATACTTGCATAGAACTACCGCATGTAGTTCTTTATAATTAAATAACATAAGTCAAGAATATCCAAACGTATATAATATTTCAAATTGATAAGAACGCACAAATATGAATTACTTTATTGCCACAATTCAAGCATACAAACCAACACAATTATTTGTTCATACCAAAGTAATACTCTACTTACAATGGTTGCGGCGAATTCTCTAATTTAGGAATAAGAAGATGCGGTTTGATTTGATTTGCTTGAATTGCTTTAGGCTTTAGAATTTTCCTCCTAATCTTCTCTCCAATTTGGTGGCTACTCCTAGACGCTCCTCAGCAACATGGCGGCTTTGTTCTTATTTATGAATGAATAGATTAGGGTTTAGTCTAGGGTTGTTTTTATAGAGGTTGTGAACTGATTAGGACCATTGATGTTGCTAGGTTAGATCGTAGCCATTCATCCTAAGGAGAGACCAATTAGAGCTTGCCACCTAGCCCTAATGACAAAGCAGACCACAGAAAATCGACCAACATAGAATAGGCCAGCCAGGTTGGACTGGGTTCGACCTGGTCTAGACCAGGTCGACACCCCTGTCGACAGCCCTGTCGACAGCCCTGTCGACCTGGTTAGACCAGGTCGACAGCCCAGTCGACCTGGGTGCGTCAGGCGGGACTTTTTCCGCCCTGGCCCATTGGGCCCCATTTTTGTTTTCTGAGCTTATTTTATTCTGTTTGAATTTTTAAACTTAATTTAAAAACTTCCGAAGGCCATATCTTCTTCATACGGACTCCGTTTTTCGAAAACTCGGACTCTATTTCGCGTATTTTTCCGAGACGAACGCAATGGCGTATCCCGTTTCCCTTAGTTCTTTGATTTGAAATTGATTATACTTTAGTTTGTGAATTTCACAGTTATAGAATTCGCGGGGTGTTACAATTTTTGTGTACATCAATTAGTGATATCTGGCGGATCTGACGATGTGGCATTCAAAGTGAATGGTGACCAGATATGCTAAAGATAAATTCTAGCCTCGAGCCTCATCAACCGGGAAATGACAAAAATTAGGTAGGCAGCATGGCTATGTGGGTCGCTCCCATTAGGGTGTATGATCACCTATCTAGAGGAATTCCATTTGCTTCTTTAGTCTATATTCGATGTTGTCCCTTTCCGGGAGGCGATTGCTGATCCCAACCGTCGGTGATATACATTCGATACACTCAAGCGAAATGAGTGGTCAGTCATGTGAGGGCCGGGTTGCAAGACGTTCTTGTTGAACCCAGTGTATTCTCCTCTAGAGATATACAGTCGGAAGGTGGTCCCATACCTTGTCAAGTTGGAATCCAATATCCAATAAGCGCCCGTGGTTTTCGATTGTATACTATATATGGGGAACGTGAGATGTAAGCGTTCCTCTAGATTGTTATTTATTTGTATTTAGACACTATGATAATATCAGAACAAAGTATGATTTCAAAAATGGTTTGGGTTATAGTAAGGTAAAAACCGTCCGTGTTTATGTGTGCGCTGGTCTTACTATTATCCTTTGATTTCATAAAAGATTTTCCAAAGTTAAACAAGTTGTGTGTTATGTGAATCTACCACTGAAAGTATTCCAGACTGACCCGGTGTATTTTGCTTTGCTTCAAATGTGCTCGGGTCAGACAGAGTATGTTCCAGGTTAGGTTCTGCTTGGAGTTTCAGGAGCTGGTAGCAGGCGGCTTCACGCTAGTAATATAAAGTTATTTTCCGCTGTGTCTGCTATATGTTGTACTCTGATGGTTGGTGTAACACCCCGTAAATCAGTTAATACTAATATTCACAAATGAAAGAATAATTAATTTCAAATATAAGAATATTGGGAAACGCGCCGCGTCATTGTGTTCGTCTCGGAAAAATACGCGAAATAGAGTCCGAAATTTTGTGAATCGGAGTTCGTATGACCGAGATATGGCCTCGAGAAGTTTCACGAAAAATTCAAATTTTAAAACAGATTTCAAAAAACACAGAAATGGAGGTAGGCGGAAAAACTCCCGCCCAGACCAGGTCGACCTGGGGGTCGACTTGGGAGTCGACCTGGGGGGGGGGGGGCAGGTCGACAATAGAGTCGACCTCCCTGGTCGAGCCCAGGTGACCTGGGTGCATCTGGTTGGGTTTTCGGGCTGTGTTTTGAAGGCTGGACGAAATCTAATGGCTCTAATCTATTCTAGGGTAAATCTAATGGCCTAAATGCATCCTAACATCTATAAATAAGTGGGTAGACTCTAACCCTAAATCACTTGAAAAATTGGAGAGCTACCGACATGCCGTTGCCATGGAGTTCAGCGTAGCCGTCACAAACTAAAGAAGAAGGAGAAAGCCTAGCCTACAACTAAATCTACTCAACAAACAAATTAAATCAAAGACTCTTTCTATTTCTCTTCTTTAAATTGTGAGTATGATGATTCTCACAATGTTATTATAAAATAATTCGATTAAGTTATGAATGGATCACAAGAAAGTGATGTGAATTGTAATTGTAAATTCTATATTGTGGATCTCTTGTTATGTTATTATGTTGTCATATGTTGTAAATTATATGTTGTAAATTCTCCTATGCTATGCCATGCAATGATGAAAATCATGTTATGCTATGTTATGCTATCATGCTATGCTATGTGTAAATCATGCTATGTTATGTCATAAATCTTATATATGTTGTAGATCTCATGTTAACACATATGTTGGAAATCCATAAGTTATATGATTATGATATCATGTTAAGTTGTGTTGAATCGTACAAGTTGTAAAATCATGATGTTGTTATTTATGCAAATTGGATCATGTTTTAAAGTTAATGTTTTTTTTTCTAAAAATTAAATGGATCATGATTATGGGAATTTGCCTATTAAGTTAGGTGTACCCATATACATGAATCCACAATTTAAATTGGATATTGAATATGGGAATTTGCCTATTGAGTTAGGTGTACCCATATAAACCCATATTGTTAGATTAGATGATGTTGATTCACACATGTTCCTATGCAAGTTTATGAAATTTGATTGAGATCATATTATGTGAATTATGAACAAGTTGACATTTTTAGATCCATGACATGTATAATCCTATGCAAGTAGTACATATGCAAGTTTCACCCCTTATTATGATTCATTTAGTCATATATACATGTTGTTATTGTGATAATCTCTTTTATGCTATGAGTTAGACTATTCGAGTCTAATATATATTTTGCGAATAAACGTTCAAACGTGGGGTAGGGGTGATATTAGAAATTAATAAATTGGGTGCAATTTTGTATGATTTTGCACGCCTTGAATGGATGTCCATAATTGAGTCAATTATGGACATTGTTGAATTTGGAATTAATTAATAATTCAAGTAGGGAATTATTAAAATTGGGGAAAGTGGATTATTAATAATAATCAATGCTTAGGACACGAGGATGGACCCGTTTGTGACGTAAACCTGCCCGGACCCGCCCGGCAAATCCAGTAGTCACAAATGTCGGCCCAATGTGAGAGGTCCTAGGCCCAAACTAAAGCATAACAGTTGTAAAGACACGAGGTTAGACTCTTTTATGGTATAAGACTGCCCGGACCCGCCTGGCAAATCCAGATGCCATAAATGCCAGTCTAATGTGAGAGGTCTTTATGAGGTTATGGCCTTAATGAATTAAGAAATACTTAGCCAGATAATCATGTAAGGTGGGACATGGGGGTTAAGTAGGTGCCTTGGGTGGCATGAGGAATCTAGTGGTTGCCTTTAGAGGCATTTGAAATACGATTAGACTTAACCAAATACACATGTAAATGAACATGACTAAGTGGGTTAAGTGGATGGACTAATGGGACAAGCTTAGGTGGAATGCTTATGGGAAATAATGGGGGCCCATTTCAACTAGTATCCCAAAACGTATCTTTGTGGGCTCGACCCAAGTCGAGGACGGGACACGCATACTGGGTTTGACTATAAGAGGCCAAAACAGGGAGCGGTGGCAACGCAAGTCCAACGGGTTTCATATGCGTGTGTGGACCCGGGCTGGTAGGTAAGACGTTGTTGCATCGTGTAGGTATAAGCCGTGCATCTCCGTTATATCGGGTTGCCACTTTAGGGGAATGATACACCCCACTGTGGGGCCAGCACGGGTATCTACGAGTAGGGAGCCGATCGAAAAATGGAAAGTTGGGTACACCTAGTGGAGATAGGGGCAGGCGGCACCTATGTAGTCAGCTAGGAGTACGTAAAGCCATTAAGAAAGTTTCTAAGTGAAGCAAAGTGGGATCAATCTTTAGGGTGACTGGTGTGGTGCAGTATAGTGTTTATCCTTTAGTATTTAGGAGCGCCTATAACGTTTCCTTTAGCGATTGTCTATGTCCTAAATCTGCTCTTTCATAGACATTTCCTTGTTTTCCAGCTTATGCCTTAGTCCAGTTATTTTGATAATAGTATTGTAGAATTATCATACTCGCCAGACTTTATGTCTGACCCCCTCTTTTCCATCTTTTTTTTCCTTCAGATCCTCAGGTTGGGCCAAGTTCTAGTGGAGTCTAGTTGGATCGCTTATCTCTTGGAAAGCTTGGACTGCAGAAGTAAAGTCCAGCTTGTTATCTTTCTTTTTAATGGCTATTTATTGTAATGGGATTATGTATTTTGTTTTTGTGAAGATGGATATTGTACTTGGTTATGATCTATGGTTTTATGATGTAACAGACATATTTAATTTCCGCTGCAATAAAATGAAGTTTTAGTTTTTCAAGTGCTATTTATTATCTGTCTTGTTGTAATTTCTCTGTTCTATATTCACTTATGACCTCCATGGAAGTTAATGCATTCCCCTGGTGAGTGACATTGATGGACGTGGAGTGTTACAGTTGGTATGTATATATACAGTTTCACTTTGTATAAAGAGAGTTGATATTATATTTTATCCGTTCCGCTGTGAGATTCTGATGTGGTGTTCTTCTTCTTCCTTCTATTCTAATATTCTTTCTTTCTTTTCTCACCCTCTAATTTCTTTCTATTGGCAATCTGAGGGTTCGATACTTGGGTTTTTGGCAAGTAATATGGGTTTATGTATTATTGTCGAAAACTCGAGGGTTGAGCTTTTCCCCAGGTCATTACAGTGGTATCAGAGCTATTGGTTTAGTGATAACCTTGGCTCAGTGGTGTGACTCAATAGAGATGGGGTTAGCAATACCCTAGATTGAGTTTGAGTATATATATGAGAGCGCGTATTTGTAATTTGATATTAAAATTATTTTTGAAACTATTTCTGCCCAATTTATTTTATAAATAATAAAAGTAATAATTTTCACGAATTATTATAATATGGGCAAATTATTTGGATTTGTTAATGTTGATTGTGTGATATGTTTGGATGGTGTGCTCGATCTCATGGATATGAACCTGAACATGAAACGATTTGTTTGAAACCAATATGAAATAAATAATTTGAATAAATCAATCCAGATAAATAAATTTGAATGGATGATTAAAGAAATAACTGAAGTGATTATAAATAATTATAACCCTCTATGGATTGTATTGGGTGTAAAATTGGTTGATATGGATGATATGGATGTTTTAACTTAATTAACATTTGGTTTTGGATACTAATGAATTCGTTTGAGTTGAGAACAGGTGCTGAAGTGATCATTCAGCTTTAAAATCCATCCAGGAGAGAAAATTCTGCAGTTATCTGAACTCAGTTTGAGTATAGCGACATAATAACTAAGACTGCTCGAGTATAATATATCGCTTATCGCATAATAACGCTCGCAAAAAGGTACGCCTATGCAAATATGAAATTTTGGTTTTTATTTAGGTTTTGAGTTTGGATTTTGATTTTTCCGACCATGAGAGTCGATGTATATATATTTCTTGAACATGCGATTTTGCAGATGTCCTCCATACAGGGGAGACTCTACCAAAATCTTTCCAAAATTTAAGGTGTTAGAAAATTTTTGAAGATTTTTGGAAAATTTGGGTATTTGAAATAAATTGGTTTTAAAACTAATTTGGATTTATTTTGGAAATTAAAATAGAGTTTTAATTAAATATTATTATAAAGATAATGGGTTGTGATGTTCTATCTACCTTAGCAATTTCGAGGACGAAATTATTTTAAGGGGGAAGGAATGTAACATCCTGTGTTTTCTGGCTAATTTTTAGAAATATTTTATTTATTTAAAATATTGGTTTGAATTTAAATAATCGATTCGAACCATTTTAATTAGAATATTTATTTTGAATAATATAATAATATTTTATTTTCAGAATATTTGAGAAAATGTTGATTTTGCCGTATAATGTGAACGGGCAACTTAAAATGGTTTAATTTCGTTCGTATTGAAATTATCGTGGCGATTTCGTTATTAAAATGACGTTATAACGTTTAATTTATAATTTAATCATAAACGAGCTGCAGCGGCGCGGTAGTTCGTAATTTGGCGTTTTGAACTTTAAACGGCCGTACAGGGCCCAAAATAAGTCGGATTTTTTCGAAATAAGAAACGTCCGAATCTGTTGGATAATATTTTTCTAATGAAAGATAAAAATCAAGTTTTCGGGTTGTAGATTTTATTTTATGTCCAAATCAAATTTTGAAAAGGTCGTTGTAGAATTCCTTTATAAATTTTATCGTTATTTATATTAAATAAAAGGGTTTTTAAATATTTATAATATCGATTTGGCTTCAAACTCAACCCGAGCTATTTTATTTGAGTAGTATACGATATTCTGGTCGTATATGGCCAATTTCAATATTTTAATAATATTATATTGAGGTATTTTAAAATTGGTTTATTTTATTTGAATTGGGCAGTTATAAAAGGGCCTTTATTCAAACGACCTCAGTTTTCGACGAAACAAATTTTATTGGGACCACAACGGTAAATTATCGCTAGGTATCAGTTTGCGCGTCAATCGGGGTTAATTTGCGAGCGTGGCAAAATAAAATACAAATAAAAACGACCATTTGAACGTGAATGAGCGCCATTCGAGCAAACGAACTCGGAATTCGACGAAACAAGTTCCATTAGGAGCGTATCGTCAAATTATACTATGCCATCCATTCGCGTCTCGAACGGGGTTTGTATGTGAGCGCAGCAGCGAATAAACATCGTTTAAAATAGCGATAGGTACGAAATAAAAATTGTTAGTCAACATCGTTCGTCAAATCAACTTAAATTATATTATTTTCACAATATATATACCCCAATTCAGAAACCCTAGCCCCCAAATTCTGAAATCATCATGTAATTTTGCAATAAAGCCCCTCTTTACAAATTCAATTATATCTTCCAATCTGTGATGAATTCGAGGGGGTTCCAAAGCGAAAGTGGTAGATTGGGACGATATCTACCTACTATAAAAATTTGGGGATCTATCGTGGTCGGTGGTGGCCAGAATCAGTGTTAAACCATAGAAAATCAGTTTCATTCTTTTCAGAAATTGAGGAGAATTGGTTGATTTAAGGAGACGGGACCTTGGGGGTTTTGTATAGGGGAGATCAGGCTTTCGTTTGGCTGTAGTCTCGAGGTCTCTGGTGGTCCGTGGTGGCGTGGGGGTCGAGATGAACGGAGGTGTCCATTTTGGGTTCGGTTTTGAAAGTCATGATCGGTTATGGAGGATTTTTCCGGTGATGAAGGAGGTTTTGGCGTCGGGTCTGAAGGTCAGTCGAAGGGGGGAGCGAGGCCGAGCGAATGGGGGTGGTCCGGTGGTCCGGCTAGGTCTGTGGCGGCGGGAAATTGGGTTTAACCGGAATAAGGTCATGGGTTTTTTTTGGCAACGACGAGGGGTTGCAGGGCTCGGGGTTTCAGGCGATGGCGGAGGTGACTGCGGCAAAGCGAGCGGAGCAGGCGTGGTGGTCCCAGGTCCGACGGTGGGGGCGTTCTGGTGGTCCGATGGTTGGTATGATGTTGCGCGAGGTTGAAATTGGGAGGATCGGGTTTCAGCTAATTCAGAAGGGGAAAACGCGTGAAGCGTAAATGGAAGATCTGATGTGGCAAGATTTTGTGGTAATTAAGGTAAAGGTAAATATTTAATTACTTTATTAATTAATTTATTAACATGGTTTAAAATCGTATAATTATATAAACTTTGGATGACGATATCTTTTACATACGTTAACGAAATTTAATGAAACTGGATCCGTTGGGATCGCAGGGACGAGGCCTAGGTGATGGTGCTGACTAGGCACTGATCTGACGCCGTTGAAATTTCAGTTAATTTTGAGCGTCCCTTCAAGATTAAATGCAACAAACGCGTCCATCGTCGACCGAATAAATCTGGTGAGTTAATTCTCACACCTTCTGGAATCCTGTGATGTGGTAAATTCATATCAAAATATAATTTACCTTTAAAAATATAAAATTGGTTGATTGGTTGGTATTGGTTGTTTGTTGTTTGATTGGCTGCTGTTAATTATATTACATCATTTTGAATTTATAGATGATTGAAATTTATTTCATATATTATTATGAAATGTATAACGAGCTGTGATGCAGGGAAGAACAGGTTGGAGGGATCCAATCGAATTCCTTAAATATTGTATATATGTTGTTTGTTTGTTTTATATCATTGATATTTGAACTGATTGAACCCCATTTGGTAGAAAAACCTGTTTGAGCGTGATGGTTGAATAAATATGCACCTGTGCTATGTTTAAAATCAACTGACAGTGTTGATTGGGTAATTGGCAGTGAATGGCCTAAAATGTGTTATTTTAGCCGTTGGGAGGCGGTTGCTGATCCCAACCGTCGGTGATATACATTCGATATACTCAAGCGAAATGAGTGGTCGGTCATGTGAGGGACGGGTTGCAAGACGTTCTTGTTGAACCCAGTGTATTCGCCTCTAGAGATACACAGTCGGAAGGTGGTCCCATACCTTGTCAAGTTGGAATCCAATATCCAATAAGCGCCCGCGGTTTTCGATTGTATACTATATATCGGTAACGTGGATGCAAGCATTTCTCTAGATTGTTATTTATTTGTATTTAGACACTATGATAATATCAGAAAAAAGTATGATTTCAAAAATGGTTTGGGTTATAGTAAGGTAAAAACCGTCCGTGTTTATGTGTGGGCTGGTCTTACTATTATCCTTTGATTTCATAAAAGATTTTCCAAAGTTAAAAAAGTTGTGTGTTATGTGAATCTACCACTGAAAGTATTCCAGACTGACCCGGTGTATTTTGCTTTGCTTCAAATGTGCTCGGGTCAGACTGAGTATGTTCCAGGTTAGGTTCCGCTTGGAGTTTCAGGAGCTGGTAGCAGGCGGCTTCGCCGCTAGTAATATAAAGTTATTTTCCGCTGTGTCTGCTATATGTTGTACTCTGATGGGGTGTATGTATATATACAGTTTCTTTTTGTATAAAGAGAGTTGATATTATATTTTATTCGTTCCGCTGTGAGATTCTGATGTGGTGTTCTTCTTCTTCCTTCTATTCTAGTATTCTTTCTTTCTTTTCTTACCCTCTAATTTCTTTCTATTGACAATCTGGGGGTTCGATACTTGGGTTTTTGGCAAGTAATACAGGTTTATGTATTATTGTCGAAAACTCGAGCGTCAAGCTTTTCCCTGGGTCATTATAAAATCGTTTCATGCTAAGATGTCCTTACGTAGACATATTAGTAACTGGGGAAATATAATTCAGGCTAATGGAAAGATTATACATGACCCGGATAGCATTGAATTGGAAGCTATAAATTATTTTTCAAAGATTTTCCACACTGAAGACCCACAAACAAATGTTTACCCTGAAATAAATTATAGGCTCATGGTGAATGAGAGAGGTAGAGATCATTTATTGTCGAACATTACCATTGAAGAAGTATATAAGGCCACTTTCTCGATTCCTGACGATAAAAGCCCGGGGCTAGATGGTTTTACAGCAAAAATTTTCAAGATACATTCGGAGGATTTGAAGATAACTCTAGTTGATTTGATCCAGGAAGTTTTTAGAACAGGAAAGCTTTCTAAAGGTATTAATCGTACTTTTATCACGCTTATTCCTAAAGTTGAGAAACCCGTAAGTATATCTGATTATAGGCCGATTTCCTATTGTAACGTCATTTACAAGATTATTTCTAAAGTTGTTTGCAATAGGATTTAGCCATACCTGAAGCACCTTGTATCTGAAAAGCAATTAGCTTTTATACCAGGCAGATTTATTGCTGAAAATGTTTTGCTAGCCCATGAACAAGTAAGACATTTTAACAGTGACAGGAGTGAAAACATGTGCATCAAAATAGACCTACAAAAAGCATATGACAAGGTGAATAGAGGTTTTGTCTGCCACATGTTAAAAATGATGGGTTTTCCTAGAAGATTAGTTAAGGTGATTAAAGTGTGTATAAATACGCCAACTTACTCCATTCTTATAAAGGGCAGTCCAAAAGGTTACACACATAGTAACAGAGGATTACGACAAGGGGTTCCCCTATCCCCTTATCTCTTTTGCATAGTTATGGAATTTTTTTCTTTACTTATGCACAAAGCTATCAATTTGGAATTGGTTCCACCTATTTTTAAAAATGAGCCTCACATAAATCATCTAATTTATGCGGACGGTTTGATGATCTTCTCAAAAGCTAGGATAAAAGGTGCTACTGAAATTTCAAGGATCCTAGAAAACATGAGTATCTTGGCAGGGCTCAGGGTAAATTTTTTGAAATCATTTTTTTTTCCAGCAAAGGTGTCAACATCAAAGGAGAACTGTCGGGCAATCTAAATATGAAGGAGGGCAATTTACCAATCAAATATTTAGGCATCCCGTTATCAGATAATTATCTACATTTCTCCGACTGTGGTGATCTATTTGATAAAATCAGAAACAAGATGGATAGTTGGGACTGTAGACTTTTATCTATGGCGGGAAGAATTGAATTAATTAATTCTGTGATTACCCCAATGGTCATGTATTGGTTATTATTTTATCAATTGCCAGCTGCGACAATTGATAAAATAAATAAAATGTGTGCTAATTTTGTTTGGAGTGGCAAGAGTCACAAAATAGCATGGGATGCTCTATGCTGCCCTAAGAATGAAGGGGGAGTTGGAATCAGAAAATTAGTTGATATTAAAGTGGTCACTGCTATAAAATTGATATGGCATTTTTTGAGTAGGGAGAGCATATGGAAGAAGTGGATGAAGAGAAGATACTGTAGAGATAATAAATTTTGGGTCATGCAAATCGATAATAATAGTTCTTGTACTTGGAAAGCTATGTTGAGGAATAGAAACTTAGCTTTAAAGTGTATCAATCGATGCATTTCTAATGGACATGACACCATGCTCTGGTTTGATCCTTGGATTAATAGTGAAATTCTAGTCAATATTTTGGGTTGGGACTGTCTTGATTTATGTGGTGGAGAGGAGCTAAAAGTGGATTGTCTTATTCATGATGGCGAATTTAACACTAATAGACTTACTGTGTCCAGAATGGTTGCGGATACAATCAAAGAAATCCCTATAAAATCCACTTATGAGTCTGATTTTTGGTGTTGGAACAATAACAAGGATGGGTTCTCTTTTCAGTCGGCACGGGATATTACTAGAGACCACAAACCAGACATTGATTGGTGTAAGATTACGTGGCACAACATAAACAGTGCAAAAATGTCTTTATGCATGTATAAAGCATGTCTCAATAGACTTCCTACTTATGATCATCTCGCTAGCTGGGGATATGATGTGAATACTACTTGTGTGTTATGTACGGAAAGTACTGAGGACAGAAATCACCTTTTTTTTACTTGCCCGTGCTCAGCGTATCTCTGGACAAGGTGCAGACTGAAGCTGGACGCTCCTCCTTCCTCGAGGCAGCCTTTAATTTTGGAAGATGAAGTCAACTACCTGGAAAAAAAAATCACAGTTACCGAAATATCTCAAGATTTAGCTTTTTGCAGTTTAGTGACAACGATGTATCATATTTGGGCGGAACAAAATGCAAGGGTTCATGGAAATGGATCGATGGACAAGTTCAGACATTGGAATTTAATCGAAATTGAAATTAATTACCTGATGTTGATATTGAAGAAGAAGAATGCATCGTTCCATAAGCCGATTCTACGCAACTGGGGAATTAATGCCGATGATCCTAGATGATTTGTACGCGCCGCCATGTTTAGAGCGAGAGTAGGGTTAGCTTCCACTGTAAGATGTCGGCTTTAATTTCGCTTTCTGCACGTCACATGATCTATGGGCCTCCAGGCTTTTTTATGGACTTTTATGTTTTAGTTTTTTATTTATGGGACAGAAGTATGTGAGGTTATACGATGTTCACATACTTATGTACTCCGTACAATTTTTTTTATTGATGCGTTATCAATAAAGCACCGCACTCTTTTTCCCCGCCCTATTTTCACCCTGAGTATAGGAAGTGGTTTTTAACGAGGCGGTTTACCCAGTTTCTTTTAAAATTCATATATGTGTTGTATGAAATTGGAATTGATTGATTGTGGTTGCGATGAATTGTTGGATTGAAATGTGTAGTAAAAATAAAACGATCCTTTGTTGAATCATGTTTATGAATGACAAAAATGTTCATGTTAGGGAATAAAATATATTAACAATAAAAATTATATTTTTATTGTTTATGAGTGATAAAAATGTTCATGTTAGGAATAAAATATTTTAACAATAAAAATTATATTTTTATTGTATGTATGAATCACAAATTTGATCATGTTTTAAATAAAAAGATTGGACAATAAAAATTATATTTTTATTGTATGTTTGATTCATTAAAGAGATTTTGCTGAATTAAAATGTAATCATTTACATGTTAGCGAAGTAGAAAAATGATCATTTGTAAAATAATGTCATTTACATGTTAGTGATGTTAGAAAAATAATAATATGTTTTGATTCATTTAAAATATAATCATTTACATGTTAGCGAAGTAGAAAAATGATCATTTGTTAATATATGTTTTGTTTATTAAAACATTGTCATTTACATGTTAGCGA
Organism: Allium sativum; assembly: GCA_030737875.1. Classification (NCBI taxonomy): domain Eukaryota; kingdom Viridiplantae; phylum Streptophyta; class Magnoliopsida; order Asparagales; family Amaryllidaceae; genus Allium; species Allium sativum. The sequence goes on along the minus strand of CM060924.1, from coordinate 734,852,571 downwards.
AAAAGAAAAATGATCATTTGTTAATATATGTTATGTTTATTAAAACATTATCATTTACATGTTAGCGAAAAAGAAAAATGATCATTTGTAAATATATGTTTTGTTTATTAAAACATTGTCATTTACATGTTAGCAAAAAAGAAAAATGATCATTTGTTAATATATGTTTTTTATATTGAAACAATGTAATTTACATGTTAGCGAAAAAGAAAAAATGATCATTTGTTAATATAAGTTTGGTTTATTAAAACATTGTCATTTACATGTTAGCGAAAAAGAAAAATGATCAATTATTAATATATGTTTTGTTTACTAAAACATTGTCATTTAAATGTTAACGAAGTAGAAAAATGATCATTTGTTAATATATATTTTGTTTATTAAAACATTATCATTTACATGTAAGCGATGTTAATAGAAAAAAAGATTATTTGTTAAACATGTATTGATTCATTAAAATAATGTTATTTACATGTTAGAGAAGTTAGAAAAAAGATCATTTGTTAAACACGTATTGATTCATTAAAATAATGTTATTTACATGTTAGAGAAGTTAGAAAAAAAGACCACTTGTTAAACATGTATTGATTCATTAAAATAATGTTATTTACATGTTAGAGAAGTTAGAAAAAAGATCATTTGTAATGACCCAGGGTTTTCAGCCCTGAAAATCGACATGAATACCTTTACCGTAACTCATGTCGACCTTCCAAACACCGAAAACACTGGAATGTTATTAGAAAGAATTTAGAGGGTGAGATAAGAAAGAAAGAAATATAAGAATAGAAGAAAAAGAAGAACCAACACAACACAGAATCAGAGTCTCACATCGCAGCGGAACAAGATATAATACAGAAATAAAACTTTATTGAGAGCTTTTAAAAATACTTACAGTTATCAGAGTACATCACACAATGGGACAGTTATAATAACCTGTTCCCATATACAACACACACAGCGGAATAGTAGCTATATAATATCATATGTCTGAACATCTCCAGCTCGTCTCTTCACAGCATTCGATAACCTGAACCTGTACACCTCGGGCTAACCCGAGCATTTACAAAACACCGGGTCAGTCTAGTGAACCAGAGTGAGTAAAACTCGCACAATATTAAGGGTAAATCATCCAACATGATTTTAAAGTTAAAAATCTTTTCAAAAGAAAAGGATAATCGTAAGACCAAATCCACACATAAATACGGACGTTTTTTACCTTACGATAACCCAAAACATTTTTGAAATCAATATCTTTTCTGATATTATAATAATGTCTAAATACAAGTAAATAACAATCTAGTGGAACGCTTGCATCTCACGCTCCACATATATAGTATACAATCAAAACCACGGGCACTTATTGGAGATTGGAATCCGACCTTGACAAGAAATGGGACCACCTGCCGATAGTGTATCTCTAGAAGCGAATACACTGGTTCAACAAGAACGTCTTGCAACCCGGCCCACACATGACCGACCACTCATTTCGCTTGAGTGTATCGAATGTATATCACCAACGGTTGGGCTCAAACCACCGTTTCCCGAAAAGGGACAGCATCGAAATAGATTAAAGAAGCAATAGGAATTTCTCTAGATAGGTGATTATACACCCTAATGGGAGCGACCCACATAGCCATGCTGCCTGCCCGATTTTTGTCATTTCCCGGTTGATGAGGCTAGAGGCTAGAATTCCCTTTTTGGAATATCTAGTCACCATTCACTTTGAATGCCACATCGTCAGATCCGTCAAATCACTAATTGACGTCCACAAATATGCTCTGGGAATAAAAGAGGTTCCCCTCTTTGCCACCACTCGGTATATTTGTAAAAATCAACGTACGTGGTTTTCAGAAAATACTCTGTCGGACATTCGTCTGTACAGGAACAGGATGAACCGAAGGTACTCTCCTACTGCATCCAATATAGGAATCACCCCATGGATCAGTAGCGAGAAGTCCTTGCAACCCGTGGATTCCAACCACGACAAAACCATAGTGCATCTCGGGCCGCTAAGCCAGAGATTATAAGTAATCCTTCCGCTTATGAAGATCGACGGTCTTCAATGCTCTATCTCGACCGTCTTCTGATATCTTCACGTATTTGTTGGTCGGAATGGTTTTCGAACCTAAGTTCAATCCCGGTCTTTCCTTACCAACAATCGTATTGGACAGATTTGATAGTCGGTGATTTAACTATCAAAATAATCAGTGTTTCAATCATGACAATCCAATGGGTTCACTGGTTTAGTATTCAGCACCACTTGGCCTTTTAAATAAAACAAATGTGAATTCAAACTCTTAAATCTTTCGATATTATAAATATAGTTCTTTCTCGCTTCTTATTTAACATAAGGTTATTCTTTAAATGAGTTCATTTTAATACATAGAAAATCCTATATCATATTCAGTTTTCAAATTTCACTTTCAAAACATTAGCCATATTATTATATAATATAATATTGGAAAACCACTTTAACTTATTACTCGTAAAACGATGTTATGAAATATTATCTATTTCATTACTTGAAACAATACACAAGTTTATTCTAATCGAATAAACTTAGCCTTACGTTTTCCTTCTAATTCGAAAATATCGTTAAATTTTCGGCAACTCCTTTTATTTCCTTTTTACTTTGGAAATCCTCATTATATATATATATATATATTCCAAATTTTCCATCGAAACGTTGCATTATTATTTCACTAACGGAAATAATATACTATCGCCAAACTCTTCTACCATTAAAACTCATATCATCCTCAGATAATCCTGAAGTCGTTCAAGTTGGGGTATTTTAATTACCACTCAGACCTTGATCAACAACGTTCATATCTTCAGATAGATACGAGTTGTATCCCAAAACCAATATTTCATTCTAATCCCAATACAAATTGAGCTATTTTATTCAAAATACGGTTTCATAAAACCTTCCTATCTCTTTGAAAATCTCTTCTCGAATATACATTATTCCTTAATTATATAATTAAATAATTCCTTATAAAACACCACTTTTTAACCTCGATTCTTTATTTTGTTAAAACCAATTTCCTAAATCACTATTAATCAGGATAATACTTTACTTTAATCATTAACTACTGTAAAAGTAGTTAATTCCTTTATTTACTGAAATAAATAGTAAATCCCTTTTTAAAACTTCATTTAATCTAAACAAATATTCTTTAAACTATTTGATTAGAATAATCCAAACAAACTAATTTAATAATTAATTCCAGTTAAACATGATCAATTTAGTTACCTCAAAACATGGTTATCCCATTAACCGATTCCAGTTAGTTTTTCCTTTAAATTAATTAATAATATAATTAATTTAGATAAATTTCCATTTAATTGTTCTAAACAAAAACAATTACCCAATTTTAATCATCTGGTTAATTTCTATTCCCTTGTATATCAATCTGATTAACATCAGAATTTCCTTATAAAATAAATTAATAATAAATTAGGAATTTAAATAATAAATAATAAATATTTATTTCCCTTTTAAATAAACCTTTATTCAAAATAAAATATATCAAATCTATTTCCAGTTATAAAATAATTTTATAACTTCAGTTCTATCGATTCACCTGATGGCAAATCAATATAACAAAATAATTTATTCTTAGGCCATTCACTACCGATTACCCAACCAATAATGCCTATTGGTTAAAACAAAACACAAGTTAAATTTTCAGCCAATGATCATAAATCAAATCAATCACCCAATCATGCCAGTTCATATATGATAATATGAAGATAAATAATATATTTGAGGAATCCGGTAGGATCTCTCCAACCTGTTCTTCCCTGTATTCAAATGGTTATCTCAAACAGATGGTTTAGTTCAAGAAGATCAAACAATTCAAACAGATCAAACAATTAAAATCATTAAACACGTTTATTTTATAAATGTGACCAACAAGGTAAGTTACCTTTATTGGAATTAATCGTTAGAATAACGATTTGGTGTTTCACTGAAATTAAACGACGTTTAATTTCATCAGTTAAATCAACAAATAAATATAAGATTAGCAAACACTCAACCATTGGCAAGCAGAGCACACAAAATCAGAACCCAATTTATATAAAATATAAATGGGAAAGTTGAGTGAGTTTGACTCACCTTGGTTCCATTCGTTTTTGAAACTGTGCAGTTACCGTTAAATTAAACAGTGTTTAATTTAACAGTAAATTGCCAGTTGTCTCCATTTCCGTCCCAATCAGTTTCAGGATGTAGTGCTCTGCAATACGGGTTCAACGTCTCTGTTTTAGTCCACCTCTGTTAGCGTATGAATGAATCATAAATAATATAAGTTACGCATTTAACAAATTTTAAATTCCTTAAGTATATATTTAATAAATTAATTACTTTTGAATACAACTAAAAGGAAGACTAAGTTTTATTTTGCCTAAAATTGTTCGTTACCTCCGACTTAAATAGGAAGGCCGGCTTGATCCCTTTCCTGTAAATTCTCTACATGTGCTCCCCCTTCCTTTCCTTCGTTCTTTTTTTTCTTTTTTTTTTCTATTGCTGTTCATTTCGGGTCCATGAACTCACGCCACTCCTCCCAAACTTTCGGTTTTGTCTCCTTACCACTACACGCCAGCACCCATCCCCTATACTCCATCACCGCGTTGACCTCCCCACCTTCAGTATTTAACAAGTTCTCAAACCCATTGCACCGTCCACGGTTCTCAGGCAAGTCGTCCTTACCACTTCTACTCTCCGAACTTGCTGTTCGAACACTGTTAGCACATGTAGCTCTTCATTAACACGTCTTCAGGTCCCAAGAACTCTCCCGCAGCTGAACCCCTTTTGCTACCGTAACCGTTCTTCTTTTAAAAACAACCCCCCTATGAAATGTTCAGGACACAGGAAAAAAACAAGCCCTCTTAAATCTTTCTCCACCAAAACGCATGCACAGGTCTTCCTTTCATGCACGTTGTGCTTCTCCGTTCTTCTGACCTTTCCCTTATAATATAACATCTTCGGTCTTCCTCATGCACTCAACACTCAAGTCCCCCTTGTGCCATTCTCCCCAGCCTTCACTGTTTCTTCTTTTATTTATTACAAGACCAAAGCCATGCTTGAAACCCAAGTGCCAAACCCCTGCAGCTGAGAGGCCATTGCCACCTCCGATCCAGGTTTCGCAACCACCAGTTTCCCCCAAATAAATGCCACTTGTTCGCCTTATAACGTTGAATGCTGCTATTTAAAAATAGGAGATGCTGGACACATATAGGTTGAATTTAGAGTCTCTATGCCCTTGATTTTGGAATCTTAGATTGAGTATTCAGGTTGGAATAAAAATTTCAAAGTCTCGGTGGCCATTGTTGTAACAACCCGTATTTTGAATAACATGTTATAACGTAAATCAAGGTAGAATTAAATTTTAAAATCTGAATCAAGGGAAACGGGCTGTGCCATTGCGTTCGTCTCGGAAAAACACGCGAAATAGAGTCCAAGTTTTCGAGAATCGGAGTCAGTATGACCAAGTTATGGCCCGTCAAAGTTTTCATAAAATTTCAAGTTCAAAAACAGTTCGAAATTCAAATATGGAGCCAAACAGACTGGGCGGGAAAAATTTCCCGCCCAGCCCCAAGTCGACTGGGGAGTCGACTTGGGAGTCAACATACCCAGACCCAAGTCGACTGCCCAGTCGACTGGCGTGTCGACCTGGGTGGTCGGGCCAGTTTAGCCTGATGCACCTACTTATCCCTTTGAGTCATGTTTTAGGGCCTGTTACGAAATTGGATGGTTCAGATCTAAACTAGGGTTAATCCTATGGCCTAAACTAACCTAAACTTCTATATAAACACCCTAAGACCTAACCTAAATCACTACAAACCATCCTAACAACGAAGTGCTGCCCAAATGTCTCTTGATCATGGCCTCCATCTCCAACTTCAAAGGCTTATGCATTCAAACTAGATCCATGTCAAAGGAGCAATCTTTCTACATCAAATCAAGGGAGTGAATCATCATCTCAACATGAATCCTACGACAAGTGCTTGCTCTTAATTCTCTAGTCTCGATTTGTAAGTTCTAGCTACTTGTAGATCTAAACGGTAGTTCTAATGTTGACATGGAATAAAATGAGATGAAACCTAAGTATGTTAGCCTATGTGAACCTAGTTTTGACCCTTTCTTGAACCTATGACTTTGGGTTATGTTTTAGTGACTAAATCATGCTACTTATGTTGTGTTGGACTTAGTTTATCATGCAAGTTTGAATCTTTACCTTTGGAATGTTGGCATGAACCCTTAGAACCATTTTGACTTGTGAAACATTTTGGGTTTATGCATGTAAAAGAACCTAAAACCCCTCATGACCACTTACATGCATAAGATGATGGACCTAGGATATGATATCATGCATGTTTAAGGCCAATCCTTTTATGATATCATGCATGTTTGAGGCCAATCCCTTTATGGCATCGTGCATGTTTTGAGGCCAATATGTTGTCATAGTATTCCTACTATGTTGACTCGCTTTTACTTGCGTTGGAAATACGATTTGGGGTAGTTTAGGCAAACGTGATTATGACATAAAATCTTGACATGGAGTTACATGGAAATATGGCATGTATGATAAGCTTGAACGTGGACATGACACGTAGGAAAACATGGAACTTGAAAACTAGACGTGTGTGGGTAATAAGTGTAATATGACACTAAGCTAAACATGAAAGTGACCAACCCGAGGTTGGGTTGAGTTTGTAGTATAAACCTGCCCGGACCCGCCCGACAAATCCAGTAGCTACAAACAATAGGACCCAATGTGGGTAGTTGGTCATATCGCGCTCGAAACCCGAGGTTAGACTAGGTTGTGGTGTAAATCTACCCGGACCCGCCCGGCGTAACCAGTAACCACAACAACGTCTAATGTGAGAGGTTGGGGGTGCATTAATTTATTTAATGCCACATGATAAGGTTAAGTTAATTTGACTAATGACACTTAACCGATATGACATGAATGATTAGGTCAAGTAAAACAGGACTTAATTGCCTAACGACACTTAACCAATATGACGTGAATGGGTAGGTTAAGTAAACACACGAGGGGAAAATACTTAACCATTATAAACATGACTAGTGGATAGGGTTAAGTTAACCAACACTTAACCAATCCGACCCGATAATTGGATGGGGTTAAGTTAATCAACACTTAACCAATCCGACCCGACAATTCGATAGGGTTAAGTCGGCCAACATTTAACCAATCCAACTCGATAATTCAACGGGATTAAGTTAACCCACACTTAACCAATTTGGCAATATAATTTGATGGGGTTAAGTCATGAATCGCTTGAATACACTTAACCAATCTAAACTCGATAATTTGATGGGGTTAAGATAAACTAACACTTAACCAATCTAAACTTGATAATTTGATGAGGTTAAGTTAACCTACACTTAACCAATCTAAACTTGATAATTTGATGAGGGTAAGTTAACCAATACCAATCTAGCATGATGATTTAATGGGGTTAAGTTAACCTACACTTAACCAATTTGACATGATATTTTGATAGGGTTAAGTCACCTTTAGAATATACTTAACCAACGTTTGTAGGGCTAAGTCCTGAACTTGAACACTTAGCCAATTATGGCATGATTCGTAGGCGGGTTAAGTCATGAACTCGAATGACAACACTTAACCCATTAGACGAAACCCTAGTTCAGGGGACTAAGTGGGAAATTGTAGTTAACAAGGATAACGGGATAAGAAACTAAGTGATAAACCTTAGTTAAGGATAACTAAGTAATAATTCTTAGTCAAGGGAATTGGACCAGTTCGCAAATAGATGAGTAACCTGATACGGTAGGTCATCGCTTAAACAAACACACGAGGAGGAGCGAATGTTTATATGACTGAGATAAAGGCTCCAGCGAACTGGGTGACGAAGCGGTAGCTTCGGGGGACGTGAGGGTACTCTTGGTATCCCTCTGTGAGGTTGCAGATGATCCATGAAACCTGGGCTCACAGAGGTTAAGGTCTACGGTAGAAGAACCAAGGGTATGCCTTGGTTGCTGTACGAGCAACCTAAAGACTGGGGTGGATTAGCGTGGAGTCGACGATACTTACTTTAGCCCTGATAGGACGTCGTCGACTACCAACCATCTTTAGTCAATCGTGTACGGACGGAAAGGCAGGGAACTCCGAACAGACCATATACTTGCTATCTAGTTATGGGTGAGGTTGGCCAATAGAAGATTTGGCACAGGTGGCAGACGAGAAGTTCGCATACATGATTTTCATGGATTGCCTTTCAGTAGTTGAGGGAGGGGTCACGTGGGACCATAACCACCGGTAGAAAAACAGACCTTGATATCTGCATCGGCAGATAGCCTAAAGCTCCCGACCGAGTCCTGTATTTCTTGATTAGCCCTTTCACGGGACTCGGATGGCACATTGAGGTACATGTGCATCTAGACATGGAAAAACGATTCACGATACATACGTGGGAAAAAGGGCGTGGTTGACGGGTAGCGTAATCCCTAGCGGTCCTAGGTAGCTTAAAACCCAAACCGAGTTACGAAAACGTTTAGTAAGTAGTGTAATCCCTAGTGGTCCTAGGTGGCATAAATCCAAGCCGAACATTCGAGAATTCATGGTAAGAAAACATAGCTAGATTAAGGGTGACAGTCCAAACGATTTCAAGGATAATGGAACTACGTTGAAGTAGCATAGAATTACGTGAGGAAGCCCGTAGGATTTACGGCAAAGGACTGAACATATATATATATGGAAAGAAACATACGAGTTGGGAAAACCTACATATGCGATATTTTAGGTTGACATGGACCATTTCATGACATTGGATAAGGGACATTTCATAGTTAACACATGACACGGGTTGAGATACTAGTACGGGAGGTGCAGAGCAAATATACATGATAAATACCATGGGATGTTATACATGATAGATACCTTGGGATATTATACTAGATAGAGACCTGACGATATGATACCTTGACACCGTAGTTTATCATGATACCTTAGTTTATTGTGATACAGTAGTTCATCCTGTTATCTTGGTTTAGCTTATCTATCTTTTCATCATCCCTATGTTTACTTTCAGTTTATGCATGTCATGTTACCTTTACCTGTTTTTATGCTGGAAGTAGATAGGACTTACCAGTCTTTATGACTGACCCCGTTTTCTTTCGCCTCTTTGTCTTCCGTCCCCCCCCCCAGGTTTCAAGGAGGAAATACTGTTGTTTAGATTGGACCTCTTCTGCTTGAAGGTCATCATATATGGCTTGGACTTTTCTTGGCTATGGCTGCTTTACTGTTTTTACTTGGGGAATGATTTATGAAATGGTTTTTGCTTCTTTACTATTGCAAGACAGGTTTTGATATAAGAATTCTCTGATGTAAAAGGCTTTAGACCTTATTTATAAAGAAATGTAATTTGCTTTTACTTCCGTTGTTTTATATGTTCTGTCTTGTAATATTTTCTGTGTATGTTTACCTATTAATTCCCCTCCAAAGCTAGTGCATTCACTCGTTGAGTGACCCTGGCGGAGGTGGGGTGTTACATTTGGTATCAGAGCATAAGGTTACCAGACTCGGCAAAAGTTTTAAAACCTTCTGAAAACTATTTGAAAATCGTTTACAAAGAAGCATTTTTCAAGGAAAGTTTTATTTTTAAAGGCTATTCCCCAAAGGCCATTAGCATTATCCTTTGTTTCCTTGATTGAATCTCTTTTCCTTTCTTTCCTCCATCTGTAGTCACAGTGGTTTGAACTGCGACTAATCCTTGTCTAGCTACGTAAGTGTTTTCCGTGCGATGGAGGTAGTTCTCGAGAGACCTGTTACCGTGTTGTAAGAATGGATAGTAAGAAAGAGGATAAAGGAAACAAGCTTAAGGATAAGCAACTTGTTGGTATGGCTTAATCCACAATGGAAGAAAAGGGGGAGATAGTTAAGTGTTATGGGACAAGGACGAGATCATCAAGAGGGCAATTGTATGCTCTCATTTCTAGCGTACCTAAGAAGGATGGTAACGTTTCTGTTAAAGGTTTAGCCTTCCTTTTCTATCATCCCGTCAGGACTTTGTTTTGATCACCGCATCATTTAGGTCTGTTTCGATAGTTGAGTCTCTGCACCTTAGTACTAGCGTAGTGGAGGATCCCATTTTGTCTCAAAATCTTGTTGGAGAATCGGTCCATTTATTCATGACTTGTTTGGATTTGAGAATGTCTATGCCAAGTGTTGAGTTTAGAAGCAATGCTTGTGTTTTTGGGCTATGAATTGATTCTAGGGATGAAGTGGTTATCCAATAAGGGGTGCCACTCCCTGTTTTGATAGGAGGGTAGTTAGACTCTTGACTAGCCTTGGTAATACCCTCGAAGTTTCGTAACCTTTTGGATTCTGTCATGATTAGTTACCTAGAATCTCTGGATGCATTTATTGGTAATTGGTAATCCAAACGAGTAGTGTTCGCCAATACGGCGGATGGTTCATTTCAATTATGCTTGAGTTGTAGAAATCACCCTAGTAAGTACACTTGGTAACATGGTGGGCATTCGTCTACTCTCAAGAGAAAGTTCTTCTGCATGGAATACCTTAAAGTATGTAAACGAGATCCAAGATTCACTAGTGAATTTTGAAAAGCTTGCATGAAATCATGAGCACGCAGGCATGTTTGAGCCGAGTATTCTAGAAGAAGAATAAGTGAAAGTGGAACGAGAGGCGACAATGAAATGAGTTCCAACTCATATTTTGGAAATAGGAATTAAGAAGCTACGAAATCATGAAGTTAAAAGATGGTCAAGACAAAATGGAATTAAGTTCAAGGAAATGCGACTCAGAAGGATGAAGACTAGATACGCGCATGATATCTCTTTTTAAGAGTATATCCTTGATCCCTGTTTTCTGTAGAACTCACTTGTAGGCTATCTTTTATGAATATCCTCTCGGTTCTGTTTCCGATCTTAGTTCAGTTACAAACCCTATGAGGAGTGTGACTCATCTGTTTATGGTATAGATGTTGGGGTTTGAGGGTGCCCGTTAGGTCGACTAATCTTTTTGGGCTATATAGGAATCCAAAAGGAGTTTATCATGCTTATCTTCTCGATCCTATCTTGAGGACCTTAGGTAGAACCCTATGGATGTAAACATGTATTTGAAACATGTTATGATTGATATGGTTGCAAGTGGTTGCTCGTGGATGCTTGAGTACACATTAGACACTAGATCGGCTCGGACACATTTCATATTGCATATGTATAGGTGTTTATACTTGTTTGTGGATGAAATTGAATGTGTTATCATGTGGATGTTGCATATGAATGGATGTTTGTGCACACATATAGTGTTTATGTGACTAGGACTATTTGCATACATGTTGGATTCATGGCACTAAACATATTTTGCATTTAGAAGATCACTCAGGCCTGATCATTTGCATTAGATAAGGAACATATACACACACTTTCTGCATATGTGCATACAACATTTAGAATCTTTTTAAGGACAATGATTGCTCGTGAATGATGTTTGAGTAGATGGATGATGGATGGTAGGATACGTTCTTCCTAACTTAGAGATTTCAGGGACGAAATCCTTTAAGGAGGGGAGAATGTAACAACCCGTATTTTGAATAACATGTTATAACGTAAATCAAGGTAGAATTAAATTTTAAAATCTGAATCAAGGGAAACGGGCTGTGCCATTGCGTTCGTCTCGGAAAAATACGCGAAATAGAGTCCAAGTTTTCGAGAATCGGAGTCTGTATGACCAAGTTATGGCCCGTCAAAGTTTTCAGAAAATTTCAAGTTAAAAAACAGTTCGAAATTCAAATCTGGAGCCAAACAGACTGGGCAAGAAAAATTTCCCACCCAGCCCCAAGTCGACTGGGGAGTCGACTTGGGAGTCGACACACCCAGACCCAAGTCGACTGCCCAGTCAACTGGCGTGTCAACCTGAGTGGTCGGGCCAGTTTGGCCTGATGCACCTACTTATCCCTTTGAGTCATGTTTTAGGGCCTGTTACGAAATTGGATGGTTCAGATCTAAACTAGGGTTAATCCTATGGCCTAAACTAACCTAAACTTCTATATAAACACCCTAAGACCTAACATAAATCACTACAAACCATCCTAACAAAGAAGTGCTGCCCAAATGTCTCTTGATCATGGCCTCCATCTCCAACTTCAAAGGCTTATGCATTCAAACTAGATCCATGTCAAAGGAGCAAGCTTTCTACATCAAATCAAGGGAGTGGATCATCATCTCAACATGAATCCTACGACAAATGCTTGCTCTTAATTCTCTAGCCTCGATTTGTAAGTTCTAGCTACTTGTAGATCTAAACGGTAGTTCTAATGTTGACATGGAATAAAATGAGATGAAACCTATGTATGTTAGCCTATGTGAACCTAGTTTTGCCCTTTTCTTGAACCTATGACTTTGGGTTATGTTTTAGTGACTAAATCATGCTACTTATGTTGTGTTGGACTTAGTTTATCATGCCAGTTTTAATCTTTACTTGTGGAATGTTGGCATGAACCCTTAGAACCATTTTGACTTGTGAAACATTTTGGGTTTATGCATGTAAAAGAACCTAAAACCCCTCATGACCACTTACATGCATAAGATGATGGACCTAGGATATGATATCATGCATGTTTAAGGCCAATCCTTTTATGATATCATTCATGTTTGAGGCCAATCCCTTTATGGCATCATGCATGTTTTGAGGCCAATATGTTGTCATAGTATTCCTACTATGTTGACTCGCTTTTACTTGCGTTGGAAATACGATTTGGGGTAGTTTAGGTAAACGTGATTATGACATAAAATCTTGACATGGAGTTACATGGAAATATGGCATGTATGATAAGCTTGAACGTGGACATGACACGTAGGAAAACATTGAACTTGAAAACTAGACATGTGTGGGTAATAAGTGTAATATGACACTAAGCTAAACATGAAAGTGACCAACTAGAGGTTGGGTTGAGTTTGTAGCATAAACCTGCCCGGACCTGCCCGGCAAATCCAGTAGCTACAAACAATAGGACCCAATGTGGGTAGTTGGTCATATCGCGCTCGAAACCCGAGGTCAGACTAGGTTGTGGTGTAAATCTGCCCGGACCCGCCCGGCGTAACCAGTAACCACAACAACGTCTAATGTGAGAGGTTGGGGGTGCATTAATTTATTTAATGCCACATGATAAGGTTAAGTTAATTTGACTAATGACACTTAACCGATATGACATGAATGATTAGGTTAAGTAAAACCGGACTTAATTGCCTAATGACACTTAACCAATATGACGTGAATGGGTAGGTTAAGTAAACACAAGAGGGGAAAATACTTAACCATTATAAACATGACTAGTGGATAGGGTTAAGTTAACCAACACTTAACCAATCCGACCCGATAATTGGATGGGGTTAAGTTAATCAACACTTAACCAATCCGACCCGACAATTCGATAGGGTTAAGTCGACCAACATTTAACTAATCCAACTCGATAATTCAATGGGATTAAGTTAACCCACACTTAACCAACTTGGCAATATAATTTGATGGGGTTAAGTCATGAATCGCTTGAATACACTTAACCAATCTAAACTCGATAATTTGATGGGGTTAAGATAAACTAACACTTAACCAATCTAAACTTGATAATTTGATGAGGTTAAGTTAACCTACACTTAACCAATCTAAACTTGATAATTTGATGAGGGTAAGTTAACCAATACCAATCTAGCATGATGATTTAATGGGGTTAAGTTAACCTACACTTAACCAATTTGACATGATATTTTGATAGGGTTAAGTCACCTTTAGAATATACTTAACCAACGTTTGTAGGGCTAAGTCCTAAACTTGAACATTTAGCCAATTATGGCATGATTCGTAGGCGGGTTAAGTCATGAACTCGAATGACAACACTTAACCCATTAGACGAAACCCTAGTTCAGGGGACTAAGTGGGAAATTGTAGTTAACAAGGATAACGGGATAAGAAACTAAGTGATAAACCTTAGTTAAGGATAACTAAGTAATAATTCTTAGTCAAGGGAATTGGACCAGTTCGCAAATAGATGAGTAACCTGATACGGTAGGTCATCGCTTAAACAAACACACGAGGAGGAGCGAATGTTTATATGACTAAGATAAAGGCTCCAGCGAACTGGGTGACGAAGCGGTAGCTTCGGGGGACATGAGGGTACTCTTGGTATCCCTCTGTGAGGTTGCAGATGATCCATGAAACCTGGGCTCACAGAGGTTAAGGTCTGCGGTAGAAGAACCAAGGGTATGCCTTGGTTGCTGTACGAGCAACCTAAAGACTGGGGTGGATTAGCGTGGAGTCGATGATACTTACTTTAGCCCTGATAGCACGTAGTCGACTACCAACCATCTTTAGTCAATCGTGTACGAACGGAAAGGCAGGGAACTCCCAACAGACCATATACTTGCTATCTAGTTATGGGTGAGGTTGGCCAATAGAAGGTGGGGCACAGGTGGCAGACGAGAAGTTCTCATACATGATTTTCATGGATTGCCTTTCAGTAGTTGAGGGAGGGGTCACGTGGGACCATAACCACCGGTAGAAAAACAGACCTTGATATCTGCATCGGCAGATAACCTAAAGCTCCCGACTGAGTCCTGTATTTCTTGATTAGCCCTGTCACGGGACTCGGATGGCACATTGAGATACATGTGCATCTAGACATGGAAAAACGATTCACGATACATACGTGGTAAAAAGGGCGTGGTTGACGGGTAGCGTAATCCCTAGCGGTCCTAGGTAGCTTAAAACCCAAACCAAGTTACGAAAACGTTTAGTAAGTAGTGTAATCCCTAGTGGTCCTAGGTGGCATAAATCCTAGCCGAACGTTCGAGAATTCATGGTAAGAAAACATAGCTAGATCAAGGGTGACAGTCCAAACGATTTCAAGGATAATGGATCTACGTTGAAGTAGTATAGAATTACGTGAGGAAGCCCGTAGGATTTACGGCAAAGGACTGAATATATATATATATATATATATATATATATATATATATATATATATGGAAAGAAACATACGAGTTGGGAAAACCTACATATGCGATATATTAGGTTGACATGGACCATTTCATGACATTGGGTAAGGGACATTTCATAGTTAACACATGACACGGGTTGAGATACTAGTACGGGAGGTGCAAAGCAAATATACATGATAAATACCATGGGATGTTATACATGATAGATACCTTGGGATATTATACTAGATAGAGACCTGACGATATGATACCTTGACACCGTAGTTTATCATGATACCTTAGTTTATTGTGATACAGTAGTTCATCCTGTTATCTTGGTTTAGCTTATCTATCTTTTCATCATCCCTATGTTTACTTTCAGTTTATGCATGTCATGTTACCTTTACCTATTTTTATGCTGGAAGTAGATAGGACTTACCAGTCTTTATGACTGACCCCGTTTTCCTTCGCCTCTTTGTCTTCCGTTCCCCTCCAGGTTTCAGGGAGGAAATTCTGTTGTTTAGATCAGACCTCTTCTGCTTGAAGGTCATCATATATGGCTTGGACTTTTCTTGGCTATGGTTGCTTTACTGTTTTTACTTGGGGAATGATTTATGAAATGGTTTATGCTTCTTTACTATTGCAAGACAAGTTTTGATATAAGAATTCTCTGATGTAAAAGGCTTTAGACCTTATTTATAAAGAAATGTAAATTGCTTTTACTTCCGCTGTTTTATATGTTCTATCTTGTAATATTTTCTATGTATGTTTACCTATTAATGCCCCTCCAAGGCCAGTGCATTCACTCATTGAGTGACCCTGGCGGAGGTGGGGTGTTACAATTGTTTTCACACTGTAAAACTTCTGAAAAGCTTAAAAACTTTGTTTTTTATAACGGGTGATGCCTTGGTTGGCACGGTGAAGGTAATTTGGCAATCATGAAATTGTTTTGGGGAGACCATGCAATAATTCTGTAGACGTGTAGTGTAACAACCCGTATTTTTCAACAACCTGTAATAATGAAAATCGAGGCAGAATTTAATTATAAAATCTGAATCAAGGGAAACGGGCTATGCCATTGCGTTCGTCTCGGAAAAATACGCGAAATAGAGTCCGAGTTTTCGAAAATCGGAGTCCGTATGACCCAGTTAAGGCCCATTGAAGTTTTCAGAAAAATCCTAAGTAAAACAGATTCAAATTTTAAAGAATTGGGCCAGCTGGGCCAAGGCGGGAAAACTCCCGCCAGGGGCCCCATGTCGACAGGCCTATCGACAGGGTCCCCAGGGAGTCGACTGCCCTGTCGACAGCCCTGTCGACAGGGGGTAGCCAGGCAGATTAGCCTGGCGCACCTCTTTGGTTTGGGCTTGGTTTGGGCTTGGTTTGGGCTTGGTTGTGTGGTCTGGTTCTGGAGAGTTCCTAAATCTGACGGGCCAAAATTCACCTAGGGTTAATCCTATGGTCTAAATCACTCTAATCTTCTATAAATAAGTCTCTAACCTACCCTAAATCATTCATTAATCACCCTAGCAACAAAACTATGCCAAAATCTAAACTCTCATGGCCTCCACCTAAAACCCTAGCCTCCAATCTCTTCATTAATAATTCCTAAGTAATTTTCCATGCATACAAGCATATTTAGGCTTGTATGATCCTCCTTAGCTTGCATTAAAGGCTTGTTTTTCAATTGGCATCCTAAAGGAGGAGTCTTGATCAAGTTTGCTTGCATTTGGGGTTTTTAATTAGTTGCATAAGGGGTTTCTTGCATTTGTTATACTCATTTGAGTCCGCATAAGCATTGTAAGCCCTCTTACCTTCACTTTACAAACTCTAAAGTTAATGTTTGGTGAAAGTTGAGATTTATGTGAGTTTAGTTGATTATGCATGCTTATGCGAACTCGCTAGGCCATGTTTTATATGATTCATAAGTTATGCATGCATATGCGAGATTTCTATGCCATGTTTTACATGTTTCACAAGTTATGCATGCTTATGCGAGCTTATTATGCCATGTTCTACATGTTTAATGGATTATGCATGTTTATGCAAGTGTACTAAGCCATGATTTGCAAGTTAATTGAGTTATGCATGTTTGTGGTAATATGCAAGTTCACTATGCTAAGTTGTGTAAGTCTAACATGTTATGCATGATTGTTGTGCAAGTTTGTCATGTATGTTGTGCCAAGTTCCCTCTTCCTATCCTTTATGCGTTACTACGAATATGTAAGCGATAGAATGACGTTGGGGTTTTGGGGTAAACTTAAAATACATGAAAATATAAGATTTGGGAATTTACCTATTAAGTTAGGTCTACCCCTTGGGAATTTACCTATTAAGTTAGGTCTACCCAAGTAATTGTTGACTTGTAATTATGTTTTGAAATAAAGTGGACATGACACTTAGAAAACATAAGTGTGGCCAACTCGAGGTTGGGTTGAGTTTGTAGCGTAATTCTACCCGGAACCGACCGGCTTAACTAGTGGCTACAAACAATAGGACCCAATGTGGGAAGTTGGTCATGGGGTGCCAAGACCCGAGGTTAGACCAAGTTGTGGTGTAAAGCTACCCGGACCCGCCCGGCCTAACTAGTAACCACAACAAGGTCTAATGTGAGAGGTTAAGGTGCATTAAATTAATTAATGCCTCATGATTAGGGTTAAGTCAGGGTCCACTAATACTTAACCAATTTGGGGATTCGAGGGATTAGAATGTGGTTAAGTTCTGAACCGTTGGTTACACTTAACTAGTTTAATCCATTTGGGAGTTCAAGGGATTAGAACGGGGTTAAGCCACACTTAACCAGTTTAATCCAGGATTAGTCAAGGGTTAAATCACACTTAACCTCCTTAGGAAACCCTAGCAGCGTGGTCTGTTCCAGCAGTAATCCCAGTTTGGTATCATTCACAACCCTAGGGGCTAGGCTAGGGCGGGGCACGATTACTGGACTGATGTAAGCGACCATAGCGACGGCTGAGTGGTACAGCGGTGCGGGTCCGGCGGGCTACGGACGTGCACATAGTCCGATGTTGGACAAACTCGAGGCACGGGTACCAGTAGGTTAGGGCTGTGCATTATTGCTTAAGTGTCCGGGGTCGACAACCGAGGGCTTGATACACCCAAAGGTGGGCCCAGCACAGACTACCTACATCCATATGTGGGCCGTATGGACATCAACACTTGACGTGTTAGGCTTATAGGGAGCCGATCGACTAGACCGTTGGGTTGGACCTTGTATTAAGGTCACCTCATGTTATTGGGCCAAAGCTTGGGCCAAGGGATCAATATCTGTTATGTTGGGTTGCTAGTACACCGTGGTGCAAAAAAAAAAAAAAAAAAAAAAAAAAAACTTAACCTTGTTTTATGCGATGACACCTCTATCTATCTTGTAGTTAATTTACCATGCCAGTATGTTGTTATCTATGATCATCTCTGTTCCCATCATGATGTTAACTTTATTAGTTTATAGACTGATCGTAGCAGGGCTTACTCAGTCTTTTTGACTGACCTGTTTTGTTTCGCCTCTTTTCTTCCGTTTCCCCCCCCCCCCCCCCCAGGTTCTCAGGGAGGGAATACAGGAGCCTAGCTTGGATCTTGCTGCTTTCTTGGATAGCTCATGTATGCTTTGGACTTGAGCTCGCTATGGTTTCTTCCACTTTGGGGATAGCTACTTTTATGTTTTCTTTTTCAGTATCAGATGATGTTATTTTATGTACTAGACTTGTTTACTTGGGAAATTGACATTATGATGTAGCAGACTTGTTTTTGAAATAGTTTAAAAGTCTTCCGCTGTTTTATTTACTTACTCTGTTTATTTACATATATATATATATATGCCATGTCCTGCCTTGCTATATCATTATGCATGTTTACCAATAATACCCCTCCAAAGCTAGTGCATTCCTTTGCGAGTGACCCTGGCGGAGGTGGGGTGTTACATTTGGTATCAGAGCATATGGTTTACGAGAAGGGATAAAAAGGTTTTTAGAACTTTTTTAAAAGAAAAACTATTTTCAAAACCAAGTATAAAGTATTTTCCAAAGAAAAGTCTAGTTGTTTTAAAGGGCTATTCCCCAAAAGCCATTAGCACTATCCTTTGACTCCTCGTTTGAACTCTTTTCTTTTCTTTTCCAGCATGTCTGATAATCTCATCTTGCCCGAAGGAGTAACGATACCCGATTGGTTTCGTCGGTACTTGGAAGTCACGGCACCGGTCCCGGGTGTCCCTAATATTGTCCCCCCAGTCGAGGCCGCTGTTCCTCCTCCTCCTCCCGTAGCTGATGTTCCTCTTCCCCCTCAGCCTCCACAAGCGGATTTCGCGGAAACTTGCCAGAACTTTAAGAGGATGGGTGGCAAGAATTTTAATGGAACAGAGACTTTTGTAGAAGCAGGGAATTGGTTGAAAGAGACCGAAGATCTTTTAGCCACCTTTGATATAAGTGACCGCAGGAAGGTTTTATTAGCAGTATGGTTGCTAAAGGAAGAAGCTGCACGTTGGTGGGTAGTCACCACCGCGACCAGGCCAATTGAGACTTGGGATGACTTTAGAGGAAGGTTTGGACTGAGATTCTTATCACTAAAGCAAGGGGACATGACTATTAGGGAATACATAGATAAGTTTAATCAACTGGCTCGTGTCGATTTAGACTTGGTTAATACAGCTCAGGAGAAGGCCCTACACTTTGCTCTAGGATTAAACGAGCCATTACGTGATTTGGCCCTGTCTCATATACCCTTGGGGGCGACTTTCGAGAGTTTAGTGAATTTGGCCCTACTTCAAGAAGAAGGTAGCAATGATAAGAGAGAGGTCAAGGCAAATGAGTCTCAAGGCAAAGGAGTAAATTCCGGGAAATGGGGCAAGAATAACCACAACCGCAAGGACAAGCCAAGAGGGAATATAAAATGTAACTTCTGTGGTAACGTTGGACATATGGCTAAGGAATGTCGGAAGAAGGAAAAGAGAAGGCGGGGCGAATGCTTCATTTGTGGTGAGTTTGGACATTTCAGCAAGGATTGCCCGAGGAAACAAGGGCAAGGTCAGACTCAGTGTGCAGGACTATCTGGAGGGCGAATTCATCCCCTCAACCCCGTTTTTCCAGCTCATGATAGAGGTAGTGTTTCTGTTGAAAATCTTGTTTACATTTTCTGATTTTCCCTGTTCAAACTTTGTTTGATTCTGGCACATCGCATAGTTTTATTTCATCTAATCCAGTTGAAAGTTTTGCACCTAAGTACTAGTGTAGTTGATGATCCCGTATGTGTTTCAAATCCAATTGGGGGTTCTGCCCGTTTGTCTGTGGTCTGAGTGGATTTGAAAATTTCTATCTTGAGTATAGAATTCTCGTGGGATGTTTATATTCTCGGTTTCGGAGGATATGGGTTGGCTTTGGGCATGGAATGGTTGTCCTATTTTGGAGCCATTCTGGGTTTTTGTATATAGGGTTGTGAGGCTCATGACTCGCCTCGGCCGTACCCTTAGAAATTTCTAGCAACCCTAGGGGTCCCGTCATGTTATGTTATCTTGAATCCCTCAACTCGTCTATCGATAGTTTGTAATCGGTGAGGGTGGTCCGAGAATATCCTGATATCTTGGGGAAGGAAAAAGGGGTTATCCCTAGACGTGGGATGGATTTCCGCATTATCTGGTTGGTAATACCAAGCCAGTTTCGTGGCCGGCTAGGCACATGACCTCACGAGATGAGAGTTAAGGAAGCAAGTCAAGGAGTTGCTTGAGAAGAACTTCCTGAGACGAAGCATTTTCGAGTAGGGTGCTCCAGTAGTATTCGTTACTGATGTGGACGGTTTGCTTCGCTTGTGCGTTGATCTTCGTGAGAAGAATAGATAACCGTTACCAAGGATCAATGATTTGTTTGATCAGCTTGTAGGAGCATCCGTTTTCTTTTGATCTAGCTACCGGATTCCATCAGCTTAGGATGGCTGAGGATGGAATTGACAAGACTGCGATTAGGACTCTAGATGGATTTTTAGAATGGCTAGTCATGCTATTTGGTTTGACTAATGCACCCGCATATTACGTGAACTTGATGGGTAGGGTGTTTAGGAAGTCCTTGAACAAGTTTGTCGGGGTCGTCGTAGACGATGTTTTGATCTCCTTAAAAGAACGAGGAAGAACATGCTATACATCTCAAGAAGGAGATGTATACGCTTGAGCCACCGGTTGAAGGTCAAGTTCTCCAAATGCCACTTTGGAGGAAAGAAGTTGGATTTCTTGGGCACATAGTTCTTAAGTAAGGCTTAACGGTGGATTCCGCTAAAGTGGCTGCGGTTTGAGACCGGAAAGCTCTGAGAAGGGCAATTGAAGTAAGAAGCTTTCTCCGTTTGGCTAGTTAGTTAGCATTCCCTGAGCTTAGGCTTCCTCTTCTAGATCAAGAAGGGGGTTTCACAGGAAGAAAGGCCTGCAGTTAGTCAAGAACATGGACCAGTTGATTCGAGGCGAGATGTTAGGTCACCTCGCTAGATATATTATAAAGGATGACTAAGGCGCGACAAGAGATTATGTGTCCCTCGAGTGAAAGACTTGGTAAAGAAGGTTCTTGAAGATGCGCATCACTCGAGGAGGTGGCCGAGTTGGTTTCGGAATACATGTTGTGCCACCAGGTTGAGGCCAAGTCATAGAAGCCCAATGGGCCATTACCTCCATTGGAAGTTTCGCAAGGGAAGTGTGAAAACATCTCGATAGATTATGTGGATAGACTGCCTAGATCAAAGTAAGGGAATACGGGTATGTGGGTCATAATAGGTAGACTCACGAAGAGTGCTCATTTCAGTCCGGGAAAGAGCGAGAGGACTGCATCATGTTTAGCAACGGTTTACCCACAAGAAGTTGGCCAGTTTTGGAAGGAGCCTACAGGAGGCCATGAGTAGACAACTGAATCTAGGTATGACCTATCACTCATAGGTGGGTGGTTCATTTCGATTAAGCATGAGTTATAGAAAGTCACGTTTATAAGGGCAATTGGCAACAAAAGTTCTGTTGCATGGAATACTTTATAGTGGGTAGGCGAGATCCAGGATTCACTAGTGAATTTTGGAGAGCTTGCATGAAATCATGAGGTTATAGTATGTTTAAGCCAAGTATACAGAAAGAAGAATAAGTGGAAGAGAAAGACGAGAGGTGATAATGAAATAAGTTCCAACTCGAATTTGGAAAATAGGAGTTAGGAAGCCAAGGAATCATGAAGTGAAAGATAGTCAAAGCACAGTTGAGTTAAGTTCAAGGGAACGTGACTAAGAAGAGTGAAGACTAGATACCCGCATCATATCTTTGTAGGGGCGCATCCTTGATCCTTGTTTTCCCGTGGAGCTTGCTTACAAGTTATCTTTTGTATATACCCTCTCGGTCCCATTCCCGATCTTATTTCGGTTGTGAACTCCATAAGGGGGTTAAGACTCATCGGTTAGTACTATATGTCAAAGTTTGAATGGATTTCTGGTAATCCAAAAAGAAGTTTGTCTAGTTTATCTAGTTTATCGTGTCTATCTTGTCATGAGAACCTTAGGTAGAAACCCTTTTGGTTGAAACATGTGTTTGAAACATGTTATGCTTGATGGTTGCAAGTGGCTGCAAGTGTTTGCAAGTGGTTGCTCGTGGATGCATTATACACGATTAGGCACTAGATCGGCTCACACACTCTTCATGTTGCATATGCATGAGTGTTTATGCTTATCCATGATTGAAACTTGTTGTGCTACCACATGGATGTTGCATATGGATGAATGTTATGTGCACTCATATAGATACCATAAATTATGGTAGGAATTTGCATACATATGGATTCATTTCACTAACATACATATGCATTAAGGAGGTTTACTGTATCAGTAACCGCCTGATCTTTGCATTAGATAAGACATACATGTGCATTAAGGAGGTTTACTGTATCAGTAACCGCCTGATCTTTGCATTAGATAGGTACATATACACACACTTTTGCATATGTTCATACCACATTTAGAATCTTTTAAGGACAATGATTGCTCGTGGATGATGCTTTGAGTAGATGGATGATTGGATGGTAGGATACGTTCTTCCTAACTTGAAGATTTCGGGGACGAAATCCTTTAAGGAGGGGAGAATGTAACAACCCGTATTTTTCAACAACCTGTAATAATGAAAATCGAGGCAGAATTTAATTATAAAATCTGAATCAAGGGAAACGGGCTATGCCATTGCGTTCGTCTCGGAAAAATACGCGAAATAGAGTCCGAGTTTTCGAAAATCGGAGTCCGTATGACCCAGTTAAGGCCCATTGAAGTTTTCAGAAAAATCCTAAGTAAAAACAGATTCAAATTTTAAAGAATTGGGCCAGCTGGGCCAAGGCGGGAAAACTCCCGCCAGGGGCCCCATGTCGACAGGCCTGTCGACAGGGTCCCCAGGGAGTCGACTGCCCTGTCGACAGGGGGTAGCCAGGCAGATTAGCCTGGCGCACCTCTTTGGTTTGGGCTTGGTTTGGGCTTGGTTGTGTGGTCTGGTTCTGGAGAGTTCCTAAATCTGACAGGCCAAAATTCACCTAGGGTTAATCCTATGGTCTAAATCACTCTAATCTTCTATAAATAAGTCTCTAACCTACCCTAAATCATTCATTAATCACCATAGCAACAAAACTATGCCAAAATCTAAACTCTCATGGCCTCCACCTAAAACCCTAGCCTCCAATCTCTTCATTAATAATTCCTAAGTAATTTTCCATGCATACAAGCATATTTAGGCTTGTATGATCCTCCTTAGCTTGCATTAAAGGCTTGTTTTTCAATTGGCATCCTAAAGGAGGAGTCTTGATCAAGTTTGCTTGCATTTGGGGGTTTTAATTAGTTGCATAAGGGGTTTCTTGCATTTGTTATACTCATTTGAGTCCGCATAAGCATTGTAAGCCCTCTTACCTTCACTTTACAAACTCTAAAGTTAATGTTTGGTGAAAGTTGAGATTTATGTGAGTTTAGTTGATTATGCATGCTTATGCGAACTCGCTAGGCCATGTTTTATATGATTCATAAGTTATGCATGCATATGCGAGATTTCTATGCCATGTTTTACATGTTTCACAAGTTATGCATGCTTATGCGAGCTTATTATGCCATGTTCTACATGTTTAATGGATTATGCATGTTTATGCAAGTGTACTAAGCCATGATTTGCAAGTTAATTGAGTTATGCATGTTTGTGGTAATATGCAAGTTCACTATGCTAAGTTGTGTAAGTCTAACATGTTATGCATGATTGTTGTGCAAGTTTGTCATGTATGTTGTGCCAAGTTCCCTCTTCCTATCCTTTATGCGTTACTACGAATATGTAAGCGATAGAATGACGTTGGGGTTTTGGGGTAAACTTAAAATACATGAAAATATAAGATTTGGGAATTTACCTATTAAGTTAGGTCTACCCCTTGGGAATTTACCTATTAAGTTAGGTCTACCCAAGTAATTGTTGACTTGTAATTATGTTTTGAAATAAAGTGGACATGACACTTAGAAAACATAAGTGTGGCCAACTCGAGGTTGGGTTGAGTTTGTAGCGTAATTCTACCCGGAACCGACCGGCTTAACTAGTGGCTACAAACAATAGGACCCAATGTGGGAAGTTGGTCATGGGGTGCCAAGACCCGAGGTTAGACCAAGTTGTGGTGTAAAGCTACCCGGACCCGCCCGGCCTAACTAGTAACCACAACAAGGTCTAATGTGAGAGCTTAAGGTGCATTAAATTAATTAATGCCTCATGATTAGGGTTAAGTCAGGGTCCACTAATACTTAACCAATTTGGGGATTCGAGGGATTAGAATGTGGTTAAGTTCTGAACCGTTGGTTACACTTAACTAGTTTAATCCATTTGGGAGTTCAAGGGATTAGAACGGGGTTAAGCCACACTTAACTAGTTTAATCCAGGATTAGTGAAGGGTTAAATCACACTTAACCTCCTTAGGAAACCCTAGCAGCGTGGTCTGTTCCAGCAGTAATCCCAGTTTGGTATCATTCACAACCCTAGGGGCTAGGCTAGGGCGGGGCACGATTACTGGACTGATGTAAGCGACCATAGCGACGGCTGAGTGGTACAGCGGTGCGGGTCCGGCGGGCTACGGACGTGCACGTAGTCCGATGTTGGACAAACTCGAGGCACGGGTACCAGTAGGTTAGGGCTGTGCATTATTGCTTAAGTGTCCGGGGTCGACAACCGAGGGCTTGATACACCCAAAGGTGGGCCCAACACAGACTACCTACATCCATATGTGGGCCGTATGGACATCAACACTTGACGTGTTAGGCTTATAGGGAGCCGATCGACTAGACCGTTGGGTTGGACCTTGTATTAAGGTCACCTCATGTTATTGGGCCAAAGCTTGGGCCAAGGGATCAATATCTGTTATGTTGGGTTGCTAGTACACCGTGGTGCAAAAAAAAAAAAAAAAAAAAAAAAAACTTAACCTTGTTTTATGCGATGACACCTCTATCTATCTTGTAGTTAATTTACCATGCCAGTATGTTGTTATCTATGATCATCTCTGTTCCCATCATGATGTTAACTTTATTAGTTTATAGACTGATCGTAGCAGGGCTTACTCAGTCTTTTTGACTGACCTGTTTTGTTTCGCCTCTTTTCTTCCGTTCCCCCCCCCCCAGGTTCTCAGGGAGGGAATACAGGAGCCTAGCTTGGATCTTGCTGCTTTCTTGGATAGCTCATGTATGCTTTGGACTTGAGCTCGCTATGGCTTCTTCCACTTTGGGGATAGCTACTTTTATGTTTTCTTTTTCAGTATCAGATGATGTTATTTTATGTACTAGACTTGTTTACTTGGGAAATTGACATTATGATGTAGCAGACTTGTTTTTGAAATAGTTTAAAAGTCTTCCGCTGTTTTATTTACTTACTCTGTTTATTTACATATATATATATGTCATGTCCTGCCTTGCTATATCATTATGCATGTTTACCAATAATACCCCTCCAAAGCTAGTGCATTCCTTTGCGAGTGACCCTGGCGGAGGTGGGGTGTTACAGGTAGTAGTGTTGGTAGCTAAAATGTAGGACTGGGTGTTCCCTCATTCCTGATGTGAGACAGTAGGTAGGGTAAAGAAAAAAATATTTAACATAGGACAGAGGGTAGGCTATAGTTTCCAACACAATATAGCATGAATTGTCACTCAATAGTACATAGTTAGTACATAGTAGGTGCATGGAAAAATATACTTTATGAGTTGTTCAGGTAGGTTAGGCATACACGATGGTAGGATTGCAGATACCAGGGTGTTAATTTTCAGCGAGGCATGTGCTTCAGTATGTTTTGATTTAGACTTGGCGTGGTTTCGTACGATATAGGAGACAGTGTTTAAGAAAATAGGTCTGCATGTAACGAAACTTCGCGATAAAGTAACACGTAAAACCATCCTCAATTGATTTCTGTTTATTGACAAAAAAGCTAATCTTGGTGTAAAAAGTATTCTGTACCCAATGGGATAAGTTTCGTCGAATTCCGACTTCGTTTGGAAAATTTTCCTTTATAAAACCAGAAATAAACACACGTTTAATTTTTTTCACAATCACCAGATAAATCAAATCAACTTGAAACCTTGAGATCCTAAAATAATTCTTCAATACGAACCCAACGGTACCAGTTTTGTCGCATTCTGAGACTGTTTCCCCGATAGGCTACTTTTACGCGCACCGCAATGCCATTTCGGACAACAAATTACACAGTCTCCAAAAATAATAAACTATATACCAATCCTGACTCTAATCGATGATACGAACTCAACGAAATTGGTTTCGCGGCCTAATTCGATCGTCTGTTCAAGTTATACTCAAATATCTCTTTATTAAATTAATTACACGCTATAGAAATTAACTGGGCGTTTATGGCTACCATGGCTACATACGACATCGGTTTGCCACGCCATTCAACACCGTACAATATTTTAACGATACGGTTCCAATGAAACTGATTTCGTCGAAATCTGAGTCCGTTTGCAAAACGGCTATTTTAACGCATATATTTTAAATAACGATTTCCACAGCGATTATTATAAAATTTGATTTGACCATAACTTACAAACTATAACACGAAATCTGAATTTTTCTCTTTCATATGAAAATTATAATCGATACAGTTCCAATGTTTCTTATTTCACAGAAATCTGACTTATATCGGATCCTGTATATTCAGTTAAAGTTCAGAACTCAATATTACGAACTGCCGCGCCATTTCGAGCTCATTTTATAATTATATAAATTATAACGTTTAAACATGGTTTTAAATAAACGAATTCAATATTAAAATTCATTAATATTCCAAATATAATATTTAAAATAATAAATTAAATTAAATATTTAACTGCCAAAAATACGGGACGTTACATTCTTCCCCCTTTAAAATAATTTCGTCCTCGAAAAGGTAAGAAAAAACGTTACAACCCGATAATGTCCAAATCCAATTTATTTTAAATCAAAAACCATTTTAATACCATATATAAATATTTTCAAGAATATCGAAAAAATTTCTAACACCTTAAATTCCCGAAAAAATTCAACAGAGTCTCCCCTGCACGGAGTGACATCTGCGATATCACAGGAACAAATAATATGTTATCTCGACCCACACGGTCGAAAAAACAAAAACCAAAACTCAAAATTTATATTTCGCGTAGGCGTACCTTTTACGAGCACTATTGAGCATACTTGCTCAACGTATATGCGATTTACTCAACCAATATCAATCTGTCTAGCCATCTGGCACCTATACTAACTCAATTCACATATGAGTAGCCAAAACATGAAATTCTTAAATAATATTTCATTAAACAACTGGTATAACTATACCAATTCTAGAATCAAACACAGAGCATCAATTCGTCATCAAATACAAGGTTAAATCGTAAATTCCAATTCATATGTAGTTTCATTCCAGTTTAATTATACTGGAATTCATTCTTTAGTTAATAATCCATTAATCTTCAATAAATCGTTGATTCATTTCATTCAAGCAAACTATCATCCAATAACAAACAATCCACCATCAACGACCAATACACAACCAAATCAATTGAAATTAAGTTCAATATTAATATTTTATTTTAGTTTCACATATTTGAGCATCAATCGATTAATATCTGATTGGTTTCCTTTTGATTATTATTTATTCAATTAAAATTTCAAATTTCCAAATTTGTTTTATTATATTTCATTATCATTCTTAATTTAATTCCACTTAACAAATTTAGGTTTCGATTCAAATTTTCAATCCGATTTGAATTCCATTCAAATCGATCAAACACACTAATATCTCAATAATTTAATAAAATTATTGTTTTTCTATACAAAAATATAATTTGGGTAAAATTATTTCATTTACCCCCTTTACAATACAATATTGTATTCATGGTCAGTCCAATGCTTCTCAACACTTGAACCGATCAACAAACACAATACAAACCATTTGTATATAAAATTTACAATTATGCTCTCATATATATACACACAATCTCGATCTAGGGTATTACTAACCCAATCTCTATCGAGTTACGCCACAGAGCCAAGGTTATTACTAAACCAATAGCTCTGATACCACTGTAACGACCCAGGGCTGAAAACCCTGGGTCGTTACATCATTTGTTAAACATGTATTGATTTATTAAAATAATGTTATTTACATGTTAGAGAAGTTAGAAAAAAAGATCATTTTTTAAACACGTATTGATTCATTAAAATAATGTCATTTTTAACATGTTAGTGAAGTTAAAAAGAATTATATGTTAAAACATGTTTGTCATTGAAAATGTCATTTTTATCATGTTAAGTTAAAATAAAAGAATCATATGTTAAAAATGTTCTGTTAGATAAAAACATTGTCTTTAACATTTTAGTGAAGTAGTATAAAAGAATCAAATGTTAAAATATTTTTGTTAGATAAAAATATTATTTTTAGCATGTTAATGAAGTGAATTAAATAGTCATGTCTTGAAATATATGTTTGTATGTTAAAAATATAATTTTTAACATAAATAGGAAGTATATAAAAAAATTCATGTCTTGAAATATATGTTTGTATGTTAAAAATATAATTTTTAACATGAACGTGAGTTGTACAAAATTTACATGTAGCAGAATAAATGGAGTTGAAATCGTCGAACGAATTATATTTATATATATATATATATTAAAATAAAATGAATCGCGCGCGGTAGTTCTCGTTTCGGAATCGTAATTTTAAACGATTATACCGAGAGATCCGACCGTCCGATTTTCCCAAAAATGGAATCGTTGGGTTTGTTTTGGAAAGTTCTTTCCAAAGATATTAAATTTGTTAAGATCCAGCGGTTAGATTTCAATAAATATGTAATTCAAATCTGAATAAAAACAGCGCCAGAGCCGCGTTATGACCTGAAACGTCGTTTGAATTAAATAGGCTACTTTTATATAAATAAAATAGCGATAAATCGTTAAAAAATATTATCAGCGATACGGAATAAAAATAAACCAATCTCCCTTAGTTTATTAAGTAATATGGATGGTTATATTTATTTGACAATTATTTATAGAATAGAATTAAATTTAACCAAAGAAAGAAGTGATTTGAATTATATATATATATATATTCCAGAATTATTTGAAAAGGCCGAGTTATATCTCATTTCAAATAATTATACGGCGATTAAAAGTCGAAGACATTGAAGACGTTGGTTGAAGACCGGCGATCTTCACATCGAATGGATGACTACTGATGCCCGGATTGGTTAGCTCCCAGGAAAGGGTTAAAGTGGTAGTTGTCCGGACGTACTTGTTGATTGTCCGGATATGCGAGAGCCTCTCTTCCGTATTGGACATATGGAACGAGGATAAGGTGTCTCCGGTTTCGTTCTGACCCAGAACGGACTTTTAAATGGATGTATGTCTGACGTTGGATTTTATTCTGTGCTAATTGATTTATATTAAATATATATCTGTTTGGTGGCGGAGAATTTGTTCTCGTGCTTAACACCCTTCTTTGAGATGTACGAGCTTAGAGGTTGAATATTGATAGACATCAGTTACATGGAGTGAACTGTCAATGTGGCATGCTAAGATGCAAATGATCAAGGCTTTTGTTGAAAAGTAGAGCCTTGTGGTTGACGATCAAAGCACAGTTTTAATTACCACAGCTTGTGTATAGCGTTACTTCGCGAGCCTCACACCCCGGTAAGAGTCAGAAACGAGATAAGGGAACGCAGGGAGTGCACGACGTTTCTTTCTAGCTAGAAGTGGTCTTATGGTATGGAGCCCAGACATTTTTACTTATGTGGATAATGGATTGTGAGGTACCTCGATATATTGGTCGCGACTGGCCAAGTGATAGTTCCGATAGGACCGGGAAACGTGTGTTCAGGAATTGTCAATCCACTAAAGTATGTGTGGACTGACCCTGTAGGATCCAAGGGCTCGCCAGCATCCGGGCTCTGAGTCATTTTGCTAGAGGTGACTCGAATCGGTGAGGAGACCATCCCTTGCCTTGACTCACGATGGAAACCCAATTTCCAATACGACATTACGTATTTGATTGTAAACCTATATATGGCGACATAGTATATGGTAGCTATGTCGTCTAGGATTGATACATTTATATTGAAAAGTGTTTTAAACTGACTAGACACTAGTAATAATATCAAATGATTTTTGTTTTATACGTATCAATCATATTTGACCATTACAAGGTAAAACTCTATCCTCTGTTTTGCATTGCATTGTGTGATGGGACTTGAGTCTTATAATGGTTTCATTTTTCTGAAAAGTATTGCGTTGTTTAAAAGTTTTACTTTATTTTATGCACTGGCAATCTAATGGAGTAAACCCATTCCGCATTAGTGGCGTGGTCCTGTGATTAGCCTTATTATTAAATAAGTTAAGTAAGATTTCTCATACCAGTCCCATGACTGACTCGTAGTTTGTTTCACTTGCAAACTCGGGTGTCCCTATTTCAACACGGGCAGTCAAGTGGGTTGTTTTGTAGATATTTATTTATTGAGAAGGATTCTGGGTTGAAGCTTAAAGCTGTGTCCAGAACATTGATAGTGTTCCGCTGTTTTAGTTTATTGGTTCCGCTGCATTGTATTAAATTTATTGTAAATCAACCTTCCGCTGTGTTTTTCGATGTACTCTGATATATTATGTACTATGATGTAACATTATTACGATGTTTATAAAAGTCTTCTGTTGTTTGTTCTGATGTGTTGTATGCCCAGAGTTAGCATATCTGGGTTTCGAATGGTCTTGGTCGATTTAGCAATCAATTAGGTCCGAGCAAAATCCGTATCGTTACAGTTGGTATCAGAGATTTGGTTAACTCAAATCTTTGGGGTACAACTCGTTAGAACTGAACAAAAGACTCATCAGAGGTAGGATTAGTAATGTCCTATGAAAAAAGACTCATTAGTGATAGGATTAGTAGCATCCTAGAATGATATATTCGTTAGAGATGGGGTTAGAAATGGCCTAGAATGAGTTGAGAGTGACAAGTTTATAATTAACGTATTTGTGATTATATATATAATCCAATCTCAGAAAATATGATTTTTGAATATATAAAAGTTATATATATTTGAAAGCTAATCAACTAATTGATTGATAATTGTGTTGTGTGATTATTAGTTCAACTAATAAAATTATTGAAACCAACAAAAGAATGAAAGTTGAGTTGATTAGTTAAACAACTTTCTGCTCCGTTCCTTTTCGAGGACGAAAAGATTTTTAGTGGGGGAGATTGTAACAATTCAGAAATTTCTGAACCAATTTAAAATTTTGATTTAAGCTATTTTAATGAATATGTGAATAGAAATTGGTTATTTTTGCTAAATAAAATTTGAGAACAATTTTAGAATTAGTTTTTATATTTTATTTGACTTAAAAAAAACTCTGTAAAATTATTAAATTAATTTATAAGCTTTGTTTTGGAAATTTTAAAAATTCGATTTTTAAAATCAACGCATAGCCCTTAAAAAATGAAATTTTGCTTGGAAGCTAGGAAGCTCAGAATTCGATTTTGTTTTTTTTTCTGGACTCATATCGTCCAATAATGGTTAAATCCAAAAGGCCATGATTTTTGGAGTTAGCGTTTGGGCGTACAAGAAGAAAAGGTACGCTATAATCGCTTTTTTGAAGTTAATTTGAGCAATTTTACAAAGGAACATTACTGAGACGACCTCAGAATTCGATGAAACTTTTTTTATTGAATCCATAGTGTCGAATAATGGTAAGACTCTAAAGATCATGATTTTTAGAATTAGTTTGTGACCGAGAGTGATTTTTAAAATGAAAAACAGACAATATTTTGACTTTAAAAATTCACTGTTTGTGCATACGGACTCGAAATTCGATGAAACAAGTTTCGTTGGGTCCGTAATGTTGAAGAGTAGCTGCATGTCAATTTTCATCGAAAACGGAACCCGTATATGATCACACGGTTTTTAAACGATGAAAATAAGCGAAAATTGAGTATAATAAAATATAAAATCATTAAAAAAATAATTTCCTCCACTATATAATATCCTTTTCACTTTCTTAACCTAATTCTATTTCTCAATATCACGCTGCCGCTCTCCTTTCTCTTCAACGTGAGTTTCCCCTTTTCTAAAATCAAAATCAAACAAAATACAAAGCTATAAAATCATGAGATAAATATATATGTGATCCTTATAGCTTGCTCTTCGATTTGGTATGAGTATGGGAGAGGTTCAAGAACATTTTGTACACTGCGTTTTTCTGGCGTATGGTTTATGCGGGCTAGGGTTGATGAATTCGTGAAATATAAGCAACGATGCATGAATTCGAGTTTGTTTTCGTGTTTAGGAGGTAGAATAGCGCGTTGTGGCGAAATTTGAGGCGATTCGGAGACAAAAAGTGTCGGGATGAATATGGGCAGCGTGCGTTTTGGAGTTGGCTGTTGCGCTAGGGTGTTTGGAGAAGAAGAGAGATTAGAGGAAGAGATTAGAGAAGGTTAGGAGGTTAATTACTTATTTTAATTGTTAATGACTTATATGTACATGGAATGTTATAAAAAGCATAACTTTCTCATACGAGCTTGGAATTCAGCGAAACAGGATCCGTTGAAACCGTATCGACGAGAGCTTCGCAAAAAAATTGATTTGGATTGATTTGGAGCTCATCTCAATTTTTGGCGGAGTGGAAACCATCGCTGAGATTTCTAAATTTAAAATAAAATTGGTTGTGATTACGATGATAAATTTATATATATGCGCTATATAAATTCATATATGTGTTGTATGAAATTGGAATTGATTGATTGTGCTTGCGATGAATTGTTTGTAATGACAAGACGAATTGGAACAAAAACAGAAGAACATTTCATTGCTTATTACAACAATTTACATCAGAGTACAAAATATACAGAGTATGAACAAATATTACATTTGACAAATATCAGAGATTTAAATACATTACTGCAGCGGAAAATAATACATAACACAACTGAAAGGAATACACGGGTACAAAGCTTTCTGAATCTCATTCCAGCTGTAAATCAGGAACCTGTGAATATAAATCTGCAAAACCAAAACTACTAGCTGCCCGTGCGAAAAATAGGGGCACCTAGAGTTTAGGTTAAAACAATAAACTCCAGGTCAGTCATGTGACTGGTGTGAGAACTAAAACAGTTATAAATCTTTATTTCAAAGTTAGGTAAATCAAGGGACCACGCCATATAACACGGAACGGGTTTCCACCCAAGAATACCAGTGCATAACAAACAGCGCAATGCTAAATAAAGAAAATGAAGCTATTATAAGACTCAGCTCCCATCACACAATGAACGCAGTTGGAGGATAGAGTTTTCCATTATAATAGCCAAACATGCTTGGTACGCGAAATTCGATCTTTTATTATTACTATAAGTGAAGAAAACAACTTCAAACATAAATGTATCGATCATAGACGACTTGAGTGCCCCATCCCACTATGTCGCCATACTGGGCTCTACAATCATAATCGCAAAATGTCGTATTGGAAGTTTGGATTTCCGTCCGTGAACCGAGGCAAAAGATAGTCCTCGCCGCTTCAAGACTGTCTAGTCCGAGTCTCAGGCAAGTACTCAGTCAAGCCTTGGAGCCCCAGGGCTGGTCCACCAATGTGGATTAAAATTCCTGAACACTGCGTTTCCCCGCCCTATAGGGCGTAAATGAGCCAAATGACTCCATTGGACCCGGATTGTCCGATCTAACCGAGGCGCCTCAAAATCCATCATCCACATAAGTAATGCCAGCCAGTTCAAGCACTGACACCACTTCTAACTAGAAGAAAACGCATGTCCTCCCTGAAGTCCGTCTCCCTTTTTGGTTCACACCGGGGTGTGAGGCTCGCGAATTAACGCTACACAAAGCTACGCTATATTAAAGTCGTGCTTTGATCATCACCAGAAGACTCTGCTTTTCAATAGAAGCCTTGATCATTTGCATCTTAGCATGCCACACAGGCAAACCACTTCATGCAACCGATATCAATCAATCGCACAGAATGATATCCAATGTCAGACACACAATCCATTTACAAGTTCGTTCTGGGTCTGAACGAAACTGGAGGAACCTTATTCCTCGCATATCCATCGATCTCCAATTACGTCTGGATGATCACCAACTGATTCCCTCCTCTTGGGTGTACAGCCCAATAAAGATCGTCAGTAATTATCCAAACGATGTGAAGACTTCCGGTCTTCAACCACCGTCTTCATCGTCGACTTATCGTCAAATCAGTTATTTAGAATGGGTATAAACCCGGTCTTTCCAAATAACTCGCGTATATAATAAACAAGTGTTACACAAACACAACATATGCCTCATTCCAATCTAGAACATTCTTTTTATTCAATTATTCACATTCTTAGGGAAAGGTCCCTATTAATTTTATCAAAGATAAATTCGTTAAAATTTATTCTTTAATCTTCCTTTGGATATCAAACCAAATTAAGGTTTTCGAAACTAGTCAGGATTAGCGCACCTTACCAAAGTAATCCTTTATTTAATTTCCCAATCCCAATCTATTTATCCCCTGGAGCAGAACTGGTAATACTCCATATCTAACACCACGGTGTTATCGGTAAATTTAATTACCATTTCACGTTCAAATCTAATTAAAGATTTAACTATCGCCTGGAGTAAAACTGGTGGTACTCCATTCTCGATCATTTTCTTGAATTTATAATTTTAATTATCACATTCACCTTTCAATCTAATTAAAGATTCATTAAAACTCTAATTTAGCTTTAATCTCAAAAATCATTACTTAATGATTATTCCAAATTAAGAAATTAATCTTATCTTTAACTGGGTTAAAGAACTAATGTCATTTAAAACACAACTCACGATAAACCCAAAATCACATCCCATTAATCTCTAACCATGAATTAGTAAGAGAACAATTCCCTAAGTATTAACCCCGAAGGCCGAAACCAACATCAGATCAATTACCCAGGAAACTATTCGACTTAACTAATCCCCAATTAGTTTCTAATTTTCTTAACTCAACCGGGTTTACGAATAGTGTTAGTAAAGACACCGTTCACGACAAACCCAAATCCCATTCCATTAATCTCTAACCGTAAATTAGTAAGACAACAATTCCCTAAGTATTAAACCCGAAGGCCGAAACCAACATCAGATCAATACCCAGGAAACCATTCGACTTAACTAATCTCCAGTTAGTTTCTAATTTTCTCAACTCTATTGGGTTTAAGAACAGTGTTTGTGAGGACACCATTCACGACAAACCCACAATCCAATTCGATATTAAATATAAGGCTCTGAATAGAAAACATATCGGCTTATATTCAATATCGAATTCTGAAACCAACAAATATCGTATTGGAAATAACGATACAAAATATATCTTTCAAATTTCCAAAACAATACTTGTATAATCACGAAATCCAACATCGAAACATCCCGAAGATGAATTTGATTCAGATCCATTCCAATTCATATATTGGAAATTCTGGTTATTTTAAAACCCATTCTCCATCCCATTTATTTCTTTAAAAATAATTGGATTTTAATTCTAGTTAATAACTAGTTCAATTCGATAAAAATCTATTTTTATCTTTTCAAATATTGATTTCTTCATCCTAATTCTTCCCAAATCATTTATTATGATTTTACACAAATTATTAATGATTTTAATAATTTTATCAAGGCCCGTACAGTCGATTTCCATCAACGGTCGTCGA
Source organism: Allium sativum (assembly GCA_030737875.1). Lineage (NCBI taxonomy): Eukaryota > Viridiplantae > Streptophyta > Magnoliopsida > Asparagales > Amaryllidaceae > Allium > Allium sativum. Next base: position 734,816,373 of record CM060924.1, on the reverse strand, counting down.
ACAGCACTTACACCGACCTTTTCCAAATTTGATTTGGACATAATTCCCAATCCCACCGTTAGATTTCAAATTTCTTACATTCGTTAGAAAGCTCTTTTCGCTACGAACCCAACGGTTCCGGTTTTAGGAGAATCCGACAATCGGATCTCCCGTAATATCAATTCGAAGTCAATGGTCGAAATTCGCGAACGGTCGCGGCGCGACGCGTTCTATTCAGGCCATTAATATATATATATATATATATATAATATATTTTTTATATATTTCGTTCAAAACGTATTTTATAAATTCGTTTTAAAACGATTTCCACTTTTACTTCAATTTTAAATCAAAATTGAATAATCTCTACCATTAAAATATTTTAATGATAATATTTTCTAAATATCAGAATTTGAAATCTTTTTCTTTTCGATATTCGTTATAAAATTGAATAAAATCGATATAAATATCGTTCGCGTCAAAATTGCGCAATTCTAATCAATACGGCTTCACGTATTTCAATATTTTAATCCTTTACTGAATATTATTTCAAAATATTCCTTATTTAAAATATTTGTTATTTTTGAACTAGAATCAGTCTCAATCAGTTACCATATAAGGTTAGTTATATGGATTTCATACACACATGTATATAATAAGAAAATAAATAATCAACCATCATCCAAAGTGCTTTCTACACTGTATAAGCCTTAAAATAAATAAATAAGGTTTGTCACAGTTTGTCGATCAATCAATCGACATATCATTACAAAATTGGGATTTGTGTACGTCAAATATCATCCCAACACCCGTGTGGGGTTTCAACCAACAAATACTGAATATTATTTGTGTAGTTGGGCGATGTGTAAAATTTATCGTCCCAATCCATATCAGTCAAATCAGTGTACATAAACAAATCGTCTGATTTGTAAATGAATATTTACTTTATTCACATACACGTTAAAAATTATTTTTTTAACGATAAAATATTTATTCGGTTCATTTACACTGTAAAAATGATATTTTTATTTTTCTAATATATTTTAGAAAATTTCGGCGGCATAACGGCACGATACTAGGTCCGGGATAAGATCTAGCCTTATCCCCAATCTACTAATGGCCCGTCCCATACACGTACCAATTCTAACCAATTCATTTCAATTCCCTAACCAAATTCAACCAAATTATCCAATCAACCAAACCAAATTCAACCACACAATCAAACAAACAAGCCGTCCATGGTAAGTGGACGACGGGTGTCGGGTGCTGCTAAGCACCATCAGCATCCTAGTATATATTTTAACTAGAAAATAAAATTTAAAGTGAGAAGTTCTCACCTAGAAGCTAAACCAAACGCCACGACTCTTCTTATGTAGAAAATCTTCGCCGCGTTTCCTACGAGATCTGTTTCACGAAATTTATATTAAAAATCACATTTTTAATATGAAGTTTATTTTATAAAAAATCCCATTTTTAAAACGAAGTTATTTAAATAAAAATCATATTTTTATTCTCTAACTTCATAATAAAGATCGTATTTTTATATCGCTACATCTATAAAAATCACATTTTTATAATATCACTTCATGTATGTAAATTATATTTTTATATTGCCATTTAAACGATAAAAATCATATCTTTATAATGCTATACATATAAATAAAAATCATATCTTTATAGTGTTATTCACATAATAAAAATCCTATCTTTTCCCATATAAAAATATAATCTTTATCATTATAAAAATATAATCTTTGCCTTGCTAATTCATAGCAAAAGATCACATTTTTCTAAATCCGTTCATACTATAAAAACCATGCTTTTATAGTGCTAAAAATCATATTTTTCTTCTATGAAAAATATATTCCCTTCATTAACATAAAAATCTGAACCTTTAAATAAATAAAAAATCATTATTTTATATGAATAAAAATGAAGACTTTATATAAGCAAATAAAAATTAAATCTAATTTTGTTTTCATGAATAAACAGTAAAAATAATTAAGTGGGAAATAAAACTCACATTTAAAAAAAAGGGAAGGTGGTCTGCGCGCTCAATGGAGAAGTGGGGGCTTCAGTCAGTCACGGTGTCGATGGTGGTGGGCCAGTAGGGCGGCGGCTTTCCTGTTTGCGGCGGCGGCGCTGTGGGGTTGCGTCAGCTAGGTTTGGATTAGGGGGGCTCGCGATGCAGGGTTCGATCGGAAGGGGGGTTTGACGTTGCAAGGTGGTGGGTGGATGGAGTGGACGTCGACATCGGAGGAGCGACGACAAGGCGACCGCCATCTCTTTGAGTCGAATCGGAGAATTTGATTTTGGGGGGGCTCGGTTTTTTCTGAACAATGGAAAAGGGATGGGGGGTTAAGTATATAAAGGGGGTTATATTTAATTATTATTATTTTTCTCCTTTAATTCTCATTAAAGTTGACTTTCATTTCGAACCCCGATTCAAGCCCAATGACTGTCGCGCCTAGCTAATTACCCCCATTTCGAACACAATGGGATATATTTCGCAAGCCGATTCGACTATTTCGATCAGTTTCCGCTGAATTTAAAATATAAATCTATATATTGAATTTGAACGCACATTTCAATTTACCGGGGCTGCATACGGAGTCTAAAAATTCCAGAAAAATTATTTCTAGCTTTGTATTGACGATGCGGTCCTAACAAAACTAGTTTCATCGAATTCCGAGACCGTTTGAAAAATAGCCATTTTCTGGTCGATCAAAATTGATTGAAACTGTTAAAACACGTTTAACTTCGCCACGCTCACATATTGATTCAGAAAATTATGTGAATTGGAATCTAGCAATAATTTGACCTCCCGGATCCAACAAAAGTGGTTTCTTCAAAAACGAAGGTCGTTTGTAAAATTTCCATTTTTAAGGGCTTCATATATATATATATATATACATATTAAAATATATAAATTCCACAGCGACTTTTCTAAAATTTAAACTGGACATATCTTTCAACTTCTAAAGTGAAATCTCAGTTTCTTAACTTCGTTAGAAAGATATGATTAAACAAATTCAAATATTTATTGTTTCGTTCAATTCTGACTTATATTGAATTCTGTATATTCATTTGAAATTCGAAATCGAATTTTCGGACTGCCGCGCCATTTCAGGCTCGTTATATAATTATAATAAATTTATTCATTTTAACTTCGATTTAAATAAATTTTTCTTCGTTATTATTTGAAATATTCATTTTAAATAATCAAAATTCATTAAAATTGCCAAAATAAAATTTTTAAATTGGCTCAGATTTTCCGGGTTGTTACAATCTCCCCAACTTAAAACCTTTTCGTCCTCGAAAAGGAACGAAGCCGAAAGTTGTTTTCTAATCAACTCAACTCTCATCATTTTAATTATGGCTTAAGATTTTCAACTTTTCAGTTTCTAAAAACTTTTCAAATTTTTCAAAAATTTGGCTAAAACCCTAAATTTTCGAAAAATTTCGCCATAACCTCCCCTGCACCGGGAGCATCGGGATATTTAAATAGCCTCCCAGGCCCCTCACCAGTCCAAAAGAAAAAGAAAAAGCCAAGCGGCTAGCCAATCGGCTCATAAAATCATCAAAAACCCCAAGAAATACAATAAACGTGTACCTATTTGTAGGGCAAACAATTTTATTCCTCTCCTTTAGCCTCCTTACTATAACCTGTTCAATGTATATACATGTACATATATGCAAATTTCAAGAAATTTCAATATTTGACTCCATTTGGCTAATTTACCGTTCATGTACAAATTTGTTAAATTAGTTAACGAATAATCAAACAACACAACAATCAATCAACTAGTTGATTAACGTTTCAAATTCATAATTTTTATATAGTCAAAAATCCAATTTTTGATGACAAGTCACACAATAAGCCCTATCTAGTTTTGGTTCTCACACCAGTCAATTGGAAATATATAAATATCCCACCTTCGTAACTCGAGCATAAACTCTGATGATGTGGCCACAACATCAAAATAATCCTCGGGCGACTAGAGTGTGATTTTATATCTATCCAGTATATTAAAACTTCGAATACATGTGGATCAGATGTATCCAGAACATTCTTTTTATTCAATTATTCGCATTTTAGGGAAAGGTCCCCATTAATTTTATCAAAGATAAATTCGTTAAAATTTATTCTTTAATCTTCCTTTGGATATCAAACCAAATTAAGGTTTTCGAAACTAGTCGGGATTAGCGCACCTTACCGACGTAATCCTTTATTTAATTTCCCAATCCCAACCTATTTATCCCCTGGAGCAGAACTGGTATACTCCATATCTAACACCACGGTGTTATCGGTAAATTTAGTTACCATTTCACGTTCAAATCTAATTAAAGATTTAACTATTGCCTGGAGTATAACTGGTGGTACTCCATTCTCTATCATTTCCTTGAATTGATAATTTTAATTATCACATTCACCTTTCAATCTAATTAAAGATTCATTAAAACTCTAATTCAGTTTTAATCTCAAAAATCATTACTTAATGATTATTCCAAGTTAAGAAATTAATCTTATCTTTAACTGGGTTAAAGAACTAATGTCATTTAAAACACAGCTCACAATAAACCCAAAATCACATCCCATTAATCTCTAACCGTGAATTAGTAAGAGAACAATTCCCTAAGTATTAACCCCGAAGGCCGAAACCATAATCAGATCAATTACCCAGGAAACCATTTGACTTAACTAATCTCCAATTAGTTTCTAATTTTCTTAACTTAACCGGGTTTAAGAATAGTGTTAGTAAAGACACCATTCACAACAAACCCAAATCCCATTCCGTTAATCTCTAACCGTAAATTAGTAAGACAACAATTCCCTAAGTATTAATCCCGAAGGCCGAAACCAACATCAGATCAATACCCAGGAAACCATTCGACTTAACTAATCTCCAGTTAGTGTCTATTTTTCTCAACTCCATTGGGTTTAAGAACAGTGTTAGTGAAGACACCGTTCACGACAAACCCACATTCCAATTCGATATTAAATATAAGGCTCTGAATAGAAAATATATCGGCTTGTATTCAATATCGAATTCCGAAACCAACAAATATCGTATTGGAAATAACGATATAAAATATATCTTTCAAATTTCCATAACAATACTTGTATAATCATGAAATCCAACATCGAAACTTCCTGAAGATGATTTCGATTCAGATCCATTCCAATTCAAATATTGGGAATTCTGGTTATTTTAAAACCCATTCTCGATTCCATTTATTTCTTTAAAAATAATTGGATTTTAATTCTAGTTAATAACTAGTTCAATTCGATAAAAATCTATTTTTATCTTTTCAGATATTGAGTTTTTCATCCCAATTCTTCCCAAATCATTTATTATGATTTTACACAAATTATTAATATTTTTAATTATTTTATCAAGGCCCGTACAGTCGATTTCCATCAACGCTCGTCGAACTGCACTCACACCGACCTTTCCCAAATTTGATTTGGACATAATTCCAAATCCCACCGTTAGATTTCAAATTTCTTACATTTGTTAGAAAGCTCTTTTCGCTACAAACCCAACAGTTCCGGTTTTAGGAGAATCCGACGGTCGGATCTCCCGTAATATCAATTCGAAGTCAATGGTCGAAATTCGCGAACGGCCGCGGCGCGGCGCGTTCTATTCAGGCCATTAATATATATATAATATAATATATATATATATTTCGTTCAAAACATGTTTTATAAATTCACTTTAAAACGATTCCCACTTTTACTTAAATTTAAATCAAAATTGAATAATCTCTACCATTAAATATTTCAATGATAATATTTTCTAAATATCAGATTTTGAAATCTTTTCCTTTTAGATATTCGTTATAAAAACGAATAAAATCGATATAAATATCGTTCGCATCAAAATTGCGCAATTCTAATCAATACGGATTTACGTATTTCAATATTTTAATCCTTTACTGAATATTATTTCAAAATATTCCTTATGTAAAATATTTGTTATTTTTGAACTGGAATCAGGCTCAATCAGTTACCATATAAGGTTAGTTATATGGATTTCATACACACATGTATATAATAAGGAAATAAATAATCAACCATCATCCAAAGTGCTTTCTACATTGTATAAGCCTTAAAATAAATAAATAAGGCTTATCACAGTTTGTCGACCAATCAATCGACATATCATTACACAATTGTGATTTGTGTACGTCAAATATCATCCCAACACCAGTGTGGAGTTTCAACTAACAAATACTGAATATTACTTATGCAGTTGGGCGATGTGTAAAATTTATCGTCCCAATCCATATCAGTCAAATCAGTGTACATAAACAAATCGTCTGATTTGTAAATGAATATTTATTTTATTCACATACACGTTAAAAATTATATTTTTAACGATAAAATATTTATTCGGTTCATTTACACTGTAAAATGATATTTTTATTTTTCTAATATATTTTAGAAAATTTCGGTGGCATAACGGCACGATACTAGGTCCGGGATAAGGTCTAGCCTTATCCCCAATCTACTAATGACCCGCCCCATACACATACCAATTCTAACCAATTCATTTCAATTCCCTAACCAAATTCAACCAAATTATCCAATCAACCAAACCAAATTCAACCACACAATCAAAAAAACAAGCTGTTCATGGTCTGTGGACGACGTGTGTCGGGTGCTGCTAAGCACCGTCAGCATCCTAGTATATATTTTAACTAGAAAATAAAATTTAAAGTGAGAAGTTCTCACCTAGAAGCTAAACCAAACGCCGCGACTCTTCTTATGTAGAAAATCTTCGCCACGTTTTCTACGAGATCTGTTTCACGAAATTTATATAAAAAATCACATTTTTAATATGAAGTTTATTTTATAAAAAATTCCATTTTTAAAACGAATTTATTTAAATAAAAATCATTTTTTTTCCTCTAACTTCATAATAAAGATCGTATTTTTATATCGCTACATCTATAAAAATCACATTTTTATAATATCACTTCATGTATGAAAATTATATTTTTATATTTCCATTCAAGCGATAAAAATCATATCTTTATAATGCTATACGTATAAATAAAAATCATATCTTTATAGTGTTATTCACATAATAAAAATCCTATCTTTTCCCGTATAAAAATATAATCTTTATCTTTATAAAAATATAATCTTCGCCTTGCTAATTCATAAAAAAAGATCACATTTTTCTAAATCCGTACATACTACAAAAACCATGCTTTTATAGTGCTAAAAATCATATTTTTCTTCTATGAAAAATCTATTCCCTTCATTAACATAAAAATCTAAACCTTTAAATAAAAAAAAATTATTATTTTATATAAACAAAAATCAAGACTTTATATAAGTAAATAAAAATTAAATTAGATTTTGATTTCATGAATAAACAGTAAAAATAATTAAGTGGGAAATAAAACTCACAGTTAAAAAAAAAGGGGAAGGTGGTCTGCGCGTTCAATGGAGAAGTGGGGGCTTCAGTCAGTCGCGGTGTCGATGGTGGTGGGCCAGCAGGGCGGCGGCTTTCCTGGTTGTGGCGGCGGCGTTGTGGGGTTGCGTCAGCTAGGGTTGGATTGGGGGGCTCGCGATGTAGGGTTCGATCGGAATGGTGTTTGACGTGGTGAGGTGGAGGGTGGATGGAGTGGACGTCGACATCGGAGGAGCGACGACGAGGCAGCCGCCATCTCTTTGAGTCGAATCGGAGAATTTGATTTTGGGGGGCTCGGTTTTTTCTGAACGATGGAAAAGGGATGGGGGTTAAGTATAAAGTGGGATTATATTTAATTATTATTATTATTCTCCTTTAATTCTCATTAATGTTGACTTTCATTTCGAACCCCGATTCAAGCCCAACGACTGTCGCCCCTAGCTAATTACCCCCATTTCGAACACAATGGGACATGTTTCGCAAGCCGATTCGACTGTTGCGATCAGTTTCCGCCGAATTTAAAATATAAATCTAAATATTGAATTTGAACGCACATTTCAATTTACCGGGGCCGCCTACGGGGTCTAAAAATTCCAGAAAAATTATTTCTAGCTTTGTATTGACGATACGGTTCTAACAAAACTAGTTTCATCGAATTCCGAGACTGTTTGAAAAATAGCCATTTTCTGGTCGATCGAAAGACTGAAACTGTTAAAACACGTTCAACTTCGCCACGCTCACATTTTGATTCAGAAAATTATGCAAATTGGAATCTAGCAATAATTTGACCTCCTGGATCCAACAAAAGTGGTTTCGTCGAAAACGAAGGTCGTTTGCAAAATTTCCATTTTTAAGGGCTTTATATATATATTAAAGTATATATAAATTCCACAACGACTTTTCTAAAATTTAAACTGGACATATCTTTCAACTTCTAAAGTGAAATCTCAGTTTCTTAACTTCGTTAAAAAGATATGATTAAACAGATTCAAATATTTCTTGTTTCGTTCAATTCTGACTTATATTGAATTCAGTATATTCATTTGAAATTCGAAATCGAATTTCGAACTGTCGCGCCATTTTAGGCTCGTTATATAATTAAAATAAATTTATTCATTTTAACTTCGATTTAAATAAATTTTTCGTCGTTAATATTTAAAATATTCATTTTAAATAATCAAAATTCATTAAAATCGCCAAAATAAAATTTTTAAATTGGCTCAAAATTTCCGGGTTGTTACATTGTTGGATTGAATTGTGTAGTAAAAATAAAAAGATCCCTTGTTGAATCATGTTTATGAATGACAAAAATGTTCATGTTAGGAATAAAATATATTAACAATAAAAATTATATTTTTATTTTTTATGAATGATAAAAATGTTCATGTTAGGAATAAAATATTTTAACAATAAAAGTTATATTTTTATTGTATGTGTGAATCACAAATTTGATCGTGTTTTAAATTAAAAATTGGACAATAAAAAATATATTTTTATTGTATGTTTAATTCATTAAAGAGATTTTGCTAAATTAAAATGAAGTCATTTACATGTTAGTGAAGTAGAAAAATGATCATTTGTAAAATAATGTCATTTACATGTTAGTGATGTTAGAAAAACAATAATATGTTTTGATTCATTTAAAATATAATCATTTACATGTTAGCGAAGTAGAAAAATGATCATTTGTTAATATATGTTTTGTTTATTAAAACATTGTCATTTACATGTTAGCGAAAAAGAAAATTGATCATTTGTTAATATATGTTTTGTTTATTAAAACATTGTCATTTGCATGTTAGCGAAAAAAAATGATCATTTGTTAATATATGTTTTGTTTATTAAAACATTGTCATTTACATGTTAGCGAAAAAGAAAAATGATCATTTATTAATATATGTTTTGTTTATTAAAACATTGTCATTTACATGTTAGCGAAGTAGAAAAATGATCATTTGTTAATATATGTTTTGTTTATTAAAACATTGTCATTTACATGTTAGCGAAAAAGAAAAATGATCATTTGTTAATATATGTTTTGTTTATTAAAACATTGTCATTTACATGTTAGCGAAGTAGAAAAATGATCATTTGTTAATATATGTTTTGTTTATTAAAACATTATCATTTACATGTAAGCGATGTTAATAAAAAAAGATCATTTGTTAAACATGTATTGATTCATTAAAATATTGTTATTTACATGTTAGAGAAGTTAGGAAAAAGATCATTTGTTAAACATGTGTTGATTCATTAAAATAATGTTATTTACATGTTAAAGAAGTTAGAAAAAAAGATCATTTGTTAAACATGTATTGATTCATTAAAATAATCATTTACATGTTAGAGAAGTTAGAAAAAAAGATCATTTGTTAAACATGTATTGATTCATTAAAATAATGCTAATTACATGTTAGAGAAGTTAGAAAAAAGGATCATTTGTTAAACATGTATTAATTCATTAAAATAATCATTTACATGTTAGAGAAGCTAGAAAAAAAGATCATTTGTTAAACATGTATTGATTCATTAAAGTAATGTTATTTGCATGTTAGAGAAGTTAGAAAAAAGGATCATTTGTTAAACATGTAATGACCCGCGTTGCCAAGGGTATTATAATTAATTTATTTAATTATATAAATAGTGATTTAGGGAATTAAATCGTCGTTAATTAAATTATAGTGAATATTTAATTAAATTAAATAATATATTTAATTCAGAAATAATCGAAAATATTGGAAATCACAATATTCTGTGAACGGGGTCGTCCCTTAGATTTAGTTCAGCTCAAAGTTGAATTATATTGACGAATATATTCAATCGACGTCAGTTTGAACGAAGAATTATAATATAATTAAAATAGAGCTCGAAATGGCGCGGCAGTTCGCGATTTGGCGATTCGAACTTCAACTGAATGTACAGGATTCGTTTTAAGCCGGATTTCTATGAAACAAGAAACGTGTGGAGCTGGTGGAGTATATCTTTCTAGTGGAAGAGAAAAATCAGGATTTCGTCGTGTAGATTTTGATTCACGTCCAAATCAAATTTTGAAATAATCGCTATAGAATCGTTTATCGACTGTATCGGTTTATTCGATATAACTATAGATCGGATTTGAATTTAGACAAGGTTCTTTTGGGAAGTAGTGATAATTTAATTTTTAGAATTTTATTGTAATTTATAATTAATTAAATAAGACACTTTTTATTTGGAGTATTTTGCACCCTTAATCAGCGATTTTGGGGCTTCATAATATGAATCGATCTACCGATATTATTATATTTTTTGGATCCTGACACAGTGGTAGTCACAACAATGTAGCTAATTCTGTCTATAGCAGTAGTACATGAATGAAATTTACGAAAATGGATACAAAAGAATATCTATGCTGATATAATAACTCTAACAAAAAAAGTTATAACATAAAACTAAAGTCCACGGTCATCATTCTCAAACCACCGGTTCTCTGTGACCTAGAAACATACACGTGGCCCTCCACCAATAAATATCTAGCCTATAAGTAAACGTCCATCGCTAAACCTAATCGGGACCTCTCTATTTTTCTCTTCAGCAATCGAAATAAGTAGCCGCCACAAATACTCCACAGCAAAACCAATTCATGAGTTTCAAAAATGGAGATAAAATCAAATAAAATCCATCAAATCCTAAAACAAATATATTTGCAATCCTTTAATCATCCTCTTCATTCCTATGCTAAGATTGTAGGGTGCGACTGCTGTTTTGATGCTCCTCGGTTGAGCAGTCAACGCTAGGGCTTGGGTTCACCTAGATCTCGAAGTCGTTCTGGTTGATGATGGGAGGAGTTAGCGGATTTGATGGGAAGAAGATGGTCAGGGCTTATACTGGCTAGAGTACGGGGGTATTCGGCGGTCTCAGATGCCAGGGTAGCTGCTCGAACATACTGCGTTTAGGGGTCAGTAGCCATCGCGAATAACAGAAGAAATGAAGGGGAACGGAGTGGGAAAGTGGGTGCTGGTTGCCTGGTACTAAGGAAGTCGGGTTCGTTGTCTTCAATATTGAGAAGAGGTCACGGTAATGGATGATTGACCGTTGCTGTTGACTGGAAAATAGGGGGTAAAATCTTGTATAGTTTCTTTTTGAATTACTGGAAGTAATTAGAATGACCTGGTATTGGAAAGGGTCAAGTGGGTGAAGGTGTTGTAGTAGTTGGTGGAAGTGAATTCAGATAGAGTTTTGTTTGAATTCAACTGAATTGGAGAGGGGATTTTGGGTTTTAGTTAAGGGAGTTGAAATGGTGGTTTACATGAGGATTAAAGGCCGGGAAGAGGCTTGCGAGAAGACCTTTTGCTGTGCTTGTTTCAAGTACTGGAAATGCCTTATGAAGGGAAGTTTGAGGATGTATGAGGTGGTTGACCAGTACATGAGCATTTGATAAGTGGAAGAAGATGGAGTAAAACTTTGGAAGGAGAAGTGCAAAACAGTTTGGGTATTTGGAGTTCGCCTTTTAATTTGGAGATCGTAAGGAATTTATGATAGAACTAAACAACGGATCCGAATCATCGACCGTAAATCGTTAGTTAACGATTACGGACAATGTGAGTAAAACTCACCAACTCTGAACAATTTATATTTTCATGTTGTATTTTTAGAATTGTCAAAATTGTCTGATTGCTGTGTGTTGGTTGATTGATTGAACTGCTAGTCAGTTAGTAGAAATATTATATATATATGTATATATATATATATATATATAAACTGTTAAATATTTATATGTCGATTCTGTTTATCAGAATATTTAACAGTAAAGTGAAATCGATGTTATTCTATTGTATAACATCTATGATGCAGGGAAACAGGTTGGAGGAATCCAACTGGATTCCTCAACAGTTATTTTACTGTGATTTATATATTGTGATATATAATGTGATATATAATCTGACATTGATTATGTGTGTTTGAATGATATTTATCGTTGTTACATGGTGTGTTAAATACCATAAGAAATACCAGAATGTGAAAAAGGGATTTTCAAAGTATATTTTGAAAATAAATTATTTATATAAAGTCAATGGATTTTATATATATAAAAGGAAAAGGTTTTTGAATAAAAGAAATATATTTGTTAATCAAATATAAATGAAATATATTTGTTATTCAAATATAAGGGAATTATATTTGTAAATCAAATATAGAAGGAATTTATTTGTTAATCAAATATAAAGTAGATATATTTGAAATGAAATATAAAGGGAATATATTTGAAAACAAATATAAAGGGAATATATTTGAAAACAAATATAAAGGAAATATATTTGAAAGCAAATATAAAAGGAAATATTTATTTAGGAAGTAAATAAAGAGTTAAAAGGAATTATTTATTTAGGAAATAAATAAAGAGTTAAAAGGATTTATTTATTTGGGAAATAAATAAAGATTTAAAAGGATTTATTTATTTGGGAAATAAATAAAAATATAAAGGAGATATTTATTTGCTGAATAAATAGAGAAGATAAAAGAGATATTTATTTGTTAAATAAATAGGATTAAACCAAAGGGATATTTATTGGATAAATAAATTGAGCTAAATCAGAAGGAATATTTAGAGAATAAATAGAAAATGGAAATCTGTTTTTAACAGATAAATAGAAAGGATTTATTTATAAATAACAGTTTATAAATTAAATGAATATTTATCATTTGATAAATGAAATCTATAAGTCTGAACTTATATAGAGAAGAGATATTGGTTTTTAACACCGACAGTTTAAATAGAATATGTACACAACATGTGTATAAGTGAAGTAACGTTATTAAAGAGAACATTTATAAAGTGAAGAACCGTTACTAAAAGTAAATCTTTATAAATGAATAAACGTTATCAAATAGGAGTTAAACAGTTAGGGTTAACCAGTCAGAGTTAATCAGTTAGAGTTAACCTGTTAGAGTTAATCGAATTAGTTATTCGAATAGAGTTAAATAAATAAGAGTGATTCGAATTAGTTATTCGAATAGAGTTAAACACAAAGGAGTTATCGATTAGTTAAATCGAAAGGAGTTATCGATGAGTTAAATCGAAGGGAGTTATCGATTTTAGTTAAATCGAAAGGAGTTATCGATTAGCTAAATCGAAAGGAGTTATCGAATTTAGTTATTCGAAAAGGTGTTATTGATTTGTTAAATCGAAAGGGAAGATTATCGAATATCGTTTATTCGAGAGGAGATTATCGAATATAGTTTATTCTAAGGAGTTATCGATTATTAGTTAATCGAAGTGAGTTATAGAATATTAGTTTATTCGAAGTGAGTAGTCGAATATTAGTTATTCGAAGTAACTTAATCGAATATTGGTTACTCGAAAAGGGGAGTTATCAAATCGAATAGAGAAAAGGAGTTAATTGAATATAGTTTATTCGAATAGAGAAAAGGAGTTAATCGAATATAGTTTATTCGAATAGAGAAAATGAGTTAATCGAATATAGTTTATTCGAATAGAGTTGGAGGAGTTATCGAATATAGTTTATTCGACAGGAGTTAAGTGAATAGTTAGGTTGAACTAAGTGAATTAGTTAGGTTAAACTAAGTGAATTAGTTAAGTTGATCAAAGTGAATTGGTTAGATTAATCAAAGTGAGTTAGTTAAGTTAAAACTAAGTGAATTAGTTAAGTGAATTGGTTAAGTTAACCAAAGTGAATTAGTCGAGTTAATCAAAGTGATTAGTTCAGTTAATCGAGATAAGTAAATCAAGTTAGGTTAATCGAGTTGAATTCGTCAATCGAGTTAATAAATGGAGTTAGTCAAACCAAGTAAATCCAGTTAGAATTAATTAATTAAGGTTAACCTGTTAGAGTTGATCGGTTAGAATTAACCAGTTAGAGTTAAACAAATCAGAGTTAATCAAATATAGTTAAGTAAAATTAGAACTGACTAGAGATTAGTAAATTGAAGGGTTTTCTAAGTGTCTATCTGATGTTGGTTTCGACCTTCGGGATTTATACTTAGGGGATCGTTCTCATACTAGTTTACAGTCAAGGACTGATAGTTGGGGAAGAATAGTGTTTTATAAATAAGCCGATGGAAACGTTTTCCAGTGTTAATAACATATACTTTCTAAAACATAGAAAATAAGGCAATGTGAATATATATATATATATAAATATATGTTGATGATTGACCGATATAATTTCCATCTGGAAAGAATATCGTTGTTTGCACACTTGTTTTTCTTTGATAGTTAACTCACAGACTATCGAAGTTTTGACCATTTTAAACGTTGTTAATATGGAGAGACCGGTTGGATTATTATCCAAAGAACCACTCTGCATTGTCATAAGCGTCGCGAATCATATATGCCAAAGATAATTGAAGACGGAGTAAAATGCAAGGACTGCTGTATAAGTCTTAGATAACAGTGACTAAGATGGATATACGGAATAGTGCCTTCGGTTTGTCCAGTCCCAGGACAACTTGTATGGACGAAGGTCTGAGAGAGTATATCCAATGGATTGCGTAAGTTGATCTGTTCAAACATATTCACGTTTGGTGACGGAGGAATTCGTTTCTCTTAGCTGTATACCCGTGTTATTTTTGGATAAGTCAATTTGTGATTTGGCGGGTATGACGATGTGACATTCTAAGTGAATGAGGATGACTTGTGTTGATGAATGTCTGACAGAGTATTTCCAGAAAGGTCACGTACATTGATTTCTTCAACCGTACCAAGAGTGGAAGCGGAGAAGGAAACTTCTTTAGCTAACGCGCAATGTACTGTTGTAGACGTCAATTAGTGATTTTCGATGGATCTGACAATGTGGCATTCAAAGTGAATTTGATGTGATGATAGAGCGTAACCTCAAGCCTCATCAACTGGTTATTGACAGAAATTGAGCAGGCAGCATGGCTAAGTCGGTCGCACCGAAGTAGGGTGTATAATCACCTATCTAGAGAATATTCATTTGCTTCTTTAATCTATCAGTGCTGTCCCATATATATACGGGAACGATTGCTGATCCCAACCGTTGGTGATATACATTCGATACACTCAAGCAAAATGAGTGGTCGGTCATGTGTGGCTGAGTAGCAAGATGTTCTTGTTGAACTCCAGTGTATCGTTCCTAGAGTGCACTGATCGGAAGGTGGTTCCATACCTTGTCATAGTTGGAAATCCATTACCCAATACGTGCTTGCGGTTTTTGATTGTATACTATATATGTAGAACATGAGATGAAAGCGTTTCTGCTAGATGATTATTATACTGTGGTTGATAGACATTATCATAATATCAAAAGGTTTTTGATATAAAGATATTTTGGATTCTCATAAGGGAAAAACCCGTTCCGTTATACGGTGTGGTCTTATGAGATATCATTTACTTATTCGTACTGTTTTAAACGGTTTTACTCATACCAGTCCCATGACTGGCCCGGAGTTTACTTTGTTGTTTTCCCTAAACTCTTGGGTGCCCAATTTTGTACGGGAAGTCAAGTATTCAGGAATTTACAGATATACTTGGAGAGCTTGGAGCAGGAGGCTTCAAGATCATATAGCTATAGTTATTTCCGCTGTGTTGTAAGTGCTGTACTCTGATAAGTGCTATTGTATACATAACTGTTATATTTCAAAGTTATGTTATCTATTATATGTTATTCGTTCCGCTGTGAGGTTCGTGTTACTCTGATGTTGTGTTCTTCTTCTTCTTCTATTCTAAGTTTCTATCTTATCTATTCTCACCCTCTAATTTCTTTCATTAATTACCGGTATTTTTCGATGTTTTGGTTATCGACATCGAGCTTATTTCGATAACCAAAGTCGCTCAAAATCCGGGTCGTTACAAAACATGTATTGATTCATTAAAATAATCATTTAAATGTTAGAGAAGTTAGAAAAAAAAGATAATTTATTAAACATGTATTGATTCATTAAAAAAATGTTATTTACATGTTAGAGAAGTTAGAAAAAAAGATCATTTGTTAAACATGTATTGATTCATTAAAATAATGTTATTTACATGTTAGAGAAGTTAGAAAAAAAGATCATTTGTTAAACACGTATTGATTCATTAAAATAATGTTATTTTTAACATGTTAGTGAAGTTAAAAAGAATTATATGTTAAAATATGTTTGTCATTAAAAATGTCATTTTTATCATGTTAAGTTAAAATAAAAGAATCATATGTTAAAAATGTTTTGTTAGATAAACACATCGTCTTTAACATGTTAGTGAAGCAGTATAAAAGAATCAAATGTTAAAATATTTTTATTAGATAAAAATATTATTTTTAACATGGTAATGAAGTGAATTAAATAGTCATGTCTTGAAATATAAGTTTGTATGTTAAAAATATAATTTTTAACATAAATTGGAATTTTACAAAAAAATTCATGTCTTGAAATATATGTTTGTATGTTAAAAATATAATTTTTAACATGAACGTGAGTTGTACAAAATTTACATGTAGCAGAATAAATGGAGTTGAAATCGTCGAACGAATTATACTTTTATATATATAAATATAAATTAAAATAAAACGAATCACGCACGATAATTTGCGTTTTGGAATCGTAACTTTAAACAATTATACCAAGAAATCCGACCGTCCGATTTTCCCAAAACTGGAACCGTTGGGTTCGCTTTGGAAAGATCTTTCCAACGATATTAAATTTGTTAAGATCCAACGGTTAGATTTCGAGACATGTGTAATTCAAATCTGAATAAAAACAGCGTCAGGGCCGCGTTATGAACTGAAACGTCATTCGAATTAAATGGGCTACTTTTATATAAATAAAATAGCGATAAATTATTATAAAATGTTATCAGCGATATGGAATGAAAATAAACCAATCTCCCTTAGTATATCAAGTAATATGGACGGTTAGATTTATTTGACAATAATCTATAAAATTGAATTAAATTTAATCAAAGAAAGAAGTGATTTGAATTATATATATATTCGAGAATTATTTGGAAAGGACGAGTTAAATCTCATTTCAAATAATTATACGACGATTAAAAGTTGAAGACATTGAAGACGGTGGTTGAAGACCGGCGATCTTCACATCGAATGGATGACTACTGATGCCCCGGATTGGTTAGCTCCCAGGAAAGGGTTAAAGTGGTGGTTGTCTGGACGTACTTGTTGGTTGTCCGGGTATGCGAGTGCCTCTCTTCCGTATTGGACATATGGAACGAGAAATAAGGTGTCTACGATTTCGTTCAGACCCAGAACGGACTTGTAAATGGATGTATATCTAACGTTGGATTTTATTCTGTGCTAATTAATTTCTATTAAATATATATCTGTTTGGTGGCAGAGAATTTATTCTCTTGCTTAACACCCTTCTCTGAGACGTACAAGCTTAGAGGTTATATATTTATAGACATCAGTTACATGGAGTGAACTGTGAATGTGGCATGCTAAGATGCAAATGATCAAGACTTTTGTTGAAAAGCAGAGCCTTGTGGTTGACGATCAAAGCACAGCTTTAATTAGCATAGCTTTCTGTATAACGTTACTTCGCGAGCCTCACACCCCGATAAGAGTCGGAAACGGGATAAGGGAACGCAGGGAGTGCACGACGTTTCTTTCCAGCTAGAAGTGGTGTCATGGTATGGAGCCCAGACATTTTTACTTATGTGGATGATGGATTTTGAGGTACCTCGATATATTGGTCGCTACTGTCCAAGTGATAGGTCCGATAAGACTGGGAAACGTGTGTTCATGAATTGCCAATCCACTAAAGTATGTGTGGACCGACCCTGCAGGATCCAAGGGCTCGCCAGCGTCCGAGCCCTGAGTCATTTTGCTAGAGGTGACTCAAATCGGTAAGGAGACCATCCCTTGCCTTGACTCATGATGGAAACCCAATTTCCAATACAACATTACAGATTTTATTGATTGTAAACCTATATATCGCGACATAGTATATGGTAGCTATGCTATCTAGGATTGATACATTTATATTGAAAAGTGTTTTAAACTGACTAGACACTACTAATAATATCAAATGATTTTTGTTTTATACGTATCAATCATATTTGACCATTATAAGGTAAAACTCTATCCTCCAGTTTGCGTTGCATTGTGTGATAGGACTTGAGTCTTATAATGGTTTCATTTTTCTAAAAAGCATTGCGTTGTTTAAAAGATTTACTTTATTTTATGCACTGGCAATCTAATGGAGTAAACCCGTTCTGCGTTAGCGGCATGGTCCTGTGATTAACCTTATTATTAAACAAGTAAGTAAGATTTCTCATAACAGTCCCATGACTGACTCGTAGTTTGTTTCACTTGCAAATTCGGGTGCCCCTATTTCCACATGGGCAGTCGAGTGGGTTGTTTTGCAGATATTTATTTAATGAGCATGATTCTGGGTTGAAGCTTAAAGTTGCATCCAGAGCATTGATAGGGTTCCGCTGTGTTAGTTTATTGGTTCCGCTGCATTGTATTAAATTTATTGTAAATCAATCTTCCGCTGTAGTATTATTTTTCGATGTACTCTGATATATTATGTATTCTGATGTAACATTATTATGATGTTTATAAAAGTCTTCTGTTGTTTGTTCTAATGTGTTGTATGCCTAGAGTTAGTGTATCCGGGTTTCGAGTGGTCTTGGTCGATTTAGTGATCGACTAGGTCCGAGCGAAATCTGTATCGTTACAATACCGCACTGTTAACCCCCATCGCGCCGTCCTTTTCAATCCTGGAACATACATTTATTTTAAAATGAGCATAATGATTTTAATTACACTAATTAGCATTAATAGTTAAGTATAATAATTACGTTGGTTAGAAAATACGGCCGCACTACAACTGCTCCTGTTTCCTTTGTGGCTTAAGTACCTCGTTCGACAAACCACCCTCGACAAAACCACCGCCGTTGCTCCAGTGCTCCACCAGAACCAGATCTGACCTTGCCGGAGCGAGCGCCCCCATCTTATCCTCCAACGATCAAAGCGTCTCCTGACTCAACATTGTCGTTCGCTCCCATTTATTCTCGCTTGTCTTCACCGTTCGTCAGCTTCCACATGCAATGGAATCTCGTCCCCAACTATTCTTGCCATCAACCCATGTTTTCTACGAATTCTTCTCCTACGTTAAACTACCAAATGCCTCCAGCTGGTTCAAGATCCGAACTCTCGAGCCTAAAGCCACTGTAAAGTCCCACTGCACCTCCTCTGCCAAAACTCCTTACAACCGAATGCTAGAACCAGCCACTACTATTATGAATTCGCAAACAAACTTGTTCCAGAACCTAACAAAGCTATACCCAGTTGAAGAGGAACACAACAGGAGTTTAAATATATTTGTTTCCAAATTTTTAGATGTGGGTTGGATTTTTTTTCATTTTATGAACGTTGAACGCCATTTTTATTTATTGATTTCCTCCTGCTTGTTGCTCGTGAGAAATGAATGAGACATACTTATTTATAGGCTTGGAGATTTTCAGATAGGTTCAAAGTTTTTCTATTGGCTGTGCATGCTCCTGTGTGAGGAGGCAGATTTATTTTCCAGATTCTTGCTGTGAAGATTGAACACAAATTGCAGAGATGAGTTATCTTTTCAGGGGACAACATAGGTAGCTTATAGCTGGAAGAAGCTACGGCATCTGTGATAGTGAGTTTTCATCAAGTTAAGGCAGAATAGATAGAAAGAACGAATGGGTAGCTGTGCAGATTTAACTCTATGAGTTTTCATTTCAATAGTGGTACGTTTTTAGCTGTGCGTGTGTTGTCTTACATCAAGATAGATCTGCGGTGAAGTGGATTGTCCAGCGGTAATACTTGAGGAAGGCCAAACTTTAAGGCAGGTAGAACTTTGGTTTTCTTAGGTGCAAAGGAGTCATATACATATACATACATATATATATATATATATATATTACTCAATATGGTGTTAAGTTTTACCGTTAACCAGTGTCTATTGCTAACCGTTTAATATACGTATCACACACATGAACTTCAAACACCCTGAAAATGGACGCACCGCTACGTCTTAACATTTCAGTCCTAATGTAACTAATTTCGCTGAAAACACTCTCCGTTCGCAAAAATGGCGCTATTTAAATCGTAATACATCCATCGGTTCACCCTTTGAATTCGTTTACCAACAAAACAACTCCAATTAGCTCCAAACTTGAAGCGTAGAAATAACTAATCGTACACACTCCAATAAAACTCTTTTCGTCGAAAACGAAGCTTATTTGAAAAACAGCTATTTTTAAAGCTTATATAATAACGATATAATTAAATTCAAAACAATAATAACAATAAATTATTATCATATATTTTTAAATAAAATCTTATACAGTTTTAAAATAAACCAATATATATTTTAAACTCAACGTTTAAAATTCTGGGTTCAAATGATATTATATTTATAGAAATCCCTTTTATATTTATTAAATAAACGCTATCGTTTATTAACGAATTCCACAGCGACTATTCGAAAATTTGAATTGGATATAACTTACAATCTAAAATACAAAATCTCCATTGTTCTCTTCCGTTAGAAAAATATAATCAAATTGATTCAAACGATTCTTGTTTCAACGAATTCCAACTTATATCGGATCATGTATATTCAATTAAAGTTCAAATCGAAAATTACGAACTACCGCGACGTTTCGAGCTCGTTTTATTTATATTATAAATATAGTGTGTGGTGCTAAGGGCACACCAATATGTTCTTCCTAATACCACAACTAAAAAATACCACAAAAATTAGTATTACACTCTTCTTAATACCACACTTAAAAAATAGGGGCTACCACACTGTTTTACCATATTTCTATTTCGCTCGTTATTCGTTTGTCCTCATTTGTAAAACCGATCAACGAGCTAAACCCTAGATCTATAACCGATCAACGAATTCAACACCGCAATATATAAAAGCCGTTAATAAGGTTTGAATTAAGCAAACTAGAAGAGGACGTGAGATATCAGTGTTTTCAGATCACCAAACAATTGAGAGATTACCGTACGAACTTGAATTTTCCTGCGAGAGATGCAAAGAAGACAACGATTATGAAAGATTAGGGCATTTAGATTAGCTTAGTTCGGCAAATAATAACTGACTAAGAGATTAGAATGGAGAGGCAATGTGGTATTAGGAAGCATACAAAATTTAATGAGTTCTATTTTTCTAATTGCGGTATTAGGAAGAACATATTGGGGTACCCTTAGTACCACACTAAATATATATCCTAACTCCCCTTTAAATAAATAAATTCGATATAAAATCCATTTATATCACCAAATCAATAATTAAAACAGATTTAGATATTCGTAATTAACATTCAAAAATCTGGGACGTTACATATAGTTTACGGAAATGTGCAAAGTTTATGAACTTGTATTACTCTAAGCCTGGTCAATTAATAAGGGTTGGAATTGGAAAGGTTGGAATTGATTTAAACATGCTTATATTAAGGCTAATAGAATAATATTGATATGAAATTGATTTAATAAATTTGAATTAGATATAAACTAAATTTGTATAATAGGATTTTAGTTAGTATATTAATGATGATAAGATTTAAAACTAAATTATGTTGAAATGTGATGCTAACTTCAATATTGAAGATGAAAATGAATTTTGTACTAAATAAAAAGTAACTTAAAGTTAATGTATGTTTATATAATATATTATTTCCAAATATGTTTTGAAATATTATATGATTTGAATTGCAAACTTTAAGATTGATTATATTTATTATAGGTTGAAGTTGAATTTTAATAAATAAATGAGTAGGGGAGAGATATAATTTCCCTACATAAGAAAATATTAATAAATAAATGACTTAAAATATATTATTTATAATATATGATTGGAAAGTTTGGTATATATTTTGTTTAAAAAGAGAAAAGATGTTTTGAGTATTTACTTGACGTTAAAGTTGGCCTATAGAATACTTAGTGATTTGGGGTGTACAACTGATCAACATATGTGTTAAATCCTATACGTACGAGATAGATATGGTATCGCACTCTAGTTGCTGGGGGATAATTCTATTGATGAATGCAACATCTTTAACATTTATTTTTGAGTTTCAAAAGTGAGATGGATATATAGTGCCAATTGAGACGTTGAGTGAATACTTGAAACTATTGTCAAATATGTAAGAAATGTTTTAACTTTTGATTTAAATATATATTTCAATATATACATATATATAAGTATGATTATAGATTAACAATTTAGTTTTCAAATATACTAAAATTGCTTGATTATTATTTTCCTACCTCGTTCGTTTTCGGGGACGAAACGATTTGAGTGGAGGAGATCGTAATAACCTAAACTTTTAATAAATTTTAAATTAATGATTTGATTGAAATTTAAAATATTAATATTAAGCATAAATTTATTCTGAATGGAATGCGATAAATGAATAGATTTTTGTAAATGAACAATAATAACTACCTTTTGAATACTGAGATGCAATAACGGTTTAATTTGAATCAATTGCTAGGTGACTCAATTTGTGTTATTTGGATTTAAGTTAACTTATAAAAACTTAAATTTAAATAATGAAATTAAATTAACGAATAATTTAATTTACCAAATTTATAAAAATGTAAAATTTTCTGAAAAGGTTAGTTCTAGTCAAATTTGATCAAAATTTGAACTCAAACTAAAATTTAAAATTTGTCAGATTTTAAATTTATCTTTTTTTTATTCTTATCTAAATTATGAGTTGATTAGCATTTTTAGTTTCATGGAAATCCGCATTTGATTGCTTCAGATATGAGTTTTATAGTGTGCAAAACACGCAAACAGACATCATTTTTATGTTCATACTTACACGACTGCTTTGGCTTTATTGAGATGTTAATTTAGCTTCTAGGGAAAGCTTTGCCACCTCACACCTCATTAATAATTTTACGTTTCCTTTTTTCATTTGATGTATCGTTCGTATATCATAAATGTCAGATAAATCCATGCAAATTACTCCCCTTGATTTTTCATGCAACAAAAGAAGGACGAAAGGAAAGTTAAAAAAAGGGAACAAACATGCGTTCAAAATGCAAGTGCCTATAGCATTCCTATTAATATTTCTTGCCATTTTTCTCTATTCCGTGTGTTACTTTATATCCATTTCTTTACCGCTTCATGTACGTTTCTTATACCCTTCTTTCTATCTTTTGTCTTTACTTATATATTTATCCTAATTTACATTCATTTATACAACCGTTCCCTTTATTCTTCCTCCTCCTGCAAATTCTCGGCAAGCAAATAATGGAAAATCAAATCCACTCTATATAATTTTGTATTCCAAACCAAGGTATAATCTATTATATTTTTCTATTCGAAATTTAAATCTTTATTATCAAACCTATTTTTATTTCCACTTTTCCTAATCTAAATCTATATTTATTTTGGGTTTTTTTCGTTTTTGATTAGCAGCAAGACTTGTGCTTTTGGCAATTAAGATTTCAACATGAAATCGTTCCTTTTATTTTAATCTTTTCGATATGAATAGAAAAAAAACCTTGATCTATATTTTAGTCTAAAACCCTTCTTCTTTTTATTTATTTATTTTGCCAACATGATCCTTTAAAGAAAAAGTCTTCGTGAATTAGGAAAAGGTAGCAACTTCCTATTTTCATATCCTTTCATTTTTCCAAAGCATGTTGTGTGCATATGTGTTGGGTTAAGGTGTGAGTGCTTGGTGTTGGTGTGCGTTATGACTATTATTAAAAAAAAAAGATTTCAAGCAGTGTAGATTTTTGTGTTTGCATGGGTTTAAATTTGATTGAGTTTTTGCTATGTGTATGTTTAACAAAATATTAATAATAATTAGCTGTGTGGCATGTATTTGGATTGGGAGTGTTATATTTTTTTTTTTGTATGGCATGTGTTGAGTTGAGATATTTACACAAAAGATTTGCGAATTGTGTAGCATTTGTGTTTCGTGTTGTGTAAGTTTTCTTGTGTAATGTGTGTTGTGTTGTTTTGAAAAATAAAATGTATGTTTTGTGTGCTGTGTTGTGTTTCTTGTCCATCTTCTACATGTTTCTATTTGCGTAGTTTGTGTGTGTTATATATATATATAGTTGTTGTGTGCGTTAATGTATGTTGAGAGTTGTTACTCTCTATATATGCATATATATATATATATATATGTTTCAAAGTTGTTTCAAAAATCCAATTGTTGTGTTGTTTTGCTGATAAATTTCCTCCTCTCCTAAAAAAATATATATTAAGTGACCATCGAGTCTGAATCTAATCCTGAGTTGTGCTTGGATCTCGTCGTTCCATTCTGTGTCTATTTGTTTGTCGTCTCCACCCATTGCCACGAAATGTGAGTTTATCTCACACTTGACTTACAATTTTATAGAAGTGAAATTTAGCGTATTTGAAATGCTATGAAATGTATAGGATTGTTTTAGAAAAAATTAATATATGTTGTACACAAATGACACACATTTATGACACGATCGATATATATGATATGAATGTGCACATGTGACATGCATTACTTCATGTATATGTTAGATTTGTTTAGTTTACTTCGTGCATATGTTTGATATGTTTGATCTGCTGAGTTTATTGATATTGTTTATTTATTTGTTCTCGCATTGCAAGTTCCTCATGGGTAGAAATGATACATACCCGAATCATTGTATAGATTTAGGAAATGAATTAAACCGATTTGGGATGTAGGTTAAAATGATATATACCCAGGATTCAAAATTTTAAATCTCGGATTGAAATGATATATATTTGTATTACTTGGCCTAGGTAGAAAATTATATACGGACACCGTTGTTGTATTTTGAGACAGTTTCTAAATGTAAATATATTTTAATTATGATATTATATAAAAAAAAATTAATTCATAAGAAATTTGATAAATCTTTTACTTTAATTTTAAATATAATATATAAATATAGATCTTATGAAAGAATATAAATATAGTTTTTTATTAATACTTTACATAAAGAAAGGTTTAAAGAGAGATTTGGAATATATATGTAACTTAATGTGTTTAATGACTAAATTGAAATGGAATTCAAATTTTAGCAATATTGATAAAAAAATGTGATTTTGAAATGATGAAATGAGTTTTATATGAAATTGGTTAAGATAATGAAAATTAATGATTTGATTTGAAAATAATTAATTTATGAAATGAATGGTTTGAATCTAAATATAATCGAAGTAATATTTATAATTGATTAAACTTGAAATCTGAGATTTAACAGTCGTGAAATGAAAGAAATGTTATTTAAAGTAAAACTGAAATTTTGAGGATTTGATTAAAGTAATAAAATGTGATAAAACATATTTATGAACAATAAAGTCTTTCCAATCCAAGCTATTAAATCCGGAATGTTTGATATAGAACTTTGAATAACGATATTTGTGGAATTGAGATTTGAAATAAAAATGTGTAATTATTATTTACAAACTATTTGTAAACATGAATCTGAAAGTTGAATGGAATCAATAATGAAATAATTGAGAAATGATTTATGACTTTGAAATATTTGAACTTAATTTTTTAAATATAACCAATAATTGTGTTATTCAATTTCTGATATTTAAATATGATCTCAAATATAAACGACCCCGGTGTGAAAAATGTAAACGTTTGATTGTTAAAGAGACCGGGATTTGATATTGTCATACTCTCTGCCAATACTGAAAGCCACTTTAACAACTGTACACGTGGTGGAGAATCCAGAATGAAGTAGGATGATTAGGAGACGATTACTAGATTCGAAGAAAGAGAACGATGATGTATAGCCTTGACGTTCGGGTCATAATTGAAATGACTAAAATAGAAGGTATACCCAGGCCAATGTGAGTTAGCTACTCTTAGCAGGCATGTTTCTTCGATACCATATATATTACTTTGTGACTGATTTAGGCACCTTTTAATTTGGGAGTATTGTCTGAGGTGGGCGAGAGTCGCGGCTATGCGTTACCACCAGCCGGGTTCCCTAATCCGATAGAATCCTACTGATGGGTATTGCCTCGATCCCTAGTAATTTATCCTAATCAAACCTCCTACAATTTTTGTAAGGACCCGTAACTTCCACGGTAAGGAAAGAACGGATTGCTTTGAGAACAAGCCACATCATAACGCAAACAGAAGAACATTTCATTGTATATTACAATAATTCCATCAGAATACAAGAATAAACAGAGTATGAATAAATAGTACACATTATAAAACATCAGAGATTTAAACACATTACTGCAGCGGAAAAATAATACAAAACACCAACTGAAGAAGATATACGGATACAGAGCTTTCCGGATATCAGTCCAGCTGTAAATCAAGATCCTGTGAATATAAATCTGCAAAACCCAACTACTAGCTGCCCGTGTTAAAATAAGGGCACCCAGAGTTTAGGTTAAAACAATAAACTCCAGGTCAGTCATGTGACTGGTGTGAGAACTGAAACAGTTATTAATCTTTATTTTTAAAGTTAGGTAAATCAAGGGACCACGCCGTATAACACGGAACGGGTTTTTACCCCAAGAATACCAGTGCATAAAACAAACAGTGCAATGCTAAACAAAGAACAATGAAGCTGTTATAAGACCCAAGTCCCATCACACAATGCAACGCAAACCGGAGGATAGGGTTTTACCTTATAACAACCAAAGAATGCTTGATACGCGAAATTTCATCTTTTATTATTACTATAAATGTAAATTCTTAATCAGACTCCAACTGTAAATTAGTAAGAGAACGATTCCCTAAGTATTAACCCCGAAGGCCGAAACCAACATCAGACCAATACCCAGGGAACCACTCATCTTAGCTCGTTTCCAGCTAGTTTCTAATTTTATATACAATCATAAATATCAATCCTAGACGGCATGGGTACCATATATCAAGTCGCCATATATAGGTATACAATCAAAACCGCAAAATCACGTATTGGAAATTGGATTTCCATCTATGAACCGAGGCCAAAGATAGTCCTCCACCGATTCGAGACCCTCTAGTCTGCGTCTCAGGAACAGCCGCAACTGCCCCTTGGATCGTCAGGGCCGGTCCACACGGAGTGGATTATAATGCCTGAACAATGCGTTTTCCCGCCCTATGGGGCGTAAATGAGTCCACTGACTCCATCGGTTCGAGAACAACCGATATATCCGAGGCGCCTCCAATTCCAACGACCACATGAGTCAAACTCGTCAGCCAGTTTAAGCACTGACGCCACTCCTAACTAGAAAGAAAAGCATGTCCCCCCTGAGGTCCTTCTCCAGTTTTTGGTTCACACCGGGGTGTGAGGCTCGCGAATTAACGTTACACAAAGCGATGCCACAAAGGCTGTGCTTTGATCATCAACCACAAGACTCTGCTTTTCAACAGAAGTCTTGATCATTTGCATCTTAGCATTCCACACAGGCAAACCACTCTATGCCATTGATATCAGTCATACAGAATGAAATCCAATGTCAGACACACAGTCCATTTACAAGTCCGTTCTGGGTCTGAATGAAACCGGAGGCACCTTATTCCTCCCCCGTATGTCCAATACAGGGCAGAGGTCCTCGCATATCCGTCGATCTCCAAGTACGTCTGGACGATCACCAACTGATTCTCTCCTCTTGGGTGTACAACCCAATCAAGATTATCAATAATCGTCCAAACGATGTGAAAACCATCCGGTCTTCTACCACCATCTTCATCTTCGACTTATCGTCGTATCAGTTATTCAGAATGGGATAAACCCAGTCTTTCTGAATAACTCACGTATATAATAAACAAATGTTACACAAACACATCATATACCTCATTCCAACTCATCAGTCACTAACCGTAAATTAACAAGAGAATAATTCCCCAAATATTAACCCCGAAGGCCGAAACCAACATCAGATCAATACCCAGGAAACCATTCTTCTTAGCCAACCTACAGTTAGTTTCTTAATTTCACATTCTTAGGGAAAGGTTCCCATTAATTTTATCAAAGATAAATTCTTTTAAATTTATACTTTAATCTTCCTTTGAATATCATTTCAATCTAATTAAAGATTTCATTAAAACTCCACTTAGTTTTAATCTTTAACTGGGTTAAAGAACCGATGTCATTTAAAACACGGCTCACCATAAACCCAAAATCACATCACATTGTTAATCGGGTTAAAGAACAAGTGTTATTTAAAACACTGTTCACGATAAACTCAAAAATCAATTTCAATTCAATTCCAATTAAATATAAATCAATTGGTTTACTTTATTAAATCTAAATAAAAAGATTTAATCTTTTCTCACCTGGGTTCAAGAACAGCGTTAATGAAGACACCATTCACGACAAACCCAAATCACATTCGATATTAAATACAAGGCTCTGAATTGAAAATATATTGGCTTATATTCAATATCAAATTCTGAAACCAACAAATATCGTATTGGAAATAACGATATAAATATATCTTTCAAATTTCCATAACCATATATGTATAATCATGAAATCCAACATCGAAATATCCCGAAGATAATTACGATTCAAATCCATTCCAATATGTATATTGGAAATTCTGGTTATTTTTAAAACCACTTCAAATCCAATTTATTTATTTAAAAATATCGGAATTTAATTCTAGTTCATAATTAGTTCATTTCGATAAAAACACATTTTTATCCTTTCATGTGAAAACCCGTAACTTCCCCGTAAAGGAAAGCGGCGGATAGTTCGAGAACAAGCCACAACAGAACTCATATAAAAGAACATCTCATCGTATATTACAACAATGCATCAGATTACAAGAATATACAGAGTATAAACAAATATTACACAGAAATATCAGAGATTTAAATTACATTTAAATACATAGCAGCGGAAAATAATACAATACACAACTAGAAGAGATATACGGATACAAAGCTTTCCGGATATCGTTCCAGCTGTAAACCAGGATCCTGTGAGTATAAATCTGCAAAACCAAAACTACTAGCTGCCCGTGTCGAAAATAGGGGCACCCAGAGTTTAGGTTAAAACAATAAACTCCAGGTCAGTCATGTGACTGGTGTGAGAACTAAAACAGTTATTAATCTTTATTTGAAAGTTAGGTAAATCAAGGGACCACGCCGTATAACACGGAACGGGTTTCCTCCCAAGAATACCAGTGCATATAACAAACAGCGCAATGCTAAATAAAGAAAAATGAAGCTGTTATAAGACCCAGGTCCTATCACACAATGGAACGCAAGCCGGGGGATAGGGTTTTCCCTTATAACAGCCAAAGAATGCTTGATACGTTTAAAACAAATCATTTGATACTATAATAAGTGCATAGTGTATAAAACAATCTTCAAATCATAAGTATCAATCATAGGCGGCATGAGCGCCCCATCCCACTATGTCGCCATACTAGGCTCTACAAATAAAACCGCACATGTCACGTATTGGGAAATTGGATTTCCGTCTATGAACCGAGGCAAAAGATAGTCCTCACCGTCTTCGAGACTGTCTAGCCCGAGCCTCAGGGTCAGAGCGCATCGACCCTTGGATCCTCAGGGCCGGTCCACCGATGTGGATTAAACTTAAACCCTGAACAGGCGTCTCCCCACCCTATGGGGTGTAAGTCTGGTCCGTCTGCCGACCAGAATGCATCGGCCGAAACCGATATAACCGAGGCGCCTCGCAACAGCAACAACCACATAAGTCAAACTCGTCAGGGCGTGTAAAACCACTGACGCCACTTCTAGCTAGAAAGAAACGCATGCCCTCCCTGACGTCCTCTCCCGTTTTGTTCATACCGGGTGTGAAGCTCGCGAATCAACGTTACACAAAGCTATGCCACAAAGGCCGTGCTTTGATCATCAACCACAAGACTTTGCTTTTCAACAGAAGCCTTGATCATTTGCCACTTAGGCATGCCACACAGGCAATTCACTCCATGCGTTTGATATCCATCAATATATAACCCCTGAGCTCGTACGTCTCAGAGAAGGGCGTTAAGCAAGAGAATAAATTCTCCGCCGCCAAACAGATATATATTTAATAGAAATCAATCACACAGACTAAAATCCAATGTCAGACACACAGTCCATTTACAAGTCCGTTCTGGGGCTGAACGAAACCGGAGGCACCTAGTACCCCGCATATCCATCGATCTCCAAGCACGTCTGGACGATCACTAACTGTTTCCATCTTCTTGGGTGTACAGCCCAATCAAGATCATCAGTAATCACCCAAACGACGTGAAGACTTCCGGTCTTCGACCACCGTCTTCATCTTCGACACCACGTCGAATCAGTTATTCAGAATGGGATAAACCCGGTCTTTCTGAATAACTCGCGTATATATTATAAAAGTGTTACACAAACACAACATACGCCTCATTCCAATTCAGAATATTCTTTTATTCGAATATTCCTATACTTTGGGAAAAGTTCCCATTAATTTTATCCAAGATAAATTCTTTAAATTTATTCTTTAATCTCCTTTGAATATCAATTCAAACTAGCCGGGATTAGCGAACCACACCGAAGTAATCATTTATTTTATTTCCCAATCCCAACCTATTCATCCCATGAAGTAAAACTGGTAATACTTCATATCTAACACCACAGTGTTATCGGTAAATTCAATTACCATTTCACGTCCAAATCTGATTAAAGATTTAACTATCGCCTGGAGCAAAACTGGTGATACTCCATTCTCGATCATTTCAATCTAATTAAAGATTCATTAAAACTCCACTTAGTTTTAATCTTCGACTGGGTTAAAGAATCAGTGTCATTTAAAACACGGTTCATGAAAAACCCAAAAATCACATTCCATTAATTATCGGGTTAAAGAACGAGTGTTGTTTAAAACACTGTTCACGATAAACCCAAAAATCAATATCAATTCAATTCCAATTAAATATCATTTAATTGGTACACTTCATTAAATCTAAATAAAAAGATTTAATCTTTTCTCTACTGGGTTCAAGAACAGTGTTAGTGAAGACACCATTCACGACAAACCCAAATCACATTTGATATTCAATATAAGGCTCTGAATAGAAAATATATCGGCTTATATTCAATATCAAATTCTACGATTAACAAATGTCGTATTGGAAATAACGATATATATATATCTTTCAAATTTCCATAACAACATCTGTATAATCACGAATTTCAACATCGAAATATTCCGAAGACAATTTCGATTCAAATCCACTCTAATGCAATCGTTGGAAATTATGGTTATTTTCAAAACCATTTCAAATCCAATTTATTTATTTAAAAATAAATAGAATTATAATTCTAGTTCAAAACTAGTTCATTTCGATAAAAATCTATTTTTATCTTTTCAAATATGGAGTTTTTCATCCCAATTCTTCACAAATCATTTCTTATGATTTTACACAAATTATTACTATTTTTAATAATTTTATCAAGGCCCGTACAGTCGATTTCCACCAATGGCCATCGAACTGCACTTACAGCGACCTTTTTCGAATTTGATTTGGACATAATTCCAAATCCAACTGTTAGATTTCAAATTTCTAACATTCATTAGAAAGCTCTTTTCGATACGAACCCAACGGTTCCGGTTTTAGGAGAATCCGACGGTCGGATCTCCCGTAATGTCCGTTTGAAATAAATGGTCGAAATTCACGAACTGCCGCGGCGCGGCGCGTTCTATTCAGGCCATTATATATATATAATATATATAATATATATTTCGTCGATTTTCTATTCAAAACGAATTATATAAATAGTTTTAATTTCGTTTCATAAGCAATTTCAACTTCCTTTTCAATTCAAATCAAAATTGAATTCTTCTTTATAAATTCGTTTTAAAATTCATTTCTATTCAATTCAAATTTCAATTCAATTTGGATTCATTTCAATTCGCTTTCAAATCAATTTGAATTCGTTTTCAATTCAATTTATTTCGAAATCGTTTTCAATTCAATTCATTTCGAAATCGTTTTCAATTCAATTTGAATTCGTTTTCAATTCAATTCATTTCGAAATCGTTTTCAATTCATTTCGAAATCGTTTTCAATTCAATTTATTTCGAAATCGTTTTCAATTCAATTCATTTCGAAATCGTTTTCAATTCAATTTATCTCGAAATCGTTTTCAATTCAATTTATTTCGAAATCGTTTTCAATTCAATTTATTTCGAAATCGTTTTCAATTCAATTTGAATTCGTTTTATATCGATATAAATATCGTTCACGTCAAAATGGCGTCAATCTAATCATCACGGCTTCACATATTTCTATTTTCAAATATTCTATTTCAAATATTTCCTATTATCAAAATATTTGTTATTATCAAAATATTCTTTATTTTCACGATTGGAATGAGGCCCAATCAATTACTATATAAAGTTAATTATATGGATTTTCATACAACACATGTATATAATAGCAACGATAAATAATCAACCATCAACCAAAGTGCACTACACCGTATAAGCATTAAATATAGATATCTAATGCTTATAACAGCCTGTCAATCAATCGATTGACATATTTAATCAATCAGGATGAGTGAACTTCAAATTTCATCCCAACACCCGTGTGGGGTTTCAAACAATCAAACATAGATTTTTATTCGTGCAGTTGGGCGATGTGTAAAATTTATCGTCCCAATCCATATCAGTCAAATGGGTGTACATCAACAAATCGTTTTGATTTGTAAATGAATATGTTATTTTATTCATTTCCAATAAAAATGATATTTTTATTTTTCTAACATATTTTAGAAAATTTCGGCGGCATAACGGCGCTATGCTAGAAACGGGATAAGGCCTAGCCTTGTCCCCGGTCTAATAATGGCCACCGCCATACCCATATCAATCAAATCACTTTCGTTATGCAAACCACAAAATTTGGAGTAAGAGTCTAACCTAGCCTTACTCCTTCGCCTTATAACGGCGCACGTCTAATCCTAACCAATTTATCGATTCGATTTTTCACACCACAAACCACATTCAAACCAATATCGCAATCAATCACCAAACAGCCAAACAAACAAGTCCATGGTCTGTGGACGATTGTGTTGGGTGCTACTAAACACCGTCTGCATCCTAGTATATATATATAACTAGAAAAGAGATTGAAAGGTGAGAAATTCTCACTTTTAGCTATCCAACTTCACGGCACTTCCTTTATAGAAATCTTCATCTTTCACGCCTTTTTGTCATCTTCGTCGCCCGCTTTCACTACCTATGTAAAAATCGAATTTTTACTTCGCTATTCCATATATAAAAATCATATTTTTATTTCGAAGTTCAATATATAAAAATCATATTTTTATTTCGAAGTTCAATATATAAAAATCATATTTTTATTTCGAAGTTCAATATATAAAAATCATATTTTTATTTCGAAGTTCAATATATAAAAATCATATTTTTATTTCTAAGTTCAATATATAAAAATCATATTTTTATTTCGAAGTTCAATATATAAAAATCATATTTTTATTTCGAAGTTCAATATATAAAAATCATATCTTTTTAACAAATAAAAATCAAATCTTGCCTCAATAAAAATATAATCTTTATAATGAACAAAATCTCGTCTTCTACATAATAAAAATATCGTCTTTGTTCCTATAAAAATCCGTTTTTAAAAACACCAACAAAATCAGTTTTTACAACACACAAAAAAAAACTAAACACTTACAGTTCAATTAGCGAGAAAGCGAGGATGTTGTGCGCTGCGTCGGGGGTTGGACTGGCGGCGTCCGTCGCTGCCAGGGAGGGGCTCGGCTGTGTCAGTGGGTGGGAGGATTCACGGCTTCGATCCAAGTGGGGAGGGTGCGCACCGGCCTGGAGGAGAAGTCGGAGGAGGTTCCTGTGGCGCGGCAGTTTGGGCATCGGAGGGCTGGGGTTCGCGAGGCTCGAGGTGGAAGGGTTAGGGCTTGGGAACGGTGCTGGAAAGATGGGGGAAGGGAGAACGAGGCACGGAAGAGGGAGGGGATGGCGCCCTCGATCGATGCTAGCGCGGTGGTGGTGGGGCACGCGCCCCCTGGCGACGACGAGGCTCCGTTCGTTTCTTTTTTTTTTTTTGAATTTGATTTCTAATTAAATCGGGGGGGGGGGGCAGAAGATAAGAGAAAAAGGGTTTTTTTTTATTATTTAATTATTTTAATCGCAAAAAGTTGACTTTTACATACGACCTCGAAACGAGGCCCACTGCCTGTCGTCCATAGCGTTTTACCCCCATTCCGAACACAATGGGATATGTATCGCAAGCTGATTTGACCATTTGAATCAGTTTCCGTTTAATTTACATTTAAATCACTATATTGAATTTTAAACGTACATTTCAAATTACCGGGGTCACATGCTAACTCTAAAAATTCCTGAAAAATATTTTCTAGCTTCGTATTGACGATACGGTCCTAACAAAACTAGTTTCGTCGAATTCTGAGGCCGTTTGAAAAATGGCCATTTTCCAGTCGATTAAAATCAACTGAAATTGGTCAAACGCGTTTTCCTTTGCCACGCTCACATATTGATTCGAAAAATTATGAAATTTGGAATCTAGCAATAACTTCACCTCCCGGACCCAACAAAACTGGTTTCGTCGAAATCCGAGGTCGTTTGCAAAATGTCCATTTTTAAGGGCCTGAATTCCATAGCGACTATTCAGAAATTTCAACTGGACATATCTTTTGATTCCCGCTATGAAAATTTGATTTTTTTGATTCGTTGGAAATATATTATCAATTAGATCCTATCATTTTTGGTTTCACTAAAATCCGGATTGTTTTGCACCCGGTACATTCATTTGAAGTTTGAAATCGAATTATCGAACTACCGCGCCATTTTCAATTCTATTTATAATTATATATAAATATTTATATTCTAACGACGACGCGTACATTATATACGTTCGAATTATATTCAAAATAAATTTCTCGTCGATATTATTTAAAATAATCTATTTTAAATATTCAAAATTCGCTAAAATCGCCGAAATAAAAATTTTAAACTGGCCCAGATTTTCGGGTTATTACAATCTCCCCCACTTAAAACTTTTCGTCCCCGAAAAGGAACAAAGTCGAAAGTGGTTTGATTAATCAACTCTACGTTCGATCTGGCTTCCATTCTCCAACCTTTCAGTTTCTGAGAATTTTCAAAATTTCAAAAATTTGGCTATCACCCTAAATTTTCAAAAAATTTCGCCATAACCTCCCCTGCACCGGGAGCATCGGGGAATTTCAAATAGCTTCCCCGGTCCTTCAGATCTCAAAAAGAAAAAGCCAAGCGGCTAGCCAATAGTCTCATAAAATCATCATCACCCAAACAAAACAGTAAATTATGTAGTAAACATGTACCTATTTGTCGGGCAAACAAATTTTATTCTTCGGCTCTAGCCTCCTTGCTATGACCTGTTCAATATAAGTATATGTATATGCAAGCAAATGCGACCAATTTTCAATACAATTCCATATTTGATCAAATTAGACATAATGGTTCAAAATTAGCAAACAAATAAACAAACAACACAAACATCAATCAATTAGTGAATTAGAGTTTCAAATTCATAAATTTGATATATATACAGAAAATCATGTTTTAATGCCAAATCACAACAATGTATTCTAGCTATATTAGTTTTGGTTCTCACACCAGTCTCATGGAAATATATAAATCACACCTTCGAAACTCGAACATAAATGTTGATGATGCGATCGCTATCATCAATATCATCTTCGGGCGACTAGAGTGTGATGCTATATCTATCCAATATATTAAAACTTCGAATACACGCGGATCAGACGTATACGCAAAATCTATATATTATGGATTGTCCACCTCAATATAAATAAATAATCAAATACGAATAATTGATTTAAATTTTCAAAACAAAATTTGTTTTCATTTGAAAAATATACTCTTCACACTCATTCTAGGATACTACTGATCCTATCTCTAACAAGTCATTCTAATTGGATATTACTAATCCAATATCTGATGAATTCTTTCGTATGGTTCTAATGTGTCTTGTTCTCTAGCTTTGTAAACCAAAGCTCTGATACCAACTGTGAAAACCCGTAACTTCCCCGTAAAGGAAAGCGGCGGATAGTTCGAGAACAAGCCACAACAGAACTCATATAAAAGAACATCTCATCGTATATTACAACAATGCATCAGATTACAAGAATATACAGAGTATAAACAAATATTACACAGAAATATCAGAGATTTAAATTACATTTAAATACATAGCAGCGGAAAATAATACAATACACAACTAGAAGAGATATACGGATACAAAGCTTTCCGGATATCGTTCCAGCTGTAAACCAGGATCCTGTGAGTATAAATCTGCAAAACCAAAACTACTAGCTGCCCGTGTCGAAAATAGGGGCACCCAGAGTTTAGGTTAAAACAATAAACTCCAGGTCAGTCATGTGACTGGTGTGAGAACTAAAACAGTTATTAATCTTTATTTGAAAGTTAGGTAAATCAAGGGACCACGCCGTATAACACGGAACGGGTTTCCTCCCAAGAATACCAGTGCATATAACAAACAGCGCAATGCTAAATAAAGAAAAATGAAGCTGTTATAAGACCCAGGTCCTATCACACAATGGAACGCAAGCCGGGGGATAGGGTTTTCCCTTATAACAGCCAAAGAATGCTTGATACGTTTAAAACAAATCATTTGATACTATAATAAGTGCATAGTGTATAAAACAATCTTCAAATCATAAGTATCAATCATAGGCGGCATGAGCGCCCCATCCCACTATGTCGCCATACTAGGCTCTACAAATAAAACCGCACATGTCACGTATTGGGAAATTGGATTTCCGTCTATGAACCGAGGCAAAAGATAGTCCTCACCGTCTTCGAGACTGTCTAGCCCGAGCCTCAGGGTCAGAGCGCATCGACCCTTGGATCCTCAGGGCCGGTCCACCGATGTGGATTAAACTTAAACCCTGAACAGGCGTCTCCCCACCCTATGGGGTGTAAGTCTGGTCCGTCTGCCGACCAGAATGCATCGGCCGAAACCGATATAACCGAGGCGCCTCGCAACAGCAACAACCACATAAGTCAAACTCGTCAGGGCGTGTAAAACCACTGACGCCACTTCTAGCTAGAAAGAAACGCATGCCCTCCCTGACGTCCTCTCCCGTTTTTGGTTCATACCGGGTGTGAAGCTCGCGAATCAACGTTACACAAAGCTATGCCACAAAGGCCGTGCTTTGATCATCAACCACAAGACTTTGCTTTTCAACAGAAGCCTTGATCATTTGCCACTTAGGCATGCCACACAGGCAATTCACTCCATGCGTTTGATATCCATCAATATATAACCCCTGAGCTCGTACGTCTCAGAGAAAGGCGTTAAGCAAGAGAATAAATTCTCCGCCGCCAAACAGATATATATTTAATAGAAATCAATCACACAGACTAAAATCCAATGTCAGACACACAGTCCATTTACAAGTCCGTTCTGGGGCTGAACGAAACCGGAGGCACCTAGTACCCCGCATATCCATCGATCTCCAAGCACGTCTGGACGATCACTAACTGTTTCCATCTTCTTGGGTGTACAGCCCAATCAAGATCATCAGTAATCACCCAAACGACGTGAAGACTTCCGGTCTTCGACCACCGTCTTCATCTTCGACACCACGTCGAATCAGTTATTCAGAATGGGATAAACCCGGTCTTTCTGAATAACTCGCGTATATATTATAAAAGTGTTACACAAACACAACATACGCCTCATTCCAATTCAGAATATTCTTTTATTCGAATATTCCTATACTTTGGGAAAGTTCCCATTAATTTTATCCAAGATAAATTCTTTAAATTTATTCTTTAATCTCCTTTGAATATCAATTCAAACTAGCCGGGATTAGCGAACCACACCGAAGTAATCATTTATTTTATTTCCCAATCCCAACCTATTCATCCCATGAAGTAAAACTGGTAATACTTCATATCTAACACCACAGTGTTATCGGTAAATTCAATTACCATTTCACGTCCAAATCTGATTAAAGATTTAACTATCGCCTGGAGCAAAACTGGTGATACTCCATTCTCGATCATTTCAATCTAATTAAAGATTCATTAAAACTCCACTTAGTTTTAATCTTCGACTGGGTTAAAGAATCAGTGTCATTTAAAACACGGTTCACGACAAACCCAAAAATCACATTCCATTAATTATCGGGTTAAAGAACGAGTGTTGTTTAAAACACTGTTCACGATAAACCCAAAAATCAATATCAATTCAATTCCAATTAAATATCAATTCAATTCCAATTAAATATCATTTAATTGGTACACTTCATTAAATCTAAATAAAAAGATTTAATCTTTTCTCTACTGGGTTCAAGAACAGTGTTAGTGAAGACACCATTCACGACAAACCCAAATCACATTTGATATTCAATATAAGGCTCTGAATAGAAAATATATCGGCTTATATTCAATATCAAATTCTACGATTAACAAATGTCGTATTGGAAATAACGATATATATATCTTTCAAATTTCCATAACAACATCTGTATAATCACGAATTTCAACATCGAAATATTCCGAAGACAATTTCGATTCAAATCCACTCCAATGCAATCGTTGGAAATTATGGTTATTTTCAAAACCATTTCAAATCCAATTTATTTATTTAAAAATAAATAGAATTATAATTCTAGTTCAAAACTAGTTCATTTCGATAAAAATCTATTTTTATCTTTTCAAATATGGAGTTTTTCATCCCAATTCTTCACAAATCATTTCTTATGATTTTACACAAATTATTACAATTTTTAATAATTTTATCAAGGCCCATACAGTCGATTTCCACCAATGGCCATCGAACTGCACTTACAGCGACCTTTTTCGAATTTGATTTGGACATAATTCCAAATCCAACTGTTAGACTTCAAATTTCTAACATTCATTAGAAAGCTCTTTTCGATACGAACCCAACGGTTCCGGTTTTAGGAGAATCCGACGGTCGGATCTCCCGTAATGTCCGTTTGAAATAAATGGTCGAAATTCACGAACTGCCGCGGCGCGGCGCGTTCTATTCAGGCCATTATATTATATATATAATATATATAATATATATTTCGTCGATTTTCTATTCAAAACGAATTATATAAATAGTTTTAATTTCGTTTCAAAAGCAATTTCAACTTCCTTTTCAATTCAAATCAAAATTGAATTCTTCTTTATAAATTCGTTTTAAAATTCATTTCTATTCAATTCAAATTTCAATTCAATTTGGATTCATTTCAATTCGCTTTCAAATCAATTTGAATTCGTTTTCAATTCAATTTATTTCGAAATCATTTTCAATTCATTTCGAAATCGTTTTCAATTCAATTTGAATTCGTTTTCAATTCAATTCATTTCGAAATCGTTTTCAATTCAATTTGAATTCGTTTTCAATTCAATTCATTTCGAAATCGTTTTCAATTCAATTTATTTCGAAATTGTTTTCAATTCAATTCATTTCGAAATCGTTTTCAATTCAATTTATCTCGAAATCGTTTTCAATTCAATTTATTTCGAAATCGTTTTCAATTCAATTTATTTCGAAATCGTTTTCAATTCAATTTGAATTCGTTTTATATCGATATAAATATCGTTCACGTCAAAATGACGTCAATCTAATCATCACGGCTTCACATATTTCTATTTTCAAATATTCTATTTCAAATATTTCCTATTATCAAAATATTTGTTATTATCAAAATATTCTTTATTTTCACGATTGGAATGAGGCCCAATCAATTACCATAAAAAGTTAATTATATGGATTTTCATACAACACATGTATATAATAGCAACGATAAATAATCAACCATCAACCAAAGTGCACTACACCGTATAAGCATTAAATATAGATATCTAATGCTTATAAC
The DNA here is from genome assembly GCA_030737875.1 of Allium sativum. Lineage (NCBI taxonomy): Eukaryota > Viridiplantae > Streptophyta > Magnoliopsida > Asparagales > Amaryllidaceae > Allium > Allium sativum. The sequence continues at coordinate 734,776,155 of CM060924.1, read as the reverse complement.
AGCCTGTCAATCAATCGATTGACATATTTAATCAATCAGGATGAGTGAACTTCAAATTTCATCCCAACACCCGTGTGGGGTTTCAAACAATCAAACACAGATTTTTATTCGTGCAGTTGGGCGATGTGTAAAATTTATCGTCCCAATCCATATCAGTCAAATGGGTGTACATCAACAAATCGTTTTGATTTGTAAATGAATATGTTATTTTATTCATTTCCAATAAAAATGATATTTTTATTTTTCTAACATATTTTAGAAAATTTCGGCGGCATAACGGCGCTGTGCTAGAAACGGGATAAGGCCTAGCCTTGTCCCCGGTCTAATAATGGCCACCGCCATACCCATATCAATCAAATCACTTTCGTTATGCAAACCACAAAATTTGGAGTAAGAGTCTAACCTAGCCTTACTCCTTCGCCTTATAACGGCGCACGTCTAATCCTAACCAATTTATCGATTCGATTTTTCACACCACAAACCACATTCAAACCAATATCGCAATCAATCACCAAACAGCCAAACAAACAAGTCCATGGTCTGTGGACGATTGTGTCGGGTGCTACTAAACACCGTCTGCATCCTAGTATATATATATAACTAGAAAAGAGATTGAAAGGTGAGAAATTCTCACTTTTAGCTATCCAACTTCACGGCACTTCCTTTATAGAAATCTTCATCTTTCACGCCTTTTTGTCATCTTCGTCGCCCGCTTTCACTACCTATGTAAAAATCGAATTTTTACTTCGCTATTCCATATATAAAAATCATATTTTTATTTCGAAGTTCAATATATAAAAATCATATTTTTATTTCGAAGTTCAATATATAAAAATCATATTTTTATTTCGAAGTTCAATATATAAAAATCATATTTTTATTTCGAAGTTCAATATATAAAAATCATATTTTTATTTCGAAGTTCAATATATAAAAATCATATTTTTATTTCGAAGTTCAATATATAAAAATCATATCTTTTTAACAAATAAAAATCAAATCTTGCCTCAATAAAAATATAATCTTTATAATGAACAAAATCTCGTCTTCTACATAATAAAAATATCGTCTTTGTTCCTATAAAAATCCGTTTTTAAAAACACCAACAAAATCAGTTTTTACAACACACAAAAAAAACTAAACACTTACAGTTCAATTAGCGAGAAAGCGAGGATGTTGTGCGCTGCGTCGGGGGTTGGACTGGCGGCGTCCGTCGCTGCCAGGGAGGGGCTCGGCTGTGTCAGTGGGTGGGAGGATTCACGACTTCGATCCAAGTGGGGAGGGTGCGCACCGGCCTGGAGGAGAAGCCGGAGGAGGTTCCTGTGGCGCGGCAGTTTGGGCATTGGAGGGCTGGGGTTCGCGAGGCTCGAGGTGGAAGGGTTAGGGCTTGGGAACGGTGCTGGAAAGATGGGGGAAGGGAGAACGAGGCACGGAAGAGGGAGGGGATGGCGCCCTCGATCGATGCTAGCGCGGTGGTGGTGGGGCACGCGCCCCCTGGCGACGACGATGCTCCGTTCGTTTCTTTTTTTTTTTTTTTTGAATTTGATTTCTAATTAAATCGGGGGTGGGCCAGAAGATAAGAGAAAAAGGGGTTTTTTTTATTATTTAATTATTTTAATCGCAAAAAGTTGACTTTTACATACGACCTCGAAACGAGGTCCACCGCCTGTCGTCCATAGCGTTTTACCCCCATTCCGAACACAATGGGATATGTATCGCAAGCTGATTTGACCATTTGAATCAGTTTCCGTTTAATTTACATTTAAATCACTATATTGAATTTTAAACGTACATTTCAAATTACCGGGGTCACATGCTAACTCTAAAAATTCCTGAAAAATATTTTCTAGCTTCGTATTGACGATACGGTCCTAACAAAACTAGTTTCGTCGAATTCTGAGGCCGTTTGAAAAATGGCCATTTTCCAGTCGATTAAAATCAACTGAAATTGGTCAAACGCGTTTTCCTTTGCCACGCTCACATATTGATTCGAAAAATTATGAAATTTGGAATCTAGCAATAACTTCACCTCCCGGACCCAACAAAACTGGTTTCATCGAAATCCGAGGTCGTTTGCAAAATGCCCATTTTTAAGGGGCCTGAATTCCATAGCGACTATTCAGAAATTTCAACTGGACATATCTTTTGATTCCCGCTATGAAAATTTGATTTTTTTGATTCGTTGGAAAGATATTATCAATTAGATCCTATCATTTTTGGTTTCACTAAAATCCGGATTGTTTTGCACCCGGTACATTCATTTGAAGTTTGAAATCGAATTATCGAACTACCGCGCCATTTTCAATTCTATTTATAATTATATATAAATATTTATATTCTAACGACGACGCGTACATTATATACGTTCGAATTATATTCAAAATAAATTTCTCGTCGATATTATTTAAAATAATCTATTTTAAATATTCAAAATTCGCTAAAATCGCTGAAATAAAAATTTTAAACTGGCCCAAATTTTCGGGTTATTACATTTCATATTGGGGATTTTTCATCCTAGTCCTTTCTAAATCATTTATTATGATTTTACACAAATTATAGATATTTTTAATAATTTTATCAAGGCCCGTACAGTCGATTTCCAATAACGGTCGTCGAACTGCACTTACAGCGACCTTTTCTAAATTTGATTTGGACGTATCTCCAAATCCAACCGTTAGATTTCAAATTTCAAATATTCACTGGAAATCTCTTTTCGATACGAACCCAACGGTTCCAGCTTCAGGATAATCCGACGGTCGGATCTCCCGTAACGTCAATTCGAAGTCAATGGTCGAAATTCACGAACTGCCGCGGCGCGGCGCGTTCTATTCAGGCAATTTAATACATATAATGTATATTATATATATATATATTTCATCGATTTCACTTCTAAACGTATTTTATAAATTGTTTTAACTTCGTTTTCAAAACGATTTCAACTTCATATTCAATTTCAAAACAAAATTGAATATTCCATATCATCGATATATATATAAATGATAATATTTTCAAAACGTTATATTTTGAAATCACTTCTTTTTCGATAATCGATATAAATATCATTCACGTCAAAATGGCGCAAATCTAATCAACACGGCTTTATATATTTCAATAACTTCTTTATTTTATTCAACAAATGAATATTTTCTTCAATACATGAATATGTAAATTTTATTTCAACACATGACTAATCTCAACAAATGAGTACCGTCAACCCATGAATATATATTTTATTTCAACACATGAATATATATATTATTTTATTTTATTTTCTAAATTGGAATGAGGCACAATCAATTACCATATAACGTTAATTATATGGATTCCACACAACATATGTATATAATCACAATGATAAATAATCAACCATCATCCAAAGTGCACAACACAATTGTCTGTCAACCTATCGATCGACAAACAATTACTTATTGGGACAAGTGTACATCCTAATACCCGTGTGGGGTTTCACATCAACAAACACAGATTTTATTTGTGCAGTTGGGCGACGTGTAAAATTTGTCGTCCCAATCAAGATCAGTCAAATCAGTGTACATAAACAAACCGTCTGGTTTGTAAATGAATATTTTATTTTATTCACTTCTACGTTAAAAATTATATTTTTAACGATAAAATATTTTATTTCAACACATGAATTTCTATTCAGTTCATTTACACAATAAAATGATATTTTTATTTTTCTAACATATTTTAGAAAATTTCGGTGGCATAATGGCACGATACTAGAAACAGGACAAGGCCTAGCCTTATCCCCGGTCTAGTGATGGCCCACGCCATACACATATCAATCAAATTAATTTTATTATTCACACCACAAAATTTCAACCAATATTTTAATCAATCACCAAACAAACACTTCCATGGTCTGTGGACGATGGTGTCGGGTGCTACTAAACACCGTCTGCATCCTAGTATATATTTCTTACTAGGAAATAAAATTTAAAGTGAGGAGTTCTCACCAAAAGCTAAATCCAACTCCGCGATTCTTCTTATGTAGGAAATCTTCATCGTTCTTCCAACGCAGTCTATTTTCACGAAGTATATGTTAAAAAATTATATTTTTAACAACGCTACTTCTTATATAAAGGTCGAATTTTTATTTCCACTTCATGTATATAAAATCGAATTTTTATATTTTCTATCTTATAAAAATCATATTTTTATAATCTCCACTATATAAAAATCCTATCTTTATAATTCTCCTTATATAAAAATTATATTTTTATTGTTCACATTTAATAAAAATCATATTTTTAATGTCATACTTATATAAAAATCATATTTTTATTCTCTACATATCATAAAAATTATATTTTTAATCTTCACATATGATAAAAATTATATTCTTAATCTTTCTATATTAAAATCTAATTTTCATGTTCCTCTCTTCATGATAAAAATCATATTTTTACCACTCTATTAAATGTATAAAAATCGTATTTTTATATCTCCAACTTCATAATAAAAATCATATTTTTATCACTTCAACTCCATGTTAAAAATCATATTTTTAATCCACTATTACACATATAAAAATCGAATCTTTTTAAAGTATATATAAAAATTGTATTTTTTTATCGCTTCTTATGTATAAAAATCATATCTTTATTCACAATCATATAAATGAAAAATCAAATCTTTATTCGCATTCATATAAATGAAAAATCAACTCTTCATTTGTATTCATATAAATGAAAAATCAAATCCTTATTCGCATTCATATAAATGAAAAATCAAATCTTTAAGCTATTAAAAATCCAAACTTCCATTGATTAAAAATCTTAGCTTTCCTTTTAAAAATCATTCCTTTTTCCAAATCAAATTTTATACCCGACAAAAATCAGTTTTAAATCAAAGAAAATAAATAAAATCCCGGAATAAAACTTACTTTGACTGTTGGAAAGAGAGGTGGGGGTTTCTCCACAGTCGGAGGAGGAGCATCAGCCACTGGTGGCGCTGGGACGCGGTGCAAGGCGGCGACATACCTTCGCGGTGGCGGGAGCTCGTGGGTTGGATGCTGGTGTTGGGGCGCGCGTCCTTCGTTAGATTGAGGGGAGGTCAGAGTTAAAAAGGAGGGTGAATCGCTGATGGTCGACGGCCTGGGGGAGGACGATGCGGCGAGCGGTGGTGAAGGTGAGTTTGAGGGAGGCTAGGGTTTAAAGGGGAGCTCGCAGTCTTCGTTTGTGGAGGAGGAGAGAGGGAGGAAGGGGAAGGAGGGGGCTACGCGCGGAGATCACCTGCGGCGGGCGGAGCCACTTCGACGGCGGCGGCGGAGGAACTGGGCAGGAGGGCGCGATCTGCACAGATCGGGTTTTTATTTTTTTTAGTTTTCTTTTTGTTGACTGAGAAGAATGAGGGGGGGTTTACTAGGTTTATAAAATAAAAATTTAAATAATATTTAATCTCCGTTTAAAATGTTTAACACCTCTAACACCAAACGAACCCCAACAACTGTCATCCCTAGCGTTTTACCCCCATTCCGAACACAATGGGATATGTATCGTAGGTCAATTCGACTGTTTGAATCAGTTTCCGTTGAATTCAAAGTATAATTATTTATATATTCAATTTGAACGCACATTTCGATTTATCGGGGCCACATACGAACTCGAAAAATTTCAAAAAAAAATATTTCTAGCTTCGTATTGACGATACGGTCCTAACAAAACTAATTTCGTCGAATTCTGAGACCGTTTGAAAAATGGTCATTTTCTAGTCGACCCGAATTTAATTAAAACTGTCAAAACACGTTTAACTTCGCCACGCTCACATACTGATTCAGAAAATTATGAATTTTGAAACCAAGCAATAATTTGACATCCCGGATCCAACAAAAGTGGTTTTGTCGAAAACCGAGGTCGTTTGCAAAAATTCCATTTTCAAAGGCCTTTATATATATTAAAATATATATAAATTCCACAGCGACTTTTCTGAATTTTAAACTGGACATATCTTTCAGCTTCTAAAGCGAAATCTCAGTTTCTTACCTCCGTTAGAAATATATTGTCAAACAGATTTAGATATTTCTTGTTTCGTTCAATTCCGACTTAAAACGAATTATGTATATTCAATTGAAATTCGAAATCGAATTTTCGAGCTGCAGGGCCATTTCAGGCTCGTTATATAATTAAAATAAATTTATTCGTTTTAACTTCGTCGATAATTAATTTTCCGTCGTTATTATTTAAAATAAAACCATTTTAAATAATCAAAATTCAATAAATTTGCCAAAATAAAAATTTTAAACTGGCCCAGAATTTCCGGGTTGTTACAATCTCCCCAACTTAAAATCTTTTCATCCTCGAAAAGGAACGAACCCGAAGGTTGTTTTATAATCAACTCAACTTTCATTATTTTAATTATGGCTTTAATTCTTCAACTTTTCAGTTTCTAAGAATTTTCAAAATTTTCAAAAAATTTGGCTAACACCCTAAATTTTCAAAAAAATTCGCCATAACCACTCCTGCACCGAGAGCTTCGGGATATTTCAAACAGCCTCCCATGGCCCTCACCAATCCAAAAGAAAAAGAAAAAGCCAAGCGGCTAGCCAATCGGCTCATAAAATCATCATCACCCAAAGAAATACAATAAACATGTACCTATTTGTCGGTAAACAATTTTATTCCTCTGCTCTAGCCTCCTTACTATGACCTGTTCAATGGATATACATGTATACGCATGCAAATTTCAAGCAATTTTCAATTCAGTTCAACATTTGACACATTTGGCTAAATAAACTTTCATGTACATATGGGTTTCAATAATTTAATTAGTGAACAAATTATCAGACAACCTAGCCAGCAATCAATTAGTTGATCAATTTTTCAAACACATAATTTTAATATATAAGTCAAAAATCTGGTTTTTGATGCCAAATCACAACAAATATTCCCTATCTAGTTTTGGTTCTCACACCAGTCTATGGAAATATATAGATATCACACCTTCGAAACACGAACACAAATTCTGATGATGTAGCTACAATCATCAGAATTATCTCCGGGCGACTAGAATGTGATTCTATATCTATCCAGTATATTAAAACTTTGAATATACGTTCATGACGCGTATATGCAACATCTCTATATACTGAATCGTCCACATCTAATACAAATAAAATATTCAAATACGAATAATTGAATTTAATTTTCAAAACAAAATTTGTTTTCAATTTTATTTTAAAAATATACTCTTCCGGCTCATTCTAGGATACTGCTGATCCCATCTCTAACGAGCCATTCTCATTGGATATTACTAATCCAATATCTGATGAATTCTTTCGTTCGGTTCTAATGTCTCTTGTTCTCGAGCTCTGTAAACCAGAGCTCTGTTACCACTGTAAGGACCTGTAACTTCCACGGTAAGGAAAGAACGGATTGCTTTGAGAACAAGCCACATCATAACGCAAACAGAAGAACATTTCATTGTATATTACAACAATTCCATCAGAATACAAGAATAAACAGAGTATGAATAAATATTACACATTATAAAACATCAGAGATTTAAATACATTACTGCAGCGGAAAAATAATACAAAACACCAACTGAAGAAGATATACGGATATAGAGCTTTCTGGATATCAGTCCAGCTGTAAATCAGGATCCTGTGAATACAAATCTGCAAAACCCAACTACTAGCTGCCCGTGTTAAAATAAGGGCACCCAGAGTTTAGGTTAAAACAATAAACTCCAGGTCAGTCATGTGACTGGTGTGAGAACTAAAACAGTTTTTAATCTTTATTTTTAAAGTTAGGTAAATCAAGGGACCACGCCGTATAACACGGAACGGGTTTTTACCCCAAGAATACCAGTGCATAAAACAAACAGTGCAATGCTAAATAAAGAACAATGAAGCTGTTATAAGACCCAAGTCCCATCACACAATGCAACGCAAACCGGAGGATAGGGTTTTACCTTATAACAGCCAAAGAATGCTTGATACGCTAAATTTCATCTTTTATTATTACTATAAATGTAAATTCTTAATCAGACTCCAACTGTAAATTAGTAAGAGAACGATTCCCTAAGTATTAACCCCGAAGGCCGAAACCAACATCAGACCAATATCCAGGGAACCACTCATCTTAGCTCATTTCCAGCTAGTTTCTAATTTTATATACAATCATAAATATCAATCCTAGACGGCATGGGTACCATATATCAAGTCGCCATATATAGGTATACAATCAAAACCGCAAAATCACGTATTGGAAATTAGATTTCCATCTATGAACCGAGGCAAAAGATAGTCCTCTACCGATTCGAGACCCTCTAGTCCGCGTCTCAGGAACAGCCGCAACTACCCCTTGGATCGTCAGGGCCGGTCCACACGGAGTGGATTATAATGCCTGAACAATGCGTTTTCCCGCCCTATAGGGCGTAAATGAGTCCACTGACTCCATCGGTTCGAGAACGACCGATATATCCGAGGCGCCTCCAATTCCAACAACCACATGAGTCAAACTCGTCAGCCAGTTTAAGCACTGACGCCACTCCTAACTAGAAAGAAACGCATGTCCCCCCTGAGGTCCTTCTCCAGTTTTTGGTTCAAACCGGGGAGTGAGGCTCGCGAATTAACGTTACACAAAGCGATGCCACAAAGGTTGTGCTTTGATCATCAACCACAAGACTCTGCTTTTCAACAAAAGTCTTGATCATTTGCATCTTAGCATTCCACACAGGCAAAACACTCTATGCCATTGATATCAGTCACACAGAATGAAATCCAATGTCAGACACACAGTCCATTTACAAGTCCGTTCTGGGTCTGAACGAAACCGGAGGCACCTTATTCCTCCCCCGTATGTCCAATACAGGGCAGAGGTCCTCGCATATCCGTCGATCTCCAAGTACGTCTGGACGATCACCAACTGATTCTCTCCTCTTGGGTGTACAGCCCAATCAAGATTATCAATAATCGTCCAAACGATGTGAAAACCATCCGGTCTTCTACCACCGTCTTCTTCTTCGACTTATCGTCGTATCAATTATTCAGAATGGGATAAACCCGGTCTTTCTGAATAACTCGCGTATATAATAAACAAATGTTACACAAACACATCATATGCCTCATTCCAACTCATCAGTCACTAACCGTAAATTAACAAGAGAATAATTCCCCAAATATTAACCCCAAAGGCTGAAACCACATCAGATCAATACCCAGGAAACCATTCTTCTTAGCCAACCTACAGTTAGTTTCTTAATTTCACATTCTTAGGGAAAGGTTCCCATTAATTTTATCAAAGATAAATTCTTTTAAATTTATACTTTAATCTTCCTTTGAATATCATTTCAATCTAATTAAAGATTTCATTAAAACTCCACTTAGTTTTAATCTTTAACTGGGTTAAAGAACCGATGTCATTTAAAACACGGTTCACCATAAACCCAAAGTCACATCACATTGTTAATCGGGTTAAAGAACAAGTGTTATTTAAAACACTGTTAACGATAAACCCAAAAATCAATTTCAATTCAATTCCAATTAAATATAAATCAATTGGTTTACTTTATTAAATCTAAATAAAAAGATTTGATCTTTTCTCACCTGGGTTCAAGAATAGCGTTAATGAAGACACCATTCACGACAAACCCAAATCACATTCGATATTAAATACAAGGCTCTGAATAGAAAATATATCGGCTTATATTCAATATCAAATTCTGAAACCAACAAATATCGTGTTGGAAATAACGACATAAATATATCTTTCAAATTTCCATAACCATATATGTATAATCACGAAATCCAACATTGAAATATCCCGAAGATAATTTTGATTCAAATCCATTCCAATACGTATATTGGAAATTCTGGTTATTTTTAAAACCACTTCAAATCCAATTTATTTATTTAAAAATATCGGAATTTAATTCTAGTTCATAACTAGTTCATTTCGATAAAAACACATTTTTATCCTTTCAAATTGGGGATTTTTCATCCTAGTCCTTTCTAAATCATTTATTATGATTTTACACAAATTATAGATATTTTTAATAATTTTATCAAGGCCCGTACAGTCGATTTCCAATAACGGTCGTAGAACTGCACTTACAACGACCTTTTCTAAATTTGATTTGGACGTATCTCCAAATCCAACCGTTAGATTTCAAATTTCAAATATTCACTGGAAATCTCTTTTCGATACGAACCCAACGGTTCCAGCTTCAGGATAATCCGACGGTCGGATCTCCCGTAACATCAGTTCGAAGTCAATGGTCGAAATTCACGAACTGCCGCGGCGCGGCGCGTTCTATTCAGGCAATTTAATATATATAATGTATATTATATATATATATTTCATCGATTTCACTTCTAAACGTATTTTATAAATTGTTTTAACTTCGTTTTCAAAACGATTTCAACTTCATATTCAATTTCAAAACAAAATTGAATATTCCATATCATCGATATATATATAAATGATAATATTTTCAAAACGTTATATTTTGAAATAACTTCTTTTTCGATAATCGATATAAATATCGTTCGTGTCAAAATGGCGCAAATCTAATCAACACGGCTTTATATATTTCAATAACTTCTTTATTTTATTCAACAAATGAATATTTTCTTCAACACATGAATATGTAAATTTTATTTCAACACATGACAAATCTCAACAAATGAGTACCGTCAACCCATGAATATATATTTTATTTCAACACATGAATATATATTATTTTATTTTATTTTCTAAATTGGAATGAGGCCCAATCAATTACCATATAACGTTAATTATATGGATTCCACACAAAGTATGTATATAATCACAATGATAAATAATCAACCATCATCCAAAGTGCACAACACAACTATCTGTCAACCTATCGATCGACAAACAATTACTTATTGGGACTAGTGTACATCCCAATACCCGTGTGGGGTTTCAGATCAACAAACACAGATTTTATTTGTGCAGTTGGGCGACGTGTAAAATTTGTCGTCCCAATCAAGATCAGTCAAATCAGTGTACATAAACAAACCGTCTGGTTTGTAAATGAATATTTTATTTTATTCAATTCTACGTTAAAAATTATATTTTTAACGATAAAATATTTTATTTCAACACATGAATTTCTATTCAGTTCATTTACACAATAAAATGATATTTTTATTTTTCTAACATATTTTAGAAAATTTCGGCGGCATAACGGCACGATACTAGAAACGGGACAAGGCCTAGCCTTATCCCCGGTCTAGTGATGGCCCACGCCATACACATATCAATCAAATCAATTTTATTATTCACACCACAAAATTTCAACCAATATTTTAATCAATCACCAAACAAACAAGTCCATGGTCTGTGGACGATGGTGTCGGGTGCTACTAAACACCGTCTGCATCCTAGTATATATTTCTAACTAGGAAATAAAATTTAAAGTGAGGAGTTCTCACCAAAAGCTAAATCCAACTCCGCGATTCTTCTTATGTAGGAAATCTTCATCGTTCTTCCAACGTAGTCTGTTTTCACGAAGTATATGTTAAAAAATTATATTTTTAACAACGCTACTTCTTATATAAAGGTTGAATTTTTATTTCCACTTCATGTATATAAAATCGAATTTTTATATTTTCTATCTTATAAAAATCATATTTTTATAATCTCTACTATATAAAAATCCTATCTTTATAATTCTCCTTATATAAAAATTATATTTTTATTGTTCACATTTAATAAAAATCATATTTTTAATGTCATACTTATATAAAAGTCATATTTTTATTCTCTACATATCATAAAAATTATATTTTTAATCTTCACATATGATAAAAATTATATTCTTAATCTTTCTATATTAAAATCTAATTTTCATGTTCCTCTCTTCATGATAAAAATCATATTTTTACCACTCTATTAAATGTATAAAAATCGTATTTTTATATCTCCAACTTCATAATAAAAATCATATTTTTATCACTTCAACTCCATGTTAAAAATCGTATTTTTAATCCACTATTACACATATAAAAATCGAATCTTTTTAAAGTATATATAAAAATTGTATTTTTTTTATCGCTTCTTATGTATAAAAATCATATCTTTATTCACAATCATATAAATGAAAAATAAAATCTTTATTCGCATTCATATAAATGAAAAATCAACTCTTCATTTGCATTCATATAAATGAAAAATCAAATCCTTATTCGCAATCATATAAATGAAAAATCAAATCTTTAAGCTATTAAAAATCCAAACTTCCATTGATTAAAAATCTTAGCTTTCCTTTTAAAAATCATTCCTTTTTCCAAATCAAATTTTATACCCGACAAAAATCTGTTTTAAATCAAAGAAAATAAATAAAATCCCGGAATAAAACTTAATTTGACCGTTGGAAAGAGAGGTGTCGGGTTTTTCCACAGTCGGAGGAGGAGCATCAGCCACTGGTGGCGCTGGGACGCGGTGCAAGGCGGCGGCATACCTTCGCGGTGGCGGGAGTTCGTGGGTTGGATGCTGGTGTTGGGGCGCGGGTCATTCGTTAGAGTGAGGGGAGGTCAGAGTTAAAGAGGGGGGTGAATCGCTGATGGTCGACGGCCTGGGTGTGGACGATGCGGCGAGCGGTGGTGGAGGTGAGTTTGAGGGAGGCTAGGGTTTAAAGGGGAGCTCGCAGTCTTCGTTTGTGGAGGAGGAGAGAGGGAGGAAGGGGAAGGAGGGGGCGACGCGCAGAGATCACCTGCGGCGGGCGGAGCCACTTCGACGGCGGCGGCGGAGGAACTGGGAGGGAGGGCGCGATCTGCACAGATTGGGTTTTTATTTTATTTTTTGTTTTCTTTTTGTTGACTAAGAAGAATGAGGGGGGGGGGGGTTGACTAGGTTTATAAAATAAAAATTTAAATAATATTTAATCTCCGTTTAAAATGTTTAACACCTCTAACACCAATAGAACCCCAACGACTGTCATCCCTAGCGTTTTACCCCCATTCCGAACACAATGGGATATGTATCGTAGGCCAATTCGACTGTTTAAATCAGTTTCCGTTGAATTTAAAGTATAATTATTTATATATTCAATTTGAACGCACATTTCGATTTATCGGGGCCACATACGAACTCGAAAAATTTAAGAAAAAATATTTCTAGCTTCGTATTGACGATACGGTCATAACAAAACTAATTTCGTCGAATTCTGAGACCGTTTGAAAAATGGTCATTTTCTAGTCGACCCGAATTTAATTAAAACTGTCAAAACACGTTTAACTTCGCCACGCTCACATACTGATTCAGAAAATTATGAATTTTGAAACCAAGCAATAATTTGACATCCCGGATCCAACAAAAGTGGTTTCGTCGAAAACCGAGGTCGTTTGCAAAAATTCCATTTTCAAAGGCCTTTATATATATTAAAATATATATAAATTCCATAGCGACTTTTCTGAATTTTAAACTGGACATATCTTTCAGCTTCTAAAGCGAAATTTCAGTTTCTTACCTCCGTTAGAAAGATATTGTCAAACAGATTTAGATATTTCTTGTTTCGTTCAATTCCGATTTAAAACGAATTCTGTATATTCAATTGAAATTCGAAATCGAATTTTCGAGCTGCAGGGCCATTTCAGGCTCGTTATATAATTAAAATAAATTTATTCGTTTTAACTTCGTCGATAATTAACTTTCCGTCGTTATTATTTTCCGTCGTTATTATTTAAAATAAAACCATTTTAAATAATCAAAATTCAATATATTTGCCAAAATAAAAAATTTAAACTGGCCCAGAATTTCCGGGTTGTTACAATCTCCCCAACTTAAAATCTTTTCGTCCTCGAAAAGGAACGAACCCGAAAGTTGTTTTATAATCAACTCAACTTTCATTATTTTAATTATGGCTTTAATTCTTCAACTTTTCAGTTTCTAAGAATTTTCAAAATTTTCAAAAAATTTGGCTAACACCCTAAATTTTCGAAAAAATTCGCCATAACCTCCCCTGCACCGAGAGCTTCGGGATATTTCAAACAGCCTCCCATGGCCCTCACCAATCCAAAAGAAAAAGAAAAAGCCAATCGGCTCATAAAATCATCATCACCCAAAGAAATACAATAAACATGTACCTATTTGTCGGCAAACAAATTTATTCCTCTGCTCTAGCCTCCTTACTATGACTTGTTCAATGGATATACATGTATACGCATGCAAATTTCAAGCAATTTTCAATTCAGTTCAACATTTGACACATTTGGCTAAATAAACTTTCATGTACATATGGGTTTCAATAATTTAATTAGTGAACAAATTATCAGACAACCTAGCCAGCAATCAATTAGTTGATCAATTTTTCAAACACATAATTTTAATACATAAGTCAAAAATCTGGTTTTTGATGCCAAATCACAACAAATATTCCCTATCTAGTTTTGGTTCTCACACCATTCTATGGAAATATATAGATATCACACCTTCGAAACACGAACACAAATTCTGATGATGTAGCTACAATCATCAGAATTATCTCCGGGCGACTAGAATGTGATTCTATATCTATCCAGTATATTAAAACTTCGAATATACGTTCATGACGCGTATATGCAACACCTCTATATACTGAATCGTCCACATCTAATACAAATAAAATATTCAAATACGAATAATTGAATTTAATTTTCAAAACAAAATTTGTTTTCAATTTTATTTTAAAAATATACTCTTCCGGCTCATTCTAGGATACTGCTGATCCCATCTCAAACGAGCCATTCTCATTGGATATTACTAATCCAATATCTGATGAATTCTTTCGTTCGGTTCTAATGTGTCTTGTTCTCGAGCTCTGTAAACCAGAGCTCTGTTACCACTGTAAGGACCCGTAACTTCCACGGTAAGCAAAGAACGGATTGCTTTGAGAACAAGCCACATCATAACGCAAACAGAAGAACATTTCATTGTATATTACAACAATTCCATCAGAATACAAGAATAAACAGAGCATTAATAAATATTACACATTATAAAACATCAGAGATTTAAATACATTACTGCAGCGGAAAAATAATACAAAACACCAACTGAAGAAGATATACGGATACAGAGCTTTCCGGATATCAGTCCAGCTGTAACTCAGGATCCTGTGAATATAAATCTGCAAAACCCAACTACTAGCTGCCCGTGTTAAAATAAGGGCACCCAGAGTTTAGGTTAAAACAATAAACTCCAGGTCACTCATGTGACTGGTGTGAGAACTAAAACAGTTATTAATCTTTATTTTTAAAGTTAGGTAAATCAAGGGACCACGCCGTATAACACGGAACGGGTTTTTACCCCAAGAATACCAGTGCATAAAACAAACAGCGCAATGCTAAATAAAGAACAATGAAGCTGTTATAAGACCCAAGTCCCATCACACAATGCAACGCAAACCGTAGGATAGGGTTTTACCTTATAACAGCCAAAGAATGCTTGATACGCTAAATTTCATATTTTATTATTACTATAAATGTAAATTCTTAATCAGACTCCAACTGTAAATTAGTAAGAGAACGATTCCCTAAGTATTAACCCCGAAGGCCGAAACCAACATCAGACCAATACCCAGGGAACCACTCATCTTAGCTCGTTTCCAGCTAGTTTCTAATTTTATATACAATCATAAATATCAATCCTAGACGACATGGGTACCATATATCATGTCGCCATATATAGGTATACAATCAAAACCGCAAAATCACGTATTGGAAATTGGATTTCCATCTATGAACCGAGGCAAAAGATAGTCCTCTACCGATTCGAGACCCTCTAGTCCGCGTCTCAGGAACAGCCGCAACTGCCCCTTGGATCGTCAGGGCCAGTCCACACGGAGTGGATTATAATGCCTGAACAATGCGTTTCCCTGCCCTATAGGGCGTAAATGAGTCCACTGACTCCATCGGTTCGAGAACGACCGATATATCCGAGGCGCCTCCAATTCCAACAACCACATGAGACAAACTTGTCAGCCTGTTTAAGCACTGACGCCACTCCTAACTAGAAAGAAACGCATGTCCCCCCTGAGGTCCTTCTCTAGTTTTTGGTCCACACCGGGGTGTGAGGCTCGCGAAATAACGTTACATAAAGCGATGCCACAAAGGCTGTGCTTTGATCATCAACCACAAGACTCTGCTTTTCAACAAAAGTCTTGATCATTTGCATCTTAGCATGCCACACAGGCAAACCACTCTATGCCACTGATATCAGTCACACAGAATGAAATCCAATGTCAGACACACAGTCCATTTACAAGTCCGTTCTGGGTCTGAACGAAACCGGAGGCACCTTATTCCTCCCCCGTATGTCCAATACAGGGCAGAGGTCCTCGCATATCCGTCGATCTCCAAGTACGTCCGGACGATCACCAACTGATTCTCTCCTCTTGGGTGTACAGCCCAATCAAGATTATCAATAATCGTCCAAACGATGTGAAAACCATCCGGTCTTCTACCACCGTCTTCATCTTCGACTTATCGTCGTATCAGTTATTCAGAATGGGATAAACCCGGTCTTTCTGAATAACTCGCGTATATAATAAACAAATGTTACACAAACACATCATATGCCTCATTCCAACTCATCAGTCACTAACCGTAAATTAACAAGAGAATAATTCCCCAAATATTAAACCCGAAGGCCGAAACCAACATCAGGTCAATACCTAGGAAACCATTCTTCTTAGCCAACCTGCAGTTAGTTTCTTAATTTCACATTCTTAGGGAAAGGTTCCCATTAATTTTATCAAAAATAAATTCTTTTAAATTTATACTTTAATCTTCCTTTGAATATCATTTCAATCTAATTAAAGATTTCATTAAAACTCCACTTAGTTTTAATCTTTAACTGGGTTAAAGAACCGATGTCATTTAAAACACGGTTCACCATAAACCCAAAATCACATCACATTGTTAATCGGGTTAAAGAACAAGTGTTATTTAAAACACTGTTCACGATAAACCCAAAAATCAATTTCAATTCAATTCCAATTAAATATAAATCAATTGGTTTACTTTATTAAATCTAAATAAAAAGATTTAATCTTTTCTCACCTGGGTTCAAGAACAGCGTTAATGAAGACACCATTCACAACAAACCCAAATCACATTCGATATTAAATACAAGGCTCTGAATAGAAAATATATCGGCTTATATTCAATATCAAATTCTGAAACCAACAAATATCGTATTGGAAATAACGACATAAATATATCTTTCAAATTTCCATAACCGTATATGTATAATCACGAAATCCAACATCGAAATATCCCGAAGATAATTTCGATTCAAATCCATTCCAATACGTATATTGGAAATTCTGGTTATTTTTAAAACCACTTCAAATCCAATTTATTTATTTAAAAATATCGGAATTTAATTCTAGTTCATAACTAGTTCATTTCGATAAAAACACATTTTTATCCTTTCATATTGGGGATTTTTCATCCTAGTCCTTTCTAAATCATTTATTATGATTTTACACAAGTTATAGATATTTTTAATAATTTTATCAAGGCCCGTACAGTCGATTTCCAATAACGGTCGTCGAACTGCACTTACAGCGACCTTTTCTAAATTTGATTTGGACGTATCTCCAAATCCAACCGTTAGATTTCAAATTTCAAATATTCATTGGAAAGCTCTTTTCGATACGAACCCAACGGTTCCGGTTTCAGGATAATCCGACGGTCGGATCTCCCGTAACGTCAATTCGAAGTCAATGGTCGAAATTCACGAACTGCCGCGGCGCGGCGCGTTCTATTCAGGCCATTTAATATATATAATATATTATATATATATATATATATATATATATATATATATATATTTCATCGATTTCACTTCTAAACGTATTTTATAAATCGTTTTAACTTCGTTTTCAAAATGATTTCAACTTCATATTCAATTTCAAAACAAAATTGAATATTCCATATCATCGATATATATATAAATGATAATATTTTCAAAACGTTATATTTTGAAATCACTTCTTTTTCGATAATCGATATAAATATCGTTCGCGTCAAAATGGCGCAAATCTAATCAACACGGCTTTATATATTTCAATAACTTCTTTATTTTATTCAGCAAATGAATATTTTCTTCAACACATGAATATGTAAATTTTATTTCAACACATGACAAATCTCAACAAATGAGTACCGTCAACCCATGAATATATATTTTATTTCAACACATGAATATATATATTATTTTATTTTATTTTCTAAATTGGAATGAGGCCCAATCAATTACCATATAACGTTAATTATATGGATTCCACACAACGTATGTATATAATCACAATGATAAATAATCAACCATCATCCAAAGTGCACAACACAACTGTCTGTCAACCTATCGATCGACAAACAATTACTTATTGGGACTAGTGTACATCCCAATACCCGTGTGGGGTTTCACATCAACAAACACAGATTTTATTTGTGCAGTTGGGCGACGTGTAAAATTTGTCGTCCCAATCAAGATCAGTCAAATCGGTGTACATAAACAAACCGTCTGGTTTGTAAATGAATATTTTATTTTATTCACTTCTATGTTAAAAATTATATTTTTAACGACAAAATATTTTATTTCAACACATGAATTTCTATTCAGTTCATTTACACAATAAAATGATATTTTTATTTTTCTAACATATTTTAGAAAATTTCGGCGGCATAACGGCACGATACTAGAAACGGGACAAGACCTAGCCTTATCCCCGGTCTAGTGATGGCCCACGCCATACACATATCAATCAAATCAATTTTATTATTCACACCACAAAATTTCAACCAATATTTTAATCAATCACCAAACAACCAAACAAACAAGTCCATGGTCTGTGGACGATGGTGTCGGGTGCTACTAAACACCATCTGCATCCTAGTATATATTTCTAACTAGGAAATAAAATTTAAAGTGAGGAGTTCTCACTAAAAGCTATATCCAACTCTGCGATTCTTCTTATGTAGGAAATCTTCATCATTCTTCCAACGTAGTCTGTTTTCACGAAGTATATGTTAAAAATTTATATTTTTAACAACGCTACTTCTTATATAAAGGTCGAATTTTTATTTCCACTTCATGTATATAAAATCGAATTTTTATATTTTCTATCTTATAAAAATCATATTTTTATAATCTCTACTATATAAAAATCCTATCTTTATAATTCTCCTTATATAAAAATTATATTTTTATTGTTCACATTTAATAAAAATCATATTTTTAATGTCATACTTATATAAAAATCATATTTTTATTCTCTACATATAATAAAAATTATATTTTTAATCTTCACATATGATAAAAATTATATTCTTAATCTTTCTATATTAAAATCTAATTTTCATGTTCCTCTCTTTATGATAAAAATCATATTTTACCACTCTATTAAATATATAAAAATCGTATTTTTATATCTCTAACTTCATAATAAAAATCATATTTTTATCACTTCAACTCCATGTTAAAAATCGTATTTTTAATCCACTATTACACATATAAAAATCGAATCTTTTCAAAGTATATATAAAAATTGTATTTTTTTATCGCTTCTTATGTATAAAAATCATATCTTTATTCACAATCATATAAATGAAAAATCAAATCTTTATTCGCATTCATATAAATGAAAAATCTCTTCATTTGCATTCATATAAATGAAAAATAAAATCCTTATTCGCATTCATATAAATGAAAAATCAAATCTTTAAGCTATTAAAAATCCAAACTTCCATTGATTAAAAATCTTAGCTTTCCTTTTAAAAATCATTCCTTTTAAAAATCATTCCTTTTTCCAAATCAAATTTTATACCCGACAAAAATCAGTTTTAAATCAAAGAAATTAAATAAAATCCCGGAATAAAACTTACTTTGACCGTTGGAAAGAGAGGAGGGGGGTTTTCCACAGTCGGAGGAGGAGCATCAGCCACTGGTGGTGCTGGGACGCAGTGCAAGGCGGAGGCATACCTTCGCGGTGGCGGGAGCTCGTGGGTTGGATGCTGGTGTTGGGGCGCGGGTCCTTCGTTAGAGTGAGGGGAGGTCAGAGTTAAAGAAGGGGGTGAATCGCTGATGGTCGACGACCTGGGGGAGGACGATGCGGCGAGCGGTGGTGGAGGTGAGTTTGAGGGAGGCTAGGGTTTAAAGGGGAGCTCGCAGTCTTCGTTTGTGGAGGAGGAGAGAGGGAGGAAGGGGAAGGAGGGGGCGACGCGCGGAGATCACCTGCGGCGGGCGGAGCCACTTCGACGGCGGCGGCGGAGGAATTGGGCGGGAGGGCGCGATCTGCACAGATCGGGTTTTTATTTTTCTTTTGTTTTCTTTTTGTTGACTGAGAAGAATGAGGGGGGGTTGACTAGGTTTATAAAATATAAATTTAAATAATATTTAATCTCCGTTTAAAATGTTTAACACCTCTAACACCAAACGAACCCCAACGACTATCGTCCCCAGCGTTTTACCCCCATTTCGAACACAATGGGATATGTATCGTAGGCCATTTCGACCGTTTGAATCAGTTTCCATTGAATTTAAAGTATAATTATTTATATATTCAATTTGAACGCACATTTCGATTTATCGGGGCCACATACGAACTCGAAAATTTTCAGAAAAAAATATTTCTAGCTTCGTATTGACGATACAGTCCTAACAAAACTAATTTCGTCGAATTCTGAGACAGTTTGAAAAATGGTCAATTTCTGGTCGACCCAAATTTAATTAAAACTGTCAAAACACGTTTAACTTCGCCACGCTCACATACTGATTCAGAAAATTATGAATTTTGAAACCTAGCAATAATTTGACATCTCGGATCCAACAAAAGTGGTTTCGTCGAAAACCGAGGTCGTTTGCAAAAATTCCATTTTCAAAGGCCTTTATATATATATATTAAAATATATATAAATTCCACAACGACTTTTCTGAATTTTAAACTGGACATATCTTTCAGCTTCTAAAGCGAAATCTCAGTTTCTTACCTCCGTTAGATAGATATCGTCAAACAGATTTAGATATTTCTTGTTTCGTTCAATTCTGACTTAAAACGAATTCTGTATATTCAATTGAAATTCGAAATCGAATTTTCGAACTGCAGGGCCATTTCAGGCTCGTTATATAATTAAAATAAATTTATTCGTTTTAACTTCGTCGATAATTAATTTTCCGTCGTTATTATTTAAAATAAAACCATTTTAAATAATCAAAATTCAATAAATTTGCCAAAATAAAAATTTTAAACTGGCCCAGAATTTCCGGGTTGTTACAATTTTGATTTAATGTTGTCATATAGTGGGGAATCCCTATCCACTAACGGCTTACTGGTGTTTTATATGCAATGTTTACGACAATGTATAAACAGTGTAAGGGTAAAAATGTAATCCTGCTTATGCTATTTTGATATTTTACTTTACTAAATAGACAGTATTATAATAGTGCATTATATTATATGTTATTAGTTTAACGGATCCTTAGACGATGGAAATCCCAAACATCTTTTAAGTTACTGATACATTTCATTGAATATTTCACTTGAGTTGATTCACTTATATAAGAATGTTAGTCTTGATCCATTTTGTTTTGTTTTGGATCATTGCTCGGGTCAGATCGAGTATTGTAGTATTGAGATTTCATCTTTCGAAGCTGGAGACTGTTGAAGACATCATCTCTATCTATTGCATCTGGTTATTTCTTCTTTGTATTTGAAACTCTTGTATTGAAACTTCCGTTGTATTTGATTTTGTAACTCTGATATTATGTAAAAGTTTAAATTTTATTTATTAGCTTCATGAACTACTATTTTATTTTATTTATTCCGATGCGAGATTTTTTTTGTGTCTGTTATTCCATGAGTTGATTTATTAAACCCATAGATATAACATTCTTTCATTTCGAACGGTTCGAGCTGGTTTTATTATCGGCTTGAAGCGGTCGAAAAGTAGGTTTGTTACACTTTTTGTATAATCATCTATATTTTCATTTTATATGGCAGTCAAACTGTAATAGTAGCGTGGAGTTACCTGATTCAGTGGTTGGAGCTAAATTCAAGCTGCTGAGTTGGTACAAGTAGGGAGAAGTGGTTGCGGAGGGAAAAATATTTTCTATAAATCATACTGACTTGGTTCACTTCAAACCATTAGGGCTTAATGCATGGAGAATTTTTGTCGAGTTTGCGGTGAATGTAGAAGCTTTTTTATGGTGAAGCACAGATGAGCTTTAGGTGGTTGGAGATGCAGTAGGGTCCACAATTGCATGGAGCAAAGAGTATATCTCTTTTGATCTTAGTGGCTGAATAGGTGCTTTTAGGAGTTTAGCATAGCATTTCCATAGTTTATATCAAGCACCATTTATTTTGATATTTGCATTTGTTTTTCCTTTCTGCGACAGTTTAGTTTGTTATTATGGACTATGTTTTTTGTTTATTTGAATATTTTGTAGTGTTTGCAAACCCTTTTTAACTCTGCCAATGTAAGTATATATTGCTGGTCCCAAGCCCAGATAAAGGATGAGGGAGAAAAAGGTAGTCGTGATGGTCAGTCTCATGTCATTTTTATCTAACTCAGGTGTGCACTACAAAACTTTAGAATTGTAATATATATTTTCTATGTCCAAAAGGGATTGGGTGATTGGAAGTCCATGTATTTCATATTTGATAAAAATGTAACCCTTAGGCAGCTCTCAAGGCTATTTCACTAAGTAAGGATGACAGAAATGAGGAAATATCAGCTCTTAGGAAACAATTAGAGGTATCATAGTTTGTCTTCCCCATCGTTATTTCCTTTCTTCTCAAATTTTTTTGAAGCTTTAAAATATTTGTCCACATTGTCATATCAAACAGCAAGAGAACAATCTACAATTGCATAATATAATCTAAATGTGGCTGAAACCAAATCTCTTCATTCAATAATGGAAAGATTGATCTTAACATAGGAGGAGGTGGTTTTCTAATTTGAAGCATGTTTTATTTATTTATTTTTATGTATATATATATATTATATTATTAATCATGATTTATTCTTCTGGGTAGGAGGTTGTTCTGAAAAGGTGTTGGCTTGCTCGATACTGTGGTTTAGTTGTTCGTTATGGTAATATACTTTATTATATTACATTTTACAAAGTCATATGTTTCATGTTCATATTAGATCAACCAATTGTCATGCCATTGAAGTAAGGGTACTAGTTGATATTTGTGATAATGTGCCCGTGACCCTCGCTCTAGACCCAATATGTGCCCGTGATCCTTCTAATGACCCCATTTAAAATGTGAATGGTTTTGGCCATTTGAAAACTCTTAAGCCAGATTGGAAATGCAGATACAAGTACTGATGTTAGCATTATTCCTCCATTTAGCAATGATGCCTCCGGGAGGTGAAATAATTTAAATCAATTATTTCGAATTTTTACATAATTGGAGTTTGAAGTTTTTTTTAATTAAAGGTAGTTGAAAACCAAAAAAAATATTACTGCATAATTGATAAAGGTCATGGTAAACTATTTTTTATTTTATTTTTTTTACAGGTGCTTTTATGCCAATCTTGTTAGAAGAGCTATGTTTAGTGGTTGTCTTTATTCAGAGTTTACCGTTCAATTGGCTTTATCAGCAAATCATTAAAGCACAACCTCTAGATGGGAAAGAAAACCCATAGTTTCTTTTACAAACGATGGTCTTCTTCCTCCTTGCGAATGTTATAATCTTATTAACTCTACTTTTTCTAGTGTCTAGTTATTCATATATGAAGACCTGAGTTGTTACATGAAGACCTGAGTTGTTACCATGGCTACTTTCGGGTGTTAAAAAGCTTATGTCTTCACAATTTACATTTACATTTTTGATTTCATCTTCAAATTCAGCACTAACAATAGTTTCACTGCATCTTTTTCTCTCTCTATATTTTCAAGTATACATTCGTGGTTAATATTTCTGCTACTTGACCTAAAGTGTAATTTCTTGACAATTCACATTATTGTGTTCTGGGTTACTATTTCACCGGATTTCGTGTACCCATTTTCTCAATTTTCATGTATGTATTCCTCATCCTCGTCTCTAGCTACATGACCTAAAGTACTCATCAAATTGACACCTTATGGATCCTCATTTTCACCAAATTTCACAGAATTATTATCCATATTTTCAGGCTCATGAATCTTGTGCCCTTCATTATGAGCTAGAAAGCTTGTGCCCTTGTCTTTATTCACCATAGTAGACCCTGTATACTTTTTTTTAAAAGAAAATTAAGCAAGCAGTTTTTGATTTCCTTGAAAGAAAAAAAGTATGTGTCATGTATTACTTATACTCTAAGCATATATATATATGATTAATATTTGCATAGGTAAAGTTGCCAACAATACTATTCAAACTAGATATGCAATTAAAACCATAATTTGCATGAAAGCATCAGACCACACGTAACATCAATGCAACATAGCACTTGAAGGGATCTAGTCTCCACCTCACTTGTAAAAGTCAAAGTCATTGTTTTGCTTTTTCACATTTGTTCTGTAGCCTTTCTCGGAATCTTTTGGAAGAATAACATATCAGTTTTTTGACATATTTTTGTGATCTCCGCTGCATTAATCTTATCAGGTCTTGGTACGTAATCTTCCAAATCAACCTCATTGTTGAGATTCATTTTAGTTGTGCATACTTGGAAAATTAGCCTCTTCTGTCTTCTGTCAGGTAAAGGAAACTCAAATTTTCTGTCAAGTCTACCAGGACGTAAAAGAGCAAGGTCCAATGTATCTGCTCTGTTAGTTTCCATGATAACCTTCACATTCACTGTTTTGTCAAACCCTTCCATCTGATTCAACAATTCCATAAGGATGCGCTGAACTTCCCTATCAGCTCCAGTTTGAGCATCAAAACGTATTGTAACAATAGCATCAACCTCATCGATAAATATAATTGCAGGTGCATTTTCCTTAGCCAAACGAAAAATATCTCTAACCATCCTAGGACCCTCACTCAAGTAGTTCTGAACAAATTCAGAGCCAACAACTCTTATAAAAGCAGCAGTTGTGTGATTTTCCACAGCTTTGGCAAGCATGGTCTTACCCGTGCCAGGCGGGCCATAAAGAAGCACTCCTCTTGGAGGATCAATACCAGTTTTCTTTTATAGGTCGTGATGAGTAAGAGGTAATTCAACTGCCTCACGTATTTATTGCTTCTGTATATCGCATCCTCCAAGAGGCAAATACTCAATTCCTCTTATGGAGGCTGAACATCGACGAGGGCATTTGTGTGTCTATGCAACGCAACCAAAGCACTAGGTCTCAACGATTCCCCGGTTATTGCGCTGAGAATCCTCAAATAGAAATTTGATCCAGTAGTAGTCCCAACGATTCCATTAGTCTGATCCACCATCTCCATGAATTGTCCAATCACCAGCGGAACCAAATGGATCCAATTGACCTCTTCTTATGCACGTAGGTACTCGCGCTTTAGGTTCTTAAGCTCATTTTGATATAATTCTCATGTATTTGTTGAACTCAATGCCGCGTCGGAGAGATTTGAGTGTGGAATAGAGGTCATCCTCAAATGTTGGTTCGTAAGTTTTCATATTTGAAAATATAAGCAGCTTTCTTCTTCTTTTGATATGTCAATATAGAGATATTTTGGGATGAAGAGAAAAATTAAGAAGCCTGTATATACTGGTTTTACTTCCTTATGTAATTATCTTTAGTGTATATTTTTAGAGAATTGAAATTTTCAAATTTTGACATTTCGGATGTTGTCAAATTTTGTCAAATTTTAATGTGCAGAATTTACAAATAGGCGCGTTCTTGACTGTGGCCGAGCAAAGCTTTAGAAACTTCAAAGTCAAACTTCATTGTGGACCAAAGGAAAAATTTTGATCGTGTTGGTTCATAACAAAATGTAGTTTTCCACTTCAGGTTGATTTCCAGACAATGCATGTGCAGTCACTTGCCTTTGAGGATGAGCTTTTCGAGGGGCAGTTTCTAAAGCAGAAGAACTACTTCCTTCACTTTGATAACCACATTGAAATTTTACAAATCTGTTCAGAACATCTTCCTTCCATAAGTCTTCGCACTGCAATCATAGTCTAATACCGTGTCCTAGCTTTTTATTTCTATTTTATATGTAATATCATTTATCGTCTATGGAATAAAATGTTGATGTCCTTTTAAAAGCACTAGCAGATATATGAAGTTTGTGGCCATCAAAACATTTGTATGTAATTATACAATAGAAAGAAACATTGTCAATTATATCATATAACAATATTTATGTATAGTTGCGAAACATGGAATATGAAAGTATTATTGTTGAGTATGATATTTATCATGTTTGTGAAATGTCATACATGATGTATATATTACGGTTGTGTCGTTAAAATGTTGTATTAAGTTCAGTTACGATGTTTTAAAATTGTAGTCAATAATCATAAAAAACTTTTCTTCAGTTACGATGTTTTACAATTATTTACCATTGTTTTAGAATTCAATTTACAATGTACCAAATCATTGTAAAAGTTATTAAATAATGATTTCTTAGGACCGATGTAGAAGAGGTTTCATCAATATTGATTGTACGTTATTGAAAAATTATTTTACAATATTTTTGGTCTGTTGGGAATACCACTATAAAATTAGCAAACACAAAGTTGAAATTTGGATGTAATAAGTTTGTTTAGAATGTTTTAAAATTGTAGTCTAAAATCTAAACCAAACTCTTTTTGAATGTTGCACGCCTTACTATTTATAATATTTTTCCACCGTTCTAAGCCCATATTTACAATGTATAAAATACATTGTAAAAGGAATTGACGATTTCTTTTAGATGATGTAGTTGGAATAATCAAAGAATTCCAGAGTGAGATTTAACAGAAGAAAGTTGTAAAACTAAACTATAAATCTTTTATTCAGAAATGAAATTGATACTTTACAGTTTGATAACGCCACATATATATAGTAGAATATATATGTGGCCTCGGCTTTGAGCCAAAAGCAATAGAAGCCCAATTACCGTTGTGTACAAATATAATACAGTATATGTGGTTCTGTTACGTTCATTATTCACAATACCCCTCTCAAACTCTTCTAGGGTTAGGGTTTGCGGCAATTCGAGAATAATGATCGAAACTACGACAATTTAGAGAGAAAGATGACAATTGAAGTTTTAGGCTATAGTACACTTCACATCTTTGTTGTATGATGAGTGACGAGCCTGCAGTTAGCTTATTCGGGGATGTAAGACATGTTCCTCATTCATAGCTTCAGATCTGCTTCATCAACATTCAGATCTTGTTTCAGGCATGTTAATCAAGGCTTATAGAGTGGTTTAGTAAGTATATCGACTTTTTGGTATGTTGTTGGTATGTATCTCACTCTCAGTTTTCCATTAATGACTTGTTCTCTAATAAAGTATAGATCTAGTTCAATGTGCTTCATCTTTGAGTGTAATATTGGGTTAGCAGTTAGGGATATAACACTTATATTGTCGCACCAGATTATTGGAATCTTATCTGATTTAACTTTAAGTTCACTGAGTAGAGACTCGATCCATAATATTTCTGCTGCTATACTGGAAACACTTCTGAATTCAGCTTTAGTGCTGGATCTAGATATTTTTGTCTGTTTCTTTTCACACCATGAAATAGGATTTTTGCCAAGATATATACAGTACACAGATGTAGATTTTCTGTCCTCTTGATCAGTTCCCCAGTCTGCATTTTCATATGTATTTATGTTGAATGTTTGACTTGCCTTTAAAATTGTTCCTTGATTGATTGTCCCCTTGAGATATTTAAGAATTCTTTTGACTGCCTTCCAATGATTGTCAAGTGGTTTTTGCATGTATTGGCTGACTTTGTTTACGTTGTATGCAATGTTTGGTCTAGTTATAGTTGCATATTGCAGAGCTCCAACTATGCTCCTGTTATGTTTGTCATTTTGGGTGTATTCTCCTTTGTGTTTTGATAGTTGATTGCTTGTGAACATTGGAGTAGGAAGAGAGTTGGCATTGTTTATGTTAGCTCTAGAAAATATTTCTGAAATGTATTTCCTTTGATTGAGATGCATCTTTGAATTTGCTGTTCGTTTTACTTCTATTCCAAGGAAGTAATTTAAGTTCCTAAGATCCTTAATAGAAAATTCTGAGTTAAACATCTTAGTAACATTGTTGTTTTCCTGCATACTACTGCCTGTAATAATAAAATCATCAACATATATTAGAATGTATGTTATGCAGTTATCGGAGAATTTAATAAATATTGAGTTGTCTGATTTTGATGAGATGTATCCATGCTTAATGAGTGTTAATTTTAGCTTGTCGAACCACATTCTAGGTGCCTGTTGTAGGACATAAATTGTTTTGTTGAGTCTACACACTAAATCTTTGTCTCCTTTTTGGTTGAAACCTTGAGGTTGTTCCATGAACACTTCTTCCTACAAAACACTATTAAGGAATGCATTATTTACATCTAATTGCTTAATGTTCCAATTTCTACATAAAGCAATAGTAAGAATAATTTCTGATTGAGGAGGGTTTCGCAACAAGTGAAAAAGTTTCAGAGAAATCAAAACCATACTGTTATGAATACCCTTTTGCAATCAATCTTTCTTTATGTTTTGCAATTGAACCATTAGAGTTTTTCTTTAGTTTGAAAGTCCATTTACAACCAACAATATTTTTATTGATGGGCTTCTCAACTAAAGTCCAAGTTTTGTTTTTAATAAGAGCATTATACTCTTCAACCATAACAACCTTCCAATTTTCACATTGAACTGCTTCAGTACTGTACGAAGATGGTTCTTCATGCAAAACAGCAGTGTAAATAGTTTTTGGTTTAAATACACCACATTTGGCTTTGGTGAGCATTGGATGTGTAATGGCCCGCAAATCTGTACTATTTGAGTTGACTACATACATCATACATCCAACCCAAATATCACAGAAATATGAATCATTTTTTTTAGAAGAACATAAATAACAATATAGAACCTCACATCGCAGCGGAACAAAATATAATATATCATAATTTTTGAAATAAAACTTTTTAACTATATAACATATACTTATCAGAATACAACACTTACAACACATCGGAAATAAAAATACTATATATCTAACACTGAAGCCTCCTGCTCCAAGCTCCTTTAGATAGATCTGTAAAATCCTGAACTACTTGACTGCCCGTACAAATTTGGGTACCCAAGTGTTTAGGTAAAACAAAACAAAATAAACTCTGGGTCAGTCATGGGACTGTTATGAGTAAACAATTTAAAACGGTTTGAGAAAATGAACGATATCTCATAAGACCACGCCGTATAACACGGAACGGATTTTTCCCATATGAGAATCCAAAACACTTGATTTAACTTTCAAAATCCTTTTGAAAGAAACGATAATCTTTATATCAAAACTTTTTGGATATTATAATAGTGTCTAAATCAAATAAATAGAAATCTAGTGGAATGCTTTCATCTCACGCTCCATATACATAATATACGATCAAAACCGCAGGCACTTATTTGGTGATGAATTTCCAACTATGACAAGGTATGGAACAACCTTCTGTTAGTGTATCTCTAGAGGAGAATACATTAGGTTCAACAAGAACATCTTGTAACCCGGCCACACATGACCGACCACTCATTTCGCTTGAGTGTATCGAATGTATATCACCAACGGTTGGGATCAGCAACCGTTTTCCCGAATGGGAAAGCATCGAATAGAATAAAGAATGAAATGAATTTCTCTAGATAGGTGATAATACACCCTAATTGGGAGCTACCCACTTAGCCATGCTGCCTGCCCGATTTTTGTCCCTTCCCGGTTGTTGAGGCCTGAGGTTATGCTTACTTATCATTCATTGATAACACAATCACTTTGAATGCCACATTGTCAGATCCGTAAATCATTAATTGATTTGCACAAATATATTCTGGAAATTACGCTAAGAGAATAAATTCTCCGCCACCATATATATCTATACATACCAATATGTATGATCATTGGACATACTATGTCAGACACTCGTCCATATACGTTCGTTTTTGGACTGAACGAAACTGAAGGCACAATTTCCATTAATAGAAAAAGCCCTTGCACTTTACTCCATCTTCGATTATCTTCATATAATCTGATTCGCAATGCTACTGCCAATACGGAGTGGTTCTCGGATAATAATCCAACCGGTCTCTCCATATTGATAACGATATTGGCAAATACTTCGATAGTCGTTTATTTAACTATCGAAGAAAAACAAACAAACATTCATCCATAACATCAAACAATCACTGGGCCCGTTAATTAATATTTCATTAATTAAATCACTTCTCCATTTCCTTGTCAAAATTTGTTAACCAAATATTTTCAGTAATCATCTTGGCCTCTTACGCTATTTGGAGAACATTTCCAAATATCAACTTCTTTTATTTTCTATATTTAGAAAATATCATTTATTTATAATTGGAAAACATTCCAATTACTTATCTCTTTCACGGCCGTTCATTTCTACACCCAGGAAATATTTATTTATTATATTTCCAAAATTCCACTTACTTGTGTTAAAAGAATGTTGTATAAAACATCGTTACGAACAACCCAAAACATTGCATTCAATTAACTCTTATTCAAACATTTATCTTCGATACTGAATCTTGTTATTTATCGGATTAAAATGAAATTAATCAAGTTGGGGTGTAACTACCTCTCAGACCTTGACTGAATAACATTCTTAACTTCAAAACGAACAAGACTGCTTATCTTGAATAATTAATATCATAAAAACTCATTTTTTCATTTTAAAAAAGTATATATGATTCTCTATTCTATTTTTACCATATATAATTATAGATTTCCTTTTTGTTTATAATATTCTATTTTTAAGTTTGTTTCCTTAACGAATTCAATATATATTGATATATTGATTTCTAGTTATCCAGTTTTCTTAAAAATATTCTAACTCCTTAAATTTTAGGAATATTTCGCCATATCCTCTTTTGTCCCGGTCGATAGTTCAAACCTCAACTCGCCTCTCTAGGCCCTTTTTATTCAAAACGAAAATCAAAAAGCCAAGTGGCTTGCCGATTCGGCGCATAAAATCTCATATGGAATTTAAACGTGTACCTTTTTGTCGGGCACTTAAATTATAATCTTCATACACTTCATTCCATACCTGTCTAAACCATATACGTCCATTCTCAATTTATTCCAACTCAATCTGGTTGTTTTAACTCAATTCGCTAATTTATTCTTTAATTAGATCTTTAGCCTGTTTCACTTTTATGTGAACATATCATGTTCGTATATATTTTTAATTAACTTAAAAACTAATCGAATTCCATTCTCAATTCGAGTTTCATATTCGATCCCGAATATGAATTCACAAACCCCGCTCACTTATCCAACGCCTAATTTCGATTCAAAACCCGCTTGACTAATTATTCTTCAAATTAGTTACTTTTGTTCAATAATTAAAAATATGATTTTTGTTTCAAAAATGAGTTCACTTACTCCACTTGATTTCATCTTATTCTATATCTCATGTCTGGATTTTTCTAATGGACTTTCGGATTTTATTTTCTTAAAATCCTTTTATTTATTTAAATAAACCGTTATGGTTTTATATTAGTTATGGCGCTGCTTTTCTGAAAAAATGATTTTGACATATCTCAAAATCTATAAGACGAAATCTAGATTTTTCTTTTCCATTAGAAAACTATTATCAAATCGGTCCTGATGGTTCTTGTTTCAAAGAATTCCGACTTAAACTGAGTTCTATATACTCAATTGAAGTTCGAAACGCCAATTTACGAACTACCGCGCCGCGGCGAGTTCGTTTTAATTATATTTATATATATGAACGTTAAACTTCATTCAATAAATAAATTTCACGTCCATTTCTTAAATATTAAATATAAACTAAACCCGTTTACCAAATCTAATTAAATATTTCGATTATTCCTAATCGTCGATTAATTCGTAACTCAGTTATACATTTATTTATACTTCGATCTTCTATATTTAATTCCAATTCCTTTTATAAATAAATTATTTATAAAATCCAATATAATCGAATTTCAATTATAAACCCATTGAATTTTTCTCAATTCAATTTATATTTCGAATTCCGAAATATAAGCAAATCGTTCTATTTCAAAACACTTCCCAATTCACTTTTAAATTCATATCTGAATTTAAATTTTAAATTATCCAAATGATAATTATCTCACTTAATTTATAAACGTTGTTTATAAATTTAACTTCCTTGTTTTATATA
Source organism: Allium sativum (assembly GCA_030737875.1). Lineage (NCBI taxonomy): Eukaryota > Viridiplantae > Streptophyta > Magnoliopsida > Asparagales > Amaryllidaceae > Allium > Allium sativum. The sequence continues at coordinate 734,743,928 of CM060924.1, read as the reverse complement.
TTAAAACAAGTTTCCAATTCAAAATTCTATTTGAAAATCCATTCTTTTTATATTCTGAATTCCGAAATAAAAACCGTCATTCCCTTTCCGAAATGATTTCAACTTTCTATTTTTAAATTCAAACTTGAATTTAAAATTACAAATTATCTTCTGATAATTAATTCGCTACAATTATAACATCATATATAAATTTACTTGTTTTATTTATCAAAACAAGTTCCATTTAAAATTTTATTTAAAACCAAAATCTTATTTTTGGAATATTCTATTTATTAAAGCTTATATATATAACACAAAAATTATTTTCATATTAAATTTTTAGTTTATCTCATACGATTCAAATATCTTTTCTTAAAAGTATTTTATTTAGATAAATTCGACCTAATCGAATTCAAATCATAAATCCATACGGATTTATTTTAATTCAGTTTATATTCTGAACATAATAATAGATTTTATCGTTTACTATTTAAAACGATTTTCAATTCTCATTTTAAATTCACATTTGAATTAAAATATTCATATTATCCAATGATAATTTATTCCTCTTCATTTATAAACACCGTTTATAAATTCATTTCAATTCCCCGCATTATTTAATTTATAAACACCATTTAAAAATTCACTGCAATTCTCTTCATTAATTAATTTATAAACACCGTTTACAAATTTAGTACTTGTTTTTATTATTCAAAACAATTTAACATTTCTTGTCCATTCGAATTTCAAATTCTATATTGGAAAAAAATAGAATTTTCCATTTAAATAACAAAATTACTTTTCACTGCATTTTTATAAATTAACATCTAGGCCTAATGATATTTAAACAATCAACAAATAGCCAATTATCAATCACAGGTTTTATAACACATCATATACGATAATATATATGAAAACAAACAAATAATAATATTTTTGAGGAATCCAGTTGTGTAACAACCCGGAAAATCTGGGCCAGTTTAAAATTTTTATTTTGACTAATTTAATTAATTTTGAATATTTAAAATGAATTATTTTAAATAATAACGACGGAAAATTTATTTTCGACGAAGTTAAAACGAATAAATTTATTTTAATTATATAACGAGCCAGAAATGGCCCTGTAGTTCGAAAATTCGATTTCGAATTTCAAATGAATATACAGAATTCGTTTTAAGTCGGAATTGAACGAAACAAGAAATCTTTGAATTTGTTTAATCATATCTTTCTAAGAAGCCAAGAAACCGAGATTTCACTTTAAAAGTTGAGAGATATGTCCAGTTTAGAATTCTTGAAAAGTCGCTGTGGAATTCATATATATTTTAATATATATAAAGCCCTTGAAAATGTAAATTTTGCAAACGACCTCGGTTTTCGACGAAACCACTTTTGTTGGATCCGGGATGTCAAATTATTGCTAGGTTTAAAAATTCATAATTTTCTAAATCAATATGTGAGCGTGGCGAAGTTAAACGTGTTTTGACAGTTTCTGTCAAATCGGGTCGACCAGAAAATGGCCATTTTTCAAACGATCTCAGAATTTGACGAAATTATTTTTGTTAGGGTCATATCGTTAATAAGAAGCTAGAAAATATTTTTCGGGAATTTTTAAAGACTGTATGCGGACCCGGTAAATTGAAATGTGCGTTCAAATTGTATATATACTGATGTATGTTTTAAAATCAACGGAAACTGATCGTAATGATCGAATTGGCCTACGATACATATCCCATTATGTTTGGAATGGGGGTAATACGCTAGGGACGACAGTCGGAGAGTTCGATTTCGAGTTCGACATTGAAAGTTGTTTTTTTTAGGTTTAAATATATTATAATATATAAAATATTATAAAACCCTTTATACTCCCTCTCCCCTTCCCCGTTTACCATTCAAACTCAGAAATAAAATTAAAAAAAAACGTCGATGCTCCTCGATCCGCCACCGTGTTGCTCCGGGCGGAGCCCCACTGCGTCGGCGTCAAGCGCCGCCTCCCCCTCTCGCACCTCCGCTCCTCTATCCAAACCACCCCTCTTCGATCCAGTCGAGTGCCACCCCTTGTGAACCCCAAATCGCCAAACCCTAGTTCAAGACCACACGCCACCAACCGACCCCGCCACCGCCCAGTGCTTCCCCCACCTCTCCTCCTCCCCTCGAGTGCGGGTCCCCATCTTCAATTAGCCCAAAACGAGACCATTTCCTCCCCCTTTTTCTCGATTAACTATAAGTGTTTTCAGTTTTATTTATTTATAATCGGACTTAGATTTTTATTTATAACCTGAGTTGAGATTTTTATTGATAATCAAGATGAGATTTTTTATATAGTGAAAGGTCGTATTTTTATATAGTGAAAGGTCGTATTTTTATAAAAGGAAAGACGATAGTTTTATAAAAGGAAAGACGATATTTTTATATGAGGAAAGACGATATTTTTATATAATGTAGAGTTTAAAAATATTATTCTTATATGTGTTTGATAGTAAAAATATAATTTTTATTATATGTAGAGAGTAAAAATATAATTCTTATTAAGGTAGAGTAATAAAAATATAATTTTTATATCTTAGAAAGATTAAAAATATAATTTTAATATAATCAAGAGGTTAAAAATATAATTTTTATATGATAGAATGGATAAAAATCCGATTTTTATATAGTGGAGGCTATAAAAATATGATTTTTATAAGATAGAGAATACAAAGATGCGATTTTTATATATGTAGCGGGATAAAAATTCGATTTTTATATAAGTGAAGTAAAAATAAAAATTCGATCTTTATATAAGAAGAAGCGTTGTAAAAATATATATCATTTTTATATATAAAATGCCAGTATAAAAATGTGATTTTTAATAATCAACTGCGTGAAACAGATGGCGAAGGAATCAAAATGAAATCCGAACGGTTCAGAAATCAAGACTTCCTACATATGAAGAGTTGTGGCGTTTGGATTAGCCTTCGGTGAGAACTTCTCACTTTAAATTTTATTTCCTAGTTAGAAATATATACTAGGATGCAGACGGTGTTTGTAGCACCCGACACCATCGTCCACAGACCATGGACTTGTTTGTTTGGTTGCATAGATTGGTTAGAATATTTGAGTTGAATTTGATTGTTTGGTGAAATGGAAATTGTTTTGATTGATATGTGTATGGCGTGGGCCATCACTAGACCGGGGATAAGGCTAGGCCTTGTCCCGTTTCTAGTATCGTTCCGTTATGCCGCCGAAATTTTCTAAAATATGTTAGAAAAATAAAAATATCATTTTTATTGTGTAAATGAACTGAATAGAAATTCATGTGTTGAAATAAAATATTTTATCGTTAAAAATATAATTTTTAACGTGGAAGTGAATAAAATAAAATATTCATTTACAGACCAGACGGTTTGTTTAGTTACACTGATTTGACTGATCTTGATTGGGACGATAAATTTTACACGTCGCCCAACTGCACAAATAAAATCTGTGTTTGTTGATGTGAAACCCCACACGGGTATTGGGATGTACACTAGTCCCAATAATAAATTGTATGTCGATCGATAGGTTGACAGACAGTTGTGTTGTGCACTTTGGATGATGGTTGATTATTTATCGTGGCTGTTATATACATGTCGTGTATGGAATCCATATAATTAACCTTATATGGTAATTGATTGGGCCTCATTCCAATTTAGAAATTAAAGAATATAATATATAAATCCATGTGTTGAAAGAAATATATATATTCATGTGTTGACAGTACTCATTCGTTGAGATTAGTCATGTGTTGAAATAAAACATATTAAATAAGAAATATATTTTTTCATGTGTTGACAGTACTCATTCGTTGAGATTAGTCATGTGTTGGAATAAAATATTCATGTGTTGAAGAAAAATATTCATTTTTTGAATAAAATAAAGAAGTTATTGAAATATATAAAGCCGTGTTGGTTAGATTTGCGCCATTTTGACGTGAGCGATATTTATATCGATTTTATTCGAATATTGAAAAAGAAGTGATTTCAAAATATAACGTTTTGAAAATATTATCATTTATATATATCAATGATGTGGAATATTCAATTTCGATTTAAAATTAAATATGAAGTTGAAATCGTTTTGAAAACGAATTTAAAACGATTTATAAAAGACGTTTAGAATTGAAATCGATGAAAAATATATAATATATATATATTATATATATTTAATGGCTAGAATAGAATGCGCCGCTTCGCGGCAGTTCGTGAATTTCGACCATTGACTTCGAATTGACGTTACGGGAGATCCGACTGTCGGATTATCCTGAAATCGATACCGTTGGGTTCGTATCGAAAAGAGCTTTCCAATGAATATTTGAAATTTGAAACCTAACGGTTGGACTTGGAGATACGTCCAAATCAAATTTAGAAAAGGTCACTGTAAGTGCAGTTCGACGACCGTTATTGGAAATCGACTGTACGGGCCTTAATAAAATTATTAAAAATATCTATAATTTGTGTAAAATCAAACTATATGAATTGAAGAGAACTAGGACGAAAAATTCCCTATTTGAAAGGATACAAATATATTTTTATCGAAATGAACTAGTTATGAACTAGAATTAAAATCCAATATTTTTAAATAAATGAATTGGATTTGAAGCGGTTTTAAAAATATTCGGAATTTGATATTGAATATAAGCCGATATATTTTCTATTCAGAGCCTTGTATTTAATATCAAATGATATTTTGGGTTTATCGTGAACCGTGTTTTAAATGACGTTGGTTCTTTAACCCAGCTAAAAGATTAAAACTAAGTGGAGTTTTAATGAATCTTTAATTAGATTGAAAAGATCGAGAATGGAGTATCACCAGTTTGCTCCAGAGCGGTAGTTAAATCTTTAACTAGATTTAAACGTGAAATGGTAATTAACTTTACCGATAACACCGTGGTGTTAGAAATGGAGTATTACCAGTTTTGCTCCCTGGGATAAATAGGTTGGGATTGGGAAATAAAATAAATAATTACTTCAGTGTGGTTCGCTAATCCCGACTAGTTTGAAATGATATTCAAAGGAAGATTAAAGAATAAATTTCAAGGAATTTATCTTTGATAAAATTAATGGGAACCTTTCCCTAATAATGTGAAATTTAGAAACTAACTGTAGGTTAGTTAAGAAGAATGGTTTCTTGGATATTGATCTGATGTTGGTTTCGGCCTTCGGGGTTAATATTTGGGGAATTGTTCTCTTGCTAATTTACGGTTAGTGACTGATGAATTGGAATGAGGCGTACGTTGTGTTTGTGTAACATTTGTTTATTATATACGTGGGTTATTCGGAAAGGCCGGGTTTTACCCATTCTGAATAACCGATTCGACGTTATGTCGAAGATGAAGACAGTGGTAGATGACCGGATGGTATTCACATCGTTTGGGTGATTACTGATAATCTTGATTGGGCTGTACACCCAAGATGAGGGAATCAGTTGGTGATCGTCCAGACGTACTTGGAGATCGACGGATATGCGAGGACCTCTGCCCTGTATTGGACATACGGGGGAGGAATAAGGTGCCTCCGGTTTTGTTCAGACCCAGAATAGACTTGTAAATGGATTGTGTGTCTGACATTGGATTTGATTCTGTGTGATTGATTTCTATTAAATATATATCTGTTTGGCGGCGGGGAATTTATTCTCTTTCTTAACGCCCTTCTCTGAGACGTACGAGCTTAGAGGTTATATATCGATAGATATCAATCGCATAGCATGAATTGCCTGTGTGGCATGCCTAAGTGGCAATTGATCAAGGCTTCTGTTGAAAAGCAGAGTCTTGTGGTTGATGATCAAAGCACAGCCTTTGTGGCACCGCTTTGTGTAACGTGAATTCGCGAGCCTCACACCTCGGTATGAGTCAAAAACGGGATACGGACCGTTGGGAGAGCACGACGTTTCTTTCTAGCTATGGGTGGTGTCGGTGCTTAAACTGGCCGACATTTATATACTTTTCACCTGTGTGGTTGTTGGATGAGGCACCTCGATATTAGGTCTGTTAGGACCAGGAAACGTGTGCTCAGGAATTGCCAATCCTCTAAAGTAAGAGAGGACCGACCCAGCTGATTCCAAGGATCATAGTGGGGTCCTGAGACATTTGCTAGAGTGTCTCGAGTCGAAGAGGAGCTTGCCCCTTGCCTCGACTCATGATGGAATCCAATTTCCAATACGTGTGATTCGGTTTTTTTTGTAGAGCCTAGTATGGCGACATAGTATATGGTAGCTATGCCGTCTATGATTGATATATTATGATTGAAATTGTTTTCTTCACTTATAGTAATAATAAAAGATGAAATTTCGCGTATCAAAGCATTCTTTGGCTGTTATAAGGGAAAACCCTATCCTCCGGCTTGCGTTGCATTGTGTGATGGGACCTGGGTCTTATAACAGCTTCATTGTTCTTTACTTTAGCATTGCGCTGTTTGTTTAATCACTGGTATTCTTGGGGTAAAAACCTATTCCGTGTTATACGGCGTGGTCCCTTGATTTACCGAACTTTAAAATAAGAATTTATAACTGTTTTAGTTCTCACACCAGTCACATGACTGACCTAGAGTTTACTGTTTTAACCTAAACCCTGGGTGCCCTTATTTTCTGCTCGGGCAGCTACTGGTTGGGTTTTGCAGATTTATATTCACAGGACCTGGTTTATAGCTGAAGTGATATTCAGAAAGCTCTGTATCCGTGTATTTCTATCAGTTATGTTTTGTATTATTTTTCCGCTGCAGTATTGTATCTAAATCTCTGATTCTCTGTTGTATAATATTTATTCATACTCTGTATATTCTTGTATTCTGATGGAATTGTTGTAATAAACAACGAAATGTTCTTCTGTTTGTGTTCTATTTTGTCGTGTTCTCAAAGCAATCCGGGCTTTCCTTACCGGGGAAATTCGGGTCGTTTCATTTTGGTATCAGAGCTTTGGTTTACAAAGCTCGAGAACAAGACACGTTAGAACCAAACGAAAGAATTCATCAGAAATTGGATTAGTAATATCCAATAAGAATGGCTCGTTAGAGATGAGATCAGCAGTATCCTAGAATGAGCCGAAGAGTATATTTTTGAAATAAAAATGAAAAACCAGTTTTGTTTTGAAAATTTAAACCAATTTATACGTATTTGAATATTCATTTTATATTGAATTTGGACAATCCAATATATAAAGATTTTGCATATACACCTTGCAAACGTATTTTCGAAATTTTAACATACTGGATAGATATAGAATCACACTCTAGTCGCCCGGGCATAATTCTGGTGATGTCGCGACATCATCAGCATTCATGTTCAAGTTTCGAAAGTGCGATATCTATATATTTCCATTAGACTGGTGTGAGAACCAAAACTAGATGGGATTTATTGTTGTGATTTGGCATCAAAAACAGAATTTTCTGTAGATATATCAAAATTATGAAATTGAAACATTAACCAACTAATTGACTGCTGATTGTGTTGTTTGATTTTTGTTTGATTCATTAAAATTTTAAACCATTATGTGAATGTAAAGTATATGTAGCCAAATTGAACTGTATTGAAATTTGCTTGAATTTGCATACATATACATGTATATCCATTGAACAGGTCATAGTAAGGAGGCTAAAGAAGAGGAATAAAATTGTTTGCCCGACAAATAGGTACATGTTTATTATATTTGTTTGGGTGATGCTAATTTTATGAGCCGCTTGGTTTTTCTTTTTCTTTTCATACCACCATTGGATTGGTGAGGGCCATGTGAGGCTATTTGAAATATCACCAAGCTCCCGGTGCAGGGGAGGTTATGGCAAAAAAATTCGAAAATTTAGGGTGTTAGCCAAATTTTTGAAAATTTGAAAAGTTCTTAGAAACAGAAAAGTTGAAGAACTTAAGCCATAACTAAAATAATGAAAGTTGAGTTGATTATAAAACAACTTTCAGCTTCGTTCCTTTTCGAGGACGAAAAGATTTTAAGTGGGGGAGATTGTAACAACCCGGAAAATCTGGGCCAGTTTAAAATTTTTATTTTGACTAATTTAATGAATTTTAATATTTAAAATGAATTATTTTAAATAATAACGACGGAAAATTTATTTTCGACGAAGTTAAAATGAATAAATTTATTTTAATTATATAACGAGCCTGAAATGGCCCTACAGCTCGAAAATTCGATTTCGAATTTTAAATGAATACACAGAATTCGTTTTAAGTCGGAATTGAACAAAACAAGAAATCTTTGAATCTGTTTAATCATATCTTTCTAACGAAGCCAAGAAACTGAGATTTCACTTTACAAGTTGAGAGATATGTCCAGTTTAAAATTCAGAAAAGTCGCTGTGGAATTTATATATATTTTAATATATATAAAGGCCCTTGAAAATGTAAATTTTGCAAACGACCTCGGTTTTCGACGAAACCACTTTTGTTGGATCTAGGATGTCAAATTATTACTAGGTTTCAAAATTCGTAATTTTCTGAATCAATATGTGAGCGTGGCGAAGTTAAACGTGTTTTGACAGTTTTAGTCAAATCGGGTCGACCAGAAAATGGCCATTTTTCAAACGATCTCAGAATTTGACGAAATTAGTTTTATTAGGGCTGTATCGTTAATAAGAAGCTAGAAAATATTTTTTGGGAATTTTTAGAGACTGTATGTGGCCCCGGTAAACTGAAATGTGCGTTCAAATTGTATAAATACTGATTTATGTTTTAAAATCAACGGAAACTGATCGTAACGATCGAATCGGCCTATGATACATATCCCATTGTGTTTGGAATGGGGGTAATACGCTAGGGACGACAGTCGGAGAGTTCGATTTCGAGTTCGACATTGAAAGTTGTTTTTTTTTAGGTTTAAATATATTATAATATATAAAATATTATAAAACCCTTTATACTCCCTCTCCCCTTCCCCGTTGACCATTCAAACTCAGAAATAAAATTAAAAAAAAACGTCGATGCTCCTCGATCCGCCACCGTGTTGCTCCGGGCGGAGCCCCACTGCGTCGGCGTCAAGCGCCGCCTCCCCCTCTCGCACCTCCGCTCCTCTATCCAAACCACCCCTCTTCGATCCAGTCGAGTGCCACCCCTTGTGAACCCCAAATCGCCAAACCCTAGTTCAAGACCACACGCCACCAACCGACCCCGCCACCGCCCAGTGCTTCCCCCACCTCTCCTCCTCCCCTCGAGTGCGGGTCCCCATCTTCAATTAGCCCAAAACGAGACCATTTCCTCCCCCTTTTTCTCGATTAACTATAAGTGTTTTCAGTTTTATTTATTTATAATCGGACTTAGATTTTTATTTATAACCTGAGTTGAGATTTTTATTGATAATCAAGATGAGATTTTTTATATAGTGAAAGGTCGTATTTTTATATAGTGAAAGGTCGTATTTTTATAAAAGGAAAGACGATAGTTTTATAAAAGGAAAGACGATATTTTTATATGAGGAAAGACGATATTTTTATATAATGTAGAGTTTAAAAATATTATTCTTATATGTGTTTGATAGTAAAAATATAATTTTTATTATATGTAGAGAGTAAAAATATAATTCTTATTAAGGTAGAGTAATAAAAATATAATTTTTATATCTTAGAAAGATTAAAAATATAATTTTAATATAATCAAGAGGTTAAAAATATAATTTTTATATGATAGAATGGATAAAAATCCGATTTTTATATAGTGGAGGCTATAAAAATATGATTTTTATAAGATAGAGAATACAAAGATGCGATTTTTATATATGTAGCGGGATAAAAATTCGATTTTTATATAAGTGAAGTAAAAATAAAAATTCGATCTTTATATAAGAAGAAGCGTTGTAAAAATATATATCATTTTTATATATAAAATGCCAGTATAAAAATGTGATTTTTAATAATCAACTGCGTGAAACAGATGGCGAAGGAATCAAAATGAAATCCGAACGGTTCAGAAATCAAGACTTCCTACATATGAAGAGTTGTGGCGTTTGGATTAGCCTTCGGTGAGAACTTCTCACTTTAAATTTTATTTCCTAGTTAGAAATATATACTAGGATGCAGACGGTGTTTGTAGCACCCGACACCATCGTCCACAGACCATGGACTTGTTTGTTTGGTTGCATAGATTGGTTAGAATATTTGAGTTGAATTTGATTGTTTGGTGAAATGGAAATTGTTTTGATTGATATGTGTATGGCGTGGGCCATCACTAGACCGGGGATAAGGCTAGGCCCTGTCCCGTTTCTAGTATCGTGTCGTTATGCCGCCGAAATTTTCTAAAATATGTTAGAAAAATAAAAATATCATTTTTATTGTGTAAATGAACTGAATAGAAATTCATGTGTTGAAATAAAATATTTTATCGTTAAAAATATAATTTTTAACGTGGAAGTGAATAAAATAAAATATTCATTTACAGACCATACGGTTTGTTCACGTACACTGCTTTGACTGATCTTGATTGGGACGATAAATTTTACACGTCGCCCAACTGCACAAATAAAATCTGTGTTTGTTGATGTGAAACCCCACACGGGTATTGGGATGTACACTAGTCCCAACAATAAATTGTATGTCGATCGATAAGTTGACAGACAGTTGTGTTGTGCACTTTGGATGATGGATGATTATTTATCGTGGCTGTTATATACATGTGGTGTATGGAATCCATATAATTAACCTTATATGGTAATTGATTGGGCCTCATTCCAATTTAGAAATTAAAGAATATAATATATAAATCCATGTGTTGAAAGAAATATATATATATATTCATGTGTTGACAGTACTCATTCATTGAGATTAGTCATGTGTTGAAATAAAACATATTAAATAAGAAATATATATATTCATGTGTTGACAGTACTCATTCGTTGAGATTAGTCATGTGTTGGAATAAAATATTCATGTGTTGAAGGAAAATATTCATTTGTTGAATAAAATAAAGAAGTTATTGAAATATATAAAGCCATGTTGGTTAGATTTGCGCCATTTTGATGTGAACGATATTTATATCGATTTTATTCAAATATTGAAAAAGAAGTGATTTCGAAATATAACGTTGTTTAAAATATTATCATTTATATATATCGATGATGTGGAATATTCAATTTTGATTTAAAATTAAACATGAAGTTGAAATCGTTTTGAAAACGAATTTAAAACGATTTATAAAATACGTTTAGAATTGAAATCGATGAAATATATATAATATATACATTATATATTAAATGGACAGAATAGAACGCGCCGTGCCGCAGCAGTTCGTGAATTTCGACCATTGACTTCGAATTGACGTTACGGGAGATCCGACCGTCGGATTAACCTGAAATCGTAACCGTTGGGTTTGTATCGAAAAGAGCTTTCCAATGAATATTTGAAATTTGAAATCTAACCGTTGGATTTGGAGATACGTCCAAATCAAATTTAGAAAAGGTCGCTGTAAGTGCAGTTCGACGACCGTTATTGGAAATCGACTGTACGGGCCTTGATAAAATTATTAAAAATATCTATAATTTGTGTACAATCAAAATATATAAATTGGAGAGAACTAGGACGAAAAATTCCCTATTTGAAAGGATAAAAATATATTTTTATCGAAATTAACTAGTTATGAACTAGAATTAAAATCCAATATTTTTAAATAAATGAATTGGATTTGAAGCGGTTTTAAAAATATCCGGAATTTGATATTGAATATAAGCCGATATATTTTCTATTCAGAGCCTTGTATTTAATATCAAATGAGATTTTGGGTTTATCGTGAACCGTGTTTTAAATGACATTGGTTCTTTAACCTAGCTAAAAGATTAAAACTAAGTGGAGTTTTAATGAATCTTTAATTAGATTGAAAAGATCGAGAATGGAGTATCACCAGTTTTTCTCCAGAGCGGTAGTTAAATCTTTAACTAGATTTGAACGTGAAATGGTAATTAACTTTACCGATAACACCGAGGTGTTAGAAATGGAGTATTACCAATTTTGCTCCCTGGGATAAATAGGTTGGGATTGGGAAATAAAATAAATAATTACTTCGGTGTGGTTCGCTAATCCCGACTAGTTTGAAATGATATTCAAAGGAGGATTAAAGAATAAATTTCAAGGAATTTATCTTTGATAAAATTAATGGGAACCTTTCCCTAATAATGTGAAATTTAGAAACTAACTGTAGGTTAGTTAAGAAGAATGGTTTCTTGGATATTGATCTGATGTTGGTTTCGGCCTTCGGGGTTAATATTTGGGGAATTGTTCTCTTGCTAGTTTACGGTTAGTGACTGATGAATTGGAATGAGGCGTACGTTGTGTTTGTGTAACATTTGTTTATTATATACGTGGGTTATTCAGAAAGGCCGGGTTTTACCCATTCTGAATAACCGATTTGACGTTATGTCGAAGATGAAGACGGTGGTAGATGACTGGATGGTCTTCACATCGTTTGGGTGATTACTGATAATCTTGACTGGGTTGTACACCCAAGATGAGGGAATCAGTTGGTGATTGTCCAGGCGTACTTGGAGATCGACGGATATGCGAGGACCTCTGCCATGTATTGGACATACGGGGGAGGAATAAGGTGCCTCCGGTTTTGTTCAGACCCAGAACGGACTTGTAAATGGATTGTGTGTCTGACATTGGATTTGATTCTGTGTGATTATTGATTTCTATTAAATATATATCTATTTGGCGGCGGAGAATTTATTCTCTTGCTTAACGCCCTTCTCTGAGACGTACGAGCTTAGAGGTTATATATCGATAGATATCAATCGCATAGCGTGAATTTCCTGTGTGGCATGCCTAAGTGGCAATTGATCAAGGCTTCTGTTGAAAAGCAGAGTCTTGTGGTTGATGATCAAAGCACGGCCTTTGTGGCACCGCTTTGTGTAACGTGAATTCGCGAGCCTCACACCTCGGTATGAGTCAAAAATGGGATACGGACCGCTGGGAGAGCACGACGTTTCTTTCTAGCTATGGGTGGTGTCGGTGCTTAAACTGGTAGACATTTATATACTTTTCACCTGTGTGGTTGTTGGATGAGGCGCCTCGATATTAGGTCTGTTAGGACCAGGAAACGTGTGCTCGGGAATTGCCAATCCTCTAAAGTAAGAGAGGACCGACCCAGCCGATTCCAAGGATCATAGTGGGGTTCTGAGACATTTGCTAGAGTGTCTCGAATCGGAGAGGAGCTTGCCCCTTGCCTCGACTCATGATGGAATCCAATTTCCAATACGTGTGATTCGGTTTTATTTGTAGAGCCTAGTATGGCGACATAGTATATGGTAGCTATGCCGTCTATGATTGATATATTATGATTGAAGTTGTTTTCTTCACTTATAGTAATAATAAAAGATGAAATTTCGCGTATCAAAGCATTCTTTGGCTGTTATAAGGGAAAACCCTATCCTCCGGCTTGCGTTTCATTGTGTGATGGGACCTGGGTCTTATAACAGCTTCATTGTTCTTTACTTTAGCATTGCGCTGTTTGTTTAATCACTGGTATTCTTGGGGTAAAAACCCGTTCCGTGTTATACGGCGTGGTCCCTTGATTTACCGAACTTTAAAATAAGAATTTATAACTGTTTTAGCTCTCACACCAGTCGCATGACTGAACTAGAGTTTATTATTTTAACCTAAACTCTGGGTGCCCTTATTTTCCGCTCGGGCAGCTAGTGATTGGGTTTTGCAGATTTATATTCACAGGACCTGGTTTATAGCTGAAGTGATATTCGGAAAGCTCTGTATCCGTGTATTTCTATCAGTTATGTTTTGTATTATTTTTCCGCTGCAGTATTGTATCTAAATCTCTGATTCTCTATTGTATAATATTTATTCATACTCTGTATATTCTTGTATTCTGATGGAATTGTTGTAATAAACAATGAAATGTTCTTCTGTTTGTGTTCTATTTTGTCGTGTTCTCAAAGCAATCCGGGCTTTCCTTACCGGAGAAATTCGGGTCGTTTCAAGTTGGATCCCTCCAACCTGTTTTCCTGTATCTACAGACGTTATCCAACATAAATAATACCCATCCTACTTCGAGGCAGGATATCGCGGTGTAGAAGGTCATCCACTATCATAGTGTGGGGCGCATAGGGTCATCCGCTAATGATACTGCGGGAATCCGCTAATGATACTGCGGGAATCCAACCACCAATATATATATATATATATATAATAGCCACAAACACTGAGCCTAAATAACTGATATATATTTTATAGCCATAATAATATTTCTACGCATTCAAACAACCAACAAACAATTATTTTTAATAAATAAAAACAATTCTAAATAAATTTGAGTGAGATTTACTCATCGAAATTTTCCATTGTTGAATATCCTGGTTTAATTCGGTATACTCTGCTATGAACCCACTCAAACGAAATTTATCGTGTACCTACGGTTATTTAATTTCTTATTGATTAATTTAACTAACTAAAATAAATAAATAAGTTGTTCTATGAAATTAAATTTTTTAGTAAAAATGTATACCGTATTCCCATGCAAAACCCAACCAGCTAAGAAGCGACTCAACAACCTAACAGTAAACTCCATACTGCCTTGGACAACACACACTGCTCCTTCTCTCACCAATTGCCGAACTCGACTCCCCATTCAGTTCACCTGAGCACAACCATCTTAGTCACATAGATCTAAACTTCCTATCATACACCCTACTACCGAACTGATCACCAGTCCATCATCCATTTGCCAAGACACAGGATTGATTTCCCTCAACCTGCCACAACTTACTGTCGAGCTAAAAATTACCCAACACCGGCTTCTGTACATTACCATTAAACCAAATCAAACACCCATCATAACAGTGCACCACTCCGGATCGTTACTTCCATAGCATCATCGGCCTCCACGACATCATATGACACTTCACCCATAGGCATCGCACCCATCCCAAAACCAGAGATCGAACTCTAGATCATCGCGATTCACATAATCCCCGAATCGTTCGAATCACCTCATCGCGCTTCCTGCAATCGCAATTGTTTCCGCCGTCGGGTCGAGCTTCAAGGGTTATCGCAATAACCATCGCGATTTAGATCTCTGTAACGAACTAGTTTTTGGCTCATTCTGTTCAACAATAATTTATTGATTTTATTAAGAGATTAACATAATTGAATAAGTTAAATTTAGTTATTAGAGAAAATTAAGATGATTTTTTTTTTGAATTGTATATTTATGTAAATGTATATAAAAACAAGTAGTGTCATGTATTTTGTTTTATATTTTCCTTTAAAACTTATGTAAATTAAGAATAAACATCATTTAAGTAAGATCAAATGTAATCAACATAAGAAAAAAAACACGAATTACTTCATTAAAAAACAAAGTTACATTAATAAGAAATTTAACAATTTTTGTACTTAAGAATCAAAACAATAAAATGGAGAGATGTAACACCCCGTATTTCTGTTAATACTAATATTCACAAATTAAAAGAATTAATATAGAGAATTTGCACGAAATAGCCTTAAAATGGCATATAACAAATTTGAGATATGTGAATTGCCTTAAAAGGCGAAAAATGGAATTAAGACATTAATTGGAAAATTAATGTGTAGAAATGGTCATAAGTTAATTATGGATTAATTTGAATTCATGAATAGGTGCGTGTGTATATATATATATATATATATATTTATATATATATGGGCAGTTAATGTAAACATGAATAGAAGTTTATTAATTTGCTGAGTGTTTGTTGAGTCACTTCTGACTCATTGCTGAGTCAATAAGATAAACCCCATCTGGGCTGAATGGCTGCGGTTATTTCTAGGTTAAATCTAATGGCCTAAATGAATCCTAACATCTATAAATAAGCGGGTAGACTCTAACCCTAAATCACTTGAAAAATTGGAGAGCTACCGATATGCCGTTGCCATGGAGTTCAGCATAGCCGTCACAAACTAAAGAAGAAGAAGGCCTAATCTACAAACTAAATCTACTCAAATCAAATCAAAAGCTCTCTCTCTTTCTATTTCTCTTCTTTAAAATTGTGAGTATGATGAATCTCACAATATTATTATAAAATAATTTGATTAAGTTATGAACGGATCACAAGAAAGTGATATGAATTGTTATGTATTTGTAAATTATGTTGTGGATCTCTTGTTATGCTATTATGTTATCATATATATGTTGTTATGTTGTAGTGATTATGTTGTAAATAATCCTATGCTATGTCATATGTGATTAATCATGCTATGCTATGTTATAAATCATGTTATGCCATGTTGTAAATCATGCTATGCTATGTTGTAAATCATATCCTGCTATGTTGCAAATTATGATATGCTATGTTGTAAATCTTATATATGTTGTAGATCTCATATTATCACATATGTTGAAATACTTATGTTATATGATAATGATGTCATGTTAAGTTGTGTTGAATCATACAAGTTGTAAAATCATGATGTTAGTATTTATGCGAATTGGATCATGTTTAAAGTTTATGTTTTTTTATAATAGATCTTGATTATGGGAATTTGCCTATTGAGTTAGGTGTACCCATATACATGAATCTACAAATTAATTGGATCTTGAATATGGGAATTTGCCTATTAAGTTAGGTGTACCCATATACATGAATCTATGATTAAATGAATTTTGATTTTTGGGAATTTGCCTATTGAGTTAGGTGTACCCATATAAAACCATATTGTTAATGATGTTGATTCACACATGTCCTATACAAGTTTATGAAATTTGATCAAAATCATATTATGTGAATTATGAATAAGTTGACACCCTTAGATCCATGACATGTATAACCTTATGCAAGTTGTAATGTATGCAAGTTTTACCCCTTGTTATGATTTATTTAGTCACATATATATGTTGTTGTTGTGAATATTTTCTTTTATTCTATGAGTTAGACTAATCAGGTCTAGCATACATTTTGCGAATAAACGTTCAAACGTGGGGTAGGGGTAATATTAGGAAATTAATAAATTGGGGTGCAATTGATATGATTTTGCATGCCTTAAATGGATGTCCATAATTGAGTCAATTATGGACATGGTTAAATTTGGAATTAATTAATAATTCAAGTAGGGAATTATTAAAATTGGGGAAAGTGGATTATTAATAATAATCAATGCTTAGGACACGAGGTTGGACCCGTTTGTGACGTAAACCTGCCCGGACCCGCCCGGCAAATCCAGTAGTCACAAATGTCGGCCCAATGTGAGAGGTCCTAGGCCCAAACTAAAGCATAACAGTTGTAAAGACACGAGGTTAGACTCTTTTATGGTGTAAGACTGCCCGGACCCGCCCGGCAAATCCAGCTGCCATAAATGCCAGTCTAATGTGAGAGGTCTTTATGAGGTTATGGCCTTAATGAATTAAGAAATACTTAGCCAGATAATCATGTAAGGTGGGACATGGGGGTTAAGTAGGTGCCTTGGGTGGCATGAGGAATCTAGTGGTTGCCTTTAGAGGCATTTGAAATACGATTAGACTTAACCAAATACACATGTAAATGAACATAACTAAGTGGGTTAAGTGGATGGACTAATGGGACAAGCTTAGGTGGAATGCTTGTGGGAAATAATGAAGGGCCATTTCAACCAGTATCCCAAAACGTATCTTTGTGGGCTCGACCCAAGTCGAGGACGGGACACGCATACTGGGTTTGACTATAAGAGGCCAAAACAGGGAGCGGTGGCAACGCAAGTCCAACGGGTTTCATATGTGTGTGTGGACCCGGGCTGGTAGGTAAGACGTTGTTGCATCGTGTAGGTATAAGCCGTGCATCTCCGTTATATCGGGTTGCCACTTTAGGGGAATGATACACCCCACTGTGGGGCCAGCACGGGTATCTACGAGTAGGGAGCTGATCGAAAAATGGAAAGTGAGGTACACCTAGTGGAGATAGGGGCAGGCGGCACCTATGTAGTCAGCTAGGAGTACGTAAAGCCATTAAGAAAGTTTCTAAGTGAAGCTAAGTGGAATCAATCTTTAGGGTGACTGGTGTGGTGCAGTATAGTGTTTATCCTTTAGTATTTAGGAGCGCCTATAACGTTTCCTTTAGCGATTGCCTATGTCCTTAATCTGCTCTTTCGTAGACATTTCCTTGTTTTCCAGCTTATGCCTTAGTCCAGTTATTTTGATAATAGTATTGTAGAATTATCATACTCGCCAGACTTTATGTCTGACCCCCCCCCCTCTTTTTCATCTTTTTCTCCCTTCAGGTCCTCAGGTTGGGCCAAGTTCCAGTGGAGTCTGATTGGATTGCTTATCTCTTGGAAAGCTTGGACTGCTGAAGTAAAGTCCAGCTTGTTATCTTTCTTTTTAATGGCTATTTATGTAATGGGATTATGTACTTGTTTTATCAAGATAGATATTGTACTTGACTTTGATTATGGTGTTATGATGTAATCAAACATGTTTTGACTTCTGCTGCAATTGAAATAAAGTTTTTAAATTTCCAAGTACTATTTTATATCCGTCTTGTTGAAATTTTACTGTTCTATATTCACCTAAAACCTCCATAGAAGTTAATGCATTCCCTTTGTGAGTGACATTAATGGACGTGGGGTGTTACACGTGGTATCAGACCATAAGGTTACCAGAATAGATAAAATTTTTAGAAAAATATTTTTCTAAAGTATTTTTGGAAGAAGTGCTTTCAAAAACATGTTATTTAGAGAAAGTTTTTATGAAAAACATAATCCCAAATAGCCATATCCTTATCTTTATCTTTCGAATTCTCTATTTTGAATCTTTCCTTTTTTCGTTTCAGCATGGCTGAAGATCTTAATCTCCTAGAAGGTGTGATGGTTCCAGGGTGGTTTAGGAGATATTTGGAGGCTAGGGCCACCACTGCAGGCCCAGTAGATGTTCCTCCACCCCCAGTTGCACCCATTCCTCCTCCTCCTCCTCGTGTTGACACTTTTGCAAAGACGTGCAAGGAATTTAAGGCTATGGAAGGAAAAACTTTTCAAGGGACTGAGACGTTTGTGGAGGCCAGAGACTGGCTTAAGGAGACTGAGGAATTGTTGGATATCTTTGAAGTGGAAGATGGGAGGAAAGTCCGTTTAGCTGCTTGATTAATGAAGGGAGAGGCCTCGTTTTGGTGGGAGGTCACTAATAGGGAACGTCCAGTTGATTCATGGGCAGATTTCAGACGAAGGTTTGAGGCAAAGTTTCTTTCAAGGGCAGAGGAGAATTTAAATATGGAAAAATTCCTGACATTAAAGCAAGGGAGCTTATCAGTGAAGGAGTATGTCAATAAATTTAATCAGTTAGAAAGGTTTGGCTTGGAGTTGGTGAACATGCCAGAGAAGAAAGCTTTGAGGTTCGTTAGAGGCTTGAATGAACCGTTGCAAGGGTTGGCTATGACCCACATCCCTATGGGAGCCACCTTTGAAAGGCTAGTAGAAATGGCACTTATGCATGAGGATAAGGCAGTTGAAAAGAAAGGGGATCAGAAGAAACCCCAACAGCAAAATAAGAAGGGTGGTAAAAACAATAACGGCAAAGGGAAGAAGAGATGCTTCAATTGTGGGACACCTGGCCATCTCAGCAAAGATTGTAGAAAGAAAAAGAAGACTGGTTGTTTTCATTATGGAGATGCGGGACATTTGGTGAAGGACTGCCCAAAGAAGGGAGCAGAGGGCAGGGTCTACCTCGGGAGGACAGGTGCAGGCTCTTATGGCACCAGGGCAGGCAAGGGGGCAAGTTCAGGCTATTGCGGCCCCACCATTGCAAGAAAGAGGTAGAACAATTTCTGTTGAAAGCTTAGTTTTTCTGTTTGATCATCCTGTCCGTACCTTATTCGATTCTGGCGCATCTCATTCGTTTATCTCTGCATCATTAGTTGAATTACTGCACTTGAACACCAGTTTAGTAGAGGATCCCTTGGTTGTTTCAAATCCAATTGGGGGTTCGGCTCATTTGACCATGATATGTTTGGATTTGAAAATCTCTATACTTAGCATTGAATTTAGATGTGATGTTTATGTATTGAGCTTCACGGGCTATGGGCTAATTTTAGGAATGGATTGGTTATCTAGAAATGGGGCCATTCTTGATTGTGAAAGGAGAGTAGTTAGGCTTGTGACTCGCCTTGGTAATGCTCTCGACCTCTTTTGTAGTCCCATAAATTCCGTTATGCTAAGTTATCTTGAATCGCTTGACGTGTCTGTAGAGAATCTGCGAACGGTAGAGGTGGTCCGGGAATATCCGGATGTGTTTTAGGAGGTGAAGGGCTTACCTCCAAAGCGGGAGATAGACTTTCGAATTTATCTTGTGGATAATGCTAAACCCGTATCTTTGCCAGTGCGCCACATGGCTCCTCGTGAAAGGAGGGAACTCAATAAGAAAGTGAAGGAGTTGCTTGAGAAGGGGTTCATAAGACGTAGTATATCAGAGTGGGGTGCTCCAGTAGTATTTGCTACAAAGGCGGATGGGTCCCTTAGACTTTGTGTGGACTATAAAGAACTAAAAAAGCTTACTAAAAAGAACCGACACCCACTGCCGAGGATTGACGATCTCTTTGATCAGTTAGTTGGTGCCTCAGTGTTTTCGCAGTTGGACTTAGCCACTGGCTTTCATCAACTGAGAGTGGCTAAGGATAGTATAGATAAGACTGCTTTTAGGACTCCTGACGGATTCAATGAATGGCTAGTCATGCCCTTTGGTTTGACAAACGCCCCCTCATATTTTGTTGATTTGATGAGTAGGGTGTTTAGGGAGTACCTTAACAAATTCGTGGTAGTCTTTATGGATGACATCTTAGTCTTTTCTAAGAATGAAGAAGAGCATGCCCTACATCTTAGGGAAGTGTTGGAAACCCTTCGAGCGCATAACCTTAAGGCAAAATTTTCTAAGTGTCACTTCTGGAGGAAATAAGTACGGTTCTTAGGGCACGTGGTTTCCAAGGAAGGGATAGCAGTGGATCCCGCAAAGGTGGTGGCCATCCAAGATTGGAAGGTCCCTAAAAATGTAACCAAAGTAAGAAGTTTCTTGGGGTTGGCTGGTTATTATAGAAAGTTTATCAAAGACTTTGCAAAAATATCAGCTCCATTAACACGGTTAACGAAGAAGAACCTGGTTTTTACGTGGGACGAAGATTGTGATGATGCGTTCCAACGTTTAAAGAGAGCCTTAACTTCAGCCCCAGTCTTAGTGCTGCCAGACGGGAATAAACCGTTTACCGTCTATACTGATGCTTGTGGGACGGGACTTGGCGCGGTCCTCATGCAAGAGGGAAGAGTAATAGCCTATGGTGGAAGGCAGTTGAGGGTTCATGAAAAGAATTACCCTACGCATGACCTTGAGTTAGCCGCAATTGTTTTCGCGCTTAAGTCTTGGCGTCACTATCTTCTTGGTGAGAAATTCGAACTGTTCACTGACCACAAATCATTAAAATACTTATTCTCTTAGAAGGATTTGAATTTAAGGCAGCAACGGTGGATGGAATTCCTAGCCTCCTACGATTTTGAAATAGCATATACCCCTGGCAAGGGTAACGTGGTAGCAGACGCCTTAAGTAGGGAAAGGTTGTCCTTGAGTCCGTTGTTTGTTGAACGACGAAGCTTAGAATCATCTCCATGTTTGACTTTAGACCCTCCGTTGACCTAGTACCTGGTTTGTTAGCATCCTTGAAGGTTAGACCTACACTTCTAGGACGAGTTGGTGAGGCACAGCAAGACGACCCCCAGTTGGTTGAGATAGTAGAAAAGCTCAAAGGAGGGGAGTCGTCTAGCCATCTTCGTAGGTATACCCTAGACGATAAGGGTTGGTTAAGAAGGGATAATAGAATTTGTGTACCACAAGACGAAGACTTAAGGAAGGCCATTCTTGATGATGCTCATCGCTCAAAGATGACCATTCATCCCGGCGTAGACAAGATGTACAAAGATATGAAGCGGGTTTTCTTTTGGGCCGGTATGAAAAAGGATGTGGCCGAGTACGTCGATAGATGCTTGGTGTGCCAACGAGTAAAAGCGGAACAAAAGAAACCCGGTGGGTTGCTTCACCCATTGGAAGTTCCACTATGGAAATGGGAAAGCGTCTCAATGGATTTTTTGGATGGATTACCAAGATCAAGGAAGGGTAATACGGGGATTTGGGTTATAGTAGATAGACTTACTAAGAGCGCCCATTTTATTCCCGTGAAAAGTAAGAGGACTGCTCCGTGGTTGGCTTCTGTATACATTAAAGAGATAGTTCGTTTGCACGGTATTCCTTTTAGTATAGTAAGCGACCGTGATCCCATCTTCACTAGCGAATTTTGGAAGAGTTTACAAGAGGCGGTAGGGACTCAGCTATGTTTGAGCACCGCATATCATCCTCAGGCGAACGGCCAGACCGAGAGGGTGAATCGTATTCTAGAGGATCTTTTAAGGCTTTGTATCCTAGACTTTGGGGGTACATGGGAAGAGCACCTTCCGTTGGTAGAATTCGCATATAATAATAGCTTTCAGTCTAGTATTGGCATGGCACCTTTCGAAGCTCTTTATGGAAGGCCTTGTCGTTCGCCTACATGTTGGTGGGAATCTACCAATAAAATCCTACTTGGGCCCGATATGGTTAGGGAAACCTTGGAGAAGATTGATTTGATTCGAAGGAGGATGAAAGCAGCACAAGATCGGCAGAAATCGTATGCTGATAAGAGGAGGACAGATCTTGAGTTTGACATTGAGGACATGGTTTTTATCAAAATGTCTCCGTTACGGAATGTTGTTCGCTTTGGGTCCGTTGGGAAATTAGCGCCAAGGTTTGTAGGACCGTTTCCTATAAAAGACAGGATTGGGAAGATGGCGTATAGGGTGGAGTTGCCTGAGAAACTTAGTGGAGTACACGACGTATTCCATGTATCACATTTGAGGAAGTGTTTGCACAAGATCACGGAGGTGGTAGAGCCAAGCTTGCTTAAAGAGGTGGAAATAGAGCGTGATGCAACAATTAGACGAGCTCCTACATGCATTCTTGGGTCGGAGATCAAAAAGTTGAGGAATCGAGAGGTCAGACTAGTTAAAGTGCAATGGGGAGATGGTGAGAGCAACGCTACTTGGGAGACAGAAGGGAAGATGCATTCGCTATACCCTTTTCTTTTTGAGGGTATGTCTTTTAATTTCTCCTTTATCGCTTAGCTTATCTTATCTTATCTTTAGTATGTCCTCTCATTAGTATCTTTGACCTTTAGTTAGGATAATCCTATGGTTGAAACATGTGTTTGAGACATGTTATGTATGATGGATGCAAAATGGATGCAAATGGTTGCTAGTGGTTGCTCGTGGATGCATATATACACACACTTTAGGCACTAGACCGGCTCAGTCACTACATATTGCATATTTCATAAATGAATGTATTTAGTATAATGGATGTATAATGGTTGTACCATCATATAGATGCTGCATTCGGTTGAATGGATGTGCACGCATATAGAAGTAGTTTGTAAGCAATTAGGATCTTTTGCATACATAATGGATGCATGGCACTATCATGAATTGCATCAAGGAGGTCAACTGAATCAGTGGACCGCCTGATTTTGCATTAGATACGGACATAGACACACACTGTGCATTTAAACATGAAAGCATTAGAAGTCTATAAGGACAATGGATGCCAGTGTTTGTTGATTGAGTTGATAAGATATAAACTTGAAGATTTCGGGGTCGAAATCCCTTAAGGAGGGGAGAATGTAACACCCCGTATTTCTGTTAATACAAATATTCACAAATTAAAAGAATTAATATTGAGAATTTGCACGAAATAGCCTTAAAAAGGCATATAACAAATTTGAGATATGTGAATTGCCTTAAAAGGCGAAAAATGGAATTAAGACAATAATTGGAAAATTAATGTGTAGAAATGGTCATAAGTTAATTATGGATTAATTTAAATTCATGAATAGGTGCGTGTGTGTGTATATATATATATATTTATATATATATGGGCAGTTAATGTAAACATGAATAGAAGTTTATTAATTTGCTGAGTGTTTGCTGAGTCACTTCTGACTCATTGCTGAGTCAATAAGATAAACCCCATCTGGGCTGAATGGCTGCGGTTATTTCTAGGTTAAATCTAATGGCCTAAATGAATCCTAACATCTATAAATAAGTGGGTAGACTCTAACCCTAAATCACTTGAAAAATTGGAGAGCTACCGACATGTCGTTGCCATGGAGTTCAGCATAGCCGTCACAAACTAAAGAAGAAGAAGACCTAATCTACAAACTAAATCTACTCAAATCAAATCAAAAGCTCTTTCTATTTCTCTTCTTTAAAATTGTGAGTATGATGAATCTCACAATATTATTATAAAATAATTTGATTAAGTTATGAATGGATCACAAGAAAGTGATATGAATTGTTATGTATTTGTAAATTATGTTGTTGATCTCTTGTTATGCTATTATGTTATCATATATATGTTGTTATGTTGTAGTGATTATGTTGTAAATAATCCTATGCTATGTCATATGTGATTAATCATGCTATGTTATAAATCATGTTATGCCATGTTGTAAATCATGCTATGCTATGTTGTAAATCATATCATGCTATGTTGCAAATTATGATATGCTATGTTGTAAATCTTATATATGTTGTAGATCTCATATTACCACATATGTTGAAATACTTATGTTATATAATAATGATGCCATGTTAAGTTGTGTTGAATCATACAAGTTGTAAAATCATGATGTTAGTATTTATGCGAATTGGATCATGTTTAAAGTTTATGCTTTTTTATAATAGATCTTGATTATGGGAATTTGCCTATTGAGTTAGGTGTACCCATATACATGAATCTACAAATTAATTGGATCTTGAATATGGGAATTTGCCTATTAAGTTAGGTGTACCCATATACATGAATCTATGATTAAATGAATTTTGATTTTTGGGAATTTTCCTATTGAGTTAGGTGTACCCATATAAAACCATATTGTTAATGATGTTGATTCACACATGTCCTATACAAGTTTATGAAATTTGATCAAAATCATATTATGTGAATTATGAATAAGTTGACACCCTTAGATCCATGACATGTATAACCTTATGCAAGTTGTAATGTATGCAAGTTTTACCCCTTGTTATGATTTATTTAGTCACATATATATGTTGTTGTTGTGAATATTTTCTTTTATGCTATGAGTTAGACTAATCGGGTCTAGCATACATTTTGCGAATAAACGTTCAAACGTGGCGTAGGGGTAATATTAGGAAATTAATAAATTGGGGTGCAATTGATATGATTTTGCATGCCTTAAATGGATGTCCATAATTGAGTCAATTATGGGCATTGTTAAATTTGGAATTAATTAATAATTCAAGTAGGGAATTATTAAAATTGGGGAAAGTGGATTATTAATAATAATCAATGCTTAGGACACGAGGTTGGACCCGTTTTTGACGTAAACCTGCCCGAACCCGCCCGGCAAATCCAGTAGTCACAAATGTCGGCCCAATGTGAGAGGTCCTAGGCCCAAACTAAAGCATAACAGTTGTAAAGACACGAGGTTAGACTCTTTTATGGTGTAAGACTGCCCGGACCCGCCCGGCAAATCCAGCTGCCATAAATGCCAGTCTAATGTGAGAGGTCTTTATGAGGTTATGGCCTTAATGAATTAAGAAATACTTAGCCAGATAATCATGTAAGGTGGGGCATGGGGGTTAAGTAGGTGCCTTGGGTGGCAAGAGGAATCCAGTGGTTGCCTTTAGAGGCATTTGAAATACGATTAGACTTAACCAAATACACATGTAAATGAACATGACTAAGTGGGTTAAGTGGATGGACTAATGGGACAAGCTTAGGTGGAATGCTTGTGGGAAATAATGGGGGCCCATTTCAACCAGTATCCCAAAACGTATCTTTGTGGGCTCGACCCAAGTCGAGGACGGGACACGCATATTGGGTTTGACTATAAGAGGCCAAAACAGGGAGCGGTGGCAACGCAAGTCCAACGGGTTTCATATGCGTGTGTGGACCCGGGCTGGTAGGTAAGACGTTGTTGCATCGTGTAGGTATAAGCCGTGCATCTCCGTTATATCGGGTTGCCACTTTAGGGGAATGATACACCCCACTGTGGGGCCAGCACGGGTATCTACGAGTAGGGAGCCGATCGAAAAATGGAAAGTAGGGTACACCTAGTGGAGATAGGGGCAGGCGGCACCTATGTAGTCAGCTAGGAGTACGTAAAGCCATTAAGAAAGTTTCTAAGTGAAGCTAAGTGGAATCAATCTTTAGGGTGACTGGTGTGGTGCAGTATAGTGTTTATCCTTTAGTATTTAGGAGCGCCTATAACGTTTCCTTTAGCGATTGTCTATGTCCTTAATCTGCTCTTTCATAGACATTTCCTTGTTTTCCAGCTTATGCCTTTGTCCAGTTATTTTGATAATAGTATTGTAGAATTATCATACTCGCCAGACTTTATGTCTGACCCCCCCCCCCTCTTTTTCATCTTTTTCTCCCTTCAGGTCCTCAGGTTGGGCCAAGTTCCAGTGGAATCTGATTGGATTGCTTATCTCTTGGAAAGCTTGGACTGCTGAAGTAAAGTCCAGCTTGTTATCTTTCTTTTTAATGGCTATTTATGTAATGGGATTATGTACTTGTTTTATCAAGATAGATATTGTACTTGACTTTGATTATGGTGTTATGATGTAATCAAACATGTTTTGACTTCTGCTGCAATTGAAATAAAGTTTTTAAATTTCCAAGTACTATTTTATATCTGTCTTGTTGAAATCTTACTGTTCTATATTCACCTAAAACCTCCATAGAAGTTAATGCATTCCCTTTGTGAGTGACATTAATGGACGTGGGGTGTTATAAGTGATATGTTTTATACCATGAATATGCCATTAAATATGTTTGAATATATGCGCATTTAATAATTAAATTTCTTGACAACCAAGCATTTGTTGTTAATAGTATTTAATATACTCAGTACACACATATTTGTACACCAATACTACATAGCTGCATATATAGGTTGGCACATGGATTTTCACATGACCGTGCATAACATATTCCAGGAAAGATTTGTCTGAAGAGACTTATCAAGGACATCCCCTTTTCAATACACTATACACCAGCTATCACATTTCTTCTTTCATTTTGGTCACCAAAACAATTGCAGTAGCTAACACACTAGCCTGCTTCTCTTATAATCAAGTTATGCACTATTACAAACATAGCCAATCTTTTCAAATCAACCACCATCACGTAAACACATCAAAGACTTGCTACTCTATCACCCCACCTAGGTATCCTAGTTGATTTGATCTTGTACATAAGGTATTTTCTTTTCCATGTAGTAAAAATGCACATGTTGTGTGCAGCAAGGATATATTACATGGAGGTCGTGCCTTTTATTTGCCTGAAACCAAATCTATTGTAACATCCCAGATTTTAACTGTATTATTTAATATTTAAATATGGATTTAAATATTGTTTCGGTGATTTAAATGGTTAAATTTAATGATCTGGCAAATTTAATTATAATTAACTATCCGTTTCGAATTTGGAGAAGATTTCTGAGATGCAGTTATAATTTAATTTTTAGAATTTTACTGTAAATTTTATTTTGTAAAATAAGCTACTTTTTATTTGGAGTGTTTTACACCCTATATCTACATTTTGGGGTATCACAATATAAGTCAACCTACCGATATTATTATATATTTGTGATCGTGGCACAATGCTGACTGCGACGGTATTTTTATTTTTGTCGTTAGCAAGTCATATAGGGACGGAGTGTTGGATAGTATGGCACGTTTAGGTTATAACCAAAAATCCTTACACATTCGGAAATAAAGATATACATGTATCATTTGTCAAAATCGCTCCTTGCATCGTTTTATGACTAAACATACAATGGCAAACCTACTCTCTGTTAAGCTTATCCAAATCAGCAACCTACCCTAATAAAATGTCAATCCAAACATACATGCTAAAACGATTTGCACCATGTTGTATTAAATAATGAATGTGACATAACAAAACACCATACGCCTAACCTATCAGCTAGTTTGAAATTAAACCCTACACTATGTATCCCGACCATACCGAGAAGAAAATATCTCTGACAAGAATTTGAAAACGCCATTTCTCATTAATACTGGTATGGCAAGCATGTTTGAACACCGAAAACAAGGAAAATCATATAATAAAACGAAAATATCTCTTTCCCCCTTCTATATAAATATGCCTATAGTTGGCAACGCCTCCATCCCAACAGTAAAATATAAAACCCATTCGATGCTTTCAGTTCTCAAAAGAAAATATGTGTTAAAGTTCATTCATTCTGGAGCATTAAAGGGAGAAGAGTGGGAAACGCTTTTTGTCAACTGGATCATTAACGGAGGAGAAGGGTAGAAAACGTGTTATGCATGGGAAGTGGCTGTCCGGACGTGGGACGTTGGATGAATTTGCGTGAAGGCTACTGGAGTTTATATGAGGAGAGTGTATTCATGCAAGTATAAGGAGGAGCACTGTCTGTATTGGATGGTGAAGTATTTGTGAAGAAAGGGGAGTACGGTTTGGAAGAGTCCAGGTTGGAGAAGGGTCTGTTTGGTCTTGTTTGCGGTAGAAAGCAGCTTTGTTCAAAACTGAAGTTGGAAGGGCCGAAGTGTTTATGTGATGGACTGTAGAGTGGAGTTGATGACTGGAGGTATGAACAGCAAAGTGACGGGGAGGATGGTCTGAGAAGTTGCTGGGCTGGTGGCGCGTCGGACCGGAGTAGCGTGGCGGTCTACAGTTCATCGGAGGGGGTGAATGAGGAACGTTTCGAAACTTGTAGTGTTCGACAGAAAGCGGAGTAGCAAGTTTGAGTAGTAATGGTTGGCGTTAGAAATGAAGGCTTGGCTTAGTAGGAGGATGTATACGTGAGTAGTAGGAAGGAAATATGGGATGTTCTATTTTATGGAACTTATTACAGTGGATCAAGAAAGAGGAGACTGGAGCATGGTAGTGCTAAACAGAGCCAAGACGGAAGATGAAGAGATGTTACCATTTGTTTTGGTGAAGAAGAATGCGTCATTAGACATTTAATGTAAAGAGAAGGTATTTTAAAAACGAGGCCTGAGGGAGGTGCATCAACGTACGTTTCAGCTATTGGTTACAGGGTGGTTGAGACACATATTGGAAGGAATGAGGTTTGGGAAAATAGTCGGGCTTCCAGGAGATTGGTTTGGAGGAACCGGAACAGTACACATTTAAGGTCAGAGAACGGAGCAAGCTGATGAACAAAGTAGCCGAAAGGGCACGTAAAGTTTAGATGATGATTAAGCCGTTATTCACAAATTTGAGATAAGGTAATTATTTACAAGATAATTAATAATAATATTATAGTTTATAAATTAGACGTTATAATTGGAAATCATGATAACAAATTTGTTGGTTATCAGAAATTATACCGGATGGGATCATAATGACGGATGCTACGTTGCTGAGTAGGTTCAGATAGGATCAGACACAACTGTATTCTCGCTTAATTTTAAACGTCTGTTTAAAATTAAATAAAGCAACGCACGTACCGATCGTCGAAAATCAAGGTGAGTTAATTCTCACACCTTATGAAATGCTATGATGTGATTAAGTTCATATAATTAGATTTAATCATAAATAGTTAGATGTTTGGTTGCTTTAGATGCCTATCGTTGCTTGAATGGTTGTCGTTAATTAGATTTTAGTCGTTTAAAATATTTAAATTATATGCGTTGTTATTATAATGATCTGTGGTGCAGGGAAGAACAGGTAGGAGGAATCAAACCGGATTCCTCAAATAAGTTGTATGTTGTTTTATTTCACATTATTTATATATGAACTGATTGCACTCCATTAATGTTAAAATCTGTATGATTTGTTGATCGTTGAATTTAAATTCAACGTTATTATGATTTGAATCACTATATAGTATTGATTTAGGGATTGGTAGCAAAGGGTCCAAAATCCATCGTTTTGCCGTTAGGCGAATTAACAAAGTGAAGTTAGAATACTGATTTTATAATTGAAGTGGAATTTTATTTATATCTTATATGATATAACGGTGTTAAATAAATAAATATCAGTAAATGGGTTTTCCGTTAAATAGTATAAAATGATTTTAGGGTTACGACTGAACTGTTAAATCAGTATATAAGGGTTATTATCTGAAATAATTATATTTAAATAAATAATTTAGTAATATTATAAGATTAATTATATTAATCTAATAAGGAGAAATTGAAAACCGTTAAGAAGTTAACCAAAGATTTTATAGTGACTAAACCAAATGTTCGATCAAAGGTGGTTATAAATAACTAGTTGTTTAATTTAATAAGATTTCTCTAATGTAAATTATTATTAATCAACGATATTTGGAGATTTATATTATAAAAATATTGTTTTATAAATTTCAAAAGAGATTAACTAAGCGGGTTTGGTTAATGAAGAAATAAACGGGTTTTACTTTAGTAAATAATGAAGTTAATTATAAGTAAAGTAATTTTCTTCTTAAATAAATTATTTAAGAAGATGATCGAGTATGTAAGAAGATTTGGTTAATTTTGAAAGGGATCTAGGAAAATATCGAACAATATAATTGAAGTTAAAAAGGGAATCAGACTAATGCGATAAGTACTGAAATAAATATTCTATTAAATAATGATTCGAGATAAAGAAGGAAGGTTTCCAAATATAAATTGTTAAATGGATGTTTAATTATAAAATCCAAGAATCTACTTTTATAATAAGGGGTAGGAAAGTGATTATTGTTCTAATTAATATCCTTAAGATAATTATTTCTTAAGTGATATTCATTTAAGAAACCTACTAAGCTTGTAGTAAAGTTTAAAATGATATTTGAAACATTTGTAAAGCGGCTTCTTCCAAACATCTTGGGAAGAGTTATCAAAAGGAAGTAAAGATCAGACCGCGATAAGGTGTTTACTTAAATAGAATTAAGTAAGTGTTTTAAATCAAAGAAGGTCAGAAAGACAACAAAGTATGATGTTAATGGTTTACAAACCATTAAATGGATTGGATTATAAAAATCCTAATTAGATTTCTAATATGATATTAAATATTTAGGTTAAGAAACCCGAAATGGATTGTCGCAAGGCTATTCCAATTATAAAACAGATTCGTATAACATGGTGTAAAACGTAATGATAAATGGTCAGAATTGACTGAGTTTTCAAAGTAAGATTATGAGTATTAAAACCAGGGATTAAATAAAATAGGAAATAAGTTTTAGGGATTATGATACGAAGGTTTTAGTTATGAACTCCTACCTATTCTAAGATAAGAACGTTGTTGATCAAGGTCTGAGAGGTAAATAAAATACCCCAACTTGAACGACTTCACTATTATCGAGGAATGGTATTAGTTTTGTAACGGTAAAGGTTATTGAAATTTGTTTATTATTTCTATGAAAGAGGATTGTAACTTAGTTATGGAATTCAAACTGAATATAATATACTACAGCGTTATCTGTAGAATTTGAATAACAGTGCAACCTTAGTTGCGAAATTTCGAATATAAATAAGCACATTGGCTTTAGGGTAAATAATGTATAAATCAACATTTGCATGGCCATATAAGGAATGATAATTGGTTTTCTTTAACCATGGTAATAATATATATATCAAAGTGGTTAAGGTAAAGGAACGATGAAAGAGTTGTGAGGATATAAATTAATGTTTCCAAGATTAAGGAAATGAGAACAGTTTTGGGAAATGGGGTGATATTTCCGAAGCAAAGAGAAAAGCGGGAGATTGGTAGATATGTTATTATTAGAAATCAGAAATATAGTTTTATCGAGAAAGGTAATTAAAATCGATTTGCAATCGATGAAATGAATTAAGAAGTTTGGCTGAATAATTTAAAGACCTGAGCTGCCAATATACCTGATCACATTGTTTTGATATTGATAGTTAAAACACTGACTATCAATGAAATAACATTGGACTTTTGACGTGTTGTTTCGAAGAGACCGAAATGGGAACTAGACCCAAAACCACTTCGAATCAACGTTACGTACGAACTAATCTGCGAGGATAAAGATGGAGCATTGAAGACCATAGATCTTCATAAACGGAAGAATTACTTATAATCTCTAGTTGATCCCTAGAGATATATTGTGGTTCCGTTGTGATTGAAATCTGTGGATTGCAAGGACTTCTCGCTACTGATCTATAGGGTGATTCCTAGATGCGGTAGGAGGGTGCCTTCGGTTCATCCTGTTCCTGGATGACTTATATGGACAGTATTTCCTGAAAACTCACGTACGTTGATTTTTACAAATATACCAAGTTTGGTGGCGGAGAAATCCTCTTGCTTAACACCCAGAGTGTATTTGTGGACGTCAATTAGTGAATTGACGGATCTGACGATGTGGCATTCAAAGTGAATGGGAACCAGATGTTTTAAAGGATAAACGTAGCCTCTAGCCTCACAACCGGGATATGACAAAAGTTGGGCTAGGTAGCATGACTAGTTGGGTCATCCCCAAGCAAGGTGTATTGTCACCAATCTAGAGAAAATTCAATATTGTTCTTCTTTTCATTTCTGTATCTCCCAGGAAAACGGTAGCTGCGCAGCCGTAATGGGTGACAATATATTCGATACACTCAAGCTAAATGAGTGGTTGGTCATGTGTGGCCAGGTTGCAAGACGTTCTTGTTGAACCCCAGTGTATATCCTCTAGAGTACATTGATCGGAAGGTGCTCCCATACTTTGTCTAGTCGAAATCCGATCTCCAATAAGCACCTTGCGGTTTTTGATTATATAATAAATATGTAGAGCGTGAGATGCAAGCGTTCTACTATATGGTTATTTATTTGTGATTTGATAGACACTATTATAATATCACTGGATATTGATATATCAAAACTGTTTTGGGTTATAGTAAGGTAAAAACCGTCCATATTTATGTGTGGACTGGTCTTACTATTATCCTTTCTTTCAAAAGGATTTCTAAAATTAAACAAGTTGGTTACTGTATGAATTTATCACTGAAAGTATTTCAGACTGATTCGGTTGAATTTTGCTTTGCTTCAAAAATGCTCGGGTTAGACCGAGTATATTTACAGGTTCGGTTTCCACTTGGAGTTCCAGAGATGGAGTTGAAGTCGAGACGTATTCCATATATACAGGTACTAGTTTATTTCCGCTGTGTGTTATATTGATCTGAATGTAAACTCTGATGTTGTAATATATATACAGTTCATTTTTATCAAGTATTTGATATATTATATTTTGTTCATTCCGCTGTGAGACTCTGATCTTCTTATTTCTTCTATTCTAATAGTTCTATCTTTCCTATCTCATCCTCTAACTTCTTTCTATTAACAGTCAGAGTTCGATACTTGGATTTTTGACAATTAATACAGGATTTTGTGTTATTATTGAAAATTCGAGCGTCGAATTTTTCTGGCCGTTACAGGTGGTATCAGAGCAATGGTTTAGTAATAACCTTGGCTCTGTGGCGTAACTCAATAGAGATGGGGTTAGTAATACCTTAGATTGAGTTTGAGTGTATATATACTAGAGCGCATATTTATAATTTGAATATAAAATTATTATTTATGACCCATAATATTTTATAAGAAGGTAAAATTTATTATTTTACCAAATTATTTTTTGATTTGAGTAGAAACCAAAATTTGGATGAAGTAGAATCATTTCAAATATGAAATGAGAATTAAATTTAACTTGTATGAGTTGAAATAAATCTTATGAATTGAAATTGAAACAAGTCGATTAAAATTTGGCTTATGTTGGGTAAAATGAAAAGGGAATGAATCCGGACAGAATAAAATGGAAATTAATCGGATTGTATGTTTGGATTAAAATTCATGAGTATGAATCTGAATTGGATTAAGGACCAATAGATGAATAAATTCAGGTCTCATGAAACAGAATGATATTGATTATAAATTCAAGTGAATAGGTCAGAATGGGATTGATTGGCAAACCTTAATTGAATTGCAAGATATGGTTGCAAATAAGATCAAACGTAAGAATTTGTCTTGAAAATTTGTAAGAAAGGTAATAAATCCAAATAAAATTGGAAATCAGTTTGATTGTATAGTCGGAATTGATTGCATGGTTATAGAATAAACTTGATTTGGATACCAGTCTAATATAATAAAGGGATTGAATCCATTGAGACGAATCCAGGTTAACAAATTTGGACAAAGTTGGAATAATTTCAAATATGAAATCAACTCATGTGAATTAAATGAATCTTATAATGTGGGATTAAGACAAAGTCAACAAGAGTTTGATTTGTGTTAGGAAAATATAAAGTAAATAAAATTCAAATATAATTTGAATATATATAGATCAATAAGGAGTTGGTTATGAATAAAATCTCGTGCGAATGGAATGGTGTAACACCCCACTCCCGCTATGATCACTCACTAAGGGAATGCCATAGCATCGGTGGAGTATTTTAGTGAATATAGAACAGAAAAATTACAACAAGACAGATATAAATAGTACTTGAAATTTTAAAACATCATCTCATAACAGCGGAAGTAAAACATGTCTGGTTACATCATAAAACCACAATAAAGGTCAAGTACAATATCCATCAAAATAAAGAAGTACATAATCCCACTCTCATACAATAGCCAAACAAAAGAAAAGATAACTGGATAACTGGAGCTTTACATCTATCCAAGCTCCTAAAGACTGGAACATCAATCCGATCAAGCTCCACTACTGCTAGGATCCACCGTAGGACCTGAGGGTTGGGAAAAAGATAAAAACAACAGGGTCAGACATAAGTCTGAGCGAGTCCTATAACTTTAACAATACAATCGTTAAAGTAACCAGAGAAGACATAAACTGATATACGGTAACATATAGGGATGAATGGCTACCCTAAGCAGTCAACTAAACGAAGATAAAGGATAAAGACGCATCTACCCTCCCTAAGGTAAATTACTAAACTGCACCACACCAGTCGTTCCTAACTTAAGGTTGATCCCACCCAAGGACTTATAAAATTTACTAATTAGTACCTGCGTACCCCTAGGTGACCAAGTAGGCGCCACGGGGCCCTACAATCCACTAGGTGTACACACTACTTCCCATTCGATCGGCTCCCTAACGTAGATACCCGTGCTGGCCCCACCGTGGGATGTATCATTCCCCAATGTGGCAACCTGATGGAACTAAAGGTGCACGGCTTATATCTACTCGATGCAACAACGGCTTACCTACCAGCCCGGGCCCACTCACGCATATGAAGCCCGTTGGACTTGCGTTGCCACCGCTAACCCGTTTGCCTCTTACAGTCAAGCCCAGTATGCGTGTCCCGTCCTCGACATGGGTCGAGCCCACAAAGATACGTATGGGTTACTGGTTGAAATGGGCCTCCACAAGCTACCCACCTAAGCTTGTCCCTTTTTCTAGTATATCCCACTTAACCCTTTAATCATGTTTTAATTACATGTTCCATTTTGGTTAAGTATTCTAATCGTATTTTCTATTGCCACCCAAGGCAACCACTAGATTTTCTCATGCCACCCGAGGCACCCACTTAACCCCTCATGTCCCTCTACATGCTAATGTGGTTAAGTGTTTCTTAATTAATTAATTAAGAACGTAACCTTTGTAAAGACCTCTCACATTAGACTGTCTTTTATGACCGCTGGTTAAGCCGGTTGGGTCCGGGCAGCCTTATGTCATAACAGAGTCTAACCTCGTGTCTTTACATTAATTACGTATTTAGTTTGTGCCTAAGACCTCTCACATTGGGCTAACATTTGTAGCAACTGGTTAAGCCGGTTGGGTCCGGGCAGTTTTACGCTACAACTGAGTCCAACCTCGTGTCTTAGTCAATTAATTACACCTAATTAATCACCCTCATAATTTTATATTAATTATCCCTAATTAATCAAGTTTTCTTAACATGGGTAGACCTAACTTAATAGGTAAATTCCCATGGGGTAGACCTAACTCAATAGGTAAATTCCCAACACATAGTATGGGTACACCTAACCAAATAGGCAAATTCCCATACTATGTTTATTTATTTTGTGTTATGCATAATTATATTAATTTCACACAATCTTATTAACTTATGCATTTAATTACCCCATCGTTCCCACGTAATTTCGTTCATGATATAACACATATAAAAGGTGTCAACTTGCATATGAATGAACATGTTTCAAAGGTGCCATCTTGCATATTAACAAACACATAACTTGCATATGAACTTGCATAACATGTCACATAACTTGCATATAATATGTCACATAACTTACATATTCATTTTGCATAACAAACTTGCATATTAGCTTATAGACTTGCATAATGTGTCATCATGAACTTGCATATTAATAAACATGTAACTTGCATATTTACATACATGTAACTCGCATATTAACAAACATGTAACTTGCATATAAAGAAACATGTAACTTGCATATTTACATACATGTAACTTGCATATTAACAAACATGTAACTTGCATATTAACAAACATGTAACTTGCATATTTACATACATGTAACTTGCATATTAACAAACATGTAACTTGCATATTAACAAACATGTAACTTGCATAGCATATTACCATGAACTTGCATAACATGCATATGATTACATAGCCCACAACTTGCATATTTAGCATCATGCAAACATAACATACATCATATTAAACTTGCATAAGCTTACATACTCAACATGCATAAACATAAGATTAATGCTAACATCATATCATATGATTCAAAGCTCATTAACCCACATACAAAACCATAAATCTCATCACATCTCATCTAATTAGTTTACCAAAAGATCATCAAAGTGATAGAAACTCACAACTAGCAACTTTGAACACCAAATGAAGAAGATTAAGATGCTAAGAAGGGATTAGAAGTTGATTAGAGAGTGATTAGTATGCAACCCTCTTCATAAAATTAGTGGAGGCCATGAGAGCTAGCATTTTGCCATAGTTTAGTCACTAGGTTTAATTATGAATGAATTAGGGTAGGTTAGGGTCTTATTTATAGATTAGGCAAGTGTTTTAGGCCATAGGATTAACCCTAGATTCAATCCAAGCCATCAAAGCATGTCTTGGGGAAGAAGTCAAGTGTAGGAACCATCTAGGGCCTTTAGATTAAAGATGGACCATGAGAACCATTCAAATGCAAAATCTGCACTTGAGCGAATCGGCCCACGGGTTGACAGCCAAACACCCTGGATTAACCCCTAGTCGACCCAGCGAGCTCGGGTCGACTTCAAAAATCGGCCGGTTCGGTTATTCCCCTCTCCCAATTCGCTGTTTTGAGCATTTTTGCATATTTATTTATTAAATTTTCAATTATATATATATATATATATCAATATATATATATATATCTACACAACCCATTTCACTTAATTAAGTATACTTTAATTTGGGAATTTTCGTGAAACTTCGCGAGGCCATATCTTGGTCATACGGACTCCGATTTTCGAAAACTCGGACTCTATTTCGCGTATTTTTCCGAGACGAACACAATGGCATAGCCCGTTTCCCTTGATTCCCATTTTAGAATTAAATTCTGCCTCGATTTATGTTATTACAGGTTATTGAAAATACGGGTTGTTACATTCTCCCCTCCTTAAAGGATTTCGTCCCCGAAATCTTCAAGTTAGGAAGAACGTATCCTACCATCCAATCATCCATCTACTCAAAGCATCATCCACGAGCAATCATTGTCCTTACAAGATTCTAAATGCTGGATGGATATATGCAAAAGTGTGTGTATATGTACTTACCTAATGCAAAAATCAGGCGGTTACTGATACAGTAAACCTCCTTAATGCAAACCATGATAGTGCCATGCATCCAATATGTATGCGAAACCCTATTGACACATACAAATTTCTACATGCGTGCACAACCATACACAAAAATGCATCATCCATATGATAACACAGCCATGATACATCCATCAATCTAACTACCACATCCATTTATGCAATATGCAACATGAAGTGACTGAGCCGATCTAGTGCCTAATGTGTGTGTATATGCATCCACGAGCAACCACTAGCAAACAATTGCATCCATATGCATCCATCAACCATAACATGTTTCAAACACATGTCTCAACCATAGGTTTTACCCTATCTAAAGGTCATAGGTATTAGCGAGAGGATATACTAAAGATAAGATAAGTACTAGACAAGCAATAAAGGAGAAGTTAAAAGACATACTCTCAAAAAGAAATGGATACAAAGAACGCATCTTTGCTTCCGTCTCCCAAGTAGCATTGCTTTCGTCATCTCCCCATTGCACTTTAACTAGCTGAACTTCTCTGTTCCTCAACTTCCTAGTTTCTGACCCAAGGATGCGAGTAGGAGCTCGTCGAATCGTCGCATCACGCTCTACCTCTACATCTCTAAGCAAGCTCGGCTCTACCACCTCCGCGGTCTCATGTAAGCACTTCCTCAAATGTGATAAATGGAATACATCATGAACACCACTAAGTCTGTCGGGCAACTCCACCCTATATGCCATCCGTCCAATCCTTTCCTTAATAGGAAACGGCCCAACAAATCTCGGTGCTAACTTCCCTACGGACCCAAAGCGAACAACATTTCTCAATGGAGATACTTTGACAAAAACCATGTCCCCAACCTCAAACTCAAGATCCGTCCTTCTCCGATCCGCATAAGATTTCTGTCTATCTTGCGCTGCTTTCATCCTTTTTCGAATTAAATCAATCTTCTCTGAAGTCTCTCTAACCATATCCGGCCCAAGCAAGATCTTATCCGTAGATTCCCACCAACATGTAGGAGATCGACAAGGCCTTCCATAAAGAGCTTCGAAAGGAGCCATACCAATACTGGACTGAAAGCTGTTATTATATGCGAACTCCACCAAAGGAAGATGTTCTTCCCATGTACCTCCAAAATCCAAGATACAAAGCCTCAAAAGATCTTCTAAGATACGGTTCACCCTCTCGGTCTGACCGTCCGTCTGAGGATGATATGCGGTGCTCAAACACAACTGAGTCCCTACCGCCTCTTGCAAACTTCTCCAAAACTCACTAGTGAAAATAGGATCTCGATCACTCACAATGCTGGATGGTACGCCATGCAATCTAACAATCTCTCTAACATAGACTGAAGCAAGCCATGGAGCGGTCCTCTTACTCTTTACGGGTATAAAATGGGCACTCTTGGTAAGTCTGTCTACCACAACCCAAATTCCCGTATTGCCCTTCCTCGATCTCGGTAACCCGTCGATGAAATCCATCGAGACACTATCCCACTTCCACTGTGGAACTTCCAATGGGTGTAGCAACCCACCGGGTTTCCTTTGCTCCACTTTAACTTGTTGGCACACTAAGCATCTAGCCACATACTCGGCCACATCTTTCTTCATACCGGCCCAGAAGAAAACTCTCTTCATGTCTTGGTACATTTTGTCTCCACCGGGATGAATAGTCATTCTTGAACGATGTGCATCATCCAAAATAGCCTTCTTCAAACCCTCATCTTGCGGTACACAAAGTCTACCGTCTCTATGCAACCATCCCTTATCATCTATGGTGTATCTACCCAAATGGCTGGACGACTCCCCTCTTATAAGCTTCTCTACCAA
This sequence comes from Allium sativum, assembly GCA_030737875.1. Taxonomy (NCBI): domain Eukaryota; kingdom Viridiplantae; phylum Streptophyta; class Magnoliopsida; order Asparagales; family Amaryllidaceae; genus Allium; species Allium sativum. The sequence goes on along the minus strand of CM060924.1, from coordinate 734,704,404 downwards.
CACAACCAACTGTGGGTCGTCTCGCTGAGCCTCGCCAATCCGTCTCAAAAGAGTAGGTCTAACCTCCAAGGATGCCAACAAACCAGGTACAAAATCAACAGAAGGTCTGAAGTCAAACAAAGAAAGAAACTCCAAGCTTCGTCGTTCCACGAACAATGGACTCAAAGATAGCCTTTTTCTACTTAAGGCGTCTGCCACCACGTTACCCTTACCAGGGGTATACGCTATCTCGAAATCATAGGATGCTAAGAACTCCATCCACCTTTGCTGTCTTAAGTTTAAATCCTTCTGAGAGAATAAGTACTTCAATGATTTATGGTCGGTGAACAACTCGAATCTCTCACCAAGAAGATAATGGCGCCAAGACTTAAGTGCGAAAACAATCGCGGCCAACTCTAGATCATGGGTAGGGTAATTCTTCTCATGCACTCTCAATTGTCTCCCTCCATAGGCTATTACCCTTCCCTCCTGCATCAAGACTGCGCCTAATCCTGTTCCACAAGCATCGGTATAAACAACAAACGGCTTACTCCCATCCGGGAGCACTAAAACTGGAGCGGTGGTCAAAGCTCTCTTTAACCGTCGGAAAGCATCATCACAATCTACATCCCACGAGAAAACCAGATTCTTTTTCGTCAAGCGGGTTAATGGGGCTGATATCTTCGCGAAGTCTTTGATGAACTTCCTATAATATCCTGCCAACCCCAAGAAACTTCTTACCTCGGTAGCATTTCTAGGAACTTTCCAATCCTGGATAGATACTATCTTTGCGGGATCCACAGCTATCCCTTCCTTAGAGACCACATGCCCTAAGAATCGCACTTCTCTTCTCCAAAAATGGCATTTAGAGAATTTAGCTTTAAGACTATGCGCTCGAAGAGTCTCCAACACTTCCTTGAGATGTAAGGCATGCTCTTCTTCATTCTTGGAAAAGACCAAGATGTCATCCACAAAAACTACTACAAACTTATTCAGATACTCTCTGAACACTCTACTCATGAGATCAACAAAGTATGCGGGGGCGTTTGTCAACCCAAATGGCATCACTAGCCACTCATAAAAACCATCCGGAGTCCGGAAAGCAGTCTTCTCTATACTGTCCTCTGCCACTCTTAACTGATGAAACCCTGTAGCTAAGTCCATCTGCGAAAATACTGACGCGCCAACCAACTGATCAAAGAGATCATCTATCCTCGGTAATGGGTGTCTATTCTTCTTCGTGAGCTTATTAAGTTCCCTATAATCCACACAAAGTCTGAGGGACCCATCCGCCTTCGTGGCAAACACTACTGGAGCTCCCCACTCCGATATACTTCGCCTTATGAACCCCTTCTCAAGCAACTCCCCTACTTGCTTATGAAGTTCTCTTCTCTCACGAGGAGCCATGTGGCGTACTGGCAAAGACACTGGTTTGGCATTATCCACCAAATAAATTCGGAAATCTATCTCCCGCTTCGGAGGCAAACCCTTTACTTCTTCAAACACATCCGGATATTCCCGGACTACTCTGACAGAACACAAACTTTCGACCGAAGCATCGAGCGATTCAAGATAACTTAGCAAAACAGATTCCATGGGATTGCAAGAGATCTCGAGAGTGTTACCCAAGCGGGTCATGAGCCTGACAACTCTCCTTTCGCAATCAAGAACGGCACCATTACTGGATAACCAGTCCATGCCCAAGATCAACCCATAGCCCGTGAAGCCCAATACAAAAGCATCACATCTAAACTCAACGCTAAGTATAGAAATCTTCAAACCCAAACATATCATAGACAGATATATGGAGCCCCCAATTGGGTTTGAGACAACCAAGGGATCATCAACTAGACTGGTGTCTAAGTGCAGTGACTCAACTAACGATGATGAGATAAAAGAATGCGATGCGCCAGAGTCAAACAAAGTACGAACTGGATGATCAAACAGAAAAACCAGACTTTCAACGGAAATAGTTCTACCTCTCTGCTGAATCGGTGGAACTGAGAGAACCTGAACTTGCCCCCCTGACTGAGGTGGTGCTATAAGAGCTTGCACCTGGCCTCCTGAGGTAGACCCCGTCTTCTGCCCCTTCTTTGGGCAGTTTTTCACAAGATGCCCTGCTTCACCACAATGAAAGCAACCGGTCTTCTTCTTTTTGCGACAATCCTTACTGAGGTGTCCTGGTGTTCCACAATTGAAGCACTTCTTCTTCGTCTTCTTTTTGTCACCATTGCCTTTTCCGCCCTTGCCTTGTTGTTGCTGTTGCGGTTTCTTCTGATCCCCCTTTTTCTCTGGTGCCTTAGAATTCTTATCATCCTCATGCATAAGTGCCATGTAGACAAGCTTCTCAAAAGTGGCCCCCATAGGAATGTGAGTCATAGCTATTCCTTGCAATGGTTCGTTCAAGCCTCTAACGAACCTCAAAGCCTTCTTCTCCGGTGTATTCACCAACTCTATGCCAAACCTTGCTAATTGATTGAATTTGTTGACATATTCTTTCACCGTGAGATTCCCTTGCTTCAAATTCAAGAACTTCTCCATAAACAGATTCTCTTCCGCCCTTGAGAGAAACTTAGCCCCAAACCTTTGCTTAAAATCTGCCCAAGAGTCAACAGGGCGTTCTCCATTAGTGACCTCCCACCAGAATGAGGCCTCTCCCTTCATTAACCAAGCCGCCAACTTGACTTTCTTTCCCTCTTCCACTTCAAAGATATCTAGCAACTCTTCCACTTCCTTAAGCCAATCTCTAGCCTCTACGAAAGTCTCTGAACCAAGAAAAGGTTTTCCTCCTATAGCCTTGAACTCCTTGCAAACCTTAGCAAAATTATCCACTCTAGGCTGAGGAGGAGGAGCGGTTGTCTCTGGTGTAGTAGCATTGGCCGGACCCGCAGCCGCGGCCCTAGCCTCTTGCAACCTCCTATACCATAGTGGTATAACTAAACCCTCCGGGATGTTAAGATCTTCAGCCATGCTGAAACGAAAGAGGAAAGATTCAAAAAGGAGATTCCGAAAGATAAAGATATGGCTATTGGGGATTATGCTTTTCTTTTTCAAAAACTTTTTCTCTTAGAAGACATGCTTTTAAAAATACTTTCTTCGAAAATACTCTTAGAAAGTAGTTTTTCTCAAAAAATTTATCTGTTCTGGTAACCTTAAGCTCTGATACCACGTGTAACACCCCACTCCCGCTATGATCACTCACTAAGGGAATGCCATAGCATCGGTGGAGTATTTTAGTGAATATAGAACAGAAAAATTACAACAAGACAGATATAAATAGTACTTGAAATTTTAAAACATCATCTCATAACAGCGGAAGTAAAACATGTCTGGTTACATCATAAAACCACAATAAAGGTCAAGTACAATATCCATCAAAATAAAGAAGTACATAATCCCACTCTCATACAATAGCCAAACAAAAGAAAAGATAACTGGATAACTGGAGCTTTACATCTATCCAAGCTCCTAAAGACTGGAACAGCAATCCGATCAAGCTCCACTACTGCTAGGATCCACCGTAGGACCTGAGGGTTGGGAAAAAGATAAAAACAACAGGGTCAGACATAAGTCTGAGCGAGTCCTATAACTTTAACAATACAATCGTTAAAGTAACCAGAGAAGACATAAACTGATATACGGTAACATATAGGGATGAATGGCTACCCTAAGCAGTCAACTAAACGAAGATAAAGGATAAAGACGCATCTACCCTCCCTAAGGTAAATTACTAAACTGCACCACACCAGTCGTTCCTAACTTAAGGTTGATCCCACCCAAGGACTTATAAAATTTACTAATTAGTACCTGCGTACCCCTAGGTGACCAAGTAGGCGCCACGGGGCCCTACAATCCACTAGGTGTACACACTACTTCCCATTCGATCGGCTCCCTAACGTAGATACCCGTGCTGGCCCCACCGTGGGATGTATCATTCCCCAATGTGGCAACCTGATGGAACTAAAGGTGCACGGCTTATATCTACTCGATGCAACAACGGCTTACCTACCAGCCCGGGCCCACTCACGCATATGAAGCCCGTTGGACTTGCGTTGCCACCGCTAACCCGTTTGCCTCTTACAGTCAAGCCCAGTATGCGTGTCCCGTCCTCGACATGGGTCGAGCCCACAAAGATACGTATGGGTTACTGGTTGAAATGGGCCTCCACAAGCTACCCACCTAAGCTTGTCCCTTTTTCTAGTATATCCCACTTAACCCTTTAATCATGTTTTAATTACATGTTCCATTTTGGTTAAGTATTCTAATCGTATTTTCTATTGCCACCCAAGGCAACCACTAGATTTTCTCATGCCACCCGAGGCACCCACTTAACCCCTCATGTCCCTCTACATGCTAATGTGGTTAAGTGTTTCTTAATTAATTAATTAAGAACGTAACCTTTGTAAAGACCTCTCACATTAGACTGTCTTTTATGACCGCTGGTTAAGCCGGTTGGGTCCGGGCAGCCTTATGTCATAACAGAGTCTAACCTCGTGTCTTTACATTAATTACGTATTTAGTTTGTGCCTAAGACCTCTCACATTGGGCTAACATTTGTAGCAACTGGTTAAGCCGGTTGGGTCCGGGCAGTTTTACGCTACAACTGAGTCCAACCTCGTGTCTTAGTCAATTAATTACACCTAATTAATCACCCTCATAATTTTATATTAATTATCCCTAATTAATCAAGTTTTCTTAACATGGGTAGACCTAACTTAATAGGTAAATTCCCATGGGGTAGACCTAACTCAATAGGTAAATTCCCAACACATAGTATGGGTACACCTAACCAAATAGGCAAATTCCCATACTATGTTTATTTATTTTGTGTTATGCATAATTATATTAATTTCACACAATCTTATTAACTTATGCATTTAATTACCCCATCGTTCCCACGTAATTTCGTTCATGATATAACACATATAAAAGGTGTCAACTTGCATATGAATGAACATGTTTCAAAGGTGCCATCTTGCATATTAACAAACACATAACTTGCATATGAACTTGCATAACATGTCACATAACTTGCATATAATATGTCACATAACTTACATATTCATTTTGCATAACAAACTTGCATATTAGCTTATAGACTTGCATAATGTGTCATCATGAACTTGCATATTAATAAACATGTAACTTGCATATTTACATACATGTAACTCGCATATTAACAAACATGTAACTTGCATATAAAGAAACATGTAACTTGCATATTTACATACATGTAACTTGCATATTAACAAACATGTAACTTGCATATTAACAAACATGTAACTTGCATATTTACATACATGTAACTTGCATATTAACAAACATGTAACTTGCATATTAACAAACATGTAACTTGCATAGCATATTACCATGAACTTGCATAACATGCATATGATTACATAGCCCACAACTTGCATATTTAGCATCATGCAAACATAACATACATCATATTAAACTTGCATAAGCTTACATACTCAACATGCATAAACATAAGATTAATGCTAACATCATATCATATGATTCAAAGCTCATTAACCCACATACAAAACCATAAATCTCATCACATCTCATCTAATTAGTTTACCAAAAGATCATCAAAGTGATAGAAACTCACAACTAGCAACTTTGAACACCAAATGAAGAAGATTAAGATGCTAAGAAGGGATTAGAAGTTGATTAGAGAGTGATTAGTATGCAACCCTCTTCATAAAATTAGTGGAGGCCATGAGAGCTAGCATTTTGCCATAGTTTAGTCACTAGGTTTAATTATGAATGAATTAGGGTAGGTTAGGGTCTTATTTATAGATTAGGCAAGTGTTTTAGGCCATAGGATTAACCCTAGATTCAATCCAAGCCATCAAAGCATGTCTTGGGGAAGAAGTCAAGTGTAGGAACCATCTAGGGCCTTTAGATTAAAGATGGACCATGAGAACCATTCAAATGCAAAATCTGCACTTGAGCGAATCGGCCCACGGGTTGACAGCCAAACACCCTGGATTAACCCCTAGTCGACCCAGCGGGCTCGGGTCGACTTCAAAAATCGGCCGGTTCGGTTATTCCCCTCTCCCAATTCGCTGTTTTGAGCATTTTTGCATATTTATTTATTAAATTTTCAATTATATATATATATATATCAATATATATATATATATATCTACACAACCCATTTCACTTAATTAAGTATACTTTAATTTGGGAATTTTCGTGAAACTTCGCGAGGCCATATCTTGGTCATACGGACTCCGATTTTCGAAAACTCGGACTCTATTTCGCGTATTTTTCCGAGACGAACACAATGGCATAGCCCGTTTCCCTTGATTCCCATTTTAGAATTAAATTCTGCCTCGATTTATGTTATTACAGGTTATTGAAAATACGGGTTGTTACAAATGGTATGTATAGAAACTGTTTGAAATGGATAGCCGGGATGTTTAAAACTAATTAATGATTATAAAGCTAATAAATTCTCTATTAGTTCAGAACAGGTACAAAAGCTAATATCGATTGAAATCTGGAGCCGATTAGATCTAGTTGATTAGAGCTGTAGAATAATTAAGCCAGCTCAAGTATAATTTATCGCTTATCGAGAAATCATGCTCGCAAAAAGGTACGCCTACGCAAAATATGAAATATTGGTTTTTGATTTGGTTTTTGAATTGGATTTTCCGACCGTATTGGTCGATGGAATTTATTTTTGTACCTGCGAAATTGTAGAAGTCCCTCTGTGTAGGGGAAACTCTGCCAAGTTTTTCCAAAATTTAAAGTGTTAGAAAAATTTCTGATCATTTTGGAAATTTTTGGAATTTATTTTCTGCATTAATTAATTGTCCTTTTCGAATTAAAACAAACTGGTTTGGTTTAAAAAGCTGAAATAAAATTCGATTAACTGGATTTTGGTAATATTATTGAGTTTACAAATATTTCTTCTACCTTAGTAATTTTGGGGATGAAATTCTTTTAAGGGGGAAGGTATGTAACGTCCCAGATTTTAACTGTATTATTTAATATTTAAATATGGTTTTAAATATTGTTTTGGTAATTTAAATGGTTAAATTTAATGATCTGGCAAATTTAATTATAATTAAATATCCATTTCGAATTTGGAGAAGATTTCTGAGACGCAGTTATAATTTAATTTTTAGAATTTTACTGTAATTTTTATTTCGTAAAATAAGCTACTTTTTATTTGGAGTGTTTTACACCATATATCTACATTTTGGGGTATCACAATATAAGTCAACCTACCGATACTATTATATATTTGTGATCGTGGCACAATGCTGACTGCGAGTGGTATTTTTATTTCTATCGTTAGCAAGTCATACAGGGACGGAGTGTTGGATAGTATAGCATGTTTAAGTTATAACCAAAAATCCTTACACATTCGGAAATAAAGATATACATGTATCATTGGTCAAAATCGTTCCTTGCATCGCTTTATGACTAAACATACAATGGCAAACCTACTCTCTGTTAAGCTTATCCAAATCAGCAACCTACCCTAATAAAATGTCAATCCAAACATACATGCTGAAACGATTTGCACCGTGTTGTATTAAATAATGAATGTGACATAACAAAACACCATACGCCTAACCAATCAGCTAGATTGAAATTAAACCCTACACTATGTATCCCGACCATACCGGGAAGAAAATATCTCTGACAAGAATTGGAAAACGCCATTTCTCATTAATGCTGGTATGGCAAGCATGTTTGCACACTGAAAACAAGGAAAATCATATAATAAAACGAAAGTATCTCTTTCCCCCTTCTGTATAAATATGCCTATAGTTGGTAAGGCCTCCATCACAACAGCAAAATATAAAACCCATTCGATGCTTTTAGTTCTCAAAAGAAAATATGTGTTAAAGTTCATTCACTCTGGAGAATTAATGTAACAACCCGTATTTTCAATAACCTATTATAACGTAAATCAAGGCAGAATTTAATTTATAAATCTGAATCAAGGGAAACGGGCTATGCCATTGCGTTCGTCTCGGAAAAATACGCGAAATAGAGTCCGAGTTTTCGAAAATCGGAGTCCGTATGACCCGATTAAGGCCCAACGAAGTTTTCAGAAAATTCAAAGTAAAAACAGATTTCAAATTCAAGTTTGAATTTGGAAATTAGGTCAGATTGGGCCAGGCGGGAAAATTCCCGCCAGAGCACCCAAGTCGACAGCCCTGTCGACTTGGGAGCCGACTTGGTTGGACCCAAGTCGACAGCCCTGTCGACTTGGCTGTCGACTTGGTCCAGCCGGGCAGTTTTGCCTGTGCACCATTTTGAAGTTGTGTTGAGTTTGGGGGCCAGATTCGGTTTTGAGGGCTGAGATTAGAACTAGGGTTTAATCCTAAGGTCGAAACTAATCCTAATCTCTATAAATAAGCCCCTAACCTAACCCTAAATCATCATTATTCATTCAAGCAACTAAACTATGGCAAAATCACTCCTCTCATGGCCTCCACTCTCTTCATAAAATTTCTAAATTATTTCTATGAGAGATTTTCAATGCATACAAGTGTTTTCAAGCTTGTATGAGCATCATTAGCTTGCATTCAAGTCAAGTTTCCATATTTACATCATAAAGCAAGGGTTTTGATCATTTTGGTTCAAGGGATTTTCTATTAGAGTTTGCATTTTGGGTCTATTTGATTGCATAAGGGCTTTGTCATATTTTTGTGTCTTCATAAACATTGTAAGCCCTTTTCTACTTTCATATTTAAACTCTAAAGTTAAATGAATGATGCAAGTTTGGTTGACCATTATATGCAAGTTTATCATGTTATGTTATGCAAGTTTGCCATGTTATGATATGCAAGTTTATCATGTTATGCAAGTATGCCATGTTATGATATGCAAGTTTATCATGTTATGTTATGCAAGTTTTCAATGTTATGATATGCAAGTTTATCATGTTATGCAAGTATGCCATGTTATGATATGCAAGTTTATCATGTTATGTTATGCAAGTTTGATATGCAAGTTTGTCATATGATATGCAAGTTATGTTATGCAAGTTTGGGTTGATCATTTTGTTCATGTTACCATGTTATGCAAGTTTATCTTGGGCTTATGAGCTTAAAGCTTCAAGCTTTATGCTAAAGGTTGCATTTTGGCAACATGTAAGTTATCATATCCCTTATGATAACTTGCATGTGAGGCTAAATGCGAACTTATGGCAACTTTTACATGTCATTTATCACCATGTATCACCAATATGCTAAGTTTGGTTTTATGCATGCTTTTGAGGCCTAAAAATGTAATATGCAAGTATATGAACATATGTACATTTCATATGCCACCATGTTAAACTTGTGGCTTCAACACCTTTATGTCATGATTATGTCAAGTTCCCTCTTTCTATCCTTTATGCGCTATTGCGATATGTAAGCGATGGGATTGCATTTGGGGTTGGGTAAACTTAAAAGACATAAAAACATAAGATTGGGAATTTACCTATTAAGTTAGGTCTACCCATTGGGAATTTACCTATTAAGTTAGGTCTACCCAAATTCTTGAAAACTTGTGATATGTTTTGGAAACATGATGGACATGACACTTAGAAAATATAAGTGTGACCAACTCGAGGTTGGGTTGAGTTTGTAGCGTAAAACTACCCGGAACCGACCGGCTTAACTAGTTGCTACAAACAATAGGACCCAATGTGAGAAGTTGGTCATGTTGTACCTTGAACCCGAGGTTAGACCAAGTTGGGGTGTAAAGCTACCCGGACCCGCCCGGCTTAACTAGTAACCACAACAAGGTCTAATGTGAGAGGTTAAGGCACATTAAATTAATTAATGCCTCGTGATTAGGGTTAAGTCATGGTTCACTTAATACTTAACCAATTTGGGCTTGGTAGATTAATCAGGGTTAAGTCGTGAACTCATCGTTACACTTAACCAAGTTAATCCATGATTAGCAAGAGGGTTAAACCGTACTTAACCCACTAGAAAATCCTTGCAATGGGGGTCCACTCCAGCAGTAATCCCAAGTTCGTATCATTATGGCCCTAGGGTCTAGGCTAGGGTGGGGGCACAATTACTGGACTTGAGGTAAGAGACCAAAAACGACGGCAGAGTGGTACGCTGGTGTAGTTCCAGGCGGACTTTTGGTCGTGCACATAGTCCGAAGCCGGGGAAAGCATGCACGGGTACCAGTAGATCGAGACTGTGCACTTATGTTTATGGTGTCCGGGGGTTGACACCCTAGGGCTTGATACACCCGACGGGAGACCCTGCACAGTCTGACTACAATTATGTTTGGGCCGCATTGACACCAACACGTGACGGGTTAGGCTTATAGGGAGCCGATCGACTAGACCGTTTGGTTGGACCGCGTATTAGGGTCACTTCATGTTATTGGGCCAAAGCTTGGGCCAAGGGATCAATACTTGTTTATTCAAGTCATGTTAGTTTGCTAGTACACCTGTGGTGCAAAAAACCTTAAACCTGATTATGCGATGACACCTTTATCTACCTTGTTAGTTAATCATCATGCTAGTATGTTGTTATCCTTATGTTCATCCCTGCTTCTCATGCCAGTTAACTTTATCAGTTTACATTGATTGTAGTAGGGCTTACTCAGTCTTTTTGACTGACCTGTTTTCCTTTCGCCTCTTTTCTTCCGTTCCCCCCCCCCCCCCACAGGTTCTCAGGGAGGGAATATTGGAGCTTAGCTTGGATTTCTGATCGCTTGCTTGTGGGATTTTAGCTCATGTACGGTCTTGACATGAAGCTAGCTATGGTTATCACTTATTTTGGGGATAGTACTTATGTATTTCAGTTTTTCAGTGATGTTGTTTTTATCTAGACTTGTGTATTTGGAAAGTGACATTATGTTGTATCAGACTTGTTTTGAAATAGTTTGAAATCTTCCGCTGTTTTACTTATCTTATTTACTCTGTTTATATATATACATATGTTCTTGTTCTGCCTTGATATATCATTATGCATGTTTACCTGATTCAAACGCCCCTCCAAAGTCAGAGTGCTTGCAAGAGACACCCTGGCGGAGGTGGGGTGTTAATTTGGTATCAGAGCATATGGTTTACGAGAAGGAACAAAAAGGTTTTTAGAAAACTTTTGGAAAACTATTTTCAAAACCAAGTATAAAGTATTTTCCAAAGAAAAGTCTAGTTTATTTTAAAGGCTATTCCCCAAAAAGCCATTAGCAAAATTCCTTCGTTTTTCTCCATTCTGAATCTATCTTTTTCTTCGTTTTCAGTATGGCCAATAACTTTGCCATTCCGGAGGGAATACACGTACTTGTTTGGTATAGGAGACTTTTGGAGGCTAGGGCGACCGAAGCCGGCCCCACAGATGTTCCTCCTCCTCCGGTAGTTAATGTTCTTCCTCCTCCTCCTCCGGTAGTTAATGTTCCTCCTCCTCCTGTCGCTGAGGTTCCTCTTCCTCCTTCCCCTCAGCATCCACAAGAGGATTTCACGGAGATTTGCAAAGACTTTAAGGCGATGGGTGGCAAGAATTTCTTGGAAACCGAGACTTATGTAGAGGCAAGGAATTGGTTGAAAGAAACCGAAGATCTTTTTGCCTTCTTTGATATAGATGACCGTTAGAGAATACGTGGATAAGTTTAATCAACTTGCTCGGTTCGGTTTAGACTTGGTTAACACAGCTCAGAAGAAGGCCCTATACTTTACTCTAGGATTAAACGAGCCATTACATGGTTTAGCCATGACTCATATACCCTTGGGGGCAACTTTCGAGAGCTTGGTGAATATGGCCCTACTCAATGAAGAGAATAGGAGTGACAAGAAGGAGATCAAGATGAATGATACTCAAGCCAAGAAGACTGATTCCCAGTGGAAAGGAAATCAGGGTAATCCAAGCGGTCAGAGCAGTCAAGGCAATAAGAACAAGAACAAGAGTCAAGGCAACAAGGTGAACAACAACAAGGGCAATAACGACAAGAGGAAGTGCCATTATTGCGGTTCAGTTGGGTATCTTATTAAGGATTGTAAGAAGAGAAAAAGGAAGAGTGGTGAATGCTTTCATTGTGGTGAGTTTGGACATTTCAGCAAAGATTGCCCGAAGAAGCAAGGGCAAGGTCAGACTCAGTGTGCAAGACCATCTGGAGGGCGAATTCATCTCCTCAACATCGTTCTTCCAGCTCATGATCGAGGTAGTGTTTCTGTTAAAAGTCTTGTTTACATTTCTGATTTTCCTGTTCGTACTTTATTTGATTCTGGTGCATCGCATAGTTTATTTCATTTGGTTTAGTTGAAAGTTTGCACCTAAGTACTAGTCTAGTTAATGATCCCGTGTGTGTTTCAAATCCAATTGGGGTTTCCGCCCATTTGTCTATTATCTACGTGGATTTGAAAATCTCTATCTTGAGTATAGAATTCTCGCGTGATGCTTATATTCTCAGTTTCATGGGGTATGGGTTGATTTTGGGCATGGATGGGTTGTCCAGTTTTGGAGCCATCCTTGATTTTTGAGCATAGGGTTGTGAGGCTCATGACTCGCCTCGGTAATACCCTAAAAATTTCTAGTAACCCTATGAGTCCCGTCATGTTGTTTTATCTTGAATCCCTCAACTCGTCTAGCGATAGTTTGCAATCGGTGAGGGTGGTCCGAGAATATCCTGATATCTTGGGTGAAGTGAAGGGGGGTTACCCCTACACGCGAGATAGATTTTCGCATTTATCTGGTTGATAATGCCAAGATAGTTTTGTGGCCGGTTAGGCACATGGCCCCGCAAGATGAGAGTTAAGAAAGCAAGTCAAGGAGTTGCTTGAGAAGAACTTCATTAGACGAAGTATATCTGAATGGGGAGCGCCTGTAGTATTTACTACCAAGGCAGATGGTTCTCTTCGACTTTGTGTTGATTATCGTGAGTTAGACAAGGAGTATAGACAACCATTGCCAAGGATCGATGATTTGTTTGATCAGCTTGTAGGAACATCAGTTTTCTCTTGATCTTGCTACTGGATTCCATCAGCTCAGAGTAGCTGAGGATAGTATAGGCAAAAACTACGTTCAGAACTCCATATGGATTCTTAGAATGGCTGGTCATGCCATTCGGTTTGACTAATGCACCCGCCTACTTCGTGGACTTGATGAATAGGGTGTTCAGGGAGTTCTTGAACAAGTTTGTCGTGGTCTTCGTAGATGATATTCTGATCTTCTCTAAGGATGAGGAAGAGCATGCAAGGCATCTCGTGGAGGTGATGGATACGCTTAGAGCGCATCAGTTAAAGGCCAAGTTCTCCAAGTGTCACTTTTGGAGAAGGGAAGTTAGATTCCTTGGGCATATAGTAACTAAGCAAGGCTTAGCGGTGGATCCCGCTAAGGTAGTTGCATTTCAGGATTGGAAGACTCCAAGGAATGCAACTGAAGTAAGAAGTTCTCTCAGTTTAATTAGTTAGTTAGCGTCCCTTGAGCTTAGACCTACCCTTCTGGATCAAGTAGGGACTTCACAGAAAGAAGACCCGCAGTTAGTCGAGATCATGGACAAGTTGATTCGAGGCGAGATGGTAAGTCACCTCGCTATAGATGACAAGGGATGGCTAAGACGCGATGAGAGAAAGAAGGTTCTTGAAGATGCACATCACCCGAGGAGGTGGCCGAGTTTGTCCCAAGGTGCATGTTGTGCCAACAGGTTAAAGGCCGAGTCATAGAAGCCCGGTGGGCTATTATATCCATTGGAGGTCCCCGCAATGGAAGAGGGAAAAACGTCACGAAGGATTTCGTGGATGGACTGCCTAGGTCAAGGAAAGGGAATACGAGCATTTGGGTTATTGTGGATAGACTTACGAAGAGTGCTCATTTCACTCCGGTAAAGAGCGAAAGGACTGCATCATAGCTAGCGACAGTTTACTTTCAAGAAATAAAGCGGTTGCACGAGGTTCCCTAAAGTATAGTTAGTAACCATGACTCAATTTTCACTAGCCAGTTTTGGGATAGTCTACGGGAAGTCATGGGCAAGCAACTGAATCTAAGTATGGCCTATCATTCACAGGCGGATGGTTCATTTCGTTCAAGCATGAGTTATAGAAAATCACGTTAGTAAGAGCAATTGGCAACATGGATTGGTATTTTCAAGAAAAGTTCTGCTGCGTGGAATACTTTATAGTAAGTAAACGAGATCCAGGATTCACTGGTGAATTTTGGAGAGCTTGCATGAAACCATGAGGTCATAGTTATGTTTAAGCCAAAAATGATAGAAGAGTAAGTGAAAGAGGAAGACGAGAGGCGACAATGGAATGGGTTCCAACTCATATTTGGAAATAAGAGTTAAGAAGCTAAGAAATCATGAGGTAAAAGACGGCCAAAGCACAGTGGAGTTAAACTCAAGGAAACGTGACTTAGAAGACTGAATGCTAGATACGCGCATCATATCTCTTTTTAAGAGCATATCCTTGATCCTTGTTTTCCTGTGGAACTTACTCGCATGTTATCTTTTTACGTATATCCTCTCGGTCCCATTCTCGGTCCTATTTCTGTCGGGAGGTATGACTTATTGGCTAGTAATACATGTCAGGGTTTGAAGGGGTCCGTTAGGTTGACTAAACCTTTTGGGCTTTTATAGAATATGGGTTGGGTTAGGAAGGGATTTCTTGTAATCCAAAAGAAGTATATCTTGCTTATCTTCCCGATCTCTTTATAGCATATCTTTCTTTTGCTATCCACGTTTGTCTTGTTTATCTTGTTATCGTGTTAATCTTGTCATGAGAACCTTAGGTAGAAACCCTTTGGATGAAACATGTGTTTGAAACATGTTATGCTTGATGTTTGCAAGTGGTTGCAAGTGTTTGCAAGTGGTTACTCGTGGATGCATTATACACGTTAGGCACTAGATTGGCTCACACACTCCTCATATTGCATATGCATGAGTGTTTACGCTTATTCATGGATGAAAATTTTTGTGTTATCACATGGATGTTGCATATGGATGTATGTTATGTGCACACATGTAGATGTTATATATTATGTTAGGAATTGCATACATATGGATTCATTTCACTAACATAATTTGCATTGATGATATTTGCATTAGATAAGTACATATACACACACCTTTGCATATGTTCATAGAACATTTAGAATCTTGTAAGGACAATGATTGCTCGTGGATGATGTTTTGAGTAGATGGATGTTGGATGGTAGGATACGTTCTTCCTAACTTGAAGATTTCGGGGACGAAATCCTTTAAGGAGGGGAGAATGTAACAACCCGTATTTTCAATAACCTGTTATAACGTAAATCAAGGCAGAATTTAATTTATAAATCTGAATCAAGGGAAACGGGCTATGCCATTGCGTTCGTCTCGGAAAAATACGCGAAATAGAGTCAGAGTTTTCGAAAATCGGAGTCCGTATGACCCGATTAAGGCCCAATGAAGTTTTCAGAAAATTCAAAGTAAAAACAGATTTCAAATTCAAGTTTGAATTTGGAAATTAGGTCAGATTGAGCCAGGCGGGAAAATTCCCACCAGAGCACCCAAGTCGACAGCCCTGTCGACTTGGGAGTCGACTTGGTTGGACCCAAGTCGACAGCCCTGTCGACTTGGCTGTCGACTTGGTCCAGCCGGGCAGTTTTGTCTGTGCACCATTTTGAAGTTGTGTTGAGTTTGGGGGCCAGA
Organism: Allium sativum; assembly: GCA_030737875.1. Taxonomy (NCBI): domain Eukaryota; kingdom Viridiplantae; phylum Streptophyta; class Magnoliopsida; order Asparagales; family Amaryllidaceae; genus Allium; species Allium sativum. Next base: position 734,688,816 of record CM060924.1, on the reverse strand, counting down.
TTCGGTTTTGAGGGCTGAGATTAGAACTAGGGTTTAATCCTAAGGTTGAAACTAATCCTAATCTCTATAAATAAGCCCCTAACCTAACCCTAAATCATCATTATTCATTCAAGCAACTAAACTATGGCAAAATCACTCCTCTCATGGCCTCCACTCTCTTCATAAAATTTCTAAATTATTTCTATGAGAGATTTTCAATGCATACAAGTGTTTTCAAGCTTGTATGAGCATCATTAGCTTGCATTCAAGTCAAGTTTCCATATTTACATCATAAAGCAAGGGTTTTGATCATTTTGGCTCAAGGGATTTTCTATTAGAGTTTGCATTTTGGGTCTATTTGATTGCATAAGGGCTTTGTCATATTTTTGTGTCTTCATAAGCATTGTAAGCCCTTTTCTACTTTCATATTTAAAATCTAAAGTTAAATGAATGATGCAAGTTTGGTTGACCATTATATGCAAGTTTATCATGTTATGTTATGCAAGTTTGCCATGTTATGATATGCAAGTTTACCATGTTATGCAAGTATGCCATGTTATGATATGCAAGTTTATCATGTTATGTTATGCAAGTTTGCCATGTTATGATATGCAAGTTTATCATGTTATGCAAGTATGCCGTGTAATGATATGCAAGTTTATCATGTTATATTATGCAAGTTTGATATGCAAGTTTGTCATATGATATGCAAGTTATGTTATGCAAGTTTGGGTTGATCATTTTGTTCATGTTACCATGTTATGCAAGTTTATCTTGGGCTTATGAGCTTAGAGCTTCAAGCTTTATGCAAAAGGTTGCATTTTGGCAACATGTAAGTTATCATATCCCTTATGATAACTTGCATGTGAGGCTAAATGCGAACTTATGGCAACTTTTACATGTCATTTATCACCATGTATCACCAATATGCTAAGTTTGGTTTTATGCATACTTTTGAGGCCTAAAAATGTAATATGCAAGTATATGAACATATGTACATTTCATATGCCACCATGTTAAACTTGTGGCTTCAGCACCTTTATGTCATGATTATGCCAAGTTCCCTCTTTCTATCCTTTATGCGCTATTGCGATATGTAAGCGATGGGATTGCGTTTGGGGTTGGGTAACTTAAAAGACATAAAAACATAAGATTGGGAATTTACCTATTAAGTTAGGTCTACCCATTGGGAATTTACCTATTAAGTTAGGTCTACCCAAATTCTTGAAAACTTGTGATATGTTTTGGAAACATGATGGACATGACACTTAGAAAATATAAGTGTGACCAACTCGAGGTTGGGTTGAGTTTGTAGCGTAAAACTACCCAGAACCGACCGGCTTAACTAGTTGCTACAAACAATAGGACCCAATGTGAGAAGTTGGTCATGTTGTACCTTGAACCCGAGGTTAGACCAAATTGGGGTGTAAAGCTACCCGGACCCGCCCGGCTTAACTAGTAACCACAACAAGGTCTAATGTGAGAGGTTAAGGCACATTAAATTAATTAATGCCTCGTGGTTAGGGTTAATTCATGGTTCACTTAATACTTAACCAATTTGGGCTTGGTAGATTAATCAGGGTTAAGTCGTGAACTCATCGTTACACTTAACCAAGTTAATCCATGATTAGCAAGAGGGTTAAACCGTACTTAACCCACTAGAAAATCCTAGCAATAGGGGTCCACTCCAGCAGTAATCCCAAGTTCGTATCATTATGGCCCTAGGGTCTAGGCTAGGGTGGGGGCACAATTACTAGACTTGAGGTAAGAGACCAAAAACGACGGCAGAGTGGTACGCCGGTGTAGTTCCGGGCGGACTTTTGGTCATGCACATAGTCCGAAGCCGGGGAAAGCATGCACGGGTACTAGTAGATCGAGACTGTGCACTTATGTTTATGGTGTCCAGGGGTTGACACCCTAGGGCTTGATACACCCGACGGGAGACCCTGCACAGTCTGACTACAATTATGTTTGGGCCGCATTGACACCAACACGTGACGGGTTAGGCTTATAGGGAGCCGATCGACTAGACCGTTTGGTTGGACCGCGTATTAGGGTCACTTCATGTTATTGGGCCAAAGCTTGGGCCAAGGGATCAATACTTGTTTATTCAAGTCATGTTAGTTTGCTAGTACACCTGTGGTGCAAAAAACCTTAAACCTGATTATGCGATGACACCTTTATCTACCTTGTTAGTTAATCATCATGCTAGTATGTTGTTATCCTTATGTTCATCCCTGCTTCTCATGCCAGTTAACTTTATCAGTTTACATTGATTGTAGTAGGGTTTACTCAGTCTTTTTGACTGACCTGTTTTCCTTTCGCCTCTTTTCTTCCGTTCCCCCCCCCCCCCCAGGTTCTCAGGGAGGGAATATTGGAGCTTAGCTTGGATTTCTGATCGCTTGCTTGTGGGATTTTAGCTCATGTACGGTCTTGACATGAAGCTAGCTATGGTTATCACTTATTTTGGGGATAGTACTTATGTATTTCAGTTTTTCAGTGATGTTGTTTTTATCTAGACTTGTGTATTTGGAAAGTGACATTATGTTGTATCATACTTGTTTTGAAATAGTTTGAAATCTTCCGCTGTTTTACTTATCTTATTTACTCTGTTTATATATATACGTATGTTCTTGTTCTGCCTTGATATATCATTATGCATGTTTACCTGATTCAAACGCCCCTCCAAAGTCATAGTGCTTGCAAGAGACACCCTGGCGGAGGTGGGGTGTTACAATTAAAGGGGGAAGAGTGGGAAACGCTTTTTGTCGACTGGATCATTAACGGAGGAGAAGGGTAGAAAACGTGTTATGCATGGGAAGTGGCTGTTCGAAAGTGGGACGTTGGATGAATTTGCATGAAGGCTACTGGAGTTTATATGAGGAGAGTGTATTCATGAAAGTATAAGGAGGAGCGATGTCTGTATTGGATGGTGAAGTATTTTTGAAGAAAGGGGAGTACGGTTTGGAAGATTCCAGGTTGGAGAAGGGTCTGTTTGGTCTTGTTTCCGGTAGAAAGCAGCTTTGTTCAAAACTGAAGTAGGAAGGGCCGAAGTGTTTATGTGATGGACTGTAGAGCGGTGTTGATGACTGGAGGTATGAACAGCAAAGTGACGGGGAGGATGGTCTGAGAAGTTGCTGGGCTGGTGGAGCATCGGAGCGGAGTAGCGTGGCGGTCTGCAGTTCGTCGGAGGGGGTGAATGAGGAACGTTTCGAAACTTGTAGTGTTCGACAGAAAGCGGAGCAGAAAGTTTGAGTAGTAATGGTTGGCGTTAGAAATGAAGGCTTGGCTCAGTGGGAGGATGTATACGCGAGTAGTAGGAAGGAAATATGGGATGTTCTATTTTCTGGAACTTATTATAGTGGATCAAGAAAGAGGAGACTGGAGCATGGTAGTGCTAAACAGAGCCATGACGGAAGATGAAGAGATGTTACCATTTGTTTTGGTGAAGAAGAATGCGTCATTAGACATTTAATGTAAAGAGAAGGTATTTTAAAAACGAGGCTTGAGGGAGGTGCATCAACGTACGTTTCAACTATTGGTTACAGGGTGGTTGAGACACATATTGGAAGGAATGAGGTTTGGGAAAAAAGTCGGGCTTCCAGGAGATTGGTTTGGAGGAACCGAAATAGTACACATTTAAGGTCAGAGAACGGAGCAAGCTGATGATCAAAGTAGCCGAAAGGGCACGTAAAGTTTAGATGATGATTAAGCCGTTATTCACACATTTGAGATAAGATGATTATTTACAAGATAATTAATAATAATATTATAGTTTATAAATTAGACGTTATAATTGGAAATCATGATAACAAATTTGTTGGTTATCAGAAATTACACCGGATGGGATCATAATGACGGATGCTACGTTGCTGAGTAGGTTCAGATAGGATCAGACACAACTGTATTCTCGCTTAATTTTAAACGTCTGTTTAAAATTAAATAAAGCAACGCACGTACCGATCGTCGAAAATCAAGGTGAGTTAATTCTCACACCTTCTGAAATTCTATGATGTGATTAAATTCATATAATTAGATTTAATCGTAAATAATTAGATGTTTGGTTGCTTTGGATGCCCATCGTTGCTTGAATGGTTGTCATTAATTAGATTTTAGTCGTTTAAAATATTTAAATTATATGTGTTGTTATTATAATGATCTGTGGTGCAGGGAAGAACAGGTAGGAGGAATCAAACCGGATTCCTCAAATAATTTGTATGCTGTTTTATTTCACATTATTTATATATGAACTGATTGCACCCCATTAATGTTAAAATCTGTATGATTTGTTGATCGTTGAATTTAAATTCAACGTTATTATGATTTGAATCACTATATAGTATTGATTTAGGGAATGGTAGCAAAGGGTCCAAAATCCACCGTTTTGCCGTTAGGCGAATTAACAAAGTGAAGTTAGAATACTGATTTTATAACTGAAGTGGAATTTTATTTATATCTTATATGATATAACGAAGTTAAAAATAAATAAATATCAGTAAATGGGTTTTCCGTTAAATAGTATAAAACGATTTTAGGGTTACAACTGAACTGTTAAATCAGTATATAAGGGTAATTATCTGAAATAATTATATTTAAATAAATAATTTAGTAATATTATTAGATTAATTATATTAATCTAATAAGGAGAAATTGAAAACCGTTAAGGAGTTAACCAAAGATTTTATAGTGACTAAACCAAATGTTTGATCAAAGGTGGTTATAAATAATTAGTTGTTTAATTTAATAAGATTTCTCTAATGTAAATTATTATTAATTAACGATATTTGGAGATTTATATTATAAAAATATTGTTTTATAAATTTCAAAAGTGATTAACTGAGCGGGTTTGGTTAATGAAGAAATAAACGGGTTTTACTTCAGTAAATAATGAAGTTAATTATAAGTAAAGTAATTTTCTTCTTAAATAAATTATTTAAGAAGATGATCAAGTATGTAAGAAGATTTGGTTAATTTTGAAAGGGATCTAAGAAAAGATCGAACAATATAATTGAAGTTAAAAAGGGAATTAGACTAATGCGATAAGTACTGAAATAAATATTCTATTAAATAGTGAATCGAGATAAAGTTGGAAGGTTTCCAAATATAAATTGTTAAATGTATTTTTAATTATAAAATCCAAGAATCTACTTTTATAATAAGGGGTAGGAAAGTGATTATTGTTCTAATTAATAATCCTTAAGATAATTATTTCTTAAGTGATATTCATTTAAGAAACCTACTAAGCTTGTAGTAAAGTTTAAAATGATATTTGAAACATTTGTAAAGCGGCTTCTTCCAAACATCTTGGGAAGAGTTATCAAAAGGAAGTAAAGATCAGACCGCGATAAGGTGTTTACTTAAATAGAATTAAGTAAGTGTTTTAAATCAAAGAAGGTCGGAAAGACAACAAAGTATGATGTTAATGGTTTACAAACCATTAAATGGATTGGATTATAAAAATCCTAATTAGATTTCTAATATGATATTAAATATTTAGGTTAAGAAATCCAAAATGGATTGTCGCAAGGCTATTCCAATTATAAAACAGATTCGTATAACAAGGTGTAAAACGTAATGATAAATGGTCAGAATCGACTGAGTTTTCAAAGTAAGATTATGAGTATTAAAACCAGGGATTAAATGAAATAGGAAATAAGTTTTAGGGATTATGATACGAAGATTTTAGTTATGAACTCCTACCTATTCTAAGATAAGAACGTTGTTGATCAAGGTCTGAGAGGTAAATAAAATACCCCAACTTGAACGACTTCACTATTATCGAGGAATGGTATTAGTTTTGTAACGGTAAATGTTATTGAAATTTGTTTATTATTTCTATGAAAGAGGATTGTGACTTAGTTATGGAATTCAAACTGAATATAATATACTGCAGCGTTATTTGTAGAATTTGAATAACAGTGCAACCTTAGTTGCGAAATTTCGAATATAAATAAGCACATTGGCTTTAGGGTAAATAATGTATAAATCAACATTTGCATGGCCATATAAGGAATGATAATTGGTTTTCTTTAACCAAGGTAATAATATATATATCAAAGTGGCTAAGGTAAAGGAACGATGAAAGAGTTGTGAGGATATAAATTAATATTTCCGAGATTAAGGAAATGAGAAGAGTTTTGGGAAATGGGGTGATATTTCCGAAGCAAAGAAATAAGAGGGAGATTGGTAGATATGTTATTATTAGAAATCAGAAATATAGTTTTATCGAGAAAGGTAATTAAAATCGATTTGCAATCGATGAAATGATTTAAGAAGTTTGGTTGAATAATTTAAAGTCCTGAGCTGCCAATATACATGATCACATTGTTTTGATATTGATAGTTAAAACACCGACTATCAATGAAATACCATTGGACTTTTGACGTGTTGATTCGAAGAGACCGGAATGGGAACTAGACCCAAAACCACTTCGAATCAACGTTACGTACGAACTAATCTGCGAGGATAAAGATGGAGCATTGAAGACCATAGATCTTCATAAACAGAAGAATTACTTACAATCTCTAGCTGATCCCTAGAGATATATTATGGTCCCATCGTGATTGAAATTTGTGGATTGCAAGGACTTCTCGCTACTGATCTATAGGGTGATTCCTAGATGCGGTAGGAGGGTGCCTTCGGTTCATCCTGTTCCTGGATGACTTATATGGACGGATGTCTGACAGAGTATTTCCTGAAAACTCACGTACGTTGATTTTTACAAATATACCAAGTTTGGTGGCGGAGAAATCCTCCTGCTTAACACCCAGAGTGTATTTGTGGACGTCAATTAGTGAATTGACGGATCTGACAATGTGGCATTCAAAGTGAATGGGAACCAGATGTTTAAAAGGATAAACGTAGCCTCTAGCCTCACAACTGGGAAATGACAAAAGTTGGGCTAGGCAGCATGGCTAGTTAGGTAATCCCCAAGTAGGGTGTATTGTCACCAATCTAGAGAAAATTCAATATTGTTCTTCTTTTCATTTCTGTATCTCCCGGGAAAACGGCTGCGCAGCCGTAATGGGTGACAATATATTCGATACACTCAAGCTAAATGAGTGGTCGGTCATGTGTGGCCGGGTTGCAAGACGTTTTTGTTGAACCCCAGTGTATATCCCTCTAGAGTACATTGATCGGAAGGTGCTCCCATACCTTGTCTAGTCGGAATCCAATCTCCAATAAGCGCCTTGCGGTTTTTGATTATATAATAAATATGTAGAGCGTGAGATGCAAGCGTTCTACTATATGGTTATTTATTTGTGATTTAATAGACACTATTATAATATCACTAGTTATTGATATATCAAAACTGTTTTGGGTTATAGTAAGGTAAAAACCATCTGTATTTATGTGTGGACTGGTCTTACTATTATCCTTTCTTTCAAAAGGATTTCTAAAATTAAACAAGTTGGTTACTGTATGAATTTATCACTGAAAGTATTCCAGACTGATCCGGGTGAATTTTGCTTTGCTTCAAATGTGCTCGGGTCAGACCGAGTATATTTACAGGTTCGGTTTCCACTTGGAGTTCCAGAGATGGAGTTGAAGTCGAGACGTATACCATATATACTGGTACTAGTTTATTTCCGCTGTGTGTTATACTGATCTGAATGTAAACTCTGATGTTGTAATATATATACAGTTCTTTTGTATCAAGTATTTGATATATTATATTTTGTTCATTCCGCTGTGAGACTCTGATCTTCTTATTTCTTCTATTCTAATAGTTCTATCTTTCCTATCTCATCCTCTAACTTCTTTCTATTAACAGTCAGAGTTCGATACTTGGATTTTTGACAAGTAATACCGAATTTTGTGTTATTATTGAAAATTCGAGCGTCGAATTTTTCTGGCCGTTACATCTATAGACAGCTTACACTTCGTATTTCATAGGACTGAACATTTATTTTATAGGATGAGATACATTGCTTAAGAACTAAGCATTTGGATATTTACACATAGTTGTACAATATGTGTGTGTATTAGATCACTTCGCCGTAGTTGTAGCCTGGCCAAATTTAACATGAAATGACAAAACAATGCCTCTTTTCAATCAACCAGAACAGACTATGACCTTCTATTGTACACAATGTTTAAAGCCTAAGCTAGGGCAATATTATACATTTGTTCTCACCTATAAATACTCTGGTTCCTCTCGAATACCCTCACACAAATCTGAAGCTAAGAACTAAAATGATGCAAAGTAAATGGCAGTCAAGTATAGCCAAAAACAGCGATCGACTTGTTTGCTTGGAACCTGGGAATTTATGGAACAAACCCATACCGGTGAGTAAACCTTTTGAATATATTACTGGTTTATGTATATGTATACCTATGTATATAATGATGTGCATATATTAACCGCATCTGGAATTGATTGCATAAGAACAGTGATCAAAATTTGACTGCATCTTCCCTTCTTACCCCAATTAACATTATCTTTTTGCATACAGTAAGATATATGGAGACATGTATGTTTTATGTGTTAACCTGAACCAAAAATAGTAAACACAAAGATGAAATCGAACTTGAAAATCTAGAGACCCTGTTTTAAGGGTAACAGGGTAAACAATGATTTCAAAGAAGAGTGGTTGTGGGCCTGAGATAACCGGTCATTAGCGATCGTAAGTAAATGTGTGACATGCGGGTAGTGTTACGGTGGACTCACGGTGATAGGAGTTGTTGTGCACATGCACACACAGTGAAGGGTGTATATGGATGTTGGTTGGTGCAGTCTGTTTCTTGCGGGCTTTTCCCGAAGCTAGAGGTAAAAGGAAGGAGAGTGGGAGTACTCTCTACCAAAGAACATTCTGTTATATTTGAAAACGTTGAAAACATTAATGGTGTAAAAGGTAAGAAGCGTGAATAGTTAATTAACTAAAGCAGGCTTGCAAGTACTTTGTTTAAAGTGGGAAGATGGTGCTGCCAATGGAGAGTTAGTTTAAAAATGAATAACAGTAGATTCAAGCTACATTTAGGACTGACTAAGGTATTTGGTAGGGAACAAAACGTAAGGAGAAGAATTAAAATGGAAAGAAAACGTCAAAGAAAATGGGTATGCCTGAATTAAGTAAAAAAAACGCAAAAGAAGATAACAGAAGAAACTAAAAGAAAGGATGGAAAAATATGGTGGTGCAGCGTTCTTAACGGCTGCATGGTTTCATGGGCTTGGATCAGCACATGTTTCAAAAAAAAAAGAATTAAAGAAGAAAAAAAAAAAGAAAAAAAAAAAACGTAGAAAAGGAAACAGGAAAGAATGGGAAGGATGATAAAAGGGTGCATGCCTTTTGTTTCCACCTGGAGTCTCCGCGTGGGTTTTATTTCAGTGGGGTGTTTAATGGGCCTTAGCTTGGCCCACAAAAAATAATAATAATAATAATAATAATAATAATAATAATAATAATAATAATAATAATAATTTTTACATAAAAGGAAAGAAGAAGAAAGGGAGGAAAGGTAAGGGGGATACGGCAATACGGTGGCATGTTATATTTCGAATGGGAGGAAGGCATTTTATTGTCTGAAGGTGTTACAGAAGATGAAACAAAAACGTCTACCATGTTGGGCCTTGACCCATTTGGTTTGGCAAATATAATTAATAAATAAATGTATTCGAATAAGTGGATGGCTTAAAGGTTTTATCAGTTCTGCATGTAGGAGGAAAAGTGAAGTTAAATTCTGGGTATTGGTTGATGCAGCATTCTTTGAAGTGTGAAGAAATAAGAAGGGGAGAGGGTTAAGGGTGTGAAACGGTGGACGGCTTGCGGGCTTTGGTCTCAGCCCATGTTATTTCGAAAATAATAATAATAATAATAAAAGTTTAAGTTAGATTCTAATTTAAGTAGAATATATTATATATACGTAAGTATATATATAAGTAAAAATATACATATGATCATATTGATGTTAGCATATATGTAAGTGGTCATGTAATGGCACTAGCGTATGTGTGTGAATGCAGTTCAATACAGCTGTCGAGTTTGAAAGGGTGCAAACTTAAATTGAATTCATTTTTCTAAGAAAATTGATTAAATTCTAGAAGTAATAATATTTAGTCGTGAAACTATTCCGAATTAATGAATAATGATAAGAAATTCTAAGTTGTTTGTTTAATTAATTAATTAATTGAGTTGTGTTAAAATTACGTTAACCGTAATTATATTGACATCCGATGGTGGAAATAAACACCGTTCCACTATAAATTGAATTGACATCCGATGTTAATTTGATATGTTTTCAATAAATATATGTTGATGAGGTATTGAATTGTGTTTATGGGTATAAATTGAGGTGAATGTTCTCTTTAAAGAACGGTTATATACTGTTGGGGCTGCTAAGTGATATTTTCTGTAAAGTAAATCGGAAATTATCTTAACTTATTAATAGTTTAAATAATTGTCGTGAGAAACGATTAAAAGTGATTGATTTAAATTAATTATATTATTAATTTAAAAAGGGAATATTAACTGTAATCAGTTAATCGTATTGTTTTAGGTTGATATAAATCAACTCTATTTAAAATGGAAATGGATAGAATGGGTTTTAACAAAAAAAATTGTTAGAACGTAGAATGTTTTTATTAAAAGTTAATTAATGTTTTAAATGGATTTTGATAAGGTAATTGTGTAGAGAAGTTAAAATTTGATAAATTATTCACGATGGCATTTTAACTTAGTTAACATCTTAATTAAGTTTTTAAAAGATTTTCAAAGGAAAAGGGAAAGGAGATGAAGTCGATTATTTGATTAAATTCCTTGGTTTTAACTATCTATGTTAATCAAGTCTTGATGAATGTTTAAAACAAAGACGCTGCTTGAAATGGTTTAAGAATCAAATGGATTTATAAATTTTGATTTGTTGAATATTTTGAATATCAAACTTTTACGAATCTTAACGATGAGAATGATTTCGAATCAAGGTATGAGAGATAATTAAAATGTCCCAACTTGAATGATTTCAAGATTTTCTGATAGATAGTATTAGTTTGTGTTCGAGATGAGAGTTAGAGTTGAATATCACTTTCAATTTGAGAGCGTATATTCAAGAGTAAGATTACCTCGCAATAGTTTTAAGTTAAGTAATACTTATGTTTCAAATAAGTATATGAACAAGGGATATTTAAATAATTTTATATTATTTAAATGAAGCTTAGCAGGTCCAATGGAAATAAATCTGTTTATGTTATTTTATATTTGATAGTTAAATCATCGACTATCAAATTTGAACCCTTATCATTATCATTTCGAAGAGACCGGAATCTAAATTCCACTTCGATTCGATATATACGTTTCAAGTCAGAGATTTTTGAAGGCGGAGTTTATGCAAGGGCTGTTCTGTTTACAGAGTAGTGCCTCCGGTTTGTCCAGTCCCAGGACAACTTGTATGGACGAATGTCTGACAGAGTAAGCCTAACAGATCATACGATTGATCTCTTCAAACTATGTTTGGTGGCTGAGGAATTCGTTTCTCTTAGCTTTATACCCGTAGTATTGGGAAGTCAATTGGCGATATTGGCAGGTTTGACTATGTGACATTCAAAGTGAATGAAGACGTTCTATATTGAAAGGGGAGTTCAGCCTTAAGCCTCACAACAGGGAAATGACAAAAATCGGGCAGGCAGCATGGCTATGTGGGTCGCTCCCATTAGGGTGTATTGTCACCTATCTAGATAAATTCATTTTGCTTCTTTGATCTATTGATGCTGTCCCTTTTGGGAAACGGTGGGTAGCTCCCAACCGTTGGTGACAATATATTCGATACACTCAAGCGAAATGAGTGGTTGGTCAGTGTGGGCCGGGTTGCAAGACGTTCTTGTTGAACCTAGTGTATTCCCCTCTAGAGATACACTATCGGAAGGTGGTTCCATACCTTGCCATAGTTGGAAATCCATTATCCAATAAGCGCCCGCGGTTTTGATTGCATAATATATATATGTAGAGCGTGAGATGCAAGCGTCTGCTAGATTGGTATTTATTTGTATTTAGACACTATCATAATATCAGAATAATATTGTTTCCAAAAATGTTTTGGGTTATCGTAAGGTAAAAACCATCCGTATTTATGTGTGGATCGGTCTTACGATTATCCTTTCTTTCAAAATGTTTTTTGAAAGTTAAAATCAAACTATTTCTAATCGTTTACTCACACCAGTCCCATGACTTACCCAGAGTTTATTTTTCTATGTTTTCCCTAAACTCTTGGGTGCCCAAATTTGTACGTACAGTTCAATAGTTCAGGATTTTACAGATTTATCTTGAGGAGCTCAAAGCAGGAGGCTTCAGTATTAGATATTTAGAATTTATTCCGCCGTATTGTATATGTGATGTACTCTGATGATGTATGTAAGTCTAAATACTATTGTATTTCAAAAGTGATTGTTTATATATTATATTTTATTCCGGTGCGATTGTGAGACTCTGTGTTGTTGTTCGGTTCGATCATCTATCTATTTTCTTCTATTCTAATTTTCTATCTTATCTTTCCTCATCCTCTAACTTCATTCTATTAATGATTCGTATTTTCGTGCGATTTGGGTTGGTCATGAGTTACGTTTAGTCAACTCGAATGGTACGGATTTGCGGGTCGTTACAATCTCGGTTTCCTTTTTTAATGCGAGGGTCGCTTTCGTTGACAGGGAAAGAACAAATGGCTGAGGCATGAAATCGATTCATTTGTTGAATGGGGAAACTATCGCGGCCATTTTTAAATCTCATCTGAAGCTTTTGATTTCGTGATTTACTTTGTGAACGATATAGGATTTAGAAAGTGGAGGGTGCGGCTATTTGAAGCCTTGTTTTTATTTCGTTTGTTTAAATGTTTGGAGAGGAACACATTTAGTTCCAAAAGCTTGCGATTCAAATTGATATTTACAGAAGAATATTTTAAAGGAAAAGAGGGAGGAAGGTCACTACGATTTATAGGAGAAGATGACTTAGGCATTAAGGAATTTGCCTACTGTACATTGTACTTTAACTTAGCTTAGGAATGCAGGGAAACAGGTTAGAGGAATCTGACTGGATTCCTCAACAGTTATTTTATTGTTTTTCATATATCTTAATATATGATGTGAATTATAACCTGTTGTTGATTGTGTGTGTATGGACGAGATTAGACATCGTATTGGATATTTTAAAATACCATAACATGCCGGAATGTTGATAAGGGGATTTTCAAAGTGATAGTGAAAATAAAATATTTATAAATGGAATATTTATAAATAAGAAATATTTATAAATTGGAATATTTATAAATAGTAGATATTTAGAAAGGAAATAATTTCAAACAATTTTCTTTTTGAACGGAAGGGCCTGTGTGGAGGTTTGGGGATTTTCCCGATGCTCCCGTTACAAAGGAGGTTATGGCGAATTTTTCCGGGAATTTAAAGAGTTAGAATATATTTGTAAATCAAATATAAGGGAAATATATTTGTAAATCAAATATAAGGGAAATATATTTGTAAATCAAATATAAGGGAAATATATTTGTAAATCAAATATAAGGGAAATATATTTGTAAATCAAATATAAGGGAAAAATATTTGCAAAACAACATAGAGGAGATATATTTGTGAAATCAAATATAAAGGAAATATTTGTTAAACAAGTATAAAGGAAATTATTTGTAAACAAATAAAAAGAAAATATTTGTAAAACCATTTACAAATAGGATATAAAAGGAGATATTTGTAAAACAGTTACAAATAGATTAAATGGGATTATTTATTTATTTAGGAAATAAATACAAGTATAAAGGAAATATTTATTAAGGAAATAAATACAAGTATAAAGGAAATATTTATTTTGGAAATAAATAAAAGTAAAAGGGTTTTATTGATTTAGGAAATAAATAAATATTTAAGGAGTTATTTATTTGGTAAATAAATAGGATTAAAAGAAGATATTTATTTGATAAATAAATAGAATAAAAGGAATATTTATTTGATAAATAAATAGAATTAAACCAAAGGAATATTTAGGAAATGAATAGAAATGGAAATCTGTTTTAACAGATAAATAGAAAAGATTAATTTATAAATAATAGTTTATAAATTTAATAAAATATTTATCATTTGATAAATGGAATGTATAAGTATGAACTTATATAGAGAAGAGATATTGGTTTTAACATCGATAGCTTTAAATAGAATTGATACACAACACTTGTATAAGTGAAGTAACATCATTAAAGAGAACATTTGTAAAGTGCAGAACCGTTACTAAAAGTAAATCTTTATAAATGAATAAACGTTATCAAATAGGGGTACTCGAATAAGAGAAATTGATTAGAGTTAGAGTTAACCAATTAGAATTAACCAACTAGAGTTAATCAAATAGAATTATTCAAATGGAGTTAAATCGAATATTTGTTATTCGATAGGAGTTAAATCAAGTTAAGCTGAATAAGTCGAGTTAATCAGTTAGGGTTGACCAGTTAGAGTTAACCAGTTAGAGTTAATCAGTTAGGGTTGACCAGTTAGAGTTAACCAGTTAGAGTTAATCAGTTAGGGTTGACCAGTTAGAGTTAACCAGTTAGAGTTAATCAGTTAGGGTTGACCAGTTAGAGTTAACCAGTTAGAGTTAGTCAGTTAGGGTTGACCAGTCAGAGTAAATCTGTTAAAGTTAACCAGTTAGAGTAAGAGTTAAACAAATAGAGTAATTAAATAGGGTTAATCGATTTGAGTAAATCGGTTAGAGTTAGTCGAAAAGGAGTTATCGAATTTAGTTATTCGATAAGGAATTATCGAATTTAGTTTATTCGAAAGGGAAGATTATCAAATATCGTTTATTCGAGAGGAGATTATCGAATATGGTTTATTCGAAGGACTTACCGATTATTAGTTTAATCGAAGTGAGTTATCAAATATAGTTTATTCGAAGGAGTTATCGATTATTAGTTTAATCGAAGTGAGTTATCGAATATAGTTTATTCGAATGTGTTATCGATTATTTGTTAATCGAAGGAATTGTCGATTATTAGTTTAACCGAAGGGGTTATCGAATATAGTTTACTCGAAGGAGTTATCGAATTTAGTAATTCGATGGGGTTAATCGATATTAGTTAAATCAAATGAGTAAATCGAATATAGTTTATTCGAATAGAATTAAAGGGAGTTATCGAATATTAGTTATTCGAATCGAGTTAAAAATGAGTTGATCGAATTTAGTTTATTCAAATAGAATTAAAAGAGTAAATCGATTAGAGTTAAACAAATAGAGTTTAAAGGATTTTCGAATATAGTTTATTCGAAAGGAGTTACGTAAGGAAGTGTTAAAAGGGTTAAAAGATGAACTTACCCTATTTCGAGATTTGAAATGTTGTTCAGTTAAGGTCTGAGAGGTAGTTATACCCCAACTTGATTGACTTCGTTTTTAATTTAGAAATGGTTAAGGTTCGAGAGTGAAAGTGGTTAAGTGAATTTAGTAAATAAGTATAGTGGTTTGAGTTGTCGTCATGATGTTGATTTAAACATCTGTTTAAATCCAAGTAAAGAAGATTTGAAAATGTTTTCCAAATAGAATCAGAAACGTAATCAAATATTGAAATTGGAAATATGAATTTGAAAAGGAAATGTTTTCCAGTGTTAACATATATTTTCTAAACATAGAAAATAAGGAAATATGAATATATATATATATAGATATATATATATATATATATATGATTGATAGAATTTCCATCTGGAAATAATATCGTTGTTTACACACGTGTTTTTCTTTGATAGTTAAATCACAGACTATCAAAGTTTTGACCTTTTTACGTTGTTAATATGGAGAGACCGGTTGGATTATTATCCAAAGAACCACTCTGTATTGGCATAAGCGTTGCGAATCATATATGCCAAAGAAAATTGAAGACGGAGTAAAGTGCAAGGGCTATTGTATATGTCTTAGATAACAGTGCCTAAGATGGATGTACTGAATAGTGCCTTCGGTTCATCCTGTTACTGGATGACTTGTATGGATGAATGTCTGACAGAGTATTTCCAGAAAGGTCACGTACATTGATTTCTTCAACCGTACCAAGAGCGGAAGCGGAGAAGGAAACTTCTTTTAGCTGACACGCAATGTAGGGTTGTAGACGTCAATTAGTGATTTTCGATGGATCTGACAATGTGGCATTCGAAGTGAATCTGATGTGATGATAAAGCGTAAAATCTGGCCTCAACAACCAGGTAAATGACAGAAATTGGGCAGGCAACATGGCTAAGTCGGTCGCACCGAAGTAGGGTGTATAATCACCTATCTAGAGAATATTCATTTGCTTCTTTAATCTATCAATGCTGTCTCATATATATACGGGAAACGGTTGCTGATCCCAACCGTTAGTGATATACATTCGATACACTCAAGCAAAATGAGTGGTCGGTCATGTGTGGTTGAGTTACAAGATGTTCTTGTTGAACTCCAGTGTATCGTTCCTAGAGTACACTGATCGGAAGGTGGTTCCATACCTTGTCATAGTTGGAAATCCATTACCCAATACGTGCTTGCGGTTTTTGATTGTATACTATATATGCAGAACGTGAGATGGAAGCGTTTCTGCTAGATGATTATTATATTGTGGTTGATGGACATTATTGTAATATCAAAGGTTTTGATATAAAGATATTTTGGATTCTCATAAGGGAAAAACCTGTTCCGTTCTGCGGCGTGGTCTTATGAGATATCATTTACTTGTTCGAACTGTTTTAAACTGTTTTACTCATACCAGTCCCATGACTGAACCGGAGTTTATTTTGTTTTGTTTTCCCTATACCCTTGGGTGCCCAATTTTGTACGGGCAGTCAAGTAGTCAGGAATTTACAGATATACTTGGAGAGCTTGGAGCAGGAGGCTTCAAGATCATATAGCTATAGTTTATTTCCGCTGTGTTGTAAGTGCTGTACTCTAATAAGTGCTATTGTATACATAACTGTTATATTTCAAAGTTATGTTATCTATTATACGTTATTCGTTCTGCTGTGAGGTTCGTGTTACTCTGATGTTGTGTTCTTCTTCTTCTTCTATTCTAAGTTTCTATCTTATCTATTCTCACCCTCTAATTTCTTTCATTAATTACCGGGATTTTTCGATGTTTTGGTTATCGACATCGAGTTTATGTCGATAACCAAAGTCGCTCAAAATCCGGGTCGTTACAGTTGGTATCAGAGCTTAAGTTCAGAATTTCTTGGCTCTGTGGCGTGACTCGGTAGAGATAGGGTTAGTAATACCTTAGATTGAGTTTGAGTGTATATATACGAGTGAACATATTTGTATTTGATATAAAAATTTGTTTTATATTGTGGAGATTCATTGGTTGAGTTGTTTATGAATTCTGGTCGATCAGTTTGATCCACTGTATCGGTAGGAGTTACTAAACACTCGAATACTATGGTTCGTCACGATATGTTTTGAAAAGAGGGTAAATGAAAATAATTTTACCCAAAGTATATTTTGATATATATTGGATATATTGGTTGATATTATAATCGAGGAAGATTATAAAGTGAAATAGTTATGTAAATAACCAATCAGAATTCATATAAATGAAATACGTGAAATCAGATAAGTTAAATCTGAAATTTAAACCAGAAATTGAATTTAAAATTCTGGAAAATTGGATAAGTGTTTGTAAATGGATTTGGATTAAAAATAAGGAAAATTTAAGATCCTGGGAGATTTTAATTTGTTGTACAAGCAGTGTGAATTATATTTTTGAAATGAATTTCAAAGTGGAAATGTTTAGAAATGGTTTTATAGTATTGAACTCACTTCGATCGCTGGAAAATAGATTCTGATGATGGCAGCTGCATCATCAGTATTCATTTTTGAGTTGTAAGTGACGAATTACTACTAGAGATACTGTTTTGAATTTGTTTTGGGAAAGAAAAGTTGTGTTGAATTTCAAAAAGGAAAATTTGATTTTTGAAAAGAGTAAACTGTTTAAAAACTCCTAGGGAAAGACTGTTTGAATTAAAAACAAATTTAACAGAAATTTGTGAAAGCAAATTTGAATTAAAGAAAATCTAGTAAAGTGGTAACTGAGGTTGAATTAGAATGATATCAAGAAAAATTGGATTGTGAGATTCAAATTTGAAATGTAATGTGATAATCAAGTTAAGAATTGGAAATCGAGAAGAAACTCGAGTTGAAATGATATTTGGCTCGGATATAAGCGAATGGTTGTGTTGTGAATAAAAGCCGATTGAAATTTGATTGGGATGACCCTTGTATCCGCTGAATTGATAACAGGTGGAAAGGATATAATGATATGCCGACAAAAGGTACAAGATTATATTTCTATTGGATATAAGATTTATGAGCCGAATTGGCAAGCCGCTTGGCTGTTTGATTTTCTTTTGTGTTGGAGATGGCCCAGAGAGGCGAGTGGTGGTTTGATGTATTGACCAGTACAAAGGAGGTGCTGGCGAAATTTTTATAAAAGTTAAGGCGTTAGAAAATTTTCAGGATTTTTGGAAATTTTCGTTGATAAGAATTTATTAATAATTTAATTGAAATTAAATTGGTTCAGTTGGAACTGAAGTTAAGAAGTGAACAAATATGTTCTAACCAGTCGATACGGTCGTTCTCTACCTTAGCAATTTTGAGGACGAAATTATTTTAAGTGGGGAAGAATGTAATGACCCACATTTTCAAGGATATAATAATTAATTTATTTAATTATTTAAATAGTGAATTAAAGGATTCCATGGTCGTGGAATTAAATAATGGTGAATATTTAATTAAAATAATAAATTAAAATATATATTTAATTCTGAAATAATCAGAATTGGCTGAAAAGGCGATATGGTGTGAACTGGATCATCTGTGATATTTAATTCAGTTTAGAATTAAATTGGAATAACGAATATATTATTTGAACGGAAGTTTGAACGTATAATTATATTATAATTAAAATCGAGCTCGAAATGGCGCTGCAGTTCGTAATCTGGCGATTTGAACTTCAACTGAATGTACAGGATTCATTTTAAGCTGGATTTCTATGAAACAAGAAACGTGTGGAGCTGGTGGAGTATATCTTTCTAGTGGAAGGGAAAAATCGGGATTTCGTCATGTAGATTTTGATTTATGTCCAAATCAAATTTTAGAAAAGTCGCTGTAGAATTCCTTTATAATTTATAAAGGAATTATTTATATTTTAAAAAGGAATTTCAATATAAATCGAATATCGGGTTGATCCAGATTTGAAATATCAAGTTAGAAATTTATATAGGGATATTCTAGAGCTGTATGGTATTCCACTGTGAATATACGATAATATTTATTTATAAATATTTAATTTAATTATATTTAAATATATTTATATATTTAAATGGGTCATCCAGATCTTTTAAAAATAGCCGGTTTTGCAAACGAAGTTGGAATTCGATGAAACTAGTTTTGTTGGATCCGCAACATCAAATTATTGTTAGATGTCAAGTTCCGTGATTTTTAGAGTCACTGTGTGATAGTACGGATTTTTAGAGTGAAAAACAGTCGATATTTTGACGGTTAAAAATACGCTGTGTGGGCATACAGAGTCGGAATTCGACGAAACCAGTTTCGTTGGGACCGTAATGTCGAACTCTGGTTGCATGTCCAGTTCCGTGATTTTTGGGTATCGTATGTGGTCGTTCAAAGTTAAAAAGTGTTTGACGAAAATTATATTATTATAATATTGAAAATATCCTAAAATATCTAAACCTAAATATCTAAATTCCCTCCTCTATAAATAACCCCCTCTTAACTCCTTAAGACCTAAAAAGCCTCATTCAATCTTCTGTAGAAAAAGAGGCGCCTCCATCAAAATCTTCAAGGAATTAAATAAAACAAATTACTCAATGAAATCATATAATGTTGGATCCGTTCGACTCAGTGACTCGAAAGCTTCAGCTTGGTGGCCTTTGTTTTGAATGCGTTGGACAGTACTGGGTTCAACACTTTTGGGTAGCACGGCTAGGGCTGCGGGTTGCTTTCGATGTGGTGGTGGAGGTACCACGGTGGAGGTGGCGTTGCATTTCTGGCAAGGAGGCGTTTCATTTGGGGGTGGTCAGTGGAATTCTGGTGGAGGAAATCGGAATGCGACAATGGGTGTCAGAGTCGTGGACAGCAGGTCGAGATAAACGGGGGGCCATCGAGTTTGATGTTGGGATGATGGAAGGGTAGGGGTTGCGAAGGAGGGTGGATTGGTGGTGGTTGCGGCCGAGATTGATGACCGGAATGGGAGGGATGGTCGGTCAAAATGGGGGTCAATGGGGATATTTTCTGTAGATCGAAATTTCTGTGTTAGGGAAGAAAGAAAATGGGTACGGGTTGGTTATTTGAGTAAAGGGGTATGGGCCGATGTCTTTAAAATGGGTGAGGCCCAAATTCTAAGAATAAGTTAAGTTTATTTAATTCAAAATTTCTATATAAACTTGTATATGTGATATATAATTCATACGATATCAGAAACACGAACCGTCAGATCCGTTAGGATCGTATGGACGAGGGCAACCCAATGGAACTGACTGGGAGTGGAGTGGAGCTCATTTGAATTTATGGCGAAATAAATTGTTTGATTCAGATCAAATAACAGTTTATCGTTCTTTAACGATGAACTGCAAATGTGAGTAAATCTCACTAACTTTGAACAGTTTATAATTTCATGTTGTATTTTTAGAACTGTTAGAAATTGTCTGTTTG
Source organism: Allium sativum (assembly GCA_030737875.1). Taxonomy (NCBI): domain Eukaryota; kingdom Viridiplantae; phylum Streptophyta; class Magnoliopsida; order Asparagales; family Amaryllidaceae; genus Allium; species Allium sativum. The sequence continues at coordinate 734,668,171 of CM060924.1, read as the reverse complement.
ATTGTGTGTTGACTGTTTGTTTGAACTGCTAGTCAGTTAATGAAATATTATATATATACATATAAATATATCTATAATATATAAACAGTTATATAGTTATATATTGATTCTGTTTACCAGAATAATTCATATTAAACTGAAAGTGATGACAATCATGTTGTGTAACATCTGTGGATGCAGGGAAACAGGTTGGAGGAATCCGACTGGATTCCTCAACAGTTATTTTATTGTTTTTCATATATTTAAATATATGATGTGAATTATAACCTGTTGTTGATTGTGTGTGTATGTACGAGATTAGACATCGTATTGGATATGTTAAAATACCATAACATGCCGGAATGTTGATAAGGGAATTTTCAAAGTGATAATAAAATATTTATAAATGGAATATTTATAAATAAGAAATATTTATAAATTGGAATATTTATAAATAGGAGATATTTAGAAAGGAAATAATTTCAAACAATTTTCTTTTTGAATGGAAGGGCCTGTGTGGCGGTTTCGGGATTTTCCTGATGCACCCGTTACCAAGGAGGTTATGGCGAATTTTTCCGGGAATTTAAAGAGTTAGAATATATTTGTAAATCAAATATAAGGGAAATATATTTGTAAATCAAATATAAGGGAAATATATTTGTAAGTCAAATATAAGGGAAATATATTTGTAAATCAAATATAAGGGAAAAATATTTGTAAAACAACATAGAGGAGATATATTTGTGAAATCAAATATAAAGGAAATATTTGTTAAACAAGTATAAAGGAAATTATTTGTAAACAAATAAAAAGTAAATATTTGTAAAACCATTTACAAATAGGATATAAAAGGAGATATTTGTTAAACAGTTACAAATAGATTAAATGGGATTATTTATTTATTTAGGAAATAAATACAAGTATAAAGGAAATATTTATTCAGGAAATAAACACAAGTATAAAGGAAATATTTATTTAGGAAATAAATACAAGTATAAAGGAAATATTTATTTAGGAAATAAATAAAAGTAAAAGGGTTTATTTATTTAGGAAATAAATAAAGATTTAAGGAGATATTTATTTGGTAAATAAATAGGATTAAAAGAAGATATTTATTTGATAAATAAATAGAATAAAAGGAATATTTATTTGATAAATAAATAGAATTAAACCAAAGGAATATTTAGGAAATGAATAGAAATGGAAATCTGTTTTAACAGATAAATAGAAAAGACTAATTTATAAATAATAGTTTATAAATTTAATTAAATATTTATCAATCGATAAATGGAATATATAAGTCTGAACTTATATAGAGAAGAGATATTGGTTTTAACATTGATAGGTTTAAATAGAATGGATACACAACACTTGTATAAGTGAAGTAACATCATTAAAGAGAACATTTATAAAGTGCAAAACCGTTACTAAAAGTAAATCTTTATAAATGAATAAACGTTATCAAATAGGGGTACTCGAATAAGAGAAATCGATTAGAGTTAGAGTTAACCAATTAGAATTAACCAACTAGAGTTAATCAAATAGAATTATTCAAATGGAGTTAAATCGAATATTTGTTATTCGATAGGAGTTAAATCAAGTTAAGCTGAATAAGTCGAGTTAATCAGTTAGGGTTGACCAGTTAGAGTTAACCAGTTAGGGTTGACCAGTTAGAGTTAACCAGTTAGAGTTAATCAGTTAGGGTTGACCAGTTAGAGTTAACCAGTTAGAGTTAATCAGTTAGGGTTGACCAGTTAGAGTTAACCAGTTAGAGTTAGTCAATTAGGGTTGACCAGTCAGAGTAAATCTGCTAAAGTTAACCAGTTAGAGTAAGAGTTAAACAAATAGAGTAATTAAATAGGGTTAATCGATTTGAGTAAATCGATTAGAGTTAGTCGAAAAGGAGATATTGAATTTAGTTATTCGAAAAAGAATTATCGAATTTAGTTTATTCGAAAGGAAAGATTATCGAATATCGTTTATTCGAGAGGAGATTATCGAATATGGTTTATTCGAAGGAGTTATCGATTATTAGTTTAATCGTAGTGAGTTATCGAATATAGTTTATTCGAAGGAGTTATCGATTATTAGTTTAATCGAAGTGAGTTATCGAATGTAGTTTATTCGACTGAGTTATCGATTATTTGTTAATCGAAGAAATTATCGATTATTAGTTTAATCGAAGGGGTTATCGAATATAGTTTACTCGAAGGAGTTATCGAATTTAGTTATTCGATGGGGTTAATCGATATTAGTTAAATAAAATGAGTAAATCGAATATAGTTTATTCGAATAGAATTAAAGGGAGTTATCGAATATTAGTTATTCGAATCGAGTTTAAATGAGTTGATCGAATTTAGTTTATTCAAATAGAATTAAAAGAGTAAATCGATTAGAGTTAAACAAATAGAGTTTAAAGGATTTTCGAATATAGTTTATTAGAAAGGAGTTACGTAAGGAAGTGTTAAAAGGGTTAAAAGATGAACTTACCCTATTTCGAGATTTGAAATGTTGTTCAGTTAAGGTCTGAGAGGTAGTTATACCCCAACTTGATTGACTTCGTTTTTAATTTAGAAATGGATAAGGTTCGAGAGTGAAAGTGGTTAAGTGAATTTAGTAAATAAGTATAGTGGTTTAAGTTGTCGTCACGATGTTGATTTAAACATCTGTTTAAATCCAAGTAAAGACGATTTGGAAATGTTTCCCAAATAGAATCAGAAACGTAATCAAATATTGAAATTGGAAATATGAATTTGAAAGGGAAATGTTTTCCAGTGTTAACGTATATTTTCTAAACATAGAAAATAAGGAAATATATATGGATATATAGATATATATATATGATTGATAGAATTTCCATCTGGAAATAATATCGTTGTTTGCACACGTGTTTTTCTTTGATAGTTAAATCACAGACTATCAAAGTTTTGACCCTTTTTACGTTGTTAATATGCAGAGACCGGTTGGATTATTATCCAAAGAACCACTCTATGTTGGCATAAGCGTTGCGAATCATATATGCCAAAATAAATTGAAGACGGAGTCGAGTGCAAGGGCTATTGTATAAGTCTTAGATAACAGTGCCTAAGATGGATGTACTGAATAGTGCCTTCGGTTCATCCTGTTCCTGGATGACTTGTATGGATGAATGACTGACAAAGTATTTCCAGAAAGGTCACGTACATTGATTTCTTCAACCGTACCAAGAGTGGAAGCGGAGAAGGAAACTTCTTTTAGCTGACACGTAATGTATGGTTGTAGACGTCAATTAGTGATTTTCGATGGATCTGCCAATATGGCATTCGAAGTGAATCTGATGTGATGATAAAGCGTAAACTCTGGCCTCAACAACCAGGTAAATGACAGAAATCGGGCAGGCAGCATGGCTAAGTCGGTCGCACCGAAGTAGGGTGTATAATCACCTATCTAGAGAAAATTCATTTGTCTCTTTAATCTATCAATGCTGTCTCATATATATATATATACGGGAAACGGTTGCTGATCCCAACCGTTGGTGATATACATTCGATACAAACAAGCAAAATGAGTGGTCGGTCATGTGTGGCTGAGTTACAAGATGTTCTTGTTGAACTCCAGTGTATCGTTCCTAGAGAACACTGATCGGAAGGTGGTTCCATACCTTGTCATAGTTGGAAATCCATTACCCAATATGTGCTTGCGGTTTTTGATTGTATACTATATATGCAGAACGTGAGATGGAAGCGTTTCTGCCAGATGATTATTATATTGTGGTTGATAGAAATTATTGTAATATCAAAGGTTTTGATGTAAAGATATTTTGGATTCTCATAAGGGAAAAACCCGTTCCGTTCTACGGCGTGGTCTTATGAGATATCATTTACTTGTTCGAACTGTTTTAAACTGTTTTACTTGTACCAGTCCCATGACTGACCCGGAGTTTATTTTGTTTTGTTTTCCCTAAACTCTTGGGTGCTCAATTTTGTGCAGGCAGTCAAGTAGTCAGGAATTTACAGATATACTTGGAGAGCTTGGAGCAGGAGGCTTTAAGATCATATAGCTATAGTTTATTTCCGCTGTGTTGTAAGTGTTGTACACTGATAAGTGCTATTGTATACATAACTGTTATATTTCAAAGTTATGTTATCTATTATACGTTATTCGTTCCGCTGTGAGGTTCGTGTTACTCTGATGTTGTGTTCTTCTTCTTCTTCTATTCTAAGTTTCTATCTTATCTATTCTCACCCTCTAATTTCTTTCATTAATTACCGGGATTTTTCGATGTTTTGGTTATCGACATCGAGTTTATGTCGATAACCAAAGTCGCTCAAAATCCGGGTCGTTACATGGATTTTCTAATGGATTTTCGGATTTTATTTTCTTAAAATCCTTTTATTTATTTAAATAAACCGTTATGGTTTTATATCAGTTATGGCGCTCCTTTTCTGAAAATTTGATTTTGACATAACTCCAAATCTATAAGAATAAATCTAGATTTTTCTCTTCCATTAGAAAACTATTATCAAATCGATCCTGGCGGTTCTTGTTTCAAAGAATTCCGTCTTAAACTGAGTTCTATATACTCAATTGAAGTTTGAAACGCCAATTTACGAACTGCCACGCCGTGGTGAGTTCGTTTTAATTATATTTATATATATAAACATTAGAATTCATTCTATAAATAAATTTCACTTCCATTTCTTAAATATTAAATAAAAACTAAACTCGTTTACCAAATCTAACTAAATATTTCGATTATTCCTAATCGTCGATTATTTCGTAACTCAGATGTACATTTATTTATACTTCGATCTTCTATATTTAATTCCACTTCCTTTTATAAATAAATTATTTATAAAATTCGATATAATCGAATTTCAATTATAAACCCATTGGATTTTTATTAATTCAATTTATATTTCGAATTTCGAAATATAATCAAATCGTTCTATTTCAAAACACTTCCCAATTCACTTTTAAATTCATATTTGAATTTAAATTTTAAATTATCCAAATGATAATTATCTCACTTAATTTATAAACGTTGTTTATAAAGTTAACTTCCTTGTTTTATATATTAAAACAAGTTTCCATTTCAAAATTTTATTTGAAAATCCATTCCTTTTATTTTCTGTAATGACCCGGATATTCCGTCGGTAGAGTTCGAATATTTAATACGGTTTTAAATATTAATTTGATAAATTAAATGAATATTTTTATAGGGAGTTATCGATTTAAAAATCAATTTCAATTTAATATTGAAAATATTAAATTATCAGAATAAGAAAATGGATTTAGTTGAATTCAAATTTTTATTTGAATTGAAAACAGTTCAAGTAATTAATATGAAATTTTAACGGTGATAATATTTGAATATTATCAAGGAGAATAAATAGTTTGAAATTTAAATTATATCAATTTAAATAAATATCCTCTACAGATGATCAAATTGGACTTCGTGACCTATCCCAGTGTGTCCGGAATAGGGGTTTTACCCTAGAAATGTTAGTTACTATATTTAGAAAGGAGTTCGAAATCAACGGCTATTTAAAGTTTTAAGGATAAAGTTTTAAATTTAAAACAAATTAAAATAAAAATACTTGACTCTTATATGGCCACATCTTCCTTGGTCTTCCACAAACTCCTCACGGCTAGAAATTGAAAACACGTTCCTCTTCAACTCCACAAAATAAATGGCCTCGCTGTTCGAATTTAAAGCCACACCTTCCTTCTATAAAATCGCAAGCTCCCCTAATTCCCTTTCTTTGTTCTTTTGCTTCAAAACGAAAACCGCGAGTCCTCACAAATCAAAACCCACAGTTATTCCCTTTTCCTCTCGAAATCAAAGTCCCCTAAAAAAAACGCGACTTTGCCCTATACAGAAATCAGAACCGCCAAGACAGTGGAGCTCGAAATCGAACTAGTGACGAGCAGAGCATCGAACTTTGATTCTGAACTTCGATTTGGCGAAAGGCGAGCTTAGATTTTGGCTCGTGGTTTCTGGTAGCAACTCGAGGTGATCTGGTGCTTTCGAAGTGGTTGCGACGCATTCCAGGAATGAGGTCGAGTGATGATTTATGATGATGAGAATTTGGGAGTTCCGTCAATTTATCATTTCGCGACACTGCTAGGTTATTACAGTCTCTGGAGAAGCTCGAAGGGGAAGATGGTGGAGTTTGATGGCTGTTGCTTGAGGACGGTGCTGTCTTTGATGGCAAGTGGAAGTGTTGAGTTGAGAAGTTGGGAGAATTCTGGTGTAGTGTTGGGGCTCGAGTGTATGGTGTGGTGTTCGGTGATGGACTCGAGGCCTGGTCATCGAGTTGTTGTAGCGAAAGATGATTTCAATATGGAGAAGGTAATATTTATTTATTTTTTTATAAAATTAATGATATTTTAATTTACCCAAATTTAGTTATAAGTTTGGTGAAATCTATAACTACTTTATACGCTATCAGGAAATGAAACACTTTACATTGAAATTGTATGGATAAGGCAAAGCAATCCAAGTTGAAATCGAAGCCTTTGGGGTTAACTGGAACTTTCGATTTAATTAAACACTTGTTTAATTAAATGGGGAAATAATCGTTGTTTCGACGAAGAAATCTCGGTGAGTAAATCTCACCTTTTATTTAGAACTTATTTTTTTTATAGTTAAAAATAATTGTCTGTGCTTGTTTGAATATTGTTTGGTTGATTTAAATATATTAGTTATTTAGGACTATTATATATATATTGGGTTGATTGATTGGTTGGATTCCCGCAGTCTCATTAGCGGATGCCCGCGGTACCATAGTGGATGATTACCCTATACGCCCCACGCTATGATTAGTGGATGACCTTCTATACCGCGATATCCGCCCTCGAAGCAGGATGGGTATTACTATGTTGACTAACGTCTATGGATGCAGGAAAACAGGTTGGAGGAATCCAACTGGATTCCTCAAAAATATATTATCTGTTTGTTGTTTGTTTGATTTCATATATATTCATATATGATGTGTAGAAAATCAAATGATTTAAAATTGGTTGATTGATTGTTTAAAATATCAATGGGGCTTGAATATTGATTTATAAAAATATCGAAAAGGGTATTTGATATTTAAAAAGGGAATTCTATTTTTTTAAATAGAATTTGAATTTTAAATGAAGTATAGAAACATTAACTTGTTTTGAATATATATATAAACAAGTAATTGAATTTATAAACGTTGTTTATAAATGGAAAGGTGGGATTTGAATTGAAGTTATAAACGTTGTTTATAAATAAAAAAAGAGAAATTCAAATAGACTTTGAATATGGAATTTGAAAAGAGAAATTTAAATAGACTTTGAATATGGAATTTGAAAAGAGAAATTCAAATAGACTTTGAATATGGAATTTGAAAAGAGAAATTCAAATAGACTTTGAATATGGAATTTGAAAAGAGAAATTCAAATAGACTTTGAATATGGAATTTGAAAAGAGAAATTTAAATAGACTTTGAATATGGAATTTGAAAAGAGAAATTCAAATAGACTTTGAATATGGAATTTGAAAAGAGAAATTTAAATAGACTTTGAATATGGAATTTGAATATAGAAATTCAAATGGACTTTAAACTATAGATTTGAATATAGAAATTCAAATAGACTTTAAACTATAGATTTGAATATAGAAATTCAAATAGACTTTAAACTATAGATTTGAATATAGAAATTCAAATGGACTTTAAACTATAGATTTGAATATAGAAATTCAAACGGACTTTAAACTATGGAATTTGAATAATAGAAGCGAATTGGAGTTTGAATATAGAATTCAAATATTAAAAGAGAAATGGACTAAAGAGATAATTAACAAATTGAGTTAAAACGATTTGGTATAGTTAAATAGATTGGGCAGGTATATATACAAGAGACATGTATGGAATAAAGTATAGAAGTGAAATAAATAGAATGCCCGACAAAAAGGTACGTATTTAATTTCCATATGAGATTTTATGCGCCGTATCGGCTAGCCGCTTGGCTTTTTCTTTTTCTTTTTGAGATGAGAAGGACCGGGAAAGCTACTTGAAATTTCCCGATGCTCTCGGTACAAAGGAGGTTATGGCGAATTTTTCCGGGAATTTAAGGAGATAGAATATTTTTAAGATAATTTGATAGTTAGAAATTTACATATCAAAATATATAGAAGTCGATAAGAAAACGAACGTAGAAATAGAATAGTATAATCAAAAAGGAAGTATAAGAATAAAACCTCGTAAGGATAAAAGAGAAAGTATATGTGTTTAAAAGTGAAGAAGTAGTGGTATGGTATTGATTATTCGAGTAAGTAGTCTTGTCTGTTTTGACGTTAAATGTTATTCAGTCAAGGTCTGAGAGGTAATTATACCCCAACTTGGTTGATTTCATGATATACCGATAAGTAGCAAGATTCAGGCTCGAAGATCAATGTGGAATTAGAATTCGTTAAATACTGTATTTGGGGTGTCGTAACGATGTTTTACACAACATCTGTTTTAACCCAAATATGTGCAAAGCTTGGAAATAGAATAATGAATATTTTCTAAAGTTTAGAAAATAAAAGAAGGCGATATATGGAAATGTTTTCCAAAAAACGTAAAAGGCCAATATGGTTATTGAAAATATTTGGTTAACAAATATTGATAAGAAATAGAGAAGAGATTTAATTAATGGAATATTAATTAAAGGTTCAGTGATTGTTGGATGTTTGGATGAACACTTGTTTTATTCGATAGTTAAATCATCGACTATCGAAACACTTGTTTTTTTTTCGATAGTTAAATCACAGACTATCGAAGTTTTGACCATCGTTGTCAATATGGAGAGACCGGTTGGATTATTATCCGAAGAACCACTCCGTATTGGCAGTAGCGTGCGAATCAGATTATATAAAGATAATCGAAGACGGAGTAGAGTGCAAGGACTTTTTCTATAAATAGAAATAGTGCCTTCAATTCATCCTGTTCCTGGGTGACTTGTATGGATGAATGTCTGACAGAGTATTTCCAGAAAGGTCACGTACATTGATTTCTTCAACTGTACCAAGAGTGGAAGCGGAGGAGGAAACTTCTTTTAGCTGACACGTAATGTACTGTTGTAGACGTCAATTAGTGATTTTCGATGGATCTGACGATGTGACATTCGAAGTGAATCTGGTGTGATGATAAAGCGTAGCTTCTAGCCTCAACAACCAGTAAATGACAGAAATCGGGCAAGCAGCATGGCTATGTAGGTCGCACCTATTAGGGTGTATAATTACCTGATCTAGAGTTTCATTTACTTCTAAAAATCTATTGTCGATGCTGACCCATTCGGGAAACGGTTGCTGATCCCAATCGTTGGTGATATACATTCGATACACTCAAGCGAAATGAGTGGTCGGCCATGTGTGGCTGAGTTGCAAGATGTTCTTGTTGAACTCGGTGTATTCTCCTCTAGAGATATACCAGCGGAAGGTGATTCCATACCTTATCATAGTTGGAAATCCATTACCCAATACGTGCTTGCGGTTTTGATTGTATATTATATATGTGGAACGTGAGATGCAAGCATTCCACTAGATTGTTATCTACTTGATTTAAACATTATTATAATATCAAAAGAGTTTTGAGATAAAGATAAATCAAGTGTTTGGATTCTCATAAGGGAAAAACCCGTTCCGTGTTATACGGCGTGGTCTTATGAGATATCATTTAGTTTTCTGAAACTGTTTTAAACTGTTTACTCATACCGGTCCCATGACTGACCCGGAGTTTACTTTGTTGTTTTCCCTAAACTCTTGGGTGCCTAAATTTGTACGGGCAGTCAAGTAGTCGGGAATTTACAGATATACTGGAAGAGCTTGGAGCAGGAGGCTTCAGGATCATATAGCTATAGTTATTTCTGCTGTGTTGTAAGTGATGTACTTTGATATTGATGTATATTCAAGTACAAATGTATATTCCAAGTTATGTTATATATATTATATGTTATTCATTCCGCTGTGAGATTCGTGTTACTCTGATGTTGTGTTCTTCTTCTTATATTCTAAGTTTCTATCTTATCTATCCTCACCCTCTAACTTCTTTCTATTAATGGTTCGAATTTCCGTGATATTTGGGGTTGGACTTGTGTTTTTGGTCAGCTCAAATTCTTCCGGATTTTCGGGTCGTTACAGTTGGTATCAGAGCGAGGTTGAGCGAATACCTAGGCTGTGTGGAAATGTGCTCATTAGAGATAGGATCAGCAGTATCCTAGAATGAGTTGAGTGTATATATATACGAGAGAGCGTATTTGTTATTTGATATAAAAACTGTTTTATATTGTGTTGACTAGTCTGTTGAGTGGATTATAAATTTTGGTCGAATCGTGGGACGCCACGATGTCGATAGGAGTTTATAAACACTTGAACAGAAGATTGGACATGATATTGTTTTCAAATAGTTAAGTTGATTGTTAGGATTATAATCAAATAAGATTATAAGAACTGAAATAGTTATATATAACCAATGGAATTTGTATATGAAATCAAATATACAAATGTGATAAATTGAAATTGAATTCCAACCAGAATTTAGAATTTAAAATCCTGGGAGTTTGGAAAATATTTTTCTAAATGGATTTTGAAAGAAATAAAGCACTAAACTCATTCAGCAGCTAGGAAATAATTCTGATGATGGTCGCAACATCATCAGTGTTCATTTTCGAGTTTCTAAGTGACGAATTGCTGCCTTAGAGAAGTTTTGATGGAAATTTGTTTGAAAAGAAACAAGTTGTTTGAAAATTCAAATATTTTGAATTTGGGATAGGTATAAATATATGTATATATTTATATAACTTCAGAGGAATTTTGAAATGTGAAATGGGAATATAGATTTCAAATAGAAGTAAAATAAAGGAATTTGAATATATATATAATTCAAATAGAAGTGAAATAGAATTTGAATTTAAAGGAATTCAAATGAGTTTGAATAAAGGAAAAATTCAAATAGAAATTGTATAAGAAAATTTGAAATGGAATTTGAATTCAAAAGGAATTCAAAGGAATTCAAATAGAAATATATGGCTTTGTTGTTGTTGTTGAATTTGAATTCAAATGGATTTGAATAAAGAAAATTCAAATAGAGATTTGAATATTAGAATCCAAATGGAGAATGGTTAAATAGAATTCAAAGAAAACAAAAGGGGTTTAAATAGAATTTAAATTCAAAAGGATTTCAAATAGGAATTTGAATAAGGAATTTAAATAGAAATTGGATAAAGGATTTCAAATAGAGATTGAAGATAAAGGATTTCAAATAGGAATTTGAATAATGAATTTAAATAGAAATTGGATAAAGGATTTCAAATAGAGATTGAAGATAAAGGATTTCAAATAGGAATTTGAACAAAGGAATTTAAATAGAAATTGAATAAAGGATTTCAAATGGAATTTGAAAAGAAGGGATTTGAAATGGGTTTTTGAATGAAGGATTTCAAATAGAATTTGAAGATAAGAAATTCAAATAGAATCTGAAGATAAGGAAATTGAATTAGAATTTGAATCGAAGAAAATTCAAATAGAAATTGAATAGAAGGAAATTCAAATGAGTTGAAATAAAGAAATTCAAATGGAATTTGAATATTGTAAATATATAGAATTTCAAATAGTAGTGAAATAGATCGGGAATATTATGTTGAAATGGGAAAAAATGGATTTGATATATATTAAAAATATATCAAAATGGAGTTGAATTTATTATAAACAAAGTTAAAACGTTTATATTTATAAATATAATTAAAACGAGCTCGCCGTAGTTCGGCAGTTCGAAAATTGGCGATTTGAACTTCAATTTAGTATACAGAACTCAATTGAAGTCGGAATTCTTTGAAACAAGAATCGTCGGGACCGGTTGAAAAATAGTTTTCTAGTGAAAGAGAAAAATCAGGATTTCGTCGTATAGATTTTGAGATAGGTCAAAATCAAATTTCAAAAAGGTGCAGCGCCAGAAACCATTTAAAACCACAATGGTTTATATATGTATAAGTAAGGGGATTTTTAAAGTAAATAAAATCCGAATGGCCATGAGAAAAATATAGACTTGAGTTATAAAATGAATGTGAACTCAAGTAAAGTAGATAAAATAATTTGGGAAACAATGATCATATTTCTGATTATTGAATAGAATTAACTAAATTGAAAAATAATTAGTTAAAGGAAAATTGAATCGAAATTGGGTTTTTGGATAAGTGAAAGAGATTGAGAATTTATATTCGAAATCGAATATATAACTCTAGTTGAAAATATAATTAGATTAGTCTAATTAAGTTGACGTATATTTGAACAAGTTATATTCAAATAAAAAGGGTGAAATAGGCAAAACGGTTAATTAGCAACCTGTTAATGGGAATTTGAATGATTGAAATTAAATTTAACTTAAGTAAGTTAAATGGATCGAAATGGATAAACTGAGTAAAATCAATGTGAATATGAATTGGGAATGAATAAAGGAAAACCCAAAAGAGTTAAAAATAAAATATATTTGTAAAGTAAATGTAAAGGAAATATATTTGTGACACAAATACAAAGGATGTTATGTGTAAACAAATAGAAGGGGAAATATTTGTAAAACATTTACAAATAGATTCAATGGAAATATTTATTTATAGAAAATAAATTGAATGTTATAGATGAGATATTTATTTGTTAAATAAATAGAATTTGATCAAAGGAATATTCAGAAGATGAATAGAAAATGGAAATCTGTTTTTAACAGATAAATAGAAAAGATTAATTTATAAATAACAGTTTATAAATTAAATTAAATATTTATCATTCAATAAATGGGATATATAAGTCTGAACTTATCTAGAGAAGAGATATTGGTTTTTAACACCGATAGTTTTAAATAGAAGGGGTACACAACACTTGTATAAGTGAAGTAACGTTATTAAAGAGAACATTTATAAAGTAAAGAACCGTTACTAAAAGTAAATCTTTATAAATGAATAAACGCTATCGAATAGGAGTTATTCGAATAGGAGAAGTCGATTAGAGTTGGAAATAATCGATTAGAGTTGGAATAAATCGATTAGAGTAAGAATTAACCAGTTAGAGTTAATCAGTTAGGGTAAATCCGTAGAGTAAATTGAATATTAGTTATTCAATTAGAATTTATCGAATATTTGTTGTTCAAATAAAGAGTTAACAAGATAGAGTAAATTGAACATGGTAAATCGAATTAGGATTTAATTGAATTTTAGTTATTCAATTAAAGATGATCGAATATAGTTATTGAGATAAAGTTAGTCAACCATAGTTACTCAGGATAAGTTGCCATTTCGTACGACTGCTAGCGTAATTCGCAGGGCTGCAGATAGCCTAGGGCGGTCGGATGTTTCCTGAGGGAATCAGGCGTAACCATTGTGATCGCTGCGATCTAGAGCCAAGCGAATGGAGTTAAATCGAATATTGGTTATTCAGATAAAATTAAAGGAGTTATCGAATATAGTTTATTCGAAAGGAATTATCGAATTTGGTTATTCGAAAGGAGTTATCAATTTTTAGTGAATTGAAAGGAGTTATTGATTATTTGTTGATCGAAATGAGTTATCGATTATAGTTTAATCAAAAAGAGTTATCGATTGGTTTAATCGAAGTAAGTTATAGAATATTGGTTATTCGAAGGGAGGAGTTATCGAATTTAGTTATTCGATGAAGTTAATCGAAAAGCGTTAATCGAAAAGAGTTAAATCCAATAGAGTAAATTGAATAGAGTAAATCGAATATAGTTTATTCGAAGAAAGGTTTTCGAATCTAGTTATTCGAAAGAGAGATTATCGAATATAGTTATTCGAAGGGAGGAGTTATCGAATAGGGATTTATTTGAAAGAGAGTTACGTAAGGAAGTTTGAAATGTTGAGTATCAACATAAATAAGATTTTGAAAAGTTAATGGGTTTGTAGCACTTTTTCTACCTTAGCAATTTCGAGAACGAAATTATTTTAAGTGGGGAAGAATGTAATGACCCGGATATTCCGTCGGTAGAGTTTGAATATTTAATACGGTTTTAAATATTAATTTGATAAATTAAATGAATATTTTTATAGGGAGTTATCGATTTAAAAATCAATTTCAATTTAATATTGAAAATATTAAATTATCAGAATAAGAAAATGGATTTAGTTGAATTCAAATTTTTATTTGAATTGAAAACAGTTCAAGTAATTAATATGAAATTTTAACGGTGATAATATTTGAATATTATCAAGGAGAATAAATAGTTTGAAATTTAAATTATATCAATTTAAATAAATATCCTCTACAGATGATCAAATTGGACTTCGTGACCTATCCCAGTGTGTCCGGAATAGGGGTTTTACCCTAGAAATGTTAGTTACTATATTTAGAAAGGAGTTCGAAATCAACGGCTATTTAAAGTTTTAAGGATAAAGTTTAAATTTAAAACAAATTAAAATAAAAATACTTGACTCTTATATGGCCACATCTTCCTTGGTCTTCCACAAACTCCTCACGGCTAGAAATTGAAAACACGTTCCTCTTCAACTCCACAAAATAAATGGCCTCGCTGTTCGAATTTAAAGCCACACCTTCCTTCTATAAAATCGCAAGCTCCCCTAATTCCCTTTCTTTGTTCTTTTTCTTCAAAACGAAAACCGCGAGTCCTCACAAATCAAAACCCACAGTTATTCCCTTTTCCTCTCGAAATCAAAGTCCCCTAAAAAAAACGCGACTTTGCCCTATACAGAAATCAGAACCGCCAAGACAGTGGAGCTCGAAATCGAACTAGTGACGAGCAGAGCATCGAACTTTGATTCTGAACTTCGATTTGGCGAAAGGCGAGCTTAGATTTTGGCTCGTGGTTTCTGGTAGCAACTCGAGGTGATCTGGTGCTTTCGAAGTGGTTGCGACGCATTCCAGGAATGAGGTCGAGTGATGATTTATGATGATGAGAATTTGGGAGTTCCGTCAATTTATCATTTCGCGACACTGCTAGGTTATTACAGTCTCTGGAGAAGCTCGAAGGGGAAGATGGTGGAGTTTGATGGCTGTTGCTTGAGGACGGTGCTGTCTTTGATGGCAAGTGGAAGTGTTGAGTTGAGAAGTTGGGAGAATTCTGGTGTAGTGTTGGGGCTCGAGAGTATGGTGTGGTGTTCGGTGATGGACTCGAGGCCTGGTCATCGAGTTGTTGTAGCGAAAGATGATTTCAATATGGAGAAGGTAATATTTATTTATTTTTTTATAAAATTAATGATATTTTAATTTACCCAAATTTAGTTATAAGTTTGGTGAAATCTATAACTACTTTATACGCTATCAGGAAATGAAACACTTTACATTGAAATTGTATGGATAAGGCAAAGCAATCCAAGTTGAAATTGAAGCCTTTGGGGTTAACTGGAACTTTCGATTTAATTAAACACTTGTTTAATTAAATGGGGAAATAATCGTTGTTTCGACGAAGAAATCTCGGTGAGTAAATCTCACCTTTTATTTAGAACTTATTTTTTTTATAGTTAAAAATAATTGCCTGTGCTTGTTTGAATATTGTTTGGTTGATTTAAATATATTAGTTATTTAGGACTATTATATATATATTGGGTTGATTGATTGGTTGGTGTAATAACCCGGAAAATGTGAACCAGTTTAAAATTTTTTTATTAGGTTATTAACAAGAAATTTGAATGATTACAATAGCCTATTTCCATAAAATATAGAATTGTGTATAATATGGCCGAATGAATTTTCAGAAGAGTCGATATATAGAATATATAGGCCTGGAAAATTGATATTTTGCATATGGCCTCGGAATTCGACGAAACCACTTTTGTTGGGTCCGGGATGTCAAACTATTGTTAGATTTCAAATTTCATAATTTTTCGAATCAATATGTGAGCGTGGCAAAAGAAAACGCGTTTGACCAGTTTCTGTTGAATTTAATCGACAGGAAATTGGCCATTTTTCAAACGGTCTCAGAATTCGACGAAACTAGTTTTGTTATGACCGTATCGTCAATACGAAACTAGAAAATATTTTTCTGGAATTTTTCTAGTTAGTATGTGACCCCGGTAATTTGAAATGTACGTTTAAAATTCAATATAAGGACTTAAATGTAATTTCAACGGAAACTGATTGTAACGATCAAACCAGCTTACGATACATATCCCATTGTGTTCGGAATGGGGGTAAAACGCTATGGACGACAGGAGGTGGGCCTCGTTTCGAGGTCGGATATAAAAGTCAACCCTTGTGCATAATTAAATAATTAAATAATAATAAAAAAAACATACTTTCCCCCTTTTTCTCCTTCATTGGCCCCCCCGATCATTTATCAGAAAGAGAAAAAAAAAGGGAAAAACCTAATAACTAAATCGCACCGCCTGACCCTCAACCCGCCGACGAACCCTTCGCCGAACCCCCACCGCACGACCTCCTCCTTCCATCGAAGCAGCGCCTCCTCCCTCCAGACATCCTTGACAAATCGAAGCAGCCCCCAGTCGAAGCCTCCGAACCTCGACGCGACACCTCCCTGAACCACCGACCACCACCCTGCATCGCCAAGCCGCCCTCTTCTTCTTCCCTCCTCCACTTCGAGATCCACGGTGAGTGATTTAGGTTAATTTATTTTATTTTTATTTTTGTTTTATAAAACTGATTTATAAACCGATTTAAAACTAATTACTGTATTATTTTCTTTAGTTATAAAAACTGATTTTAATTAGATTTAAAAAAAACAGAATTTTTAAAAAGAATTTTAAAACAGAATTTTTAAAAGAAAATAAAAACTTATTTTTAGATTTAAAAACTAACTTCTGATTTGAAAAGAATTTTAAAAAACTGTTTCTTTGTTTTAGAATTTAAAAACTGAATTTTTTTAAAGTTATAAAAACTGTTTTTTTTAGGAAAAAAAACTGATTTGTTAAAGTTTTAAAAAACTGATTTGTTAAAGTTTTAAAAACTGATTTGATAATGATATAAAAACTGTTTTTTTAAGGGATGTAAAAGCTGTTTTTTTAAAAATGCATAAACAGATTTAAAAAGAATTATAAACTGATTCTTTTTAAATGATTAAGGATTTTAAAAACTGGATTTTTAAATGATTTAAAAACTGATTTGAAAAGGAAAAGAAAACTGATTTTATTTTAAGGTTTAAAATAGAAAAAGAGTTTAAACTTTGAGATAGGAAAAAAAAGGTTTAAACTTTGAAATAGGAAAAAAAGGTTTAAACTTTGAAATAAGAAAAGGTTTAATCTTTTAATAGAAAAAGATTTGAACTTGCAAAAATAAAGATCATATTTTTAAAAAGAGAAAAGACGGGATTTTAATTAGTTAGAAGGAGCAAGACATGATTTTTGTATTTTTAAAATAAATAAAATATAATGGTTACGTCATAAGAATAATAAAAATATAATCTTTATATTTAATAGGGAAGTCAAAATGCAATCTTTATATATTGAATAACATAGTAAAAATTCGATTTTTACCTATGTAGAGAATACAGGCAACGAAAGCAACAAGAAGGCGAAGTAGGCGAAGTTTCTATTAAGGAAGAATCGTGTTAGTGGATAGCTATTGGTGAGGATTTCTCACTCTTCAATTTCTTTTTATAATTATATATATGTGTTGAAAATGAAAGTGAATTGCTATATATAAATATTTATATATATATATATATATACGCCCCTCGTCCACAAACCATGGACGATATTTATTGGTTGAAATTGTGGTGAAAATTGATTGATAGTTTGGGATTGTTTGTGATTGATATTGGTTGATTGCGGTTGAAAGATACCCATTTGTGGTTGAGAAATATTTGGTTGAAACCACATAGGATTAGTTTGTGGAAATGAAATAAAAATAAACATGCCGCCTGCGTGCGAATTAGATGCATGATTCCCATTGTCAAAAACCGCGAGGTTTTAAGGTAGAGCGAGGAGCCGTACTAGGGACGGTGCCGGTGTAACTACCCTGCCGTTATGCTGCCGAAATTTTGAATGATATTCTTGTGTTTGAATTATTTTCATATGCTTAAACTATATTTATTCATTGTATAGAAAATATTCATGTGTTGAATTGATATTCATTCGTTGTTTAGAAATTCATGTGTTGAATGATATTCATATATTGAAATAAACCGTTCGATAATAAAAATCACATTTTTATCTATATATAGAAACTATAGAAAACATTCATGTGTTGAATTGATATTCATTCGTTGTTTAGAAATTCATGTGTTGAATGCTATTCATATTTTGAAATAAACCGTTCGATAATAAAAATCACATTTTTATCTATATATAGAAACTATAGAAAACATTCATGTGTTGAATTGATATTCATTCGTTGTTTAGAAATTCATGTGTTGAATGCTATTCATATTTTGAAATAAACCGTTCGATAATAAAAATCACATTTTTATCTATATATAGAAACTATAGAAAACATTCATGTGTTGAATTGATATTCATTCGTTGTTTAGAAATTCATGTGTTGAATGATATTCATATTTTGAAATAAATCGTTCGATAATAAAAATCACATTTTTATCTATATATAGATACTATAGAAAACATTCATGTGTTGAATTGATATTCATTCGTTGTTTAGAAATTCATGTGTTGAATGATATTCATATTTTGAAATAAACCGTTCGATAATAAAAATCACATTTTTATCTATATATAGAAACTATAGAAAACATTCATGTGTTGAATTGATATTCATTCGTTGTTTAGAAATTCATGTGTTGAATGCTATTCATATTTTGAAATAAACCGTTCGATAATAAAAATCACATTTTTATCTATCTATAGAAACTATAGAAAACATTCATGTGTTGAATTGATATTCATTCGTTGATTAGAAATTCATGTGTTGAATGATATTTATATTTTGAAATAAATTGTTTTATGATAAAAATCCCATTTTATCACCAACTTAAACTATATAGAAAAATTGTGTTTTGAAATGAATTGTTTTACAATAAAAATCACATTTTTATTGTATGCCTTAATCGTTGAAATGTGAAATGTTAAAAATAGCCACTTGTTCAAAATAAACATATATGAGTTGAAATATTCATTAATTAGCCAATGAAATGATTTGCACCTATTTATGTAACATTAGAATGAATGGTGTTTTTAAACCAAACAGAAATCAAATATGGAATTGAATAGAAAATGATAATTGATAAGAACTGTATATATATGTACATGCATATTCATTGAACAGGTTATAGCAAAGGGGCTAGAGAAGAGGAATAAAATTTTGTGCCCGACAAATAGGTACACATTTACTGATTTGTTTGGGTGATGATTTTGAGCCTGTTGGCTAGCCGCTTGGCTTTTTCTTTTTCTTTTTGAGATTAGAAGGACCGGGAACGCTATTTGCGATTTCCCGATGCCCCCGGTACAGGGGAGGTTATGGCGAAATTTTCCAAAATTTTAGGGAGTTAGAAAAATATTTGAAGTGAAAACGATATAGAAATCATTGAATGAACTATATTTATATAAATATATAAATATAAATAGAATTAAAACGAAACGTGGCCGTGCAGTTCGTATTTTGAAACCGTGATTTCAAACGACTAGTGCGGAAGATCCGACCATTGGATTTTCCCGAAACCTCAACCGTCGGGTTCGCCTTGGAATAATCTTTCCAACGTCGCCAACCTTGTAAAAATCCAACGGTTGGATTGTCTGGAATGTTTAATTCAAAATTAAGGAAAAACAGCGCCAGAAACGATTATATATATATATATATATATATATATATATAAATATAATTAAATTTAATCGAATTACGACGCTGCAGTTCGTAAATTGAAACCGTAACTTCAAACGACTAGTGTGGAAGATCCGACCGTCGGATTCTCACGAAACTGAAACCGTTGGGTTCGCTTTGGGAATATCTTCCCACTGATATAGACTTTGTAGAAATCCAACGGTTAGATTTTCCGATATGTGTAAAACAAATTAAGGGAAAAACAGCGCCAGTGACACGAAACGACCTGAAACGTCGTTTAATTAAATATGGCCATTTTTAAATAAATAAAAATGGCGAAAAATTGTTATAAAATATTATAAGCAACATAGGTTGCAAATAAACCAGTTGGGCTTGAATTGTTTGATATTTGATGGTTGTATGTGTATGACATGAAAATAACATTAAATAACTGAAAGATGGATGTCGAATAATATAACCATATAAAGAATCGATTTAAATTCTAATGACGTGAATTATTTGAAAAGGCCGAGCTAACCCTTATTTCAAATAATTCATCGAGCGATTCGAATTGGAAAATGCAAAGACGATTCAAGACCGACGATCTTCGTATCGGTTGGATGGGCGCTACTGAGGTTCCTAACCGGAGTAGCTACCGGAAAGGGACGGAAGTAGTAGCCGTCTGAACGTATATGTTGATTGGACGGGTATACGAGGAATTTGATGCCTCCGATTTCGTTCAGACCCAGGACGGACTTGTAAATGGACTGTGTGTCTGACATTGGATTTTGTTCTATACTGATTGATCTCTGTTAAATATATATCTGTTTGGCGGCGGAGAATTTATTCTCTTGCTTAACGCCCTTCTCTGAGACGTACGAGCTTAGAGGTTATATATCGATGGAAATAAATCGTATGGAGTGGACTGCCTATGTGGCATGCTAAGATGCTGTGATCAAGGCTTCTGTTGAAAAGCAAAGTCTTGTGGATGGTGATCAAAGCAAGGCTTACGTGGCCTAGCTTTGTGTATTTCGTAGATTCGCGAACCTCACACCCCGGTATGAGTTAAAAAGGGATACGGACTGCAGGGAGAGCACGACGTTTCTTTCTAGCTATCGTGGTGTCAGTGACTTACCAGCCCTAACATATTTATCTACTTTTCACCTTTGTGGTTGTTGGAATGCGAGGCGCCTCGATTATAGGTCTGTAAGGACCGGGAAACGTGTGTTCAGGAATAACTAATCCTCTAACGTAAGTGAGGACCGGCCCTGAAGATCCAGGGGTTACCCAGTGTGCGTAATCCTGAGGCATTTGCTAGAGTGTCTCGAAGCGGAGAGGAGCTTGCCCCTTGCCTCGACTCATGACGGAAATCCAATTTCCAATACGAAATAACGGACTTGATTGTAGTACTAGTATGGTGACATAGTATATGGTAGCTATGCCGTCTATGATTGATATTTATGATGCTATTCGTTTTTGAAACACATAAGCACTAGTAATAATATCAAATGATTTCTCTTTATACGTATCAAGCATATTTGGCTATTATAAGGTAAAACTCTATCCTCCGGCTTGCGTTGCATTGTGTGATGGGACCTGAGTCTTATAATAGCTTCATTCTTTCTAAAAGCATTGCGATTGTTTTAAAAGGATTTACTCTGTTTTAAATGCACTAGCAATCACTGGAGTAAACCCGTTCCGCGAAAGTGGCGTGGTCCTATGATTTGCTATTACTATTGTTTAACTATTAAATAGATTCCTCATACCAGTCCCCATGACTGACTCGTTGTTTGTTTCATTTTGCAAACGCGGGTGCCCTTATTTTCACACGGGCAGCCTAGTACACAGGTGACAGGTGGTTTTTGGTTCTGCACTGCTGCATAGCATGCACTTTTGGCTCATGGCGAGGCTGACTTCATAGAGATGACTTAGATATTTTCCGCCATTACTATGTTATATTATGATTCCGCCACTGGCGAAGTAGACTGATTTACTTTCCGTATTTCTCACTATATGTATATGTATTCCGCCTTCGGCGATGTAGACTGATACTCTTATTATGTCACTGCATGTATGTATTCCGCCTCTGGCGATGATGACTGATCACTTCCCTTTCCTTTTACTAAGTATATCCCACGTTATGCTATTCTGATATTCCTACATGTTGTGATTCCGCTGTCATATCCATGTAAAATTATTTTATTTATTGTTTCTGCTATTATCTGTACTCTGCTATGATGATTAATGTGTTATTTCCTAATGATTATCCTTAATACCGCCCCTCGGATTTTGGGATCGTCACAGTTGGTATCAGAGCTTTGGTTAACCTTAGTTCCGGGATCTAACACATTAAACACCTCGTCAGAATAGAATCAGTAGTGTTCTAATGCGAGTAGCTCATTAGAGATAGGATTAGCAATGTCCTAGAATGAGCTAAACAGATTAGCAAAACAATTTGATCAGTACATCATCATTATCTTTCCTTGTATTTCCTTGCTTTATCATTTATGAAAATTATCAAATCTGTGAGTCTCAGTACATATTGTAAAGTACCTATTTCCTTCTCTCGATACAAGTTCTCTTTTAAAGTAATTGTTATGGACCTTTCCGACTTTGATATTATTCTGGGACTTGATTGGTTGACAAAATATAAGGCTGAAGTTAGATGTGCCGAAAGAATCGTTAAAGTCGAAACGAAGCTTGGACCTATATATATACCTTGTCATGGCTCAGAAATAAATAGAACAGAATTCTGGGCTTCTTTAGAAATTACTCCTCCTTCAATAGAAAAGATACCGGTCGTGAAAAATTATGCGGATGTGTTTGAAGAAGTAGAGAACTTACCGCCGCAAAGAGAAATTGAATTTAGAATTGATCTAATTCCGAATGCCCGATCGGTAGTACATCCAATAAGAAGAATGGCCCCGAAAGGAAAAGAAGAGCTAAGTAGCCAAACCCGAGAATTACTTTGGAAAGGTCTGATCAGACCAAGCTTTTCAGCATGGGGAGCCGCAGTAGTATTTGTCCCTAAATCAGACGGTACTCTAAGACTTTGCGTCGATTACAGGGATCTCAACAAGCAAACACTGAAGAACAAATATCCTTTGCCCCGAATAGACGATCTGTTAGATCAATTAAATGGAGCAACCGTATTCTCCAGAATGGACCTAGCAACGGGTTTCCACCAATTGCGTATAGCCGAAGACTGTGTTCCTTTGACAGCCTTCAGGGGTCCCGATCTATTCTACGAATGGTTAGTAATGCTGTTCGGTTTGTGCAACGCTCCGGCATACTTCGTTGATCTTATGAACAGAGTGTTCCGTGGTGTGTTGAATAAATTTGTTCTAGTCTTCATCGATGACATTCTAATCTACTCTAAGTCGGAAGAAGAACATGCAAAACATTTAGAACAAGTGTTGGAAATTCTGAGAAGAAATGTCTTGAAAGCTAAATTTTCTAAGTGTGTCTTCTGGCAGAATGAAGTTAAATTCCTTAGTCACGTCGTATCAAAAGAAGGAATTGCTGTAGATCCAAGCAAAATAACAGCGATTCAAAACTGGAAACAACCTACTACGCCCACTGAAGTTCGAAGTTTCCTTGGGATAGCTAGTTACTATCGGAAATTCGTTCAGGATTTTTCCAAGATATCAGGAGTTTTGACCAAGCTTACAAAGAAGCATGAAAAATTCAAATGGACTCCCGAATGTGAAGAAGCTTTCCAGGAGCTGAAACTGAAATTGACAACCGCTCCGGTATTGACAATAATAGAAGGTAACCAAGACTTGACAGTATGGACAGATGCTTCTATTAGAGGGCTAGGAGCAGTGTTAATGCAAAAAGGCCAAGTGATCGCATATGCCAGTCGTCAACTAAAGTCGCATGAAAGAAACTACGCTACTCATGATCTTGAGTTATTAGCTATCGTGTTCGCTTTAAGAATATGGAGGCATTATTTACTGGGCGAGAAATTCGAGCTATACACCGATCATCAATCCTTGAAATACCTTTTCACTCAGAAAGATCTAAACTTGAGACAACAGTGTTGGTTAGAATTCCTTGCAGCATACGATTTTGTAATTATATAACTCCAGGGAAAGCCAATGTTGTAGCAGATGCGCTCAGCAGAAAGAATGAAATCATCGCCAGTTTTGTCATCATGTCTTCATTAATAGACAGGATCTCGACTCTTCAGAAAGACGATGAATTTATTCAAAGAATCAGTCAAAGAGTCAAAGGAGGTGAATCCACAAGTTTTAGACTCGATGACAAGGGAGTTCTAAGATTAAAGGGCAGAATTTGCACCCCAAACCTTCCCGAGCTCAGGAGAGAAATACTTGATGAATGCCACAAATCCAAATTAAGTATCCATCCCGGTGTGAGAAAAATGTATAACGATGTCAAACACACATTCTGGTGGAGGTCAATGAAGAGAGATATCTCATTATATGTTAGCAGATGCTCCACTTGCCAACTAGTCAAGAGTGATCAGCAGAAATTGGCTGGATTATTACAACCATTAGAAATTCCAGGTTGGAAGTGGGAACAAATCTCGATGGATTTCATCGATGGCCTGCCTCGGACTAGAAAAGGAAACGACAGTATATGGGTAATCGTAGATCGCTTCACGAAGACTGCCCATTTCATCCCTGTCCGATCCAACAGAACGGCTCAAAGTCTGGCGCAAATTTACTTCAAAGAAATTGTTAAACTTCATGGAGTACCGCTCAGCATAGTCAGCGATAGAGATCCCCTGTTCACTAGCAAATTCTGGGAAGCATTCCAAGAAGAATTGGGGACCAAATTAAATCTAAGCACCGCTTATCATCCTCAGACAGACGGCCAAACTGAGCGGGTGAATAGAATTTTAGAAGATTTGCTGCGGGCTTGCGTTATTGATTTTGGAGGCTCATGGGAAGATCATTTACATTTAGCAGAATTCTCTTACAACAATAGCTATCAAGCAAGTTTGGGAATGTCCCCATTTGAAGCACTATACGGTAGACCGTGCAGATCTCCCGCATGTTGGGTAGAACCTGGCAACAGACTTGTGTTATGGCCCGATATGATTCAAGAAGCATCGGATAAAGTCGATTTCATTAAGAAGAGATTAAAAACCGCACAGAGCCGACAGAAAAGTTATGCTGATGCGAGAAGAAGTGATATATCGTTTGCCGTTGGCGATTATGTTTATTTAAGAGTTTCTCCAATGCCGGGAGTAATTAGATTTGGCAAGACTGGGAAGTTGGCACCGAGATTTATTGGTCCCTTTCCTATACTTGAACGGATTGGAACTCTTGCATATAGGGTTTCATTACCTGATTGGTTGCCTGGTGTACATAATGTGTTCCACGTATCTCAACTCAGAAAACATGTTCATGATCCAGATCTTGTTGTGGAAGAAGCAGCACAACAGGATATTGACATAACTCCAGAATTAGCACTCAAAAGAGATCCATTAAAGATAGTTGGAAAAGAAACCAGAGAGCTAAGGAGGAAAAAGATTCACTTAGTCAAAGTGCAGTGGAGTAGTGATCCTAGAGACTGTACTTGGGAAACTGAGGAAAGCATTAAACAAGCCTATCCCAAATGCAGAGTGGACATCTCTGACTAACTCCGGTGCAAGGTACCTTTACAATCCTTTGCATTTACATTTTATTTCCTGCTTAACTATTATCTCCTTTTCGAGGACGAAAAGTTTTAAGTGTGGGAGATTGTAATAACCCGGAAAATGTGAACCAGTTTAAATTTTTTATTATTAGGTTATTAACAAGAAATTTGAATGATTACAATAGCCTATTTCCATAAAATATAGAATTGTGTATAATATGGCCGAATGAATTTTCAGAAGAGTCGATATATAGAATATATAGGCCTGGAAAATTGATATTTTGCATATGGCCTCGGAATTCGACGAAACCACTTTTGTTGGGTCCGGGATGTCAAACTATTGTTAGATTTCAAATTTCATAATTTTTCGAATCAATATGTGAGCATGGCAAAAGAAAACGCGTTTGACTAGTTTCTGTTGAATTTAATCGACAGGAAATTGGCCATTTTTCAAACGGTCTCAGAATTCGACGAAACTAGTTTTGTTATGACCGTATCGTCAATACGAAACTAGAAAATATTTTTCTGGAATTTTTCTAGTTAGTATGTGACCCCGGTAATTTGAAATGTACGTTTAAAATTCAATATAAGGACTTAAATGTAATTTCAACGGAAACTGATTGTAACGATCAAACCAGCTTACGATACATATCCCATTGTGTTCGGAATGGGGGTAAAACGCTATGGACGACAGGAGGTGGGCCTCGTTTCGAGGTCGGATATAAAAGTCAACCCTTGTGCATAATTAAATAATTAAATAATAAAAAAAAACATACTTTCCCCCTTTTTTTCCTTCATTGCCCCCCCCCGATCATTTATCAGAAAGAGAAAAAAAAAAGGGAAAAACCTAATAACTAAATCGCGCCGCCTGACCCTCAACCCGCCGACGAACCCTTCGCCGAACCCCCACCGCACGACCTCCTCCTTCCATCGAAGCAGCGCCTCCTCCCTCCAGACATCCTCGACAAATCGAAGCAGCCCCCAGTCGAAGCCTCCGAACCTCGACGCGACACCTCCCTGAACCACCGACCACCACCCTGCAACGTCGAGCCGCCCTCTTCTTCTTCCCTCCTCCACTTCGAGATCCACGGTGAGTGATTTAGGTTAATTTATTTTATTTTTGTTTTATAAAACTGATTTATAAACCGATTTAAAACTAATTACTATATTATTTTCTTTAGTTATAAAAACTGATTTTAATTAGATTTAAAAAAAAACAGAATTTTTAAAAAGAATTTTAAAACAGAATTTTTAAAAGAAAATAAAAACTGATTTTTAGATTTAAAAACTAACTTCTGATTTGAAAAGAATTTTAAAAAACTGTTTCTTTGTTTTAGAATTTAAAAACTGAATTTTTTTAAAGTTATAAAAACTGTTTTTTTTAGGAAAAAAAACTGATTTGTTAAAGTTTTAAAAAACTGATTTGTTAAAGTTTTAAAAACTGATTTGATAATGATATAAAAACTGTTTTTTTAAGGGATGTAAAAGCTGTTTTTTTAAAACTGCATAAACAGATTTAAAAAGAATTATAAACTGATTCTTTTTAAATGATTAAGGATTTTAAAAACTGGATTTTTAAATGATTTAAAAACTGATTTGAAAAGGAAAAGAAAACTGATTTTATTTTAAGGTTTAAAATAGAAAAAGAGTTTAAACTTTGAGATAGAAAAAAAAAGGTTTAAACTTTGAAATAGGAAAAAAAAGGTTTAAACTTTGAAATAAGAAAAGGTTTAATCTTTTAATAGAAAAAGATTTGAACTTGCAAAAATAAAGATCATATTTTTAAAAAGAGAAAAGACGGGATTTTTATTAGTTAGAAGGAGCAAGACATGATTTTTGTATTTTTAAAATAAATAAAATATAATGGTTACGTCATAAGAATAATAAAAATATAATCTTTATATTTAATAGGGAAGTCAAAATGCAATCTTTATATATTGAATAACATAGTAAAAATTCGATTTTTACCTATGTAGAGAATACAGGCAACGAAAGCAACAAGAAGGCGAAGTAGGCGAAGTTTCTATTAAGGAAGAATCGTGTTAGTGGATAGCTATTGGTGAGGATTTCTCACTCTTCAATTTCTTTTTATAATTATATATATGTGTTGAAAATGAAAGTGAATTGCTATATATAAATATTTATATATATATATATATATACGCCCCTCGTCCACAAACCATGGACCATATTTATTGGTTGAAATTGTGGTGAAAATTGATTGATAGTTTGGGATTGTTTGTGATTGATATTGGTTGATTGCGGTTGAAAGATACCCATTTGTGGTTGAGAAATATTTGGTTGAAACCACATAGGATTAGTTTGTGGAAATGAAATAAAAATAAACATGCCGCCTGCGTGCGAATTAGATGCATGATTCCCATTGTCAAAAACCGCGAGGTTTTAAGGTAGAGCGAGGAGCCGTACTAGGGACGGTGCCGGTGTAACTACCCTGCCGTTATGCTGCCGAAATTTTGAATGATATTCTTGTGTTTGAATTATTTTCATATGCTTAAACTATATTTATTCATTGTATAGAAAACATTCATGTGTTGAATTGATATTCATTCGTTGTTTAGAAATTCATGTGTTGAATGATATTCATATTTTGAAATAAACCGTTCGATAATAAAAATCACATTTTTATCTATATATAGAAACTATAGAAAACATTCATGTGTTGAATTGATATTCATTCGTTGTTTAGAAATTCATGTGTTGAATGCTATTCATATTTTGAAATAAACCGTTCGATAATAAAAATCACATTTTTATCTATATATAGAAACTATAGAAAACATTCATGTGTTGAATTGATATTCATTCGTTGTTTAGAAATTCATGTGTTGAATGCTATTCATATTTTGAAATAAACCGTTCGATAATAAAAATCACATTTTTATCTATATATAGAAACTATAGAAAACATTCATGTGTTGAATTGATATTCATTCGTTGTTTAGAAATTCATGTGTTGAATGATATTCATATTTTGAAATAAATCGTTCGATAATAAAAATCACATTTTTATCTATATATAGAAACTATAGAAAACATTCATGTGTTGAATTGATATTCATTCGTTGTTTAGAAATTCATGTGTTGAATGATATTCATATTTTGAAATAAACCGTTCGATAATAAAAATCACATTTTTATCTATATATAGAAACTATAGAAAACATTCATGTGTTGAATTGATATTCATTCGTTGTTTAGAAATTCATGTGTTGAATGCTATTCATATTTTGAAATAAACCGTTCGATAATAAAAATCACATTTTTATCTATCTATAGAAACTATAGAAAACATTCATGTGTTGAATTGATATTCATTCGTTGATTAGAAATTCATGTGTTGAATGATATTTATATTTTGAAATAAATTGTTTTATGATAAAAATCCCATTTTATCACCAACTTAAACTATATAGAAAAATTGTGTTTTGAAATGAATTGTTTTACAATAAAAATCACATTTTTATTGTATGCCTTAATCGTTGAAATGTGAAATGTTAAAAATAGCCACTTGTTCAAAATAAACATATATGAGTTGAAATATTCATTAATTAGCCAATGAAATGATTTGCACCTATTTATGTAACATTAGAATGAATGGTGTTTTTAAACCAAACAGAAATCAAATATGGAATTGAATAGAAAATGATAATTGATAAGAACTGTATATATATGTACATGCATATTCATTGAACAGGTTATAGCAAAGGGGCTAGAGAAGAGGAATAAAATTTTGTGCCCGACAAATAGGTACACATTTACTGATTTGTTTGGGTGATGATTTTGAGCCTGTTGGCTAGCCGCTTGGCCTTTTCTTTTTCTTTTTGAGATTAGAAGGACCGGGAACGCTATTTGCGATTCCCCGATGCCCCCGGTACAGGGGAGGTTATGGCGAAATTTTCCAAAATTTTAGGGAGTTAGAAAAATATTTGAAGTGAAAACGATATAGAAATCATTGAATGAACTATATTTATATAAATATATAAATATAAATAGAATTAAAACGAAACGTGGCCGTGCAGTTCGTATTTTGAAACCTTGATTTCAAACGACTAGTGCGGAAGATCCGACCATTGGATTTTCCCGAAACCTCAACCGTCGGGTTCGCCTTGGAATAATCTTTCCAACGGCGCCAACCTTGTAAAAATCCAACGGTTGGATTGTCTGGAATGTTTAATTCAAAATTAAGGAAAAACAGCGCCAGAAACGATTATATTTATATATATATATATATATATATAAATATAATTAAATTTAATCGAATTACGACGCTGTAGTTCGTAAATTGAAACCGTAACTTCAAACGACTAGTGTGGAAGATCCGACCGTCGGATTCTCACGAAACTGAAACCGTTGGGTTCGCTTTGGGAATATCTTCCCACTGATATAGACTTTGTAGAAATCCAACGGTTAGATTTTCCGATATATGTAAAACAAATTAAGGGAAAAACAGCGCCAGTGACACGAAACGACCTGAAACGTCGTTTAATTAAATATGGCCATTTTCAAATAAATAAAAATGGCGAAAAATTGTTATAAAATATTATAAGCAACATAGGTTGCAAATAAACCAGTTGGGCTTGAATTGTTTGATATTTGATGGTTGTATGTGTATGACATGAAAATAACATTAAATAACTGAAAGATGGATGTCGAATAATATAACCATATAAAGAATCGATTTAAATTCTAATGACGTGAATTATTTGAAAAGGCCGAGCTAACCCTCATTTCAAATAATTCATCAAGCGATTCGAATTGGAAAATGCAAAGACGATTCAAGACCGACGATCTTCGTATCGGTTGGATGGGCGCTACTGAGGTTCCTAACCGGAGTAGCTACCGGAAAGGGACGGAAGTAGTAGCCGTCTGAACGTATATGTTGATTGGACGGGTATACGAGGAATTTGACGCCTCTGGTTTCGTTCAGACCCAGGACGGACTTGTAAATGGACTGTGTGTCTGACATTGGATTTTGTTCTATACTGATTGATCTCTGTTAAATATATATCTGTTTGGCGGCAGAGAATTTATTCTCTTGCTTAACGCCCTTCTCTGAGACGTACGAGCTTAGAGGTTATATATCGATGGAAATCAATCGTATGGAGTGGACTGCCTATGTGGCATGCTAAGATGCTGTGATCAAGGCTTCTGTTGAAAAGCAAAGTCTTGTGGATGGTGATCAAAGCAAGGCTTACGTGGCCTAGCTTTGTGTATTTCGTAGATTCGCGAACCTCACACCCCGGTATGAGTTAAAAACGGGATACGGACTGCAGGGAGAGCACGACGTTTCTTTCTATCTATGGTGGTGTCAGTTACTTACCAGCCCTGACATATTTATCTACTTTTCACCTTTGTGGTTGTTGGAATGCGAGGCGCCTCGATTATAGGTCTGTAAGGACCGGGAAACGTGTGTTCAGGAATAACTAATCCTCTAACGTAAGTGAGGACCGGCCCTGAAGATCCAGGGGTTACCCAGTGTGCGTAATCCTGAGGCATTTGCTAGAGTGTCTCGAAGCGGAGAGGAGCTTGCCCCTTGCCTCGACTCATGACGGAAATCCAATTTCCAATACGAAATAACGGACTTGATTGTAGTACTAGTATGGTGACATAGTATATGGTAGCTATGCCGTCTATGATTGATATTTATGATGCTATTCGTTTTTGAAACACATAAGCACTAGTAATAATATCAAATGATTTCTCTTTATACGTATCAAGCATATTTGGCTATTATAAGGTAAAACTCTATCCTCCGGCTTGCGTTGCATTGTGTGATGGGACCTGAGTCTTATAATAGCTTCATTCTTTCTAAAAGCATTGCGATTGTTTTAAAAGGATTTACTCTGTTTTAAATGCACTAGCAATCACTGGAGTAAACCCGTTCCGCGAAAGTGGCGTGGTCCTATGATTTGCTATTACTATTGTTTAACTATTAAATAGATTCCTCATACCAGTCCCCATGACTGACTCGTTGTTTGTTTCATTTTGCAAACGCGGGTGCCCTTATTTTCACACGGGCAGCCTAGTACACAGGTGACAGGTGGTTTTTGGTTCTGCACTGCTGCATAGCATGCACTTTTGGCTCATGGCGAGGCTGACTTCATAGAGATGACTTAGATATTTTCCGCCATTACTATGTTATATTATGATTCCGCCACTGGCGAAGTAGACTGATTTACTTTCCGTATTTCTCACTATATGTATATGTATTCCGCCTTCGGCGATGTAGACTGATACTCTTATTATGTCACTGCATGTATGTATTCCGCCTCTGGCGATGATGACTGATCACTTCCCTTTCCTTTTACTAAGTATATCCCACGTTATGCTATTCTGATATTCCTACATGTTGTGATTCCGCTGTCATATCCATGTAAAATTATTTTATTTATTGTTTCTGCTATTATCTGTACTCTGCTATGATGATTAATGTGTTATTTCCTAATGATTATCCTTAATACCGCCCCTCGGATTTTGGGATCGTCACAGTTGGTATCAGAGCTTTGGTTAACCTTAGTTCCGGGATCTAACACATTAAACACCTCGTCAGAATAGAATCAGTAGTGTTCTAATGCGAGTAGCTCATTAGAGATAGGATTAGCAATGTCCTAGAATGAGCTAAACAGATTAGCAAAACAATTTGATCAGTACATCATCATTATCTTTCCTTGTATTTCCTTGCTTTATCATTTATGAAAATTATCAAATCTGTGAGTCTCAGTACATATTGTAAAGTACCTATTTCCTTCTCTCGATACAAGTTCTCTTTTAAAGTAATTGTTATGGACCTTTCCGACTTTGATATTATTCTGGGACTTGATTGGTTGACAAAATATAAGGCTGAAGTTAGATGTGCCGAAAGAATCGTTAAAGTCGAAACGAAGCTTGGACCTATATATATACCTTGTCATGGCTCAGAAATAAATAGAACAGAATTCTGGGCTTCTTTAGAAATTACTCCCCCTTCAATAGAAAAGATACCGGTCGTGAAAAATTATGCGGATGTGTTTGAAGAAGTAGAGAACTTACCGCCGCAAAGAGAAATTGAATTTAGAATTGATCTAATTCCGAATGCCCGATCGGTAGTACATCCAATAAGAAGAATGGCCCCGAAAGGAAAAGAAGAGCTAAGTAGCCAAACCCGAGAATTACTTTGGAAAGGTCTGATCAGACCAAGCTTTTCAGCATGGGGAGCC
The DNA here is from genome assembly GCA_030737875.1 of Allium sativum. Lineage (NCBI taxonomy): Eukaryota > Viridiplantae > Streptophyta > Magnoliopsida > Asparagales > Amaryllidaceae > Allium > Allium sativum. The sequence continues at coordinate 734,635,684 of CM060924.1, read as the reverse complement.
GCAGTAGTATTTGTCCCTAAATCAGACGGTACTCTAAGACTTTGCGTCGATTACAGGGATCTCAACAAGCAAACACTGAAGAACAAATATCCTTTGCCCCGAATAGACGATCTGTTAGATCAATTAAATGGAGCAACCGTATTCTCCAGAATGGACCTAGCTACGGGTTTCCACCAATTGCGTATAGCCGAAGACTGTGTTCCTTTGACAGCCTTCAGGGGTCCCGATCTATTCTACGAATGGTTAGTAATGCTGTTCGGTTTGTGCAACGCTCCGGCATACTTCGTTGATCTTATGAACAGAGTGTTCCGTGGTGTGTTGAATAAATTTGTTCTAGTCTTCATCGATGACATTCTAATCTACTCTAAGTCGGAAGAAGAACATGCAAAACATTTAGAACAAGTGTTGGAAATTCTGAGAAGAAATGTCTTGAAAGCTAAATTTTCTAAGTGTGTCTTCTGGCAGAATGAAGTTAAATTCCTTAGTCACGTCGTATCAAAAGAAGGAATTGCTGTAGATCCAAGCAAAATAACAGCGATTCAAAACTGGAAACAACCTACTACGCCCACTGAAGTTCGAAGTTTCCTTGGGTTAGCTAGTTACTATCGGAAATTCGTTCAGGATTTTTCCAAGATATCAGGAGTTTTGACCAAGCTTACAAAGAAGCATGAAAAATTCAAATGGACTCCCGAATGTGAAGAAGCTTTCCAGGAGCTGAAACTGAAATTGACAACCGCTCCGGTATTGACAATAATAGAAGGTAACCAAGACTTGACAGTATGGACAGATGCTTCTATTAGAGGGCTAGGAGCAGTGTTAATGCAAAAAGGCCAAGTGATCGCATATGCCAGTCGTCAACTAAAGCCGCATGAAAGAAACTATGCTACTCATGATCTTGAGTTATTAGCTATCGTGTTCGCTTTAAGAATATGGAGGCATTATTTACTGGGCGAGAAATTCGAGCTATACACCGATCATCAATCCTTGAAATACCTTTTCACTCAGAAAGATCTAAACTTGAGACAACAGTGTTGGTTAGAATTCCTTGCAGCATACGATTTTGAAATTATATAACTCCAGGGAAAGCCAATGTTGTAGCAGATGCGCTCAGCAGAAAGAATGAAATCATCGCCAGTTTTGTCATCATGTCTTCATTAATAGACAGGATCTCGACTCTTCAGAAAGACGATGAATTTATTCAAAGAATCAGTCAAAGAGTCAAAGGAGGTGAATCCACAAGTTTTAGACTCGATGACAAGGGAGTTCTAAGATTAAAGGGCAGAATTTGCACCCCAAACCTTCCCGAGCTCAGGAGAGAAATACTTGATGAATGCCACAAATCCAAATTAAGTATCCATCCCGGTGTGAGCAAAATGTATAACGATGTCAAACACACATTCTGGTGGAGGTCAATGAAGAGAGATATCTCATTATATGTTAGCAGATGCTCCACTTGCCAACTAGTCAAGAGTGATCAGCAGAAATTGGCTGGATTATTACAACCATTAGAAATTCCAGGTTGGAAGTGGGAACAAATCTCGATGGATTTCATCGATGGCCTGCCTCGGACTAGAAAAGGAAACGACAGTATATGGGTAATCGTAGATCGCTTCACGAAGACTGCCCATTTCATCCCTGTCCGATCCAACAGAACGGCTCAAAGTCTGGCGCAAATTTACTTCAAAGAAATTGTTAAACTTCATGGAGTACCGCTCAGCATAGTCAGCGATAGAGATCCCCTGTTCACTAGCAAATTCTGGGAAGCATTCCAAGAAGAATTGGGGACCAAATTAAATCTAAGCACCGCTTATCATCCTCAGACAGACGGCCAAACTGAGCGGGTGAATAGAATTTTAGAGGATTTGCTGCGGGCTTGCGTTATTGATTTTGGAGGCTCATGGGAAGATCATTTACATTTAGCAGAATTCTCTTACAACAATAGCTATCAAGCAAGTTTGGGAATGTCCCCATTTGAAGCACTATACGGTAGACCGTGCAGATCTCCCGCATGTTGGGTAGAACCTGGCAACAGACTTGTGTTATGGCCCGATATGATTCAAGAAGCATCGGATAAAGTCGATTTCATTAAGAAGAGATTAAAAACCGCACAGAGCCGACAGAAAAGTTATGCTGATGCGAGAAGAAGGGATATATCGTTTGCCGTTGGCGATTATGTTTATTTAAGAGTTTCTCCAATGCGGGGAGTAATTAGATTTGGCAAGACTGGGAAGTTGGCACCGAGATTTATTGGTCCCTTTCCTATACTTGAACGGATTGGAACTCTTGCATATAGGGTTTCATTACCTGATTGGTTGCCTGGTGTACATAATGTGTTCCACGTATCTCAACTCAGAAAACATGTTCATGATCCAGATCTTGTTGTGGAAGAAGCAGCACAACAGGATATTGACGTAACTCCAGAATTAGCACTCAAAAGAGATCCATTAAAGATAGTTGGCAAAGAAACCAGAGAGCTAAGGAGGAAAAAGATTCACTTAGTCAAAGTGCAGTGGAGTAGTGATCCTAGAGACTGTACTTGGGAAACTGAGGAAAGCATTAAACAAGCCTATCCCAAATGCAGAGTGGACATCTCTGACTAACTCCGGTGCAAGGTACCTTTACAATCCTTTGCATTTACATTTTATTTCCTGCTTAACTATTATCTCCTTTTCGAGGACGAAAAGTTTTAAGTGGGGGAGATTGTAATAACCCGGAAAATGTGAACCAGTTTAAATTTTTTATTATTAGGTTATTAACAAGAAATTTGAATGATTACAATAGCCTATTTCCATAAAATATAGAATTGTGTATAATATGGCCGAATGAATTTTCAGAAGAGTCGATATATAGAATATATAGGCCTGGAAAATTGATATTTTGCATATGGCCTCGGAATTCGACGAAACCACTTTTGTTGGGTCCGGGATGTCAAACTATTGTTAGATTTCAAATTTCATAATTTTTCGAATCAATATGTGAGCGTGGCAAAAGAAAACGCGTTTGACTAGTTTCTGTTGAATTTAATCGACAGGAAATTGGCCATTTTTCAAACGGTCTCAGAATTCGACGAAACTAGTTTTGTTATGACCGTATCGTCAATACGAAACTAGAAAATATTTTTCTGGAATTTTTCTAGTTAGTATGTGACCCCGGTAATTTGAAATGTACGTTTAAAATTCAATATAAGGACTTAAATGTAATTTCAACGGAAACTGATTGTAACGATCAAACCAGCTTACGATACATATCCCATTGTGTTCGGAATGGGGGTAAAACGCTATGGACGACAGGAGGTGGGCCTCGTTTCGAGGTCGGATATAAAAGTCAACCCTTGTGCATAATTAAATAATTAAATAATAAAAAAAAACATACTTTCCCCCTTTTTTTCCTTCATTGCCCCCCCCCCCCGATCATTTATCAGAAAGAGAAAAAAAAAGGGAAAAACCTAATAACTAAATCGCGCCGCCTGACCCTCAACCCGCCGACGAACCCTTCGCCGAACCCCCACCGCACGACCTCCTCCTTCCATCGAAGCAGCGCCTCCTCCCTCCAGACATCCTCGACAAATCGAAGCAGCCCCCAGTCGAAGCCTCCGAACCTCGACGCGACACCTCCCTGAACCACCGACCACCACCCTGCATCGTCGAGCCGCCCTCTTCTTCTTCCCTCCTCCACTTTGAGATCCACGGTGAGTGATTTAGGTTAATTTATTTTATTTTTGTTTTATAAAACTGATTTATAAACCGATTTAAAACTAATTACTGTATTATTTTCTTTAGTTATAAAAACTGATTTTAATTAGATTTAAAAAAAAACAGAATTTTTAAAAAGAATTTTAAAACAGAATTTTTAAAAGAAAATAAAAACTGATTTTTAGATTTAAAAACTAACTTCTGATTTGAAAAGAATTTTAAAAAACTGTTTCTTTGTTTTAGAATTTAAAAACTGAATTTTTTTAAAGTTATAAAAACTGTTTTTTTAGGAAAAAAAACTGATTTGTTAAAGTTTTAAAAAACTGATTTGTTAAAGTTTTAAAAACTGATTTGATAATGATATAAAAACTGTTTTTTTAAGGGATGTAAAAGCTGTTTTTTTAAAACTGCATAAACAGATTTAAAAAGAATTATAAACTGATTCTTTTTAAATGATTAAGGATTTTAAAAACTGGATTTTTAAATGATTTAAAAACTGATTTGAAAAGGAAAAGAAAACTGATTTTATTTTAAGGTTTAAAATAGAAAAAGAGTTTAAACTTTGAGATAGGAAAAAAAAGGTTTAAACTTTGAAATAGGAAAAAAAAGGTTTAAACTTTGAAATAAGAAAAGGTTTAATCTTTTAATAGAAAAAGATTTGAACTTGCAAAAATAAAGATCATATTTTTAAAAAGAGAAAAGACGGGATTTTTATTAGTTAGAAGGAGCAAGACATGATTTTTGTATTTTTAAAATAAATAAAATATAATGGTTACGTCATAAGAATAATAAAAATATAATCTTTATATTTAATAGGGAAGTCAAAATGCAATCTTTATATATTGAATAACATAGTAAAAATTCGATTTTTACCTATGTAGAGAATACAGGCAACGAAAGCAACAAGAAGGCGAAGTAGGCGAAGTTTCTATTAAGGAAGAATCGTGTTAGTGGATAGCTATTGGTGAGGATTTCTCACTCTTCAATTTCTTTTTATAATTATATATATGTGTTGAAAATGAAAGTGAATTGCTATATATAAATATTTATATATATATACGCCCCTCGTCCACAAACCATGGACGATATTTATTGGTTGAAATTGTGGTGAAAATTGATTGATAGTTTGGGATTGTTTGTGATTGATATTGGTTGATTGCGGTTGAAAGATACCCATTTGTGGTTGAGAAATATTTGGTTGAAACCACATAGGATTAGTTTGTGGAAATGAAATAAAAATAAACATGCCGCCTGCGTGCGAATTAGATGCATGATTCCCATTGTCAAAAACCGCGAGGTTTTAAGGTAGAGCGAGGAGCCGTACTAGGGACGGTGCCGGTGTAACTACCCTGCCGTTATGCTGCCGAAATTTTGAATGATATTCTTGTGTTTGAATTATTTTCATATGCTTAAACTATATTTATTCATTGTATAGAAAACATTCATGTGTTGAATTGATATTCATTCGTTGTTTAGAAATTCATGTGTTGAATGATATTCATATTTTGAAATAAACCGTTCGATAATAAAAATCACATTTTTATCTATATATAGAAACTATAGAAAACATTCATGTGTTGAATTGATATTCATTCGTTGTTTAGAAATTCATGTGTTGAATGCTATTCATATTTTGAAATAAACCGTTCGATAATAAAAATCACATTTTTATCTATATATAGAAACTATAGAAAACATTCATGTGTTGAATTGATATTCATTCGTTGTTTAGAAATTCATGTGTTGAATGCTATTCATATTTTGAAATAAACCGTTCGATAATAAAAATCACATTTTTATCTATATATAGAAACTATAGAAAACATTCATGTGTTGAATTGATATTCATTCGTTGTTTAGAAATTCATGTGTTGAATGATATTCATATTTTGAAATAAATCGTTCGATAATAAAAATCACATTTTTATCTATATATAGAAACTATAGAAAACATTCATGTGTTGAATTGATATTCATTCGTTGTTTAGAAATTCATGTGTTGAATGATATTCATATTTTGAAATAAACCGTTCGATAATAAAAATCACATTTTTATCTATATATAAAAACTATAGAAAACATTCATGTGTTGAATTGATATTCATTCGTTGTTTAGAAATTCATGTGTTGAATGCTATTCATATTTTGAAATAAACCGTTCGATAATAAAAATCACATTTTTATCTATCTATAGAAACTATAGAAAACATTCATGTGTTGAATTGATATTCATTCGTTGATTAGAAATTCATGTGTTGAATGATATTTATATTTTGAAATAAATTGTTTTATGATAAAAATCCCATTTTATCACCAACTTAAACTATATAGAAAAATTGTGTTTTGAAATGAATTGTTTTACAATAAAAATCACATTTTTATTGTATGCCTTAATCGTTGAAATGTGAAATGTTAAAAATAGCCACTTGTTCAAAATAAACATATATGAGTTGAAATATTCATTAATTAGCCAATGAAATGATTTGCACCTATTTATGTAACATTAGAATGAATGGTGTTTTTAAACCAAACAGAAATCAAATATGGAATTGAATAGAAAATGATAATTGATAAGAACTGTATATATATGTACATGCATATTCATTGAACAGGTTATAGCAAAGGGGCTAGAGAAGAGGAATAAAATTTTGTGCCCGACAAATAGGTACACATTTACTGATTTGTTTGGGTGATGATTTTGAGCCTGTTGGCTAGCCGCTTGGCCTTTTCTTTTTCTTTTTGAGATTAGAAGGACCGGGAACGCTATTTGCGATTCCCCGATGCCCCCGGTACAGGGGAGGTTATGGCGAAATTTTCCAAAATTTTAGGGAGTTAGAAAAATATTTGAAGTGAAAACGATATAGAAATCATTGAATGAACTATATTTATATAAATATATAAATATAAATAGAATTAAAACGAAACGTGGCCGTGCAGTTCGTATTTTGAAACCGTGATTTCAAACGACTAGTGCGGAAGATCCGACCATTGGATTTTCCCGAAACCTCAACCGTCGGGTTCGCCTTCGAATAATCTTTCCAACGGCGCCAACCTTGTAAAAATCCAACGGTTGGATTGTCTGGAATGTTTAATTCAAAATTAAGGAAAAACAGCGCCAGAAACGATTATATTTATATATATATATATAAATATAATTAAATTTAATCGAATTACGACGCTGCAGTTCGTAAATTGAAACCGTAACTTCAAACGACTAGTGTGGAAGATCCGACCGTCGGATTCTCACGAAACTGAAACCGTTGGGTTCGCTTTGGGAATATCTTCCCACTGATATAGACTTTGTAGAAATCCAACGGTTAGATTTTCCGATATATGTAAAACAAATTAAGGGAAAAACAGCGCCAGTGACACGAAACGACCTGAAACGTCGTTTAATTAAATATGGCCATTTTCAAATAAATAAAAATGGCGAAAAATTGTTATAAAATATTATAAGCAACATAGGTTGCAAATAAACCAGTTGGGCTTGAATTGTTTGATATTTGATGGTTGTATGTGTATGACATGAAAATAACATTAAATAACTGAAAGATGGATGTCGAATAATATAACCATATAAAGAATCGATTTAAATTCTAATGACGTGAATTATTTGAAAAGGCCGAGCTAACCCTCATTTCAAATAATTCATCGAGCGATTCGAATTGGAAAATGCAAAGACGATTCAAGACCGACGATCTTCGTATCGGTTGGATGGGCGCTACTGAGGTTCCTAACCGGAGTAGCTACCGGAAAGGGACGGAAGTAGTAGCCGTCTGAACGTATATGTTGATTGGACGGGTATACGAGGAATTTGACGCCTCTGGTTTCGTTCAGACCCAGGACGGACTTGTAAATGGACTGTGTGTCTGACATTGGATTTTGTTCTATACTGATTGATCTCTGTTAAATATATATCTGTTTGGCGGCAGAGAATTTATTCTCTTGCTTAACGCCCTTCTCTGAGACGTACAAGCTTAGAGGTTATATATCGATGGAAATCAATCGTATGGAGTGGACTGCCTATGTGGCATGCTAAGATGCTGTGATCAAGGCTTCTGTTGAAAAGCAAAGTCTTGTGGATGGTGATCAAAGCAAGGCTTACGTGTCCTAGCTTTGTGTATTTCGTAGATTCGCGAACCTCACACCCCGGTATGAGTTAAAAACGGGATACGGACTGCAGGGAGAGCACGACGTTTCTTTCTAGCTATGGTGGTGTCAGTGACTTACCAGCCCTGACATATTTATCTACTTTTCACCTTTGTGGTTGTTGGAATGCGAGGCGCCTCGATTATAGGTCTGTAAGGACCGGGAAACGTGTGTTCAGGAATAACTAATCCTCTAACGTAAGTGAGGACCGGCCCTGAAGATCCAGGGGTTACCCAGTGTGCGTAATCCTGAGGCATTTGCTAGAGTGTCTCGAAGCGGAGAGGAGCTTGCCCCTTGCCTCGACTCATGACGGAAATCCAATTTCCAATACGAAATAACGGACTTGATTGTAGTACTAGTATGGTGACATAGTATATGGTAGCTATGCCGTCTATGATTGATATTTATGATGCTATTCGTTTTTGAAACACATAAGCACTAGTAATAATATCAAATGATTTCTCTTTATACGTATCAAGCATATTTGGCTATTATAAGGTAAAACTCTATCCTCCGGCTTGCGTTGCATTGTGTGATGGGACCTGAGTCTTATAATAGCTTCATTCTTTCTAAAAGCATTGCGATTGTTTTAAAAGGATTTACTCTGTTTTAAATGCACTAGCAATCACTGGAGTAAACCCGTTCCGCGAAAGTGGCGTGGTCCTATGATTTGCTATTACTATTGTTTAACTGTTAAATAGATTCCTCATACCAGTCCCCATGACTGACTCGTTGTTTGTTTCACTTTGCAAACGCTGGTGCCCTTATTTTCACACGGGCAGCCTAGTACACAGGTGACAGGTTGTTTTTGGTTCTGCACTGCTGCATAGCATGCACTTTTGGCTCATGGCGAGGCTGACTTCATAGAGATGACTTAGATATTTTCCGCCATTACTATGTTATATTATGATTCCGCCACTGGCGAAGTAGACTGATTTACTTTCCGTATTTCTCACTATATGTATATGTATTCCGCCTTCGGCGATGTAGACTGATACTCTTATTATGTCACTGCATGTATGTATTCCGCCTCTGGCGATGATGACTGATCACTTCCCTTTCCTTTTACTAAGTATATCCCACGTTATGCTATTCTGATATTCCTACATGTTGTGATTCCGCTGTCATATCCATGTAAAATTATTTTATTTATTGTTTCTGCTATTATCTGTACTCTACTATGATGATTAATGTGTTATTTCCTAATGATTATCCTTAATACCGCCCCTCGGATTTTGGGATCGTCACAGTTGGATTCCCGCAGTCTCATTAGCGGATGCCCGCGGTACCATAGCGGATGATTACCCTATACGCCCCACGCTATGATTAGTGGATGACCTTCTATACCGCGATATCCTGCCTCGAAGCAGGATGGGTATTACTATGTTGACTAACGTCTGTGGATGCAGGAAAACAGGTTGGAGGAATCCAACTGGATTCCTCAAAAATATATTATCTGTTTGTTGTTTGTTTGATTTCATATATATTCATATATGATGTGTAGAAAATCAAATGATTTAAAATTGGTTGATTGATTGTTTAAAATATCAATGGGGCTTGAATATTGATTTATAAAAATATCGAAAAGGGTATTTGATATTTAAAAAGGGAATTCTATTTTTTTAAATAGAATTTGAATTTTAAATGAAGTGTAGAAACATTAACTTGTTTTGAATATATATATAAACAAGTAATTGAATTTATAAACGTTGTTTATAAATGGAAAGGTGGGATTTGAATTGAAGTTATAAACGTTGTTTATAAATAAAAAAAGAGAAATTCAAATAGACTTTGAATATGGAATTTGAAAAGAGAAATTTAAATAGACTTTGAATATGGAATTTGAAAAGAGAAATTCAAATAGACTTTGAATATGGAATTTTAAAAGAGAAATTCAAATAGACTTTGAATATGGAATTTGAAAAGAGAAATTCAAATAGACTTTGAATATGGAATTTGAAAAGAGAAATTTAAATAGACTTTGAATATGGAATTTGAAAAGAGAAATTTAAATAGACTTTGAATATGGAATTTGAAAAGAGAAATTCAAATAGACTTTGAATATGGAATTTGAAAAGAGAAATTTAAATAGACTTTGAATATGGAATTTGAATATAGAAATTCAAATGGACTTTAAACTATAGATTTGAATATAGAAATTCAAATAGACTTTAAACTATAGATTTGAATATAGAAATTCAAATAGACTTTAAACTATAGATTTAAATATAGAAATTCAAATAGACTTTAAACTATAGATTTGAATATAGAAATTCAAACGGACTTTAAACTATGGAATTTGAATAATAGAAGCGAATTGGAGTTTGAATATAGAATTCAAATATTAAAAGAGAAATGGACTAAAGAGATAATTAACAAATTGAGTTAAAACGATTTGGTATAGTTAAATAGATTGGGCAGGTATATATACAAGAGACATGTATGGAATAAAGTATAGAAGTGAAATAAATAGAATGCCCGACAAAAAGGTACGTATTTAATTTCCATATGAGATTTTATGCGCCGTATCGGCTAGCCGCTTGGCTTTTTCTTTTTCTTTTTGAGATGAGAAGGACCGGGAAAGCTATTTGAAATTTCCCGATGCTCTCGGTACAAAGGAGGTTATGGCGAATTTTTTCGGGAATTTAAGGAGATAGAATATTTTTAAGATAATTTGATAGTTAGAAATTTACACATCAAAATATATAGAAGTCGATAAGAAAACGAACGTAGAAATAGAATAGTATAATAAAAAAGGAAGTATAAGAATAAAACCTCGTAAGGATAAAAGAGAAAGTATATGTGTTTAAAAGTGAAGAAGTAGTGGTATGGTATTGATTATTCGAGTAAGTAGTCTTGTCTGTTTTGACGTTAAATGTTATTCAGTCAAGGTCTGAGAGGTAATTATACCCCAACTTGGTTGATTTCATGATATACCGATAAGTAGCAAGATTCAGGCTCGAAGATCAATGTGGAATTAGAATTCGTTAAATACTGTATTTGGGGTGTCGTAACGATGTTTTACACAACATCTGTTTTAACCCAAATATGTGCAAAGCTTGGAAATAGAATAATGAATATTTTCTAAAGTTTAGAAAATAAAAGAAGGCGATATATGGAAATGTTTTCCAAAGAACGTAAAAGGCCAATATGGTTATTGAAAATATTTGGTTAACAAATATTGATAAGAAATAGAGAAGAGATTTAATTAATGGAATATTAATTAAAGGTTCAGTGATTGTTGGATGTTTGGATGAACACTTGTTTTATTCGATAGTTAAATCATCGACTATCGAAACACTTGTTTTTTTTTCGATAGTTAAATCACAGACTATCGAAGTTTTGACCATCGTTGTCAATATGGAGAGACCGGTTGGATTATTATCCGAAGAACCACTCTGTATTGGCAGTAGCGTGCGAATCAGATTATATAAAGATAATCGAAGACGGAGTAGAGTGCAAGAACTTTTTCTATAAATAGAAATAGTGCCTTCAATTCATCCTGTTCCTGGGTGACTTGTATGGATGAATGTCTGACAGAGTATTTCCAGAAAGGTCACGTACATTGATTTCTTCAACTGTACCAAGAGTGGAAGCGGAGGAGGAAACTTCTTTTAGCTGACACGTAATGTACTGTTGTAGACTTCAATTAGTGATTTTCGATGGATCTGACGATGTGACATTCGAAGTGAATCTGGTGTGATGATAAAGCGTAGCTTCTAGCCTCAACAACCAGTAAATGACAGAAATCGGGCAAGCAGCATGGCTATGTAGGTCGCACCTATTAGGGTGTATAATCACCTGATCTAGAGTTTCATTTACTTCTAAAAATCTATTGTCGATGCTGACCCATTCGGGAAACGGTTGCTGATCCCAATCGTTGGTGATATACATTCGATACACTCAAGCGAAATGAGTGGTCGGCCATGTGTGGCTGAGTTGCAAGATGTTCTTGTTGAACTCGGTGTATTCTCCTCTAGAGATATACCAACGGAAGGTGATTCCATACCTTGTCATAGTTGGAAATCCATTACCCAATACGTGCTTGCGGTTTTGATTGTATATTATATATGTGGAACGTGAGATGCAAGCATTCCACTAGATTGTTATCTACTTGATTTAGACATTATTATAATATCAAAAGAGTTTTGATATAAAGATAAATCAAGTGTTTGGATTCTCATAAGGGAAAAACCCGTTCCGTGTTATACGGCGTGGTCTTATGAGATATCATTTAGTTTTCTGAAACTGTTTTAAACTGTTTACTCATACCGGTCCCATGACTGACCCGGAGTTTACTTTGTTGTTTTCCCTAAACTCTTGGGTGCCTAAATTTGTACGGGCAGTCAAGTAGTCGGGAATTTACAGATATACTGGAAGAGCTTGGAGCAGGAGGCTTCAGGATCATATAGCTATAGTTATTTCTGCTGTGTTGTAAGTGATGTACTTTGATATTGATGTATATTCAAGTACAAATGTATATTCCAAGTTATGTTATATATATTATATGTTATTCATTCCGCTGTGAGATTCGTGTTACTCTGATGTTGTGTTCTTCTTCTTCTATTCTAAGTTTCTATCTTATCTATCCTCACCCTCTAACTTCTTTCTATTAATGGTTCGAATTTCCGTGATATTTGGGGTTGGACTTGTGTTTTTGGTCAGCTCAAATTCTTCCGGATTTTCGGGTCGTTACAGTTGGTATCAGAGCGAGGTTGAGCGAATACCTAGGCTGTGTGGAAATGTGCTCATTAGAGATAGGATCAGCAGTATCCTAGAATGAGTTGAGTGTATATATATACGAGAGAGCGTATTTGTTATTTGATATAAAAACTGTTTTATATTGTGTTGACTAGTCTGTTGAGTGGATTATAAATTTTGGTCGAATCGTGGGACGCCACGATGTCGGTAGGAGTTTATAAACACTTGAACAGAAGATTGGACATGATATTGTTTTCAAATAGTTAAGTTGATTGTTAGGATTATAATCAAATAAGATTATAAGAACTGAAATAGTTATATATAACCAATGGAATTTGTATATGAAATCAAATATACAAATGTGATAAATTGAAATTGAATTCCAACCAGAATTCAGAATTTAAAATCCTGGGAGTTTGGAAAATATTTTTCTAAATGGATTTTGAAAGAAATAAAGCACTAAACTCATTCAGCAGCTGGGAAATAATTCTAATGATGGTCGCAACATCATCAGTGTTCATTTTCGAGTTTCTAAGTGACGAATTGCTGCCTTAGAGAAGTTTTGATGGAAATTTGTTTGAAAAGAAACAAGTTGTTTGAAAATTCAAATATTTTGAATTTGGGATAGGTATAAATATATGTATATATTTATATAACTTCAGAGGAATTTTGAAATGTGAAATGGGAATATAGATTTCAAATAGAAGTAATTTAAAGGAATTTGAATATATATATAATTCAAATAGAAGTGAAATAGAATTTGAATTTAAAGGAATTCAAATGAGTTTGAATAAAGGAAAAATTCAAATAGAAATTGTATAAGAAAATTTGAAATGGAATTTGAATTCAAAAGGAATTCAAAGGAATTCAAATAGAAATATATGGCTTTGTTGTTGTTGTTGAATTTGAATTCAAATGGATTTGAATAAAGAAAATTCAAATAGAGATTTGAATATTAGAATCCAAATGGAGAATGGTTAAATAGAATTCAAAGAAAACAAAAGGGGTTTAAATAGAATTTAAATTCAAAAGGATTTCAAATAGGAATTTGAATAAGGAATTTAAATAGAAATTGGATAAAGGATTTCAAATAGAGATTGAAGATAAAGGATTTCAAATAGGAATTTGAATAATGAATTTAAATAGAAATTGGATAAAGGATTTCAAATAGAGATTGAAGATAAAGGATTTCAAATAGGAATTTGAACAAAGGAATTTAAATAGAAATTGAATAAAGGATTTCATATGGAATTTGAAAAGAAGGGATTTGAAATGGGTTTTTGAATGAAGGATTTCAAATAGAATTTGAAGATAAGAAATTCAAATAGAATCTGAAGATAAGGAAATTGAATTAGAATTTGAATCGAAGAAAATTCAAATAGAAATTGAATAGAAGGAAATTCAAATGAGTTGGAATAAAGAAATTCAAATGGAATTTGAATATTGTAAATATATAGAATTTCAAATAGTAGTGAAATAGATCGGGAATATTATGTTGAAATGGGAAAAAAATGGATTTGATATATATTAAAAATATATCAAAATGGAGTTGAATTTATTATAAACAAAGTTAAAACGTTTATATTTATAAATATAATTAAAACGAGCTCGCCGTAGTTCGGCAGTTCGAAAATTGGCGATTTGAACTTCAATTTAGTATACAGAACTCAATTGAAGTCGGAATTCTTTGAAACAAGAATCGTCGGGACCGGTTGAACAATAGTTTTCTAGTGAAAGAGAAAAATCAGGATTTCGTCGTATAGATTTTGAGATAGGTCAAAATCAAATTTCAAAAAGGTGCAGCGCCAGAAACCATTTAAAACCACAATGGTTTATATATGTATAAGTAAGGGGATTTTTAAAGTAAATAAAATCCGAATGGCCATGAGAAAAATATAGACTTGAGTTATAAAATCAATGTGAACTCAAGTAAAGTAGATAAAATAATTTGGGAAACAATGATCATATTTCTGATTATTGAATAGAATTAACTAAATTGAAAAATAATTAGTTAAAGGAAAATTGAATCGAAATTGGGTTTTTGGATAAGTGAAAGAGATTGAGAATTTATATTCGAAATCGAATATATAACTCGAGTTGAAAATATAATTAGATTAGTCTAATTAAGTTGACGTATATTTGAACAAGTTATATTCAAATAAAAAGGGTGAAATAGGCAAAACGGTTAATTAGCAACCTGTTAATGGGAATTTGAATGATTGAAATTAAATTTAACTTAAGTAAGTTAAATGGATCGAAATGGATAAACTGAGTAAAATCAATGTGAATATGAATTGGGAATGAATAAAGGAAAACCCAAAAGAGTTAAAAAGAAAATATATTTGTAAAGTAAATGTAAAGGAAATATATTTGTGACACAAATACAAAGGATGTTATATGTAAACAAATAGAAGGGGAAATATTTGTAAAACATTTACAAATAGATTCAATGGAAATATTTATTTATAGAAAATAAATTGAATGTTATAGATGAGATATTTATTTGTTAAATAAATAGAATTTGATCAAAGGAATATTCAGAAGATGAATAGAAAATGGAAATCTGTTTTTAACAGATAAATAGAAAAGATTAATTTATAAATAACAGTTTATAAATTAAATTAAATATTTATCATTCGATAAATGGGATATATAAGTCTGAACTTATCTAGAGAAGAGATATTGGTTTTTAACACCGATAGTTTTAAATAGAAGGGGTACACAACACTTGTATAAGTGAAGTAACGTTATTAAAGAGAACATTTATAAAGTAAAGAACCGTTACTAAAAGTAAATCTTTATAAATGAATAAACGCTATCGAATAGGAGTTATTCGAATAGGAGAAGTCGATTAGAGTTGGAAATAATCGATTAGAGTTGGAATAAATCGATTAGAGTAAGAATTAACCAGTTAGAGTTAATCAGTTAGGGTAAATCCGTAGAGTAAATTGAATATTAGTTATTCAATTAGAATTTATCGAATATTTGTTGTTCAAATAAAGAGTTAACAAGATAGAGTAAATTGAACATGGTAAATCGAATTAGGATTTAATTGAATTTTAGTTATTCAATTAAAGATGATCGAATATAGTTATTGAGATAAAGTTAGTCAACCATAGTTACTCAGGATAAGTTGCCATTTCGTACGACTGCTAGCGTAATTCGCAGGGCTGCAGATAGCCTAGGGTGGTCGGATGTTTCCTGAGGGAATCAGGCGTAACCATTGTGATCGCTGCGATCTAGAGCCAAGCGAATGGAGTTAAATCGAATATTGGTTATTCAGATAAAATTAAAGGAGTTATTGAATATAGTTTATTCGAAAGGAATTATCGAATTTGGTTATTCGAAAGGAGTTATCAATTTTTAGTGAATTGAAAGGAGTTATTGATTATTTGTTGATCGAAATGAGTTATCGATTATAGTTTAATCAAAAAGAGTTATCGATTGGTTTAATCGAAGTAAGTTATAGAATATTGGTTATTCGAAGGGAGGAGTTATCGAATTTAGTTATTCGATGAAGTTAATCGAAAAGCGTTAATCGAAAAGAGTTAAATCCAATAGAGTAAATTGAATAGAGTAAATCGATTATAGTTTATTCGAAGAAAGGTTTTCGAATCTAGTTATTCGAAAGAGAGATTATCGAATATAGTTATTCGAAGGGAGGAGTTATCGAATAGGGATTTATTTGAAAGAGAGTTACGTAAGGAAGTTTGAAATGTTGAGTATCAACATAAATAAGATTTTGAAAAGTTAATGGGTTTGTAGAACTTTTTCTACCTTAGCAATTTCGAGAACGAAATTATTTTAAGTGGGGAAGAATGTAATGACCCGGATATTCCGTCGGTAGAGTTTGAATATTTAATACGGTTTTAAATATTAATTTGATAAATTAAATGAATATTTTTATAGGGAGTTATCGATTTAAAAATCAATTTCAATTTAATATTGAAAATATTAAATTATCAGAATAAGAAAATGGATTTAGTTGAATTCAAATTTTTATTTGAATTGAAAACAGTTCAAGTAATTAATATGAAATTTTAACGGTGATAATATTTGAATATTATCAAGGAGAATAAATAGTTTGAAATTTAAATTATATCAATTTAAATAAATATCCTCTACAGATGATCAAATTGGACTTCGTGACCTATCCCAGTGTGTCCGGAATAGGGGTTTTACCCTAGAAATGTTAGTTACTATATTTAGAAAGGAGTTCGAAATCAACGGCTATTTAAAGTTTTAAGGATAAAGTTTTAAATTTAAAACAAATTAAAATAAAAATACTTGACTCTTATATGGCCACATCTTCCTTGGTCTTCCACAAACTCCTCACGGCTAGAAATTGAAAACACGTTCCTCTTCAACTCCACAAAATAAATGGCCTCGCTGTTCGAATTTAAAGCCACACCTTCCTTCTATAAAATCGCAAGCTCCCCTAATTCCCTTTCTTTGTTCTTTTGCTTCAAAACGAAAACCGCGAGTCCTCACAAATCAAAACCCACAGTTATTCCCTTTTCCTCTCGAAATCAAAGTCCCCTAAAAAAAACGCGACTTTGCCCTATACAGAAATCAGAACCGCCAAGACAGTGGAGCTCGAAATCGAACTAGTGACGAGCAGAGCATCGAACTTTGATTCTGAACTTCGATTTGACGAAAGGCGAGCTTAGATTTTGGCTCGTGGTTTCTGTTAGCAACTCGAGGTGATCTGGTGCTTTCGAAGTGGTTGCGACGCATTCCACGAATGAGGTCGAGTGATGATTTATGATGATGAGAATTTGGGAGTTCCGTCAATTTATCATTTCGCGACACTGCTAGGTTATTACAGTCTCTGGAGAAGCTCGAAGGGGAAGATGGTGGAGTTTGATGGCTGTTGCTTTAGGACGGTGCTGTCTTTGATGGCAAGTGGAAGTGTTGAGTTGAGAAGTTGGGAGAATTCTGGTGTAGTGTTGGGGCTCGAGAGTATGGTGTGGTGTTCGGTGATGGACTCGAGGCCTGGTCATCGAGTTGTTGTAGCGAAAGATGATTTCAATATGGAGAAGGTAATATTTATTTATTTTTTTATAAAATTAATGATATTTTAATTTACCCAAATTTAGTTATAAGTTTGGTGAAATCTATAACTACTTTATACGCTATCAGGAAATGAAACACTTTACATTGAAATTGTATGGATAAGGCAAAGCAATCCAAGTTGAAATCGAAGCCTTTGGGGTTAACTGGAACTTTCGATTTAATTAAACACTTGTTTAATTAAATGGGGAAATAATCGTTGTTTCGACGAAGAAATCTCGGTGAGTAAATCTCACCTTTTATTTAGAACTTATTTTTTTTATAGTTAAAAATAATTGTCTGTGCTTGTTTGAATATTGTTTGGTTGATTTAAATATATTAGTTATTTAGGACTATTATATATATATTGGGTTGATTGATTGGTTGGATTCCCGCAGTCTCATTAGCGGATGCCCGCGGTACCATAGCGGATGATTACCCTATACGCCCCACGCTATGATTAGTGGATGACCTTCTATACCGCGATATCCTGCCTCGAAGCAGGATGGGTATTACTATGTTGACTAACGTCTGTGGATGCAGGAAAACAGGTTGGAGGAATCCAACTGGATTCCTCAAAAATATATTATCTGTTTGTTGTTTGTTTGATTTCATATATATTCATATATGATGTGTAGAAAATCAAATGATTTAAAATTGGTTGATTGATTGTTTAAAATATCAATGGGGCTTGAATATTGATTTATAAAAATATCGAAAAGGGTATTTGAAATTTAAAAAGGGAATTCTATTTTTTTAAATAGAATTTGAATTTTAAATGAAGTATAGAAACATTAACTTGTTTTGAATATATATATATATATAAACAAGTAATTGAATTTATAAACGTTGTTTATAAATGGAAAGGTGGGATTTGAATTGAAGTTATAAACGTTGTTTATAAAAATAAAAAGAGAAATTCAAATAGACTTTGAATATGGAATTTGAAAAGAGAAATTTAAATAGACTTTGAATATGGAATTTGAAAAGAGAAATTCAAGTAGACTTTGAATATGGAATTTGAAAAGAGAAATTCAAATAGACTTTGAATATGGAATTTGAAAAGAGAAATTTAAATAGACTTTGAATATGGAATTTGAAAAGAGAAATTTAAATAGACTTTGAATATGGAATTTGAAAAGAGAAATTTAAATAGACTTTGAATATGGAATTTGAAAAGAGAAATTCAAATAGACTTTGAATATGGAATTTGAAAAGAGAAATTTAAATAGACTTTGAATATGGAATTTGAATATAGAAATTCAAATGGACTTTAAACTATAGATTTGAATATAGAAATTCAAATAGACTTTAAACTATAGATTTGAATATAGAAATTCAAATAGACTTTAAACTATAGATTTGAATATAGAAATTCAAATGGACTTTAAACTATAGATTTGAATATAGAAATTCAAACGGACTTTAAACTATGGAATTTGAATAATAGAAGCGAATTGGAGTTTGAATATAGAATTCAAATATTAAAAGAGAAATGGACTAAAGAGATAATTAACAAATTGAGTTAAAACGATTTGGTATAGTTAAATAGATTGGGCAGGTATATATACAAGAGACAGGTATGGAATAAAGTATAGAAGTGAAATAAATAGAATGCCCGACAAAAAGGTACGTATTTAATTTCCATATGAGATTTTATGCGCCGTATCGGCTAGCCGCTTGGCTTTTTCTTTTTCTTTTTGAGATGAGAAGGACCGGGAAAGCTATTTGAAATTTCCCGATGCTCCCGGTACAAAGGAGGTTATGGCGAATTTTTCCGGGAATTTAAGGAGATAGAATATTTTTAAGATAATTTGATAGTTAGAAATTTACATATCAAAATATATAGAAGTCGACAAGAAAACGAACGTAGAAATAGAATAGTATAATCAAAAAGGAAGTATAAGAATAAAACCTCGTAAGGATAAAAGAGAAAGTATATGTGTTTAAAAGTGAAGAAGTAGTGGTATGGTATTGATTATTCGAGTAAGTAGTCTTGTCTGTTTTGACGTTAAATGTTATTCAGTCAAGGTCTGAGAGGTAATTATACCCCAACTTGGTTGATTTCATGATATACTGATAAGTAGCAAGATTCAGGCTCGAAGATCAATGTGGAATTAGAATTCGTTAAATACTGTATTTGGGGTGTCGTAACGATGTTTTACACAACATCTGTTTTAACCCAAATATGTGCAAAGCTTGGAAATAGAATAATGAATATTTTCTAAAGTTTAGAAAATAAAAGAAGGCGATATATGGAAATGTTTTCCAAAGAACGTAAAAGGCCAATATGGTTATTGAAAATATTTTGTTAACAAATATTGATAAGAAATAGAGAAGAGATTTAATTAATGGAATATTAATTAAAGGTTCAGTGATTGTTGGATGTTTGGATGAACACTTGTTTTATTCGATAGTTAAATCATCGACTATCGAAACACTTGTTTTTTTTTCGATAGTTAAATCACAGACTATCGAAGTTTTGACCATCGTTGTCAATATGGAGAGACCGGTTGGATTATTATCCGAAGAACCACTCCGTATTGGCAGTAGCGTGCGAATCAGATTATATAAAGATAATCGAAGACGGAGTAGAGTGCAAGGACTTTTTCTATAAATAGAAATAGTGCCTTCAATTCATCCTGTTCCTGGGTGACTTGTATGGATGAATGTCTGACAGAGTATTTCCAGAAAGGTCACGTACATTGATTTCTTCAACTGTACCAAGAGTGGAAGCGGAGGAGGAAACTTCTTTTAGCTGACACGTAATGTGCTGTTGTAGACGTCAATTAGTGATTTTCGATGGATCTGACGATGTGACATTCGAAGTGAATCTGGTGTGATGATAAAGCGTAGCTTCTAGCCTCAACAACCAGTAAATGACAGAAATCGGGCAAGCAGCATGGCTATGTAGGTCGCACCTATTAGTGTGTATAATCACCTGATCTAGAGTTTCATTTACTTCTAAAAATCTATTGTCGATGCTGACCCATTCGGGAAACGGTTGCTGATCCCAATCGTTGGTGATATACATTCGATACACTCAAGCGAAATGAGTGGTCGGCCATGTGTGGCTGAGTTGCAAGATGTTCTTGTTGAACTCGGTGTATTCTCCTCTAGAGATATACCAGCAGAAGGTGATTCCATACCTTGTCATAGTTGGAAATCCATTACCCAATACGTGCTTGCGGTTTTGATTGTATATTATATATGTGGAACGTGAGATGCAAGCATTCCACTAGATTGTTATCTACTTGATTTAGAAATTATTATAATATCAAAAGAGTTTTGATATAAAGATAAATCAAGTGTTTGGATTCTCATAAGGGAAAAACCCGTTCCGTGTTATACGGTGTGGTCTTATGAGATATCATTTAGTTTTCTGAAACTGTTTTAAACTGTTTACTCATACCGGTCCCATGACTGACCCGGAGTTTACTTTGTTGTTTTCCCTAAACTCTTGGGTGCCTAAATTTGTACGGGCAGTCAAGTAGTCGGGAATTTACAGATATACTGGAAGAGCTTGGAGCAGGAGGCTTCAGGATCATATAGCTATAGTTATTTCTGCTGTGTTGTAAGTGATGTACTTTGATATTGATGTATATTCAAGTACAAATGTATATTCCAAGTTATGTTATTTATATTATATGTTATTCATTCCGCTGTGAGATTCGTGTTACTCTGATGTTGTGTTCTTCTTCTTCTTCTATTCTAAGTTTCTATCTTATCTATCCTCACCCTCTAACTTCTTTCTATTAATGGTTCGAATTTCCATGATATTTGGGGTTGGACTTGTGTTTTTGGTCAGCTCAAATTCTACCGGATTTTCGGGTCGTTACATATTCTGAATTTCGGAATAAAAACTGTCATCCCCTTTCCGAAATGATTTCAACTTTCTATTTTTAAATTCAAACTTGAATTTAAAATTACAAATTATCTTTTGATAATTAATTCGCTACAATTATAACATCATATATAATTTTACTTGTTTTATATATTAAAACAAGTTCCATTTAAAATTCTATTTAAAACCAAAAACTTATTTTTGGAATATTCTATTTATTAAAACTTATATATATAACTCAAAATTTATTTTCATATTAAATTTTTAGTTTATCTCATACGATTCAAATATCTTTTCTGAAAAGTATTTTATTTAAATAAATTCGATCTAATCGAATCCAAATCATAAATTCATACGGATTTATTTTAATTCAGTTTATATTCTAAACATCAGAATAGATTTTATCATTTACTATTTAAAACGATTTCCAATTCCCATTTTAAATTCACATTTGAATTTAAATATTTATATTATCCAATGATAATTTATTCCTCTTCATTTATAAACACCATTTATAAATTCATTTCAATTCCGCGCATTATTTAATTTATAAACACCGTTTATAAATTCACTGCAATTCTCTTCATTAATTAATTTATAAACACCATTTATAAATTCAGTACTTGTTTTTATTATTCAAAACAAGTTAACATTTCTTGTCCATTCAAATTTCAAATTCTATTTTGGAAAAAAATAGAATTTTCCATCTAAATCACAAAATTCCTTTTCACTACATTTTTATAAATTAACATCTAGGCCCGACGATATTTAAACAATCAACAAACAGCCAATTATCAATCACAGGTTTTATAACACATCATATACGATAATATACATGAAAACAAAATAATAATAATATTTTTGAGGAATCCAGTTGGATCCCTCCAACCTATTTTTCTGCATCCACAGACGTTAGCCAACATAAATAATACCCGTCCTGCTTCGAGGCAGGATATCGCGGTATAGAAGGTCATCCACTATCATAGCGTGGGGCGCATAGGGTCATCCACTAATGATACTGCGGGCCTCCGCTAATGATACTGCGGGAATCCAACCACCAATATATATAATAGCCACAAACACTAAGCCAAAATAACTAATATATATTTTATAGCCGCAATAATATTTCTACGCATTCAAACAACCAACAAACAATTATTTTTAACAAATAAAAACAATTCTAAATAAATTTGAGTGAGATTTAATCAGCGAAATTTTCCATCGTTCCTGGTTTAATTTTGTATCCTCTGCTATGAACCCACTCAAACGAAATTTATCGTGTACCTACGATTATTTAATTTCTTATTGATTAATTTAAACTAACTAAAATAAATAAATAAATTGTTCTATGAAATTAAATTTTTTGGTAAAAATGTATACCGTGTTCCCATGCAAAACTCGGCCAGCTAATAAGCGACTCAACAACCTAACAGCAAACACCATACTACCTTGGACAACACACACTGCTCCTTCTCTCACCAATTGTCGAAATCGACTCCCCATTTAATTCACCTGAGACCACCATCTTAGTGACATAGATCTAAACTTCCTATCATACACCCTACTACCGAACTGATCACCAGTTCATCATCCATTTGCCAAGATACAGGACTGATTTCCCTCAACCGGCCACAACTTACTGTCGAGCTAAAAATTACCCAACACCGGCCTCTATACATTACCATTGAACCAAATCAAACACCGATCAGAACACTGCACCACTCCAGATCGTCACTTCATAGCATCATCGGCCTCCACGACATCATATGACACTTCACCCACAGGCATCGCACCCATCCCCAAAACCAGAGATCGAACTCCAGATCATCGCGATTCACATAATCCCCAAATCGTTCGAATCACCTCATCGTGCTTCTTGCAATCGCAGGTGTTTCTGCCGTCGGGTCGAGCTTCAAGGGTTATCGCAATCACCATCGCGATTTAGATCTCAGTTTCCTTTTTTTTATGCGAGGGTCGATTTCGTTGACAGGGAAAGAACAAAAGGCTGAGGCATGAAATCGATTCGTTTTGTTGAATGGGGAAACTATCGCGGCCATTTTGACAGGAAAAGAGGGAGAAAGGTCACTGCAATTTATGGAAGAAGATAACTTAGGCATTAAGGAATTTGCCTACCGTACATTGTACTTTAACTTAGCTTAGGAATGAAGGTATTATATTTTTTATTTAAATTTGTTTTGAACCGGTATCCCTTAATTTAAATTATCACGTCGATTTCAATCTCCTATTTGAGCCCAACAATAGGCCTTTCCAAGGTTATACCACTATTCTGGATACACTGGGACAAGTTTCGAAGTCCAGTTCGATCATATGAGGAGGATATTAACTTAAATCGTTATAAATTTAATTCAAAATAATAAATTCCTCGATAATAAATTAATATTAGTATTCTAATACAAACAGAATTTTGTATTGATTATCTGAATTGTTTTTAATTCAATTTTAAATCTTGAATTCAATTAAATTCATTTTCGTATTACGATGATTTAATATATTCTATATTAACCCGAAATTGATTTTTAAATCGATAACTTAATATAAAAATTCATTTATATTATTAACTCAATATTTAAAACAATATTAAATATTGAAATTTAATCAACCGAAAATTCTGGTTGTTACAGGATGTATGTTGGTATTATCTCTTACATTGATACCATGACCGCTATTTGATGAGCTGATTTCAAGAATTGGATCAGTTCTGGTATCATGGTTGCTAATGTCAAGATTATGTTGATCATTGTTGTTGTCTGGTAAGCCTTCACTTCCTTGGCCTGACCTAGCTTCTGTTGTGGGTATTGTGAGCTGGGGATCAGTGATGATGGCATCCTTGTGTTGTTGAATTGGCACCATTACTTCAAGCTCATCAGGCATATCAGGTAATGACACTCTTGGATTTACCACTTTCTCAGTGGTTTTTATTTCAGTATTGTTGAATGGATATACATCCTCATTAAAGACATCATGTCTAGATATATATACTTTACCCTTGTTAGCTATACACCTATAACCTTTTTGGCTGGTACAATAACCTAGGAAAGTACATGATGTTGATCTAAAATCTAGCTTATGTGAGTTATATAGCCTTGGATATGGAAAACATTGACATCCAAAAACTTTTAAGTAATTATAATCTGGTTTAAATTTAGTAAGCACCTCTTGTGGACATTTGTACTTAAGTACTTTTGTTGGTAGTAAGTTGATCAAATGTACAAGAGTGTGCTTCTGGCCAGAATTTCAGTGGCGTAGAAGCTTGAGCTAGTAAAGTTAAACCAGTTTCCACTATATGTCTATGTTTTCATTCTATAATGCCATTTTTCTCAGAGCTGTATGGACATGTTGATCTATGACAAATTCCTTTTGACTGAAAGAATTGGTTAAGTTGTAGAAATTCTTTACCACCATCAGTTTAAAAAATGCCTACTTTGTTTCCTGTCATATTTTCAACTTTAACAGTAAATTGCTTGATGGTATTTAAAGGTTTCAGACTTAGACTTTAACATATATATCCATACAAATCTAGAATATGCATCAATGAATGATATATAGCATTCTTAGCCATAATCTGAGTTTATAGGTGCTGGTCCCCAAAAGATCAGCAGCTATTAATTGTAATGGTTTAGTGTATGTGGTTTCTAAGTCTAGAAATGCAAGTTTATGACTCTTTCCTATTTGACAAAAAGTAAATACATATGAGGTAGGGACTTTATCAATAGAAATATTATTGCTTTTAATAATGCGTTTGACTATTTTTGGACTGGGATGACCCAGATTACTATGCCATAAATCAAATTGTTTACAATTTTTAAAATTATTCATAATAGTCAACTCACAAGCATTTCCCTTATTTTCAGGGTATTTAGAACTAGTAACATCAAATTTGTAAAGTCCCCTATATTCTTTACCCTGCAAAATAATTTCATGAGTCAGTATGTCTCTAAATATGCAAGTGTCGGGATAAAACTCAAAATAAACACTGTTATCTTTGGTAAATTGTGAACACTGACTAGATTTTTCTTAATAGATGGTACCCTTAACAAGTTCTTTAATAGTAACTATTTGGTCCTTTAATACTTGCATTTCCAGTGTGTGATGTGAGCAATTTTACCATTACCAACAGAGAGATTCTTCATACCTTTGTATTCTTTGTATCCCAAGTTTAGGTTATTAAGATTGTTGGCAACATTATTAGTTTCCCTTATGTCAGGGTATCGGCAATCATCAGTTATATCTTTGATTTTTGTTGTGTCGGTATTTAGAATCTCTACTTGACCTTTGTTGTTATTGTCATTCTGCATGTTTACCATTTTGGCACTTGAATTGTTGCTTTGATGTGTGGGTGTATAGTTGGTGTTCAATCTAAAGTTGCACTTGTTTGCACTATGCCCAAACTTTTTGCAAATTTGACACCTAATTCTGTTGTTGTTATTTCTTCCTCTACCTCTGTCTCTGTTAGATTGACCACCTCTTTGACTATTGGGTTGGTTTCTTGGACCACTTCCTTTATTCTGTCCTCTGTTGAAGTTGGTGTAGTTTACCGAAGGATCAGAATCGACACTTTTCTTATGTTCAATTCTGCCTTCGTGGATTAACGGGGTAGAGTAAACATATTGTAAGGATGAAGTAGGTTCCATTGATAATATAATTGCAGTAACTGCTCCATATTCATCATTAAAACCGCTAACAATTAATAGAACATGATCAGATTCAGATAATTTTTTGACTAGCAGAAGCAAGTTGATCGCGTATATTCTTGACTTTGAGTAAGTACCCATTCATAGATGAACTACCCTTTCTAATACTTTGCAAGTGCCTTTTATTGTGCACCATCTTTGCAGATGACTGAGAATTGAAATTTCTTTCGATTGCTGACCATACTTCTTGAGTTGTTTAGCAGACAATTAACTGTGGCCGAATTCCAACCCCTATGGATGACATCATCCAGGCATAAACAAGACTATTTGTCCCTGATATGCTACATATTTAGGATTTTGAATCAGTTTATCTTCATTATCTCTGATGAATTTCGGTGAAACAATTTTTGTTCCAAATATAGAATCATCTAGAACATAACCTTTGATTGCTATTTCTACTTGCAGATTCCATAGAAAATTGTTTGACTCATTGAGATGTGTGGAGATTATCTGACTTTGTGGCTTGATGATAACCTTTATCAAATCATGAGTGGGATCAATTTGAGATTGAGTGGTTATGTTGCTTGATACCTGAGGACTTGCAGAGTCTCCTCGTTGGTTAGCCGTGAAGAAAAGCTTCAGAGATAAGGTATGACGGTGCAAACTCAAGAAAACCTTGAATTGGGAATTTGCAAGAAACTTTTATGGTCTATAATCGCTGCAACCTTGATTGCTTATGTGATGACTTTATTTTCTTTGAGATTCAAAGAAATTTAACTGATATGCGATCATGGATGGCACCTTTATCAACAGAATTGCTTTCTTGAATTTTCTTGATTGGTTTTCTTTGAGTTTCAAATCGGCTACAATGAAAAACTCGGGCTGGAAAACTGATGCAGCCACAATGTAGGCGAGGCACAGTTTTCTGACTGGGCAACAACTCTCAAGTGAGAAGATCAATAGATCTTTGATGAGAGGGTCCAAACGATTATCCTAAACTGATGGACACCAAATTCTTATCAACCACCATGAATATTAGATGGTTGTCTTGACTAATGATGCGGATAGCACACGAAATGCTTTGATACCAAGTTGGAATAAACGAAGAATTCCAAAGTGAGATTTAACAGAAGAAAGTTGTAAAATTGAACTGTAAATCTTTTATTCAGAAATGAAATAGATACTTTATAGTTTGATAACACCACATATATATAGCAGGATATATATGTGGCCTCAGCTTTGGGCCAAAAGCAATAAAAGCCCAATTACCGTTATGTACAAATATAATATAGTATATGCGGTGTCGTTATGTTCATTATTCTCAATAAAGTTTCATCGATGTTTATAATTCGTTGTTGAAATATTATTTTACTATATTTTTTATTATTGTGAAAACCATTTTTGATTAATATAAGAAATTATACTACAATCAAATAATGTTGTTGATTATAATCTACAACGATCTTTATAACACAAAGTAAATGATGTAAAAAATCCATAGTTTATGTAACTATGCATATGACAACGTCAACATAAATGTTATGGATGTGTTATGACAGCGTGTATCAAACATTGTAACAATGTATGTTTGTTGTAGAGCAATAATCTACATTTTGAGAAAGTAATTTTTATTTTTAACATTATACTATTTTCATCAAAAACGATATATTATGCAAATATTATATGTATCGCAAATGCGGTCCTATGGTGAGGTTGCAGCCTAAAGCAAATGGAGGGTGAGTATTATGTTTCAAAATTAAATTTCATTTCTGTATAATATATTATAATATATATATATATATATTAGTCATGAAATATTAAAATTTTTTTCTTGTTTGATTTGAGTTAGAGTCGTTTACCATAGTTCTGGGTAGGGCTGTCAATGGGTCGGGTTGGGTCGGGTTGGGTTGGGTCGGGTTCAGGTCGGGTCAAGTCGTGTTCGTGTTGAGTTCGGGTCGTGTCAGCTCAACCCGTTTATTAAACGGGTCGGGTTCGGGTTGACCCATTTATAATCGTGCAGGTTTCGGGTTTGATTCGTGTAACCCGTTAAGAAAAATATTTGTATAAAAAGATGAAAACATGAATGAAGGGTGTTGTCGTCATTCACCTGTTGCAAGCTAAGATAAGAAAAAAATGCAAAAACATGTTAATGTGGGAATAAACATGAAAACGTGAAGGAGTGAATCGGTGAAGAGGTAGAACCGCAGAAATTAGAATGACTGAATGAGTGGCAGCTTGGTAATTGGTAAATTATGGTAAAGCGGCAAATGGGTAGTGGACTGGGTTGGGCCTATATTTTGTAAATTGTAGAGTAATAAAAACATGTTTTATATTAAACGGGTCATGATGGGTCAGAAACGGGTTCACTGGTCGGGTCGGGTCAACCAGTTTATTAAACGGGTTAGAGCGGGTTAACCCGAAACCCGTTTATAAATGGGTCGGGTCGGGTTTTTATCGTGAGGGTTACGAGTCGTGTTTCGGGTCGTGTTAGAAATTGACGGCCCTAATTTTGGGGATATCGGAATTGGACGTTAGTTGTAACAGCCCACATTTTACGTATTGGAAGATCATAAAATATTTTATTGTATTCCCTGATGGTTGGATCATTCTCATATATTAATATGTTTCTTATGGGGATGTGAGACATGTCCATAATTTTTATCGATTTTTTATGTGACCATTTTTCCCATCTGAGTCTTCTACAAGGCATAAATTTTAACTCAGGTCGAAACAGGTGGTGATACCTATGCCGTTGGAAAGGAAATGATGACTGCCTTTCCATAGAGTGGTTATATTAAAGATTTGGCTCAACGGTTTGGGAGGAATCGCTGTTTTAAGGTTTTTCAGTTGGCTGTTAAGGTTTGGAGAGCCACAATGGGCTGATTTGGGAAGGCCCATTAGTGGGCTAGTGGAAGGGTATAAATAGGGGGTGAGAAGTCTAAGAAATGGTTTAGTTTCTCTATTCTCTCATTTGGTGGCCTATGTTCCTCCTTCCTCTAACACCTTTCCACCATTAAAATCAAAATCTAAGGAAGGAAATCGAAGATCTACACCATTGGAGGCTAAATCTACATCATTCGAAGTGGGAATTCATCGGATCAAGGGGTTTGGTTCGAATTGCTTGCTGTCCGAAATCTTATCACATTGATTTTAGCTTGTTTGGGAGAATCGTGAGTGATTTACATCTCTCACATTGATTCAATGAAGTATATGAATGTTTGATCAAGTTTTTCATCAAATTCAAGTGTTTTACCATATATCTATACCCTGATAGGTCCATTTTCATATGAATCACCCTATGATCTAATTTAGCATGTTTAAACAGGTAATTTCTATGCCATTTCATATGTTTATGCAAGTTAGATCCGCAGTTTAGATCATATGTTCATTTATCATGGTTTTGGAGTGATTTGCATAATTTTAGTAAAAATCGTCATATTTATGTTTTTAGTGACTTCATAACATGCTTATGATTGTGTTGAATGAATTGGACAAGTATATTTCGTCGATTGGAGAAGTTTTGGCCGAAATTGGAGTTGCATTGGGGTGGTGCAGGTTTTGGGTCGTTCATGGTGGGTCGGTCGGTCGCACCATGGTGTATGTCTTGGAGAAAAAGACAGGACTGGGGTCGGTCGTACATGAGAAGACTGGGGTCGGTCGAGCAAGCCTAGGGTTGAGCAAGGAGGTCGGTCGAGCGAGCCTAGGGTTGAGTAAGGAGGTCGATCGATCGAGCCTAGGGTTGAGCATGGGGGTCGGTCAGTTGTTGCAGGGTCGAGCAAACTGGAGAAATCTGGTCCGAAGTGGGTCGATCTGTCCTTAAGGAGGGGGCGGTTCGGTCTGGTGTGAAGATATCGGGTCAGTCGTATACTCTGGTTGTTGGGTCAGTCAAGACAAGGAGGGCTGGAGCTATGTTGGTTCGGTTGGGCCTGGTTCAAGAAGTGGGTCGGTCATGCAGGGTCGGGTCGGTCCAAGTGGATGGGTCGATCTGAGATCCTAGTCGGCCGTGAGTAGTTTTCAGCAACGCTTTTAGTCGTTGTGATGATTAGCATAAACGTTGTAGTTTATTTCCCTTAGTAAAATTGATGCGATGCTATGGATTATTTTGGACCTCATGATTGATGTTTTCTTTGGTTCGAGATTGGTGATAACTTCGAGGAATTCAAGTAGGAATGTTCGAAGTGATGTAATGAGTTCGTTGATCGGTGTAAAGCAACGAATGAGAAGATGACTCAAGGGTGTTTTGAGTTCCTGGATAATGGATACTCAAGGGGGACATGAGTTAGTAAATCGACATCGGAGTTGAGGGCTAGAGATGTGAAGGCCAAGAGATTATCGTTATCGTAAGTTCTAGCATACTCAAACAAGAGGTACTTTGGGCAGTCATGAAGGGCCTCGTACCTTGGGCAGTCGTGAAGGGCCTAATTGTCGAGATTTTAGAAGATAAACATACGAGTCATGAAGGCGTATGGAGTTGTGCTAGAATTGGGGTTACCATTAGCCCTTGACATATGGCAGTCATGATGGGCCATCATATAATTAACGATGGTTTCAAAGCAAGATTGGCGGTGATAGCCAGAGTCAGTCATGGATGTTTGATTGTTTGGTTGATCTGTTTGAATCGTCTCATGTAGATTGTCCAACGTCGAAGGAGATGTTTTTTTGGGTGCTTGTCTGATATTGGTTTAGGCCTCTGGGGCTTGTACTTGAGGGATGTTGAATTCGATTAGGATGGTTTGCATGAGATATATAATTTGGATGATTGGATGCTATGAGTTCTTATCCATGATTGAATGGGTGTTCTGGTTTCTATGGATGAATGGTTGAGTTATTTGATGTAAAGGCTATCACTGTCGGATGTGGGGAAGATAAGTGTGAGTTTTTCTCTGGTATTGTGTAGTGGTTGGAAAATCTACCTATCCTTATATACTTTATTGATGAAGTTTGTTAGGTGTTTTATCGCTCATTAAGACTGTTGTCTGACTCAAGGTTTTATTTTTCCCTCTTATTACCTTGGGTTGTTCATCCGTTTTTGGATGGGCATACTAGGTGGCAAGTGATTGCTTAGTGTGGACGATATAGTTGTTCAGAGGCGAGCAGGAGGCTGGCCTACTATCTTTTTACTATATAGTATTTGGATTTCTGCTGTTTGTTATTCTCTAAGTGATGTAGTAAGGCAATTTGTATAAACACTATTCCCAAGTGTATGGGTATTACTTTCTAGTCGTTATGAAAGTCCAGTGTTCTCTGGTTCACTTTTAATACCTATCGTATATATTCTACTATATTTTATCCTTGCGTTGTGAGACTTATGACAGGTTCCAATGTTGTTTACCTACCATGATGATCGTCCATAGCTGCTTGGCCAACCTTTCAACATATTATTCCTCGTGTTTAGTGCGGGGGTTATGGGCGGTCGTCACATTTGGTATCAGAGCTCTGGTTAACGATTTTAGCCAAAGTTCGAAGGTGTAATTACGTATGAGAGACGTACTTGTAAATTTCATTTGGATGCATACTATATATATTAGCATATATACTAGTAGTGGTTGTATCTCTTTAGTAGTCTTTCTTAAAAGTGGCTAATTATTCTAAATTGCAGATTTATAATGCGTAGACGACCATCAAGACATGCTGCTAGGGGAGCTAATACTGGAGGGGGAAATGGCGGTGAACGAGACTACCCTACCATGTTTGAAGCCATGACGGAGGCATTCATGCGAAGGGTTCCCGCTCCAGTGGCAACTACGGTAGATGTAGGTGTTCAGTTGCCTAGGGTTGTTGATTTTGCGAAGCTGTGCGAAGATTATACATCTCTAGGAGGGAAACCATTTAAAGGAACTGGGCCAGCCGAAGAGGTTTAAAGGTGGATGGATTCTTGTCTTCGTATCTTTGGAGACTTAGGGTTGGATGATGCAACCAAGAGAAAGCTTGCATCAAGGCAACTGCAAGGTAGGGCCATGGAATGGTGGAATTTTGTTACACTCGAGACTTCAGATGAAGAGATTTCATGGGAACAATTATGGGCTAAGTTCGAAGCAAAGTTTATCTCCACAACTCAGAAATTTGCTCTGTTCAAGAAATTTGTGGAATTGAAGCAGAATGGTCGTCATGTGCTTGACTATATTTCTGACTTTGAAGCCTTGTCCAGATATGCGCGTACATACATCGATACACCCTATCAGAAGAACGAGAAGTTTGTTATGGGTCTGGATGCCTACATAGGAAGACCATTGGTGGATCACATGATTCATTTGAGAAGCTTGTGGAAAAAGCTGTTCGCCATGAGAGCTTTTTTCCTAAGGAAGCAAATGTTGTCGCTGCAGCCAAGGAAGCTCAAAAACCACAGTAGGGTGGTAAAAATAAGAAGAGGAAGCAGCAACAGCAGAAAGGAACGGATGGCCAGAAGAAGCCTAAGAGTGAGGTGGTTTGCTTTAACTGCCAACAGAAAGGCCATTTTGCTAATGAGTGGAAGAATCCAGAGGTTGAGAGGAAGTGTCACAATTGTGGCAAAGTTGGGCATCCCAAGAAGGACTGCCCAGAACCAGCTAAAGGGAAACAGATTGTGAAGGCATATGGTTTGGAAGTATTGCCATCTTCTTCGAGAGCTCCTACTGCAGAGGAGAAAGAAAAGGGTGTCGTCGTTTAAGGTACTCTTTCTATCCGAGGTGTTTCAGTTCGAGCTTTGTTCGATACTGGAGCATCACATTCTTTCATTTGCAATGATCTTGTGTGCCGTTTTGTGATAGACCATTGATCGTGACTAATCCAGTTGGGGGTTCGTCTAGTTTGTGCATGTTGTGTCGTGGTCTAGATTTTTCGAGTCATGGTTGCTCTTTTGTGTGTGATTGCTTTGTTCTTAACTTCGCTGGGTTTGGGATCATCTTGGGCATGGATTGGCTCAAGAAGTATGCGGCAAGAGTGAATTGCGATAAGTTGGGCGAAAGGTGTTGATTAGATGTAAGCGCGAGGACAGTGTCTTCGTGAGCTATCTATATTCGCTTGGGATTCCACAGGAAGACTTGTCATCTGCGCTGATCATAATGAGTATGAGGATGTCTTTGACGAGGTCGAAGGATTTCCGCCGCATTGTGAGATCGAGTTTAGGATCGATTTGGTCGAGGGTGCTAGACCAATCGTTATGCCTCTTAGGCAAATGGCGCCTAAGGAACAATGAGAGTTGGAGGTGCAAGTTCGAGACCTTATAGGAAAGGGATTCATTCGGAGAAGTGTTTCCGAATGGGGTGCACCGGTCGTGTTTGGAACCAAGGCAGATGGCTCGTTGAGATTGTGTGTGGACTATCATGAGCTGAATAAGGTGACTAAGAAGAACAAGTATCCGTTGCCAAGGATTGATGACTTATTCGACCAGCTTCACGAAGCCAAAGTATTTTCTCTGATGGATTTGGCAATAGGATTTTAGCAGTTGAGGGTGGCAAAGGATAGTGTGCCAAAGACTGCTTTTAGGATACCATCCGGTTTCTTCGAATGGTTGGTGATGCCATTCGGGTTGACTAACGCACCAGCGTATTTCGTAGATCTTATGAATAGATTTTTCAGAGATCAGTTGAACAAGTTTGTAATTGTTTTCACGAATGATATTATGGTTTACTCATGGAATGAGGAAGAACACAAGACACACTTAAGAGTAGTGCTAGAAATCTTGCGAAAGCATCAGCTGAGAGCTAAGTTTTCGAAGTGTCACTTCTGGAAGAGTGAAGTAAGGTTCTTAGGTCATGTTGTTTCTGGAAATGGGATAGCGGTTGACCTTGCTAAAGTAGCATCAATCCAGGACTGGGATAAACCTAAGAATGAAACGGATGTGAGAAGTTTCCTTGGGTTGGCTGGTTATTACCGACGATTTATCAAGGATTTCTCTAAGATAGCTGCACCGTTGACATGATTGACGAAGAAGAACCAAGCGTTCACATGGGACGCAAAGTGTGAACAGTCGTTCGGAACCTTGAAAGAGACACTGACGAGTTCTCATGGAGTAAACCATTCCAAGTGGAATGAAGAGATGATTGTGTATATCGATGCATGTGGTACTGGGCTTGGAGCAATGCTAATGAGGAAGGATAAGGTTGTGGCCTACGCGAGTCAACTGCTAAAGCCGCATGAGAGGAACTACCCAACTCATGATTTGGAGTTGGCAGCGATTGTATTTGCTCTGAAGATGTGGAGACATTACATGTTGGGGGGTTCGATTCGAGTTGTTTACGGATCACAAGTCGTTGAAGTATCTTTTCTCCCAAAAGGATTTGAATCTTTGGCAGCAAAGATGGTTGGAGTTTCTAGCTTCATATGATTTTGATATAGCCTATACTCCTGGTAAAGGTAACGCGGTTGCAGATGCGTTGAGTCGAAATTGGATGAACTTTATATGAAATGGATAGTTCGATTCCATGGTATCCTGAAGAGCATAATAAGTGATCGAGATTCATTATTTACGAGTGGATTTTGGAAGAGTTTGCAAGAAGCTTTGGGAACCGAGTTGTGTTTAAGTACGGCTTATCATCCCCAAACTGACGGTCAAATCGAGAGGGTCAACCGAGTATTGGAAGATCTCCCAAGATCTTGTGTGTTGGATTTTGGGGGATCATGGGAAGACCATCTACATCTAGTTGAGTTTGCATATAATAATAGCTACCAGTCTAGCATTGGGATGGCACTATACGAGGCGTTGTATGGAAGGCTGTGCAATTCTACAGCTTGTTGGTTAGAGACTGGAGATATGCTGATACTTGGGCCTGAAATAATTAGAGAGACCTCAGATTATATCGAGATCGTTCGGCAACGAATGAAAGCGACCCAAGATCGTCAAAAGACGTATGCTGATAAGCGTCGAAAATATTTTGAATTCGACGTTTGCGACATGGTTTTCATGAAGGTTTCACCATTGAAGCATATGGTTAGATTCAGAAATAGAGGAGAGTTAGCTCCTAGGTTCGTTGGACCATTTCCAATAATTGAGCGAATTGGAAAGCTCGCATATAGATTGGAGTAACCTAAGAAGATGTCGAGTGTGAATAATGCATTTCATGTGTCGTTTCTACGGAAGTTTGTGCATGATTCAAACATATAATATCTCTAGAGCAGTACGAAGACCTAGCAGTAGAAAACGCAGTTGCGAAACCACGTAAGCCACTTCGTGTTGTGAGAAATGACACGAAACAGCTTAGGAGGAAGACGGTTAAGCTAGTCAAGGTACAATGGAGTGAAGATGGTGACTATTGTATGCGGGAGACGGAAGAGAGCATGAAAGCGACTCATCTAGAACTCTTCGTCGGTAAGACCTTATGATATCGTATCATCGTTATATCCTTGTACCGTGTTGTTGTTTGATAGAATTTCGCATGCTAGGATAAGGCTATGAATGCATGGATTGATGGTTGCTAGTTTGGATGATAGAATTAGCTTCTTATGTATGATAGGCATGCAGAATTGTTCTAGTTGCTTGTGTTTGCTTGGAATTTCGGGGGCAAAATTCTTAAGGGGGGAAGAATGTAACAACCTGCATTTTACGTACCAGAATATCGTAAAATATTTTTATTTTATTCCCTTAGGGTAGGATCATTCTCATATATTAATATGTTGCTTATAGGGATGTGAGACATGTCCATAATTTTTACTGATTTTGTTTGTGACCATATTGCCCAAGTTAGTCTTGTATAGGGTATAACTTTTGACTTAGGTTGAATCAGGTGGTGAGCCATATGTCATTGGAAAGGAAATGATGATTGCCTTTCTGCAGAGTGTTTACATTAAAGATTTGGCTCAGCGGTTTGGGAGGATTCGATGTTTTAAGGTTTTTCAGTTGACTGTTCAGGTTTGGAGAGGCACAATTGGCTGATTTGGGAAGACCCATTAGTGGGCTAGTGGAAGGGTATAAATAGGGGGTGAGAGGTATGAGAAATGGTTTAGTTTCTCTATTCTCTCATTTGGTAGCCTATGTTCCTCCTTCCTCTAACACCTTTCCACCATTAAAATCAAAATCTAACTAAGGAAATCGAAGATCTACACCATTGGAGGCTAGATCTACATCTTTCGAAGTGGGAATTCATTGGATCAAGGGGTTTGGTTGGAATTGCTTGCTGTCCAGAATCTTATTACATTGATTTTAGCTTGTTTGGGAGAATCGGTGAGTGATTTACATCTCTCACATGGATTCAATGACGTATATGAATGCTTGATCAAGTTTTTCATCAAATTCAAGGGTTTTACCTTAGATCTATACCATGACTAGTCTATTTTCATATGAATCACCCTATGATCTAATTTAGCATGTTTAAGCCAATAATTTCTATGCCATTTCATATGTTTATGCAAGTTAGACCCGTAATTTAGATCATATGTTCATTTATCAAGGTTTTGGAGTGATTTTCGTAATTTGAGTAAAATATCGTCGTATTCATGTTTTTAGTGACTTCATAACATGCTTATGATTGTGTTGAATGAATTGGACAAGTATATTTTGTCGATTGTGTATGTCTTGGAGAACATGAAATGACTAGGGTCAGTCATATGTGAGAAGACTGGGGTCGGTCGAGCGAGCCTAGGGTTGAGCAAGGAGGTCGGTCGAGCGAGTCTAGGGTTGAGCAAGGGGGTCGGTCGGCTGCTGCAGGGTCGAGCAGACTGGAGAAATCTGGTCTGAAGTGGGTTGGTCGGTCCTTAAGGAGGAGGCAGTTCAGTCTGGTGTGAAGATACCGGGTCGGTCGTATACTCTAATTGTTGGGTCGGTCGAGACAAGGAGGGCTGGATCCATGTTGGTTCGGTTGGGCCTGGTTCGAGAAGTGGGTCGGTCGTGCAGGGTCGGGTCGGTCCAAGTGGATGGGTCGGTCTGAGATCCTAGTCGGTCGTGAGTAGTTTTCAGCAACGCTTTAGTCGTTGTGATGATTGGAATGAGTGTTGTAGTTTATTTCCCTTAGCAGGATTGATGCGATGCTATGGATTGTTTTGGACCTCATGATTGATGTTTTCTTTGGTTCGAGATTGGTGATAACTTTGAGGAGAATTCAAGTAGGAATGTTCGAAGTGATGTAGTGAGTTCGTTGATCGATGTAAAGAACGAATGAGAAGACGACTCAATGGTGTTTTGAGTTCGAGGATAATGGATACTCAAGGGGAACTTGAGTTAGTTAATGGTCATCGGAGTTGATGGCTTGAGATGCGAAGGCCGAGAGATTATCATTATCGTAAGTTCTAGCATACTCAAAGCAGGGTTACTTTAGGCAGTTATGAAGGGCCTCGTACCTTGGGCAGTCATGAAGGGCTTAGTTGTCGAGATTTGAGAAGACAAACATACGAGTCGTGAAGGCGTATGGAGTTGTGATAGAACTGGGGTTACCATTAGCCCTTGACATATGGCAGTCATGATAGGCCGTCATACGATTAACGATGGTTTCAAAGCAAGATTGGCGGTGATAGCTAGAGTCAGTCATGGATGTTTGATTGTCTGGTTACTCTATGTACTGTCTCATGTAGATTGTCCAATGTCGAAGGAGATGTTTTTTTGGGTGCTTGTCTGATATTGGTTTAGGCCCCTGGGGCTTGTACTTGAGGGATGTTGAATTCGATTAGGATGACTTGCATGAGATATATAATTTGGATGATTGGATGTTATGAGTGCTTTACCATGATTGAATGGGTGCTCTGGTTTCTATGGATGAACGGTTGAGTTGTTTGATGTAAAGGCTATCACTCTCGGATGCGGGGAAGATAAGTGTGAGTTCTTGTCTGGTATTGGGTATTGGTTGGTAAATCTACCTATCCTCATATACTTTATTGATGAAGTTTATTAGCTGTTTTATGCTTACTAAGAC
Source organism: Allium sativum (assembly GCA_030737875.1). Classification (NCBI taxonomy): domain Eukaryota; kingdom Viridiplantae; phylum Streptophyta; class Magnoliopsida; order Asparagales; family Amaryllidaceae; genus Allium; species Allium sativum. Next base: position 734,597,775 of record CM060924.1, on the reverse strand, counting down.
TGTTGTCTGACTCAAGGTTTTATGTTTCCTTCTTATTACCTTGGGTTGTTCATCCGTTTTTGGATGGGCAGACTAGGTGGCAGGTGACAAGTGATTTCTTAGTGTGGACGATGTAGTTGTTCGGAGGCGAGTAGGAGGCTGGCGTACTATCTTTTTACTATATAGTATTTGGATTTCCGCTGTTTTTTATTCTCTGAGTGATGTAGTGAGGCAATTTGTATAAACACTATTCCTAAGTGTATGGGTATTAATTTCTAGTCGTTATGAAAGTCTAGTGTTCTCTACTTCACTATTAATACCTGTTATATATATTCTAGTATATTTTATCCTTGCGTTGTGAGACTTACGACAGGTTCCAATGTTGTTTACCTACCATGATGATCGTCTATAGCTGCTTCGCACACCTTTCAATGCATTATTCCTCTTGTTTAGTGCGGGGATTATGGACGGTCGTCACATTAGTTCCAGATAACGTGAAGAAGACTATTTCGTAGGACTTTTTGGTATGTGTGATATAACAATTATTACATTATGTAGTCATGTACACTGATTTGTTGTATATTTTTCTTCTTAGATTTAAATATCAATTCATGTTTTAAATGAACATTTTATACATTATCAAGTTATTTATAAAACACATTATACATTGTCATGTTATTTATAAAACACTTCATATCATATCATGTTATTTATAGTACACTATCGTGTTTATTATGTAAATTTATGTAATGTCACTTTATGATTAGGAACACATTATATCAAATCATGGTTTTAGGATATGATCAATACATGTCTATACTATTTATAAAAATGTATAACTCTTATTTTATCAAACATGCCAGGATCGGTGGACCTTCAAGATACTAATTTTCCCTTGTACAGCGCCACTGGAATAGTAAAACTGCATAGAACTATAGGAGAACTATAAATAGACTAAAAACAGCTCGAAAGAAGCCAAATTGGATGATCATTGTTGTGTGGGATGATTTTGTCGGGTAGTGGAGCAATGAGAAGTGTCAGATAAATTTACCACATATTTAATTTAAATTGTTCTGCACAATTAATATATAAATTAAAATTGTAAAACATTTTTTTCAACTTAAATTTACAGAGAGAATCACAAATAAATTCAGCAAATAGGAGCAAGAACCCGTCATACATCGCGGTGGTTCCAAGTCCTTTAAGCATCATCGCGAGGACTCCATATATTTATTAATTAAGATAAACAGTTAAAAACTTTAAGTTCTAAGTTGTCAAAAGATAGATACTATAACAATATATATTTATATGCGCATATTACAGGAGAGACCGTGCGATGTTGTTGTGTCTAATTGGGATGTTTTCACGCATACTCGTGAGGTGAGTTAGACATAATCAACTTAAAGTTACAAGTTAATTAAAATAACGTTATTTAAATTCAACAATATTTTGCATAACATCAAAGGTTCCAACAAGCACGGGAACAGCTTCTCAAGGACGCCGGACAAGCCAAATTGACTACTAACAAGGAGGATGCTATTTTCGAGGCTGTCGTGGATCCATCGACTCACAACAAATATTGTGAATTTTGGAACCAAGCAGTAATTTTAGATTAAATTTTAAAATTATTATTCTGCTGCATTATGATGTTGAAAACACTGATGATTTAAATTTGTTAATAAGTCAAGATATCTCAAAATTCGTATCATATGTCTCAGAACAAAGAGGAGATTGCACAGCTACGAGCCCAGATCGTCACATTTGAGGAACCTGATCATCGCCGTAACGCACATATAACAGAGCTGAACCAGCGTTTGACAGAGTTCATAGAGAAATGTATGTGGTTTCCTTAATCTAGTGGTTCCGAAGGGGAGTGATTTAAGGTATGTTTTCATTGTTTTGTTGTTATGTACATATACACATTGAGTGGCTGAGGATTTGATTGAAGCATTGTGATGGATTGTATATATTGTTGCTGGTTTGGATGTTAGTTTAGACGTTATTTTGGATGATGGCTTATGTTAGTTTGGATGACGCTAATTTATTATATTTTATTGGATGTTGTATATATTCGTTTATATTGTGTATATTGGACTGTATATGTGTGATTTAGGTTTAATATTATGTTTAGGTATATATGTGAGTATTGTTGTTATAAATATGCTCGAAATTGAGTTGTTAACCTGTTATGATATATTTGAGATTGTGGATGGATGGAAGTAAGCTATGTAAATTAAGGAAAAAAATACCTAGATTTCTAACGGTTAGCAACAATTACATGTCATTGATTTCCAACGACTACCAACAAGTTCCAACGGAAATTTTGAACGATTTAGAATAATTTTCAGTGACTAATTGGTCAACAATTTCTTACGCGTGTCCACTTTTGATGTTGGAGGTCGTTGGAAAATGTCCATTGATGGCGTGGGAAAGTGTTGAGAGCCGTTGATCCATATACTAGCGGCTTTCCAATGGTTTCCAATGACTCCCTAACCATTGGAACCCAATGTTCTTCTAGTATTAATTGCTGCTGGTTTGCTCTTGTGAACCAATCAAAGAAAGGCGATTTTTCTCTATTTTTGATGTGTATGTATGATCCATTTTTGGCCAAAAAAGAAAGGGTTTAGAGAATAAAGCTATTAAAATTTTGAGTTTCCCACTTTCTTAATCCCTTATGATCGACTTTTGATGACATTAACTCTGTATCCTTGAGTCATTTCCATAAGTAGAAGTACCTCCATGCAAATTGAGTTTCTGCTATCCGAATACTAATGACTAAGACTAATATCCGATCAACTTTGCACTTGTATGAATTCTGGTACATTAAAGCTCCAACCATTAGATGGCTAAAAATGGCCTGTACTTAATTCACAGTACTATTCTTATTTATTTGTTACTAGTATTATATTAATGTTTTATATATTAATTTTCATAGCTTTAGTCTGTTAGGTCATTATAAACCTTCATTAACTCCTTGTTTTGACCTATAGGCTCTCTATGTAAACAACCAACTTTATTCATATGCACCATTTTAAGACATTTCAATTTGTCTCTAACACAAGTACTTCAAAAACAAGTCACTTATTATTTCACTTGTTGAGAACATCCGACATTCTTTAAAAACATAGTTTACGTAGGGATTGGAGTTGAGTATTGACAAAAGAAGAAAGTGCTTAAGGCTTCTCAAGTAGGGAGAATTAAACATTAATTTTCAGCTCGTACTTCAGGATTTTGAATTATATCAGGATGCTCATTTGATGGACGTCTAAGTTCGAACGTGCATTTAATAAACATCTGAGTTCGAGCATTCATTTAATTGACTTCTGGTTTTATATTAAAAAAAGTTAAAAAACAAAGACGAAGGGTGGAACACCTATAAAATAGAATTCTGAGGTCAGACGTCCATTCTATGGGCAACAGACTACACTGGAGTTTCAAATGACCTTTGACCCTTAATCTTCGAGAAATGAATATTAAGGGTTGATTCCCGTGAGATGCCCATATAGACCTTGAAAGGTTCAACTGTGTGGTGTTGAATTCAGCGTACATAGAGAGACACTATTTGACTCTCATTGTATTACATTTATTACATAAACTTAGATAAAACACAGATGCGTACATTTATTATACAGAAATGTACCATTCTTAGTCATTTGTTACCGGTATTATATTAAAGTTTTGTATATTAATTTTCATAACTTAAGTCCATTAGGTCATTATGAACCTTCATTATCTCCATGTTTTGATCAATAGGCTCTCCATGTAAACAAACTGGTTAAGTCATATGCACCTTTTTATGGCATTTAACTTCGTCCCTATTAGATTTTGCATTAGTTCTCCAAAGAAAAGAAAACAAGAAAATAAAATGCTCATATTATAGCCTCGTTATTATTTCTCTTATTAAGGACATCCTTTAAAACATGGTTTACATAGTGAATGGAGTAGAGTTTTGACGAAATAAGAGAGTTTATAGTCCCGTTCAGAAGTAGATCATGTGGAATTCATTGTGCATATAGAGACACAATTTGACTCATAGTGTGTAGGGATAACATTATTTGTATCCACCATTTTTGTTAGTTTATACAGCCTACTATTTCGCTTTTTTAACCTTTAACTGTATATATTATTTTAGGATAATATTATTTCTATCCACCATTTTTTTTATTTTATACACCCTATTATTTTGCTTTTTTTAACCTTTAACGGTATAGCTTATTTTATTCAGTTAATCCACTGATATAATTTTCCTTTTACTTTTTGTAAATTATCTTCTGCATAATGTTTTAATTATCCGACTTTAAGGTGAAATTTATAAATCCCAAATGGGACAAAACACAATGGCACATGAGTTGAAATTTCTCCAAACATGATAGTGCTGGATGTGTGGTCCTGGCACTAATATTTCAGTGTTTCGTCACATCCACCATCAAAACTATAGCTCTGCACATCTAGTCTTTACCTCTGTCCTATCATCTTTATGTCATCTGACCTAAAATCTTAGCAACTATGGAGCTCTGCCTACTTGCCAAACACTACTTGGAACAGTACAGGGAAATTGGTAAGCTATTTTGTTTGTTCTTTCCATTTGATTTGGGCTTGCAAGAATAAATTACTACATCATTAAGCTACCTTCTTTTGATGAAAATAGAATTTTGTTCACATCATCCACATTAATTAGACCATTACTATATTAGTTCAGACTTATGGTACTATTTATGAGTTGGATTTTCCAAGTACTGCAACATGATATACGATATATTTGTGATGCATTTTCAATTAGACATGTTTTCAATCAGACTGGGCTCTAAGAATGGCGTATTATGGAAGAATTCGATGGTTTTAGCAATAAGGTATCAAATTTTTTAAACGGAAAACATGTATGCACATGCATTGATAATTTGAACAAATTTAAACAATATGGATACAGAAACTACTAAAATTATTGTGGAACTAATCGAGAGATAGCCTAGAACAAAGATAGCAACAACATGCATAGATCACTGGTCGTTGATAGTTGATACTACTAACTTTTAGGATCCTCGTGCATTTTAATAAAAACTTAACGCAATTCTTAAAATATGGGTAAGAGTTTCCAAGATAAACACATAAACAGACAAAAAAAATTTAGAAAACCATACAGTAGCCTTAATTCCCAAGAGAATTATCTAAGTTTAACCAAGTGTCCATTTTTCTACATCAAAGTTTTTCATTTGTATATTTGCTCTTAACCCATAACATGTGTTGACCGACTTTTTGGCAAAAGTCGTCACAACTCAATATTGAAACTCATACCAATCCAACCTTCCGACCTTGGAATCGACTTTTATACTCGGTCGATCTATTATAGATCAAACCGAGCCACCTTAATATTAGACAAAGATATCATCCTTCTAAACTGACAAACACTTTCAAAGACACAACCAACCGATCAACTGAATCATCCCAGAGAGACAAGATCAAGCCTAACAGATCGGATTAAAACTGGAATATCGGATGGGAAATATCAAGCTAAATTATTTGCTACAAGACGAAGTCCTACTCCCAAGGCTACAAAATTGGTCAGCTTTGACTCGCACGGCTTTTTATACACCAGAATTCAAGTTCCACGTATGCCACTCTTCTCGAGGAGAACTATTCATCAGCATTAGACTGGTTCCCTCCGCCTACAACTGCTTTATAGGATCGAGTTACATGTGGCCAGGCCCGAAAAAGATGTGTGCCACGCTGCATCCAAACTCGGCCCACCTTCTCACCGATAAATACATCAGTTTCCAGAAATGGAAAGCAATCAAAAATCTACTACAAAAAAGCTCCTATTCAGCATCCCAAAAATAGCATGCAGTATACTCCAAGTACAACACAAGGATTTTATGTGTAAACCACTTCTTTCTCCTCATTCTTCCAATAAAAAACAACTGTAACCTATAAGCGACAATATAAACAGAGATTATAAATTGGACGTAGGCATTGTTTAAGCCGAACCGCTGTAAAAATATTGTGTCTCCAGTATTCATTTACTTTTTCTTACACTATGTAATTATAACTGTAACAACTAGTTTTTTTGACTCTTTAATATATGAATTTATTTGAAAATTTAGTATTTGAGATTTGATATTTGGTTAAAATTTGAACTTTATGTAACATGGAAAATTATTTATTTTTATTTTATTTAGTTTGAATTTTTGTGTAAAAATATATATTTAATTTGTATTTAAAAAAATATATACTAATATGGGATATATATATATATATATATATATATATATCACATACTAGTGTGTATATATATACACACACTAGTATGGGACATATATATATACACACACACTTACAAATGACAGAATTTTCAGCAGCTATGCTAGTACCTAATACTTCGATGCCAAGTTATATTTTTCTATAAATAAGGTTGGTTTCAGCTCATTTAGTTTCTTCAGGAAATCAACACTTTAATGTCGTCCAAAACAAGGATCAAAACAAATGACATCTCCACTTAAAAATCCAAGTAAAAATATACGTGAGTTCATAGCATTGTTCTCTTCCACCTCGTATACCCTTTAAACCAGTCGTTCCGTGTTTTTTTTTTCAGAGTTTGAGAATATCACAGTAAAAGATAGGTTTGACTCGTTCGCGTATTTGGAGCACTTAATCGCAATGTGAAGTTGATGAAGGTTGCTACTGGGATTTGGGATCGTTTTTAGAGAGGAGAGTTAATGGTGATAATATAGGGAGTAGGCGCGTTCAAATGATGGGAAGAGTGAGATGCGCAGGTGCTTTTCAATGCATGGAAGAAAAAAAATCAAAATAAGTTTTTTTCTATTTATATACATACGTATGGAAGTGTAGTAATGGGTAATGAAGGGCTCGCTTGTTTGCTGTGTCTCGATGCAGGGGACGGTATGAAGCTTGTAAGGGGAAGAGTTATACACAAAAATGACGGTGCAAAATGTTTGCTGGAGTTGGAAATTTAAGATGGAGAAGACAGTACTGGAAGCGGATGAATGTGTGTGAAGGATTAGAAGAGTTCTGTGCAATTTTTTCTTTCTCTCGCACGTTGTCTGTACCCGTGGAAGACTGGGTTTGGACGGAATGAACAGGGGAGGTGCAAGCTTCAAACAGCGGTGATGGGAGGAAGGGGTGTTCGAAGAGGTGTTGACTGGTGAAATTATCATCGGTTTGTTTGTGGAGAATTGGCAAAGGATGGAAGGTTGAATTTTCGAAATGGAGGGTTCAAAGTTATAACGTTGGAGTATTTTGCTGGAAACGGGTTTTCAGATTTTGAGAAGAAGGGTAGAGGAGCAGATCGGGTTAAAACATGAGTGGGCCGGTTAAATGGAAAAGCCAAATTTAAATTAATTCAAGTTTTATTTAATTTGGTAACACATAATCTTGTAAATGGTATAGCTTGCTCATACTTTATCCAAATCTAACAAAACAGGATCCATTGGGATCGTACCATCGTAGGCTACACAATGGAACGGGTTTGGAGCGATTTGAAGCTCATTTGAATTTATGGCGCAACAAAACGCCTAATACAAACTGCCGACCGTTAATCGTTATTCACCGATTAACGACCAATGTGAGTAATCTCACTAACTCTGTCCAGTTTTATAATTTTATAAACGTTATTTAATACTGATAAAAATGACTGAATGTTGTGTGTGATGGTTGTCTGGATGATTTGCTAATTAATTGGTTGAATTAATATATATAGTTATATATATATATAAATCATTAATTGAATACTGATTTCATTTATTAAAATATTTCATATTGATATGAAATAAATGTTATTTTTGTTGTTTAACATCTATGATGCAGGGAAACAGGTTGGAGGGATCCAACTTGATTCCTCAATATTTATAATACTGTTTGTTTTCATATATTGTGATATATGATGTGATATATAATATGTGCTTGATTATGATGACACTGGTCTTTTTAATTGGTATTTTAAATACCATAAGTGATACTGGAATGCATAAAGGAAATTTTCAAAGTGTATATTGAAAATAAAATATTTGGAAAATAAATAGAATTATAAAAGGAATTGTTTGGAAAATAAATAGAATTATAAAAGGAATTATTTGGGAAATAAATAGAATTATAAAAGGAATTATTTGGGAAATAAATAGAATTATAAAAGGAATTATTTGGGAAATAAATAGAATAATAAAAGGAATTATTTGGGAAATAAATAGAATTATATAAAAGGAATTATTTGAGAAATAAGTAGAATTATTAAAGGAAATTGGCAGGATATAAAAGAATTATGAGAAGATTATTTAAAGAGGATATTAAATAGAAATCTAGTTTAATAGATAAAATTAAGAAGAAGAATTTATAAATGATGTTTATAAATTAATAGAAATCTAGTTTTATAGAAATCCAGTCCCAGGACAACCTGTATGGAAGAATGTCTGACAGAGTATATTTAATAGATCGCGTAAGTTAATCTCTTCAAACGTATTTGCGTTTGGTGGCGGAGGAATTCGTTCCTCTTAGTTGTATACCCGTGGTATTTTTGGAGAAATCAATTTGTGATTTGGCGGGTATGACGATGGCATTCAAAGTGAATAAATGTGTGATCTGTCAGAGATAAGTGTGGCCTCAAGCATCACAACCAGGAAATGGTAAAAATCGGGTAGGTCGCATGGCTAAGTGGGTAGCTCCTAATTAGGGTGTATTGTCACCTGATCTAGAGAAATTCCATTTACTTTTTTAAACTATTATGATGCAGTCCCTTTCAGGAAACGACTGCTACTCCCAACCTTTAGTGATAATATATTTGGTACACTCAAGCGAAATGAGTGATCGGTCATGTTTAGCCTGGGTTACAAGATGTTCTTGTTGAACCCGGTGTATTCCTCTCTAGAGATACACTGTCGGAAGGTGGTCTTATACCTTACCAGTTGGAATCCATTACCCAATAAGCGCCTGCGGTTTTTGATTATATATTAGATATGTGGAACGTGAGATGAAAGCGTTCCACTGGATTGCTATTTATTTGATTTAGACATTATTATAATATCAGAAGAGTATGGATTTTTAAAAGAATGTTTTGGGTTATCGTAAGGTAAAAACCATCCGTATTTATGTTTGGATTGGTCTTATTATTATTCTTTCTTTTAAAAAGGATTCTGAAAGTTAAATAAATGGTTGGAGTTTACTCACACCAGTCACATGACTGACCCAGAGTTTATTTTGTTTTGTTTTCCCTAAACTCTTGGGTGCCCTTATTTGTACGGGCAGTCAAGTAGTCGGGATTTACAGATACACTAGATGAAGCTTGGATCAGGAGGCTTCAGCAACATTTTATAGCTATTGTTTGTTTCCGTTGTGATGTAAGTGTTATACTATAATGATGGTATTTATATACAAATGACAGATTTGTATTTCAAAGTTATGTTGTGTACTATATTTTATTCGTTCCGCTGTGAGATTCATGTTACTCTGATTCTATTGTTATGTTCTTCTCCTTCTTCTATTCTAATCTTCTATCTTATCTATTCTCACACTCTAACTTCTTTCTATTAACGTTCCGGTATTTCGGATTCTTGAATAGTCGACATGGTGTTGTGTGTCGATTTTCGAGGTCGAAAATTTGCGTTCGTTACAATAATATAAAGAGATTGTAGATTACAGATCTTGGATTACAATCTAGAGAATAACATGCTATGGGCTTATTAATAAACTTAAATGGATTAAGTTATATATATGACATTAATAAGCAAGATGAACTTGGTAACTTGAATAAAAAGTCATTGTGAATGAGAATAACCAAGTTAACTGGAAATCTGATGAGGTAGAGAAAGGGCGTAATTAAATGTTTAGATATAAGGTCTAATAACACATCAACCTGAAGCGCTTGGACTAGTCCGTACGTCTGAAGGTGAATAACCTAACGGGGTGGATCATCGTGGTGTCATGGGACACAAGGGGAGCGCACATCCATCTGATTATTCTGCCTGTTCTGCCTGTTGTTTTGCTGATATTCTACTGGCTCCGAAGGACTGGAAGGGGAAGCACGTGGCTTCCTAGGATGTGGAGGGTACTCCTGATAGTCCTATGTGCGGTGACAACGTTTGGACTGTGCTCACAGTGGTTAGGTCTGCGCGTTACTACCCGGTCAGTATACCTTAACTGCCATTAGGAGAAGTCAGAAGGCTGTAGGGTGGCATAGGTGATTCGACGATCCAATTGCCTTATGACTGGGCTGGGTTATGACCATTTTTATCGAGTTACCGGTGGTTTTAACCATCTGTTGATAACAAGACGTCGGGTACCAACCATCGACAATCAGCGTGATACGTAATGCGTGATGCGGAAAGACGGAGAGCTAAACCAAAAGACCACAGACCTTTTGCTATCAAGGCTTTAGGTGAGGGAAAAGCCAATTAGGATTTGGATGTTGTTGTTTTATGGGGCCACGTCACTAGTTCTCAATATCGTTTGTCTTTCACTAGTTGAGGGAGGGGTCGGGTGGGACCATAGCCACTGAAAATGCAAACCTTAGCATATGTGTATACAGATAACTGAAAAGCTCCCGACCGAGTTCCGTGTTTCTTATATGGCCCTGTTACGGAACTCGGTGCACATTAGAGGATATGGGAGGTTAACGCATGGAGTATGACATTTGTGTAGTTACATATATATTGTATTAGGTTAATCTACTGGGTTGTAGATGGGTACGACATTTGTGTAAGCCTTGAGCGTTGTTAACACAAGTAACCTAATAAATAAGAAAATGTAACCGAACAGTATATGTAGGGTTATCCAAAATGTGTAGTTTAAATCCAGTCACCAGAACGTGTGTTCTGACCCCCTCCTTATAACATACTCGCAGGTTAGATTTGTGGCAGAGATATGATAGCTTTGGATACTGGTTAGGCATTATTATTATCTGGGTAAAGCTATATTTTGATTATATTATATTTTACCATTCCGCTGTGAGATATTTTCTAAGCTCTAATAAATTTTATATCTCTGTCTTTTCTGCAGGATACCAGACAAACCAACACGATTTCCGATGGATTAGAATTTTAAAAAAAATTCGGTCCATCGGGATTCGGGCTGTTACAGTAGGGGTATGTTTATAGGGGTAAGACATATTATTTTATTCCATTTTATATTCAGTTTTATACAATCGGTGTTCACTTTCGCCGTTTAAAAATTCTTATGATCACATACAATATCCCGTTTCGATGAAAATGGACGCACAGCTATAGTTCGACATTACGGACCCAATGAAACTTGTTTCGTCGAAAGCCGAGTCCGTTTGCACAAACAACATTATTTTAAAATCAAATTATTGATTGATTCACAATTTAATTTAGCACAGTCTCAAAACAACTTCGATTGGCGTGAAATTTGAAATCTAGCAATAATTAATTATCATGGATTTAATAAATTTTGTTTCGTAAAAAACGGAGGTCGTTTGCAAAATAGCTATTTTAAGGCTTAAATAAACCAACAAAATATTAATAAATTCAAAAAAACAATTTTATGATAATAAATTAATATTTTCGTATATATCCAAATAGAATACCATACATCTTCAAAATAAACCAGTTTGGATTTATAACTCGAGATTTCAAAATCCAATTTAAATCGATATTCAATTTATATAAAAATCCTTTTATATTAATAAATAAATCGTTATGGTTTATAAACGATTCCATAACAACTTTTGAAAATTTGATTTGGACATAACTAAAGATCTGTAATACGAAATCTCGACTTTTCACTTTCATTAGAAAACTATAGTTGAATAGATCAAAACGTTTCCTGTTTCAAAGAAATCCGACTTATATTCATGTATATTCATTTAAAGTTCAAAACGTCAAATTACAATCTACCACGCCACTGCGAGCTTGTTTTAAATTTGATTATAAATTATACATTCAAACGTCGTTTTATAAATAAAATCGTTATTATAACTTAAAAGCTAAACTCAATTAAATTTCTTACATTATTAATTCACACAATATTGCAAATTCAACTATTTCTGACTATTTTGGAATTAAATGTATTATTCCCCTTTTTGTATTAATTAAGTATTCAAAACTATTGTTCAAGCTATCGAAATTGCCAAATCAAATTTTAAATAATAAAATAAATTAATTATTCAACCAATAAAAATTTGGGTCGTTACACTAACATTTTGTCTTGACACTAATGTTCGGTTATGATATAGTTGTGGTTATGTTAGTGATTTTGTTTGTGTCTTTTGTGGTTCTTTGGATGTGTACATGTATATGTAATTTGTGGTTGTTTATTGTGTTATGTTTAAATTGTGTATGTGTTTATGTATTATGTTATTATATAAGTTTTGAACAAGTAGAATTGGAGGAGAAATTAGAGGTAGCGTGGAATATTGTGAAATAAAATAGGAAAAACCAGTGGTAGGAAAAATGCTACAATTTGTTTTTTTTTTCGTTTAAAAATCACTACAAAACTTGTAATTGTAGTAGCCCAGCACCTTATCGGTGGCATTTGAGAAACGCCGCATAAAAAACACCCAGAAAAATAGTAATTAATAAAGGAACACCTTTTCGGTGGCGTTTTAGAAACGCTTCAAAAAATAACTTTCGTATTATTTAAAAAAACGCTGCCAAAAATATATTTATAGTGGTGTTTGGTAGAACTACAACAAAATCAAGGATTTTTAATCACGTGTTTTCTCGCGGCGTTTATCGAAACGCTACCGATACTTTTAGTGGCGATTTTTGTGCACTACCAAAAATGAATTTTCTTGTGATGACTGCAATTGCTTTGGTCACCCGATGAAATTCTATGCATTCAAAAAAGGATGGGTCCCTGAATCAAATGTAAGCCAAGGTTCTACAGTCATTGGTATGGAGATAGACAAGAAAAATAGTGAAGAAATGTTAGAACAACATAATACAAAAAACGAAACATGCATGCTAATATTGATCAAGGAGTAAACATTACTAATGAACAATCATAGACCTCGATTGTTAAATATAACTAGAACGAGACAAGCTTAGAATACCAATACACAACAAAAGTGCCAAAACTGGTTGAGCATGCAATCTTTACTTAAAATTAAAAAAATATAAATAAGTTATAGAAGTATGTTTAGATGTTGGTCCGAGAACATTCATTAATTCACAAATAGATAATATCACTGTCAAATGCAAGAAATATCAAACGATATATCACCTATTTCTCAACATCTAGCTTAAGAAAGCACTATTAATACAATTCTTATTTTTCAACACGGATTTGCACATAGGTTCTCAACAAGTTTTAGCACAGTATTTCAACTCCAGAAACCATTGTGATTTCCAAAGCTCGATATAGGTCGACATTGTTAGGATTGCCTCGCATGTTGTTAAGGCTGGAATGGCGGTTTGGAATTAATAGTCCTACATCATGGAATAAATTGAAGGAGTTGGGTACAAATATGAGTTGGTAGACACGTAACATTAGGGATTCCTTTTGTTATATGGGAGTTGTGTGCCAGCTCATATGCGTGCTAGAAAGGGGGCTTTGTTCCAACCGTCATTACATAACTCTGGTATCAGAGCCGAAGATTATGGACTGGGCCATGCAGGCAGGGCAGTGCTCTCAAAAGATACTCGTAGGATGCGAGTCAAGGGGGAGACTGTTAGGATTGCCTCACATGCTGTTAAGTTTGGAATGGCGGTTTGGAATTAATATTCCCACATCATGGAATAAATTGAAGGAGTTGGGTACAAATATGAGTTGGTAGACACGTAACATTAGGGATTCCTTTTGTTATATGGGAGTTGTGTACCAGCTTATATGCATGCTAGGAAGGGGCCTTTGTTCCGACCGTCGTTACATACATTGTTAGTTTTTTTGGTGATACAATATTCCATATTTGTGTAGATCTTGGATATATTTGAGTCTATATGGAATCATGACTCAAATTCGTTGCCTATTTTATAGGTTTCCTACACTTTGAAGATTGATTAATTGCATCTATTAAAGATATTGGTAGATTTTATGGAGTAATTAGTTGCCTCTTTTATTGCATTAGAAAAGGCAACAATTTATCTACATGGGAAGGCTTATGGAATTATTTAATGGCTTCTTAAAGAAGATATTTTGTCAATCCTATTATAAATAGGATTATATTGTTCATTATATGTGTGGGAGAAAAGGTTTATTCTCTTTAGGCTTAGGATTTGAGATATCATCTCAATTTTATTTTATTTCTTGTAATCTTTTGGTGGTTTAATAAAAGTTATGTTGGTGGAATTATTTTGTCATTATTTTTCTTCACTTCTTATCTCTTCTAAAATCTAATTGTGTAGAGATCTTAGAAAAATTCCTAACAATTTGGTATCGGAGCCTACTACATATTTTTTTTTTGAAGAGAGTTTTTGGTTATGGAGAAGATAAATGTGGAGAAACTTAATGGAAGAAATTAGGGGTTATGGGGAGCGAAGATGGAAGACTATCTCTATCTTAATGATCTTCACCAACCCTTGAAAAATAATAGGGAGAAGCCAAATGGCATAACTGAGGAAAAGTGGGAAATTTTGGATAGAAAGGCTGCAACGGCTATTAGGTGTTTTTTGGAGAATTCAGTATTTCATATTGTTGCTAATGAAACATCTGCTTATGCGATCTGGAAAAAGTTAGAAGGAATGTATGCAAAGAACTCTGCAATGAACAAGGCTCTTCTTATGAGAAGATTGGTGAATCTCAAGCTTAAGGAAGGTGAATCAATTGGAGAGCATCTTAATGGTTTTCAGGCAATTATGAACCAATTGGAAGCTATAAATTACAAGGTAGATGATGAGACACAAGCATTGATGTTGATGAGTTCATTACAAGAGAGTTGGGAAACACTTATGGTTGCATTGAATAACTCAAATTCAAACGGCGTTGTTTCAATGGAGTCGGTGGTTAGTAGTTTGCTTAATGAGGAGATACGGAGGATGAACCTAGTAGAAGAAAAGGATAAGGTAGAAAGAGAAAGTAGAAATCCATTTGAATTGGTCAATTTTGCTAGGAAATGTAGCCGTTCAAATACAGATAGATGATCAAATAACTCAAACATGGAAAGGGATTTCATTCGTTATTACTACGAAAAACCCGGTCATCAACTAAGATTTTGCAACAAACTTAAAAAGGATAAAGAAAGAATAAAAGCATTAGAGGAAGACAAAGTCAAGGTTGATGAAAGCAGCAATGAAGAAGTTAATTTTGGTGAAGATCTTGATGATAATGTCCTATGTGTAGATAAAGACAAAAGTAAAGATTGGGTACTTGATTCAGGTGCTTGTTTCCACATATGCAATCAAAGAGAAGCATTTATTGATTACGAAGAACAAATTGACAAAATGGAATCTGCCGATGGTGGACATTTGCATGTTAAAGGCATAGGCTCGGTTAATTTAAAGATGAATGATGGAAGGGTAGTGAAGCTAACAGGAGTTAGGTACATTCCAGAAATTAAGAAGAATCTTGCTTCAATAGGACAATTACAACAAAAAGGCTGCAATTTTTCGACTAGAGGTGGAGTCACAAGAGTTTGGAAGGGTAATAAAGAGCTTCTGCGCGCGAAACAGGGAAATAATAACATATATAAATTGCTTGGGAAAACAATAAAGAATGAAGGAACTTCTCAAAATGGTGGTGAAAATTCAAATTTATCAAAATCAAGGTGGAGCCAGCAACAGAAAGCTGCGAAGACCACATGGAGGCCACTGTGGTATTACAAACAGTTCTGATTCGTTGACAAGCATATCTAGTTTAGAGCATGCATTATATTTTTTTGGAGATTTGAAGATTATTTATTTTTAGAATGACGATATTTGTTCCCATTGTATTATGGGATACTATTTTGAAGCTTCGGTTCTGGGTGGAGCTTGGATGATATATATGGAATATAGTATCAAGGTGGAGATTATTAAGTTTTTTTGGTGATATAATATTCCATATTTATGTAGATCTTGGATATATTTTAGTCTATATGGAATCATGACTCAAATTCATTGCCTATTTTATAGGTTTCCTACATTTTGAAGATTGATTAATTGCAACTATTAAAGATATTGGTAGATTTTATGGAGTAATTAGTTGCCTCTTTTATTGCATTAGAAAAGACAATAAATTATCTACATGGGAAGGCTTATGGAATTATTTAATGGCTTCTTAGATAAGATATTTTGTCAATCCTATTATAAATAGGATTATATTGTTCATTATATGTGTGGGAGAAAAGGTTTATTCTCTTTAGGCTTTAGGATGAGATATCATCTCAATTTTATTTTATTTCTTGTAATCTTTTGGTGGTTTAATAAAAGTTTTTTTGGTGGAATTATTTTGTCATTATTTTTCTTCACTTCTTATCTCTTCTAAAATCTAATTGTGTAGAGATCTTAGAAAAATTCCTAACAGACATGAATAACACTAGCACCTCTTGATCGAACACAATTGCAAACTCAAACGAATATGGTAGGAATAACATTGGGATACCGGAGGAAGGCATTAGGCTGGGCAGTCGACTGAAACAACCAAAAAAACAATGTCGGGAAGGTAACTCTTTTGATTACACCACTATACGCAATGACAAGCGATAGAAAATCCTATGTGACATAATACTATTGCAAACTTAAAAACTAAAGGAAAAAATAAATAGAACAATGTGAATGCTCCCCCTCGCTTAAAAGTAGGGAGATAACTTCATAACCTCTCACTATGAATTGCATTGTTTGGAGTCTTGAAAGCTTAAATTCCCTATTCAATCGGTATGTAAGCACTTGTTAAAGCTAAATAATCTTCATTAGTAGGGTTGTTACAGACTAAATCATTAGATAATAAATTTGGTAGTATTGCTAATATTATTGCCAAAATTGGAACTGCATTATTAACAAGGATGAGAAGGATAAGTATAAATTTTTGTTTTTTGTGGATGATAACTTCTGGTCTATAATGGTTATTCATTGTAGCGAGTAGTATATCATAACCTTAGCGCAAAACAAAGCTGGCTTATCTTTCTATTGTATTTTTGTGTATGCGTATAACTAAAATTAAAGGAGAATAGAGCTTTGGACTACACTAGTTTTTTTTTTTACTTTCTCCAATGTATCATGAATTTGAATAGGTGAATTTAATGCAATTTTATACTGCAATGGAAGGATAAATAATGGCAATCATAGTTTGGTACCGGGTGATGATTTTATTCACCGTATAAGAGCGAACAGGTGAACCATCAAGCGTAGAAATTATTACAGCTGATGGTAAGGAGCTAATATGACAATTCACAACAAGATCGATAGACCGTTCATTGATAAGAAAGGTATAGATAAATTCTTGAATCTTTCTGTTTACTTTGTTAATCACTCGACAAGTATCTTGCAGCGAAGACCATGGGTTAGTCAATCTAGAGTAGGGGGTATAGATATTGGAAACCTCCATTGTTCAATTGCCGACGAATTCGTAGAAAGTCAAAGATTGATTTTGAAGTTGGAGCAAGGAACTAAAAGTGTGAAAAAGCTATGGAAGCTACAAAGACAAAGTTGATTAACTATTTGAAACCCTTCACAAAGAAGCAACAAAGATCTTACAATGCTAAAATTAAATGATTGACACAAGGATACAAAACTTTCTAATTCTTTCACTCCATGTTCTCCAACTCAAAATCCATGATAATTAGATGTTTGAGGGTAGATAACCAAGGAAATTGGATGGATGCAAGCAATAACTTAAATAAGGTTCAAATTTAGTTTTCTTACAAAATTATTTAACCTTTTTCTTAAATTATAATCCCATCAAAGCAATTGTAAAAAATCCACGTAGATAATGCAAGGAGAGCTCTGGACGGACCTTACAAAATGGAAGAAGTTAAGGGAGTTGTGTTCCAATTTGACAATAAAAACTCTCAGGATCTGACTAATTTCAGCTCAAAATTTTACAAACTACATTGGGAGCTAGTAAAAAGTTATGTATTACGAGCGATACAATCCCGTAAGATTATTTATGAAATTTCATACTTTTATGTGCTTAATTAAAAAAAAAAGACCAACGGACTCCATTAGACCATAAGCCAATCTCCATGTGCAACATTATATATAGATTCAAGCTAACTTGCTTTGTTCTTTACCAAAGCGATATATATAAAAAAAACTTAATATCTATAATTCAAAATGCTTTTATCCCTGATCGACTCATTTCAAAAGAATCTCTATTAGCATATGAGATGGTGAGAGGGTTTAGCAGGATATTGATAAATAACATGTGCATAAAATACACAAAACATATGATAACATTACTAGAGAATTCATATATCAAATGTTACTAGAAATGGGTTTTATGTTTAGATTCGCAAATTTGGTATATGAATGTATCTCTGTCGCTACCTTTTCAATGTTAATGGATGGAGACCTCGGGGCTTCTCTAAATGCAACAGAGGCACAAGAAGAGATGAATCTTTATCTCCTCTTCTTGTTACGATTGCAATGAAACATTTCACAATTCCTATAAACAAGAAATGTTATGATTGCAACATCAACCCAATTTTTCCTACTGAACTGATCCTTACTCTTCCTCATATGCTAATGACATTATTGTTTTCGCAAGTCTAGCATTAACAATTTGTAACGTTGCCACAATAATGAAAATTATTAAAAAGACCATGGGTTTAGGTATGAATCAACAAAAATCTACATGATAATTTGGCATAGGATAAAATGCAAAACCTGAATCATTAGAATGTTAACTTTCCAAAGCGACAACCTCCATGCCACATATTTAGAAATTCCTCGTAAGCTAAAATTAAGATATTACAGTGTGTTGCTGGATAAGATTTATAAAAGCCTCAACAACTAGAAAACATGAGCTAACATAGTCGGTAAATTGAGCTTATTAAGACTATGATATACCTCTTGATTACGTCCTGGGTTCAACTCAATCAATCAGCGTCATCAATCATAAACATAATCAACTTTATTTGTTCGAACTTCTTTTGGAAAAAACATAAGTCATAATATGTCATGGAAGATATGTGCCGACAGTCGACCATAACTTGAAAGTGATATGGAATCTGTTAGGTTTTTTGTGATACAACATTCCATATCTATGTAGATCTTGGATATATTTGAGTCTATATGCACTAATGACTCAAATTCATTGCCTATTTAATGGGTTTCCTAGATTTTTTGAAGATTGATTAATTACATCTTTTGAAGATTTGGTAGATTTTATGGAGTAATTAGTTGCTTCTTTTATTGCATTAGAAAAGGCAACAAATTATCTATATGGGAAGACTTATGAAATTATTCAATGGCTTCTTAAAGAAGATATTTTGTCAATCTTATTATATATAGGCATTACATTGTTTATTATTTGTATGTGGGAAAAAAGGTCAATTCTCTTTAGGTTTTATGATTTGAGATATCTTCTCAATTTTAGTGTTTCTTGTAATCTTTTGGTGGTTTAATAAAAGTTTTGTTTTGGTGGAATTATTTTGTCATTATTTTTCTTTATTTCTTATCTCTTCTAAAATCTAATTGTGTAAAGATCCTAGAAAAATTCCTAACAGAATCAAGGATACTACCTGATATCATAAAAGAAGCTCCTCTTGAACTTTTGTGGAGATTCATAAAAGAGGAAAGTCTGTCGGCTTAATGGATAAAGATAGATACTACAACAAGAAGAGTTTCTGAACTATCAAATCTAACAACAATGCTTCATATACTTGAAAACTATAATTTTACACAATATCACAAGCCATGACACATCATAGAGGAAAATTGTCAATAAGGATAACGCAAATATCTAGTTTGACTCTTAGATCAATGGATAATCGGTAAGTGAGTTATGGAGAAGTGACTGCATACCACTTATTGACAATCGCACTAGGAAAGTCCCCTTCCTCTTCTTCGATGAGCGGTGGAGGGTAGATTATAACACTCTTTAGTTTGAAGTGGAATTGGAAGTCTCATATCGCGGAATTCAGGTTTGAAGTTGAAACTTAAACGGTAAAGTTTTAGCTTCTAATAGTGACGATACCTTTTGAGGAGCAAAACCCACTCCTATACGGGGTCCAAGTTGAGGACAATATCTTGATCGAATGAAGGTGCAGGCTATTACATTGATATCAGAGCCACTACCCAACCGAAACTGTGGCTCATATATCGATCACAACACCAAGATAAGGGGTTCATGGACCATGTGTCGGTGACAAATGCCTAGCGAGGACTTTGACCTCTGAAGGGGGAGGTTGTAACGCCTTTAGTTTGAAGTGGAATCAGAAGTCCACATCGCTGACTTAAGATATGAAGTTAGAACTTGAATAATAAAGTTTCACCTCCTAATAGCAAAGAGACCTTCCGAGGAACAAAACCTTTAATGACCCGCATTTTCTGCGGCATATAATTAATTAATTTAATTATATAAATGGTGGTTTAGAGAATTCAAATGGTCATTAATTTAATAATAGGGAATATTTAATTGAATTAAATAATTAAATAATATATTTAATTCAGAAATAATCAAAAATATTGGAAATCATAATATTCTGTGAACGGGGTCGTCCCTTAGATTTAATTCAGCATAGAGTTGAACTATATTGACGAATATATTCAATCGACGACAGTTTGAACGTATAATTATATTATAATTAAAATCGAGCTCGAAATGGCACTGCAGTTCGATAATTGGCGATTTGAACTTCAACTGAATGTACAGGATTCGTTTTAAGCTGGATTTCTGTGAAACAAGAAACGTGTGGAGCTGGTGGAGTATATTTTTCTAGTGGAAGAGAAAAATCGGGATTTCGTCGGGTAGATTTTGATTTACGTCCAAATCAAATTTCAGAAAAGTCGCTGTGGAATTCCTTTATAATTTGCGATGCTTTATTTACGTTATAAAAGGATTTTCAATATAAACTGAATATCGAGATAATCTGGAATCTGAAATATAAAGCTGTAAATTCAGATATGAAATTCTGGAGCTGTACGATATCATATGTGAAGAGATACGATAATATTAATTTATTAATATTTAATTTAATTATATTTAAATATATTTATATATTTAAATGGGTCATCCAAAGCTTTAAAAATAGCCGGTTTTGCATACGAAGTCGGAATCCGACGAAACCAGTTTTGTTGGATCCGCAATATCAAATAGTTGTTAGATTTCCAGTTTCGTGATTTTTAGAGTCAGTGTGTAGACGTACGAATTTTAGAGTGTAAAATAGTCAGTATTTTGACAGTTAAAAATACGCTGTGTGAGCAAACGGAGTCGGAATTCGACGAAACCAGTTTCGTTGGGACCGTAATGTCGAACTCTAGCTACATGTCCAGTTTCGTGATTTTTGAATACTGTGTGTGATCATAGCAATTTTTAGAAGATAGAACGAATATTAAAATGGAAAATATCTTCATAAATATCTAACTAAAATATCTAATTCTAATTCCCTATAAATACCACTACCCCTCCCCCTTTCTAACCTAATTCATTTCTGGTCAACGCACAAAATTGTAGCCGCCACCGATATTTCTTCTGGAAACATTTCGAGATCCTCAATAAAATCGTAGAAATCCAAATAAAATTCCTTAAATCATGTTTTATATATATTTGCAATCCCTGGAGAAGGAGCTTCATTTTGGTGTAGCATTTGATGAGTTCGGTTTCGTTTTTACTCGCTGGAAAAATACACAACGGAAGGCTGTGAAACTAGGGTTGCAGATAAAGGTGAATCGAAGCCTTAATTCTTGAATTCAAGGTTGGTTTTGTGATTAAAGGATGGAATAACACCTGTAGAGGGAAAATCAGGGGGTTCGACGCAAATTTCTGTCGTGCGATGTACTACAGCAGGCGCCAGCCGCGGTTCCAGAAGGGTGATCGAAGGCCAGAAAATGGGTATAGCCGTGGAGAGGTCGAGATAAGAAGCGTTGTGGTGAAATGGGTTGGGAGATTTATGAAGGAATGGGTGAGATAAAGAGATGGTAGAAGGAGATGTCGGCAATGGCCTTTGGGAGCAAAAGGGAGGAACGGGATTTAAGTTCTGGAGTGGAAGAAGGTAATAGTGCGGGCCTGGTATGTGATGAAGGAGTTTGGGCTGAGATTGAAGGAGTAAGGCCCATTTAATTTAATCAATCCATGTTTTATTTATTCAAAAATGTATATTAACTTCGAAAATGCATAACTCGATCATACATTATCAGAATCACGAACCGTAAGTTGCGTTGAGACCGTATGGACGAGAGCTTCACAATGAAGCTGACTGGAAGTGGATTCGAGCTCGTATGAATTTATGGCGAAATAAATTGTTCGATTCAAATCAAAACAAACAGTTTATCGTTCTTTAATGATGAACTGCAAATGTGAGTAAAACTCACCAACTCTGAACAGTTATATTTTTATAATGTATTTTTAGAACTGTTAATCATCTGTTGATTGCTGTGTGTTGGTTGATTGATTGAACTGCTAGTCAGTTAGTGAAAATTATATATATATATATATATATATATATATATAAACCGTTAAATATTTATATATCGATTCTGCTATCAGAATAATGTACATTGAACTGAAAGTGATGATAATCATATTGTGTAACATCTGTAGATGCAGGGAAACAGGTTGGAGGAACCCGACAGGATTCCTCAACAGTTATTTTATTGTTTTTCATATATTTTGATATATGATGTGAATTAGAACCTGTTGTTGATTGTGTGGGTATGGACGATATTGAACATCGTGATTGATATGATTGAATACCATGACACACCGGAATGTTGATAAGTGAATTTTCAAAGTGATAGTGAAAATAAAATATTTATAAAAGGGATATTTATAAATAAGAGATATTTATAAATTTGAATATTTATAAACAAGGAATATTTATAAATAGGAGATATTTTCAAAAGGAAATAAATTCAAAATATTTTCTTTTTGAATAGAAAGGCCTGTGTGGCGAGTTTGGGGATTTTCCCGATGCTCCCGGTACAAAGGAGGTTATGGCGAATTTTCCCGAGAATATAAGGAGTTAGAATATTTTTCAGAAATCAAATTGAAATAGAAATGTTTATAAAACCTTTACAAATGAAATTGAAAAGGAATATATTTGAAATCAAATACAGAAGGAATTTATTTGTTAATGAAATATAAAGGAGTTATATTTGAAATGAAATATAAAGGAGTTATATTTGAAATGAAATATAGAGGAGTTATATTCGAAATGAAATATAAAGGAGTTATATTTGAAATGAAATATAAAGGAGTTATATTCGAAATGAAATATAAAGGAAATATATTTGAAAGCAAATATAAGAAGGAAATAAATAAGGATTAAGAGGAGATATTTATTAAGGAAATAAATAAAGAGTTAAAAGGAAATTATTTATTTAGGAAATAAATAAAGATTAAGAGGAGATATTTATTAAGGAAATAAATAAAGAGTTAAAAGGAAATTATTTATATAGGAAATAAATAAAGATTAAGAGGAGATATTTATTAAGGAAATAAATTAAGAGTTAAAAAGAAATTATTTATTTAGGAAATAAATAAAGATTAAGAGGAGATATTTATTAAGGAAATAAATAAAGATTAAAAGGAGATATTTATTTGATAAATAAATAGGATTAAACCAAAGAGATATTTATTGGATAAATAAATAGAGCTAAATCAAAGGAATATTTAGAGGAGTAAATAGGAAATGGAAATCTGTTTTAACAGATAAATAGAGAAGATTAATTTATAAATAATAGTTTATAAATTAAATAAATATTTATCATTTGATAAATGGAATATATAAGTCCGAACTTATATAGAGAAGAGATATTGGTTTCAACACCGATAGGTTTAAATAGAATATGTACACAACACTGGTATAAGTGAAGTAACATTATTAAAGAGAACATTTATAAAGTGAAGAACCATTACCAAAAGTAAATCTTTATAAATGGATAAACGTTATCAAATAGGAGTTATTCGAATAGGAGAAATCGATTAGAGTTGGAGTTAACCAGTTAGAGTTAAACAGTTAGAGTTAACCAGTTAGAGTTAAACAGTTAGAGTTAATCAGTTAGGGTTAATCAGTTGAAGTTATCCAGTTGGGTTAAGTAAGTCAAGTTATCCAGTTGAGATAAGTAAATCAGATTTGGTATTCGAAGTTAAGTAAATCGAATTTGGATATTTGAAGTTAAGTAAATCGAATTTGGTATTCGAAGTTAAGTAAATCGAATATGGTATTCGAAGGTAAGTAATTGAGTATAGTTATTCAAAAGAAGTTAGTCAAGTATGATTAATCGAGTAGAGTTATCGAATATCACTTATTCGAAGTAGAATTATCGAATATGATGTATTCGAGAGAAGAGTAATCGAATACTGGTTATTTGAAGTGAGTTAATCGAATATTGGTTATTCGAAGTGAGTTAATCGAATATTGGTTATTCGAAGTGAGTTAATCGAATATTGGTTATTCGAAAAGGGAAGTTATCAAATCTAGTAGAAGTAAAGGAGTTAATCGAATCTAGTTTATTCGAGTGGAAGTAAAGGAGTTAATCGAATCTAGTTTATCCGAATGGAAGTAAAGGAGTTAATCGAATCTAGTTTATTCGAATGGAAGTAAAGGAGTTAATCGAATCTAGTTTATTCGAATAGAAGTAAAGGAGTTAAGTGGAATTAGTTAATGAGTATAGTGGGTTGGGTCGCCATCGCGATGTGGATTTAAACATCCATTTAAAACCCAATAAAGGAGTATTTGGAAATGTTTTCCAAATCAGAATCAGAATGAAAACAAAGATTGGAAATTGAAATATGAATTAGAAAAGGAAAAGTATAAAGGAGATAAATTAATGATAAATTAATTTAAAAAGGATAAAAGTTGTTTGGTGATTGATCGATAATTTCCATATGGAAATAATATCGTTGTTTGCACACTTGTTTTTCTTCGATAGTTAACTCACAGACTATCGAAGTTTTTGACCATTTTAACGTTGTTAATATGGAGAGACCGGTTGGATTATTATCCAAAGAACCACTCTGTATTGGCATAAGCGTTGCGAATCATATATGCCAAAGATAATTGAAGACGGAGTAAAATGCAAGGGCTGTTGTATAAGTCTTAGATAACAGTGACTAAGATGGATATACTGAATAGTGCCTTCGGTTTGTCCCGTCCCAGGACAACTTGTATGGACGAAGGTCTGACAGAGTATATCCAATGGATCGCGTAAGTTGATCTGTTCAAACGTATTAACGTTTGGTGGTGGAGGAATTCGTTTCTCTTAGCTGTATACCCGTGTTATTTTTGGATAATTCAATTTGTGACTTGGCGGGTATGATGATGTGACATTCTAAGTGAATGAGGATGACTTGTATGAATGAATGTCTGACAGAGTATTTCCAGAAAGGTCACGTACATTGATTTCTTCAACCGTACCAAGAGTGGAAGCGGAGAAGGAAACTTCTTTTAGCTGACACGTAATGTAGGGTTGTAGACGTCAATTAGTGATTTTCGATGGATCTGACAATGTGGCATTCGAAGTGAATTTGATGTGATGATAACGCGTAACTTCTAGCCTCATCATCCGGTAAATGACAGAAATCGGGCAGGCAGCATGGCTAAGTCAGTCGCACCGAAGTAGGGTGTATAATCACCTATCTAGAGAATATTCATTTGTTTCTTAAATCTATCAATGCTGTTCCATATATATACGGGAACGGTTGCTGATCCCAACCGTTGGTGATATACATTCGATACACTCAAGCAAAATGAGTGGTCGGTCATGTGTGGCTGAGTTACAAGATGTTCTTGTTGAACTCCAGTGTATCGTTCCTAGAGTACACTAATCGGAAGGTGGTTCCATACCTTGTCATAGTTGGAAATCCATTACCCAATACGTGCTTGCGGTTTTGATTTGTATACCATATATGTAGAACGTGAGATGAAAGCGTTTTTGCTAGTTGATATCTATTTGTACATAGACATTATTATAATATCAAAAGGTTTTGATATAAAGATATTTTGGATTCTCATAAGGGAAAAACCCATTCCGTTCTGCGGCGTGGTTTTATGAGATATCGTTTACTTGTTCATATACCTGTTTAAACTGTTTTACTCATACCAGTCCCATGACTAACCCAGAGTTTACTTTTTTGTTTTACCTAAACTCTTGGGTGCCTAATTTTGTACGGGCAGTCAAGTAGTCAGGATTTTACAGATATACTTGGAGAGCTTGGAGCAGGAGGCATCAAGATCATATAGCTATAGTTATTTCCGCTGTGTTGTAAGTGTTGTACTCTGATAAGTGCTATTGTATACATAACTGTTATATTTCAAAGTTATGTTATCTATTATATGTTATTCGTTCCGCTGTGAGGTTCGTGTTACTCTGATGTTGTGTTCTTCTTCTTCTTCTTCTATTCTAAGTTTCTATCTTATCTATTCTCACCCTCTAATTTCTTTCATTAATTACCGGGAATTTTCGATGTTTTGGTTATCGACATCGAGCTTATGTCGATAACCAAAGTCTTCTCAAAATCCGGGTCGTTACAAAACCTTAGTCCTATACAAGGTCCAAATTGGTTTAATATCTTGTGCGAACGAAGGTGTCGGCTGTTACATCTTCATTTTCCCTTTCATATAACCAGATGTTTCCTAAATTTAATTTATATTTTAGTGAATTTATCTTTTTAGCATATATCACTATGGTAGAAAATAAAATTTTAATATATAACAAATGTTAAACAAAAAAATATTCTTTATTTATCTTAAATCATTTTGACTTTGGATTAAAATAATAATTTTCATCATAAAGCTGATATTGATTACAACGTGTAAACAAATGTTCATATTTTTTTTCTAGTTTATAAAATTTAAATCTCAATGTTAAAATAAATTAAATTAAAAAATCACAGTTTTTTGTTGGAACAAAGTTTCACACGTTTAACTTTATTTTTTAATTAAAGTTTCACACGTTTAGCTTTAATTAATAAAATAAAGTTAAAATTAAAACATAACTTGTGGACCATGAGACAACCGCAGAAGACAAGCTGGATATGGCGTGGAATTTTCAAGCTGCGTCACCAAATCCTCCCTTTTCTACGTGTAAGACTAAGTACTACAACCAATGTTATGGTGTGGGATGATCCTTGGTTGCAGCGAGGTCTGGTCTTAAGAAATGCTCTTACACATCTTGAATTTCTGAGTTCCGGAGTCAGCAGCACAAGCAAAGTAAGAGATTATATCACGAATGATGCCATACACCTTCCACATTCTCCTTGTGCTGTTGTCAATAACTATTGGAGGCTAGCTCGAGATATTCAAATTGATGGTGGCGGTACAGCCAGAGTTGGGTGGGGAAAATATGAGCAAAGCTACAAGATCAAGATCATGTATAATTGTCTTAGTGGTGTGGATGAGATGATCAACTGCAGATGTTATAGGAAAGTGTGGATGAATGATAATTGTGCAAGAGAGAATCTTTTAATGTGGAAAGTGTTAAACAAAGCTATCTTCACAAAAGAGAGGCTACATCAGAGAGGTATGCAGATTGATTTGTCATGTGTCATTTGCACTGTTGAAACCGAAACATTGAAGCACCTATTCTTTGAATGCACGAAAATATTTCTTATTTGGAAAGAAGTAATGGCGAATATTGGCTACCAAAACAGTAGATCTGACAGTGATGCAAAATGGTCGAAAATGTTGAAACGGACTAGCAGAAGGAGGCCGAGAGGAAGGATGTTGAACTATGTGCTAAAGAAGTTTTTATACGTAATATGGCAAGAAAGGAATGCATGGATATTTCAAGCGAGCTATGACAAAAGCCTGGACAAAGTTAGGAAAGCCGGCTTCTGTCAGTACGATCTATTTGTTTGTGGATGAGAGTAAATTTTTGTTCTCATACTTGATCAAATCCAATATTTTAACTGAATATGCGATTTTCTATTTCTGATAAAATCCTTTCATAAATTCAATTTTTACAGTATTTTTTTGTAAGGCTGAATTTGGGTTATTATAAGTTAATTAAATGCTTCAATGAAGAATTATGACCTAAAGATAGGAAGTGCCGTATGAGGCCTAACACAGTATTGGCTGTGTTGCTTGATTATGAATGGGTCACTGAGAAATTTGATTAAATTTGTACTTGTAATTTACACCTTATAATTGCCTGATGCCGCATCAATAGAAGCAGTGTGCAATGACTTTTGATTTCCAAGATCAGGCTTATAACCTTTTTGTTTACATTTTGATAGGAAACTGTGGATTAGATCATTGTTGATCCATGGTGCCGTTTTGTGTGATAACATTTTTACAAAAATCAATCGTATTTTATGAGCGTACATGTTATTCTATGATGGGTCACTCTAGTTCTTCATAGATATGCAGCTCAAGTTTAACAAGATTTACACGTGTATATCTAGATTTATGTGCACGCATCATATATTTGCCAGCAGGCCTCATTTAATCTGATGTTTTGGCTAAATTTCAAAGTGGGGTTGTCGTTTTGAGTTACCACATGCATTGTTTTTATGTAAAATCGTTAGTATTGCTAATGATCTCAGATTTTTTCCTGATTAAAATTCTTGTTTTATATTGGTTCCTATACAACATAATTTATTGGTTTGTAAGTCCTATTTTTTTAAATTTGCTTTGTTCGCTTTAGATGATATTTGTTTTTATTTAATATGTGGACTATGTGGATAAGTATTGTTGTATGAAGTAGTGCGAACTGACATTGGTATTCAAACTGAAAGCATACACGTAGTATTTTAACTTATTTTTTTTAGTTCATAATTTTTACTCATAATGAAGATACTTATATTAAGAAAAATATTTGCTAACAAAATAATCTATTTGCTTTCGAGTTCCTAATAAAAGAATAACAAAAACTTAATTGACAACTTATAGTTTTAGAATAAAAGTGTTAGCGTATTGAATATGCAACTGTAGGGTAATATAGTCTTTTTATGTGTTTTATTGTTTGCCTATATATAAAGGCCTCTTTCGTTACTTTAGGGTTTGAGGCTTTAGCCTCCATTTTCTGTATCTCGTTCTTCATTTCAATAAAATGGCTTTCGGATTCCATTAATCTTATCATGGTATCAGAGCTTCATATTGTCTAACATGGTATCAGAGCCTATTTTTCTCTTTTGTCATTAGCTTCTGGTGATTTCTGTGATTGCACTACAACAGATCTCGACTGTCTCCCTCAATCGATCTCGGCTCTCCCTCAATCGATCTCGGCTGCTTCCAACGACGGATCTCGACCTCGACCTCAATGAC
The DNA here is from genome assembly GCA_030737875.1 of Allium sativum. NCBI lineage: Eukaryota > Viridiplantae > Streptophyta > Magnoliopsida > Asparagales > Amaryllidaceae > Allium > Allium sativum. The sequence continues at coordinate 734,568,554 of CM060924.1, read as the reverse complement.
GAATCTAGACCTCGATCTCGGCTGCTTCCCAATCCCGATCTTGACCTCCCCAATTGGCTGCTTCTCAATCGATCTCGACCTCAACCGAAGACGCACTGAAACCCTAATCGCACCATCTGATTTCGGATTTTTGGAGGTTCTGATTTTTTGGAAATTCGGATTTTGGGTTTGTTCTCTCTGATTAATATGAAGGTTCAGTTTTTTCCTTTTGGTTTGTTCTGTTTTTGGAGGTTCTGATTTCTTTTGTTAGATTTTGGGTTCCATTTGATTTTTCCGGGTTTGGGGATTTTCTGGTAAAGGAGGTATTTTCAGTTATGGTTGGTCTGAAGTGATTTTGTTTGGCTTTGTGGAGATTGAAGGTGCTTGTATGAAGGGGTGTCAATTGACAACATTATTGAGAGAAGTAATTTTGACGAGGTGGCTTGGGGTGTGATTTGTGACTTGAAATGAGTTGTTTGTGCTGATGAGTGCTGGTTTAGGGGATGGAAGATGTTGTATGTAGTTATATGTGTATGGTGTCTTGAAGTGGGTTGTGTCTGAGTATGTTTGTAAGGCAGTGAGCTAATGGAAGATGCTCGAAGGTGGATTGAAGTGTGATGAGAGGGTGACAGATGGTTGTTGCTTAAATATGGTAAACTATTGAGTATGGGGTAATTTATGCAGTAGTTACGCTGAAGTATGAATGGGTGTTGAAGTGTATAAATGGTTGTGGAGTGTTCGTATGGGATATGAGGAGGGTCTGCTGTTAGTGTAGTATGTGTGCAGGTTTAGCAGTATAGTGTTGGATTATGTTGGGTCTGTAGAAGGTGATTTGGTTTGTACGTGAAACGGTGCAGTCGTGAATGGTTTTGTTGATGTTTGTATTTGTGTCTGATGATGGGAAATTTGCATGATCGTGATGGTCAATGGATGTTTTAGGCAAAAAAAAAAAAAAAAAAAAAAAAAAAAGAAAGAAAGAAAGAAAAAAGAAGGAAAAAAAAAAGAGGATGCGATGCAAATGGTTGCTGACTGGGTGTTTAGTTGATTAATGAGCTGTATTGTGATTGGTGCAGTGCAAGGTTGATTGTCGAAAGTGTGTTGGCAATGATGGAGCATTCTGGTTTTGGAAATTGTCGCTGGTTGGATTATGGTGGCAGTAGTGGACTTGTGTATTGGTAACTCATGGTGATGATAGTTTTGAATTTGGTAGTTGACGAAGATGGATTCGCAGTGGTTTGTTAGGTGTTAGTATTTGCTTATTATTCGGTTGATATCTGTATCGGTAACCCTGTTTATTAGGAGGGCAATTGACATTGATTGAAGGTGGTAGGTGGTTACTGCAGGTATGTTTGGAGGATGCAAACATATGCTGACCATCCCTTTTGATTTTGTTTTGTTTTTGTTTGTATGTTTGGGGGATGCAAACATACAAAACCATCCCACTTTGGTTTAGTTATGTTTTCGTTTAATATGTTTGGGGGATGCAAACATATAAACTCATCCGGGGACCAGTTTTGTCATTTGGCCGCTCAGATCTTTTGCTCACCGATCAGATTGAAGATTGTTTTGGATTGTTGAGTTAATGTTGAGTTTTTGGTATTTGGTATTTGGCAGTTTCTTCTCTACTTCTTTTGGCAGCTTCTATTTGGCAGTTTCTTCTCTACTTCTATTGGCAGCTTCTATGTGTCAAACTTCTATTTGGCAGTTTCTTCTCTACTTCTTTTGGCAGCTTCTAGTTGGCAAACTTCTATTTGGCAGTTTCTTCTCTACTTCTTGTGGCAGCTTCTGTTTGGTAGTTTCTTCTCTACTTCTTGTGGCAGCTTCTGTTTGGCAGTTTCTTCGCAGCTTCTATTTGGCAAACTCACGAATCTCCGCATCGTGAGTTTGAGGGGCGATGTTAGCGTATTGAATATGCAACTGTAGGGTAATATAGTCTTTTTATGTGTTTTATTGTTTGCCTATATATAAAGGCCTCTTTCGTTACTTTAGGGTTTGAGGCTTCAGCCTCCATTTTCTGTATCTCGTTCTTCATTTCAATAAAATGGCTTTCGGATTCCATTAATCTTATCATGGTATCAGAGCTTCATATTGTCTAACAAAAAGTAGTGAAAAAATTGCTTAAATTATAGTTGTGAATCTTGTTTGTTCGTAAAACATACGTATTTGTCTAAGAATATGAAAAATTGCATATGAGATTCAATATTTTTGGCTTATAGGTAATTTCTAAAATTTCATACAGGAATCAAAACTACTCATAAATAATTGCATGCAAGAATCTAAGATACATCCACAATTGAATTTTTGTTTTTAGTATTTGATGTTTATTTTGTTTATTGTGAGGCTCTAGTTTGTCATTCAAATAATTTTTATTGTGTTTTTAATATGAATGGTGTTTTATTTTGGTTATTTTGTTGGTTTATGTTTTTCTTGTTTTGAGCACTTATTTCCTTGATGAATAAAAATTGGTAATTAAGAAGAATAAGCTAGTCATCCTTTTGAACTACTTGGTAATATGGAAAAAAAATCTTTTGGGACTCATTATTTGTTTTAAGTAGCGTTATCAATTGTGGAGAAAATTAGTTATTGTTTAACCAAGGTTGGTTTGTGTTTGAATTGGTTTTTACATGTTGTATGCTTAACATGTTCAGAAAGAAGTGATTTACATTAATGTTTAGCTATTATTTAGGTTGAGTTGTTTTAATATTTATTAATTGTAGCCGTCTTTTAATTAATTGTTATTTTTATTGTGTACTTAAGAAATAAAGAATAATTTTATGATGGAAGTTTATAAGATTGTGAATAATGTTGAAGTTTGTTATTATTTGGGCAAAGGAAATTGAAATTGTAAAGAAAATGTGATTATTAAATTTTTGTTTTTTAAGGGATACGACAGGGTATTTGATTAAATGTATGTTATTAAATATGCTGTAAATTGTTCAAAATTCATGATAGACTTTTTAATATGTTTATTAAATTATACATGATCTTAACTTAATGATAAGCAAGTGTATAACTTCATGTTTTGACTTGTAGACGTTTTACTTTGTATGTGGATGTTAACGAATTTTGGATTTTTTATATAGGTTGACTATTATTAGGGTGTTATGTAGAAAGATTGAAGGTTTTAGAACGAGGTTTTGTATGTTAATTAAGGGCTCATGTTTTTGAAATGGATATAAAAAGATTTAGGTATCAATGAATTTCTAAATTATGTTTTTCTTTTTTTGAAATAAAAAGAACATTATAGTTTGTAGATTTTTAATAAAAATGTGAGTTAACATTTTGTTTTAACAAAGTTTAAATTTTTTGAAAAATCAATATTTTTATTTATATTAAAAATAGTTGTTTTTAAGTATAATTTTAATACTTATCATAATTTTTCACCAAAATTGAATTTTATAGAATTTTATAATTTTATCTAAAAACTGTGAATTTTGTAGTATTTTCTATTAGAAAATATTGATGTATATTGCATTTTTGTTTGTTTATAAACTTTGATTAAATTTATTATTTATACTAAAAACATTGATTTGTAGTATTTTTCTTGTTTTTTAATATAGGCGCAAGTTAGTTAGCCTTTTTTTTTCTTTTTTTTTTTGTTTCATTTACCCTTATAAATGAGATTTTCAATCATAGAATTTTTTTTGTTAAAATGGTACAATAGTGTGTTTTGTAATAATAATAACCTAAGAAAATACTGATTTTTCCTTAAATTTTAAAAAAATTAATTAATTAAAAAATCCATCATTTTAACATTCAGCTACTTTACCATAAAGCATATTATGTTACTTTCCTATTTTTTAGATTTGATATTGCTTATAAGCGTATCAATTTAGATAAGGTTCTAAGCAGTATTTAAACATTTAGAAAAGACTTTCAATCTAAATTAAATTTACCGTGGTTATGGTGTTTTTTTTAATTTCGTTCAATTTATTATTATTATTATTATTATTATTATTATTACAATTTTTTAAGTGTTTTAGTTATTTTTTTATATTGATTTATATTTAAATAATAAGTGTATCAATTTTTCTTTTATGAATTTTATTAATTTATTTCTGAATTTATTGATCTGGTGATATTATTTAGTATAAGATAGCATTACAAGGCGTATGAACAATAGAACAAGACAAATATACACTACCAATATGTGTAAATATGATTTGAGGTTATTCGACTGTTAAATAGTTATAATTATTAAACTGGCGTAGATTTGAAAAACTGTCAGTGTTTAACCCGTATATTTTTTCTTTGTTAGCGTTTAATTTTTGTACTACATCCCAAATGCGGCTTATCTTAAATTTAAAACTTTTTTTGTTAATGTCAGCCTTGTTTTTTTTTTATCTTTTACTTTTAAGTAGTGAAACACGGTAGAGTAATTAATTTCTCTACTATTGTGTTTGGTAGTCTGAAATTCTAATTTTGATGGATGCATACATTTGTCTTACGAGTGGAAGAAAAAAAACGTAAGTTTAAACGAGAGTATTTATCTTATTTGAAAATAAAACTAAAATTATTTCTATTTTGTTTTGCACAGTTTAGCTGAGAAAAATAAAAAAAATACCAAGTTTTACCATGCAATTAAAACACATTTTTTGTTTTATAGTTTATTTGAATTTTATTTACATTTTTTTAAAAGATGCCTATTTACTTGAAAGTATTTCCTATAACATGCATGTTTCCTTCTTTTTTAAATTGATTTCAGTGCTCTTTAGTTATTCAAATTTCAAATATTTCGGTTGTAGTTGAGTTAGCTTCCTAATTTGGCATTTTTTTGATTTTTATTGTTTATAGCTATATTAAATTAGATAGCTCCCTAAGTCGTATTTAAATATTTAGAGAGAGTTTTCAGTCTAAATTAAATTTGATGTGGTTGTGGTCTTTTCTTCTTCTCTCATTCTTTTCATATATTTTATTTTCAACCCCTTCCAATTTATTATTATTTTTGTTATTATTATCATCACAATTTCTCAAGTGATTTAGTTATTTTTTTCTTTTATTGATTTATATTTAAATAATAATAATATCAATATTTATATTATTAATTTTATTAATTTAGTTCCGGATTAATTGATTCGGTGATATTACTTAGTATAAGATAGCATTAAGAGGCGTATGCACAATTGACAGGGCGAGGCAAATGATATAAGAAAAAGGAAAAGGAAAAGTAAGGACATTTTGCAGTACATGTCTAAGGTTTTGTTAATGCTAAACACTGAAAGAAAGATTCAACGTTTGGTTATGTGTTGAATAGTAAACATAATTGTTAATACAAATGTTTAGTTGACAAAATTATCCTTATCATAAATGAAACACCCCACCTTCGTTAGGGTCACTCTCAAAGGGAATGCCCTAATTTTGGTGGAGGTTTATAAGTATAAGTCACAGATATACAAGACAGATATAATAACACATATTATTGAACAGCGGAAAACAACAACTTTTATTTCTTCAAAATACGTGTTACACAAACCATGCCATAATACTTTCCAAAATCATAACTTTCTTGATTACATTATTTAAAGAAGCATGAAGAAAACATAAATAAACTGCAAAAGTCCCCTAATTGCTGTCCAAATCCATAGTCCAAAACGGAAAAGATCCAAGCAATACATTCTTTCTCTTCAAGCTGGATGTGAAAACTGATCAAGCTGCGGTATTCCCTCCCTGAGAACCTGGGGGGGGAAGGAAAGAAAAAGAGGCGAAAGGAAAAGGATCAGTCATAAAAACTGAGTAAGTTCTAGTGACTTTCAGTGTAGAAACGGTTAAAACAACCTGTCATGTATGAACTGGAACTAAACTTAAGAATGGTGTCAAGGTGAACAAGATAGACTAAGGTGATCAGGATAAGTCAAGACAAGTCAAGTAAAGCATCACATGTTCGAGATTCGTTGCATCGACTGTACTAGTATACTAAGCCAATATCACGAGTTAATCACGAAATAAATCCCACAGCCCAATGTCATGTAATGACCCTGAAACGGGGTCTGACCCAAGTACGGGGTCCTACGGAGCGATTATCTAGTCGATCGGCTCCCTACACGTTTAAGCTCGTCAAGTGTCTGTGTCATACGGCTAATCACGAATGTAGTCACCTGTGCTGGGTCCACCTTCGGGTGTATCAGTCCTAGGGTGCCAACCCCTGACACGATTCAAGATGCACAGATAAATCTACGGATACCCAGTGTCTGCCCCGGATACGTGCACGATCGTAGTCCGCCGAACCTACACTGGCGTACCCTACTGCCGTCGTTCACCTCTTACAATCAGCCCAGTAATCGTGCCTCACCCGGCCTAGCCCCAGGGTACCTTGATACTTCTAGAGGGTTACTGCTGAAAGGGGTCGTGTCTAGGGTTTCGCCTAATAGATTAGGTCATGTAATTTGTGACCTAACCCGCCTAACAGATTAAGTCATGTAATTCGTGACTTAATCCTTTTCTAGTCTAGTCATGTCAAGATGGTTAAGTATGTCATTTCAGTTCGCGACTTAACCCGCCTACGTGTCATGTCAAGTTGGCTAAGTGTTGTCGTTTTCAAGTTCATGACTTAGCCCTACAAACCGTGTTCAAGTTGGTTAAGTTGTCTTTTCATGTTCATGACTTAACCCTAATTGGCATTAATTGATTCGTTAATGCACCGAACCACTCACATTGGATCCTGTTGTTCGTAACCACTGGATTTGTCGGGCGGTTCCGGGCAGGTTTACGCTACGAACTCAACCCAACCTCGGGTTTCAAGCGCGATGTGACCAACTACCCACATTGGATCCTATTGTTTGTAGCAACTGGATTTGCCGGGCGGTTCCGGGCAGATTTACACTACAAACTCAACCCAACCTCGAGTTGGCCACCTTCTTGTTTTCTAAAGTCATGCCCATGTTCTTATCAGATTTTGCTATTTCCACATCATGTTCAAATGTCAACTTCGTGCCCAACTAAGGCATGTTTAAAGTCAAGTTATGGCATGTTCAAGTCAAGTTTTCGTGCCATAATTCATGTTCTACTTATGCCAAATTTCACAGTTTATGCTTATAATTAATTCAAGTTTTGCCTATTCTACCCAATCGTATCCCCAACGTATATAAACGCACTTCGTTCACAAGCATAAACAATTCAAGAGATAAAGGGGAATAACACCAAACATGTGATAGGCATATGTGACAATTCCAACATCACTTGCATAATAAACAGGCTATAACATATCACATGGTTGCAATACTAGTATGATGATAACTTGGCATAGTAATGATTCCAACTTAATTTAACATGATGATTTCAACTTTACATCATAGGCATAATAATCATTGCGGGCATAATAATAATTTTATTATAAACATGAAACATTAAAGGCATAGTAATCCTAATAGGCATAGTGGATTCCAATTTAGCATTTTTAACATAATAATTCTCATAGACATAATGATTCCAATTTATCATAATGATTCTCATCTAACATTATAAACATAATGGTTCCAACTTAGCATTTTTAACATAATGATTCTCAACTAACAATATAGACATAATGATTCCAAATTTAGTATTTTTAACATAATGATTCTCAACTAACATTATAAACATAATGGTTCCAATTTAGCATTTTTAACATAATGATTCTCAACTAACGTTATAGACATCATGATTCCAATTTAGCATTTTTAACATAATAATTCTCATAATTTAGCGTTTTTAACATATCTAACATTATAAACATAATAATTCCAACTTTTCATCATAACCTAGCAATACCCAATTTTTCATTAATCATGATGGGTATATTAACATCACAGGCATAATTGCATCAATAGTCATAGCCATGGTTTAATTAGTACCATAGGCATGCTTTAATCAACATAAAGATTTCAATAAACATAGCGATTCCATGGACATGTATTAGTCCAACTTGCCAAACAATTAAGCCCAAGAGATTCATAACAACATCAAAATCATGACAAGTTTAACTTGCAACGTTGCCATAGCAATATCCCCAAATTATAATTCAAAGATAAACAATATAAACAATGGATTAACAATAGTTCCTAAATCCGGTTTCAATTCATGGCATGTCCATACTGTTTTAGCGTTTTTGCCTAAAAAGTAACATAGAACTTACAATATGAAGCAAATAACCCAAATAAAAATCCCAAATCAAATAGTCCCAAATTCGTTGTCTAAGGCGTCGTAGTTGTTGTAGCTTCTAGTTGTAGCCTCCAAGAATCGTCCTCTATCTTCTATAATTTTATTCTTTGTATTTTTAATTCAGAGCTCTAGGTTTAATGGCGGCGGCCTGAGGATAAAATGAGATAGTATGATTTAGGCTAGGTCTTAGGTCCTTTTTATAATGTTTGTGAGTTGTTTTAGACCGTCGATAGAGCTTGATTCAATAATAGCCGTTCGTTTGAAGGAGAGACCAACCTGGAGCTGACACCTAGCCCTAGTGAGAAGGCAAGGCTCAGAAAATCGACCAAACACAGACCAGGCCAGCCAGGGTGGGCTGGGTTCGACCTGGCTCTAGGGCCAGGTCGACAACCCAGTCGACACCGTGTCGACTTGGCAGTCGACATAGGTGTCGACAGCCCTGTCGACCTCTAGCCCAGGTCGACTGCCAAGTCGACCTGGGTGCCTTAGGCGGGAATTTTCCCGCCCTGGCCAATTGGTCCCGATTTTGAATTTTAAATTTGTTTTTCTGAGCTGCTTTCGTCTGTTTGAATTTTAAACTGAATTCTGAAACTTCCGGGGGCCATATCTTCTTCATACGGACTCCGTTTTTCAAAAATTCGGACTCTATTTCGCGTATTTTTCCGAGACGAACACAATGGCGTATCCCGTTTCCCTTAATTCTTTGATTTGAAATTAATTATACTTTAATTTGTGAATTTCACTGTTATAGAATACACGGGGTGTTACATTCTCCCCTACTTAAAGGGATTTCGTCCCCGAAATCTTCAAGTTTAGGAAAAATATATATCCTAACATCCAAACATCCATCTACTCATCCATCAAACACGAGTATCCATTGTCCTTAAAATACTTCTAATGCTTTATGATCATATGCGAAGTGAGTGTATATGTTCCTTAGCTAATGCTAATGATCAGGTCTGATTGATCGTCTAAATGCAAAATATGTTTAGTGAAATGAATCCAATATGTATGCAAATTTTTCCTATTATAATTCATAATTTCTACATGAGTGCTCGAACATTTAATCATTTGCAACAACCAAATGATAGCACAACCAAGTTTCCAAAATAAACACTCATGCATATGCAACATGAAAATGTGTCTGAGCCGATCTAGTGCCTAATGTGTATTCATGCATCCACGAGCAACCACTTGCGACCACTTGCAACCATTTCGCAATCATAACATGTTTCAATTACATGTTTACGTCCAAAAAGATTCTAACTATGGTTCTCAAGATAGGATCGAGGAGAGAAATAAGATAAAACAAAGCATCTAGAATAGGTTAACGATGTACCGCCAGAAGGTCCGGTCTGCTTCTCAGGGCAGTCTTTGCTGATGTGTCCAGTGTTCCCACAATGAAAACATTCACCTTGCTTTCTCTTCCTCTTTCTACAATCCTTGGCTATGTGCCCTTCCGTACCACAGTAATTGCATTTCCTTTTATCGCGTGAGTTGTTGTTCTTGCCTCCCTTCTCGGAGTCTACCTTCTTATTCTTAGAATCGTTAGGCTTGACCTCTTTCTTCCCTTGAGAGTTTTGTGCCTCTGTCTCCTTCTTTCCCTTATCTTCCTCGTTCAGCAATGCCATCTGCACCAACCTTTCGTACGTAGCTCCCATGGGTATATGGGTCATGGCCAAGCTGTGTAATGGCTCATTCAACCCTTTGACAAAGCGGAGAGCCTTTTTGTGTGGGGTGTTGACTAGGTCTAGTCCGAACCTAGCCAGCTCGTCGAACTGATTAACGTACTCTTTGACTGTCATATTTCCTTGCTTAAGAAATAAAAAAATTTCCAATTGAAGACTCCTTTCAGCTTCTGAGAGAAATTTAGCCTCAAACCTTGCCCTAAAGTCCTCCCATGTTTCCACTGGTCTTTCTGCATTAGTGACTTCCCACCAGTAGGAAGCCTCACCTTTTAGTAGCCACACTGCCAGTTGTACTTTCTGCCTATCTTCTACCTCAAAGATGACGAATAAATCCTCGGTTTCTTTCAGCCAATTTCTAGCTGCCACGAAGGACTCCGTTCCATGAAAGTCCTTTCCTCCCATAGCCTTAAAATCTTTACATATCTTAGCAAAAGTGTTTCCCCGCAGAGGAGGCGGAGGAAGAGGTGCTGCTGCAGCTGGATGATTTCCTGCAGCTGGGGGAGGAGGAACGGTAGGACCTGGCTAGGTGGCCCTTGCTTCTAAGAATCGTCTAAACCAACCAGGTATTGGTACACCCTCTGGCAAGTTAAGTTCTTCGGACATGCTGAAACAAGAAGGATAGATTCAAAACGAAGGATAAGAGATAGTACCTATGGCTTTGGGGGACTTTGCCTTTTTAAAATAAAATAATATTTTATCTTTAAAAATGCTTCTTTAAATTTTCTTTTGAAAATAAATTTTCAAAACTTTTTATCTTATCTGGTAAACCTATACTCTGATACCAAGTGAAACACCCCACCTCCGTTAGAGTCACTCTCAAAGGGAATGCCCTAATTTTGGTGGAGGTTTATAAGTATAAGTCACAGATATACAAGACAGATATAATAACACATATTATTGAACAACGGAAAACAACAAATTTTATTTCTTCAAAATACGTGTTACACAAACCATGCCATAATACTTTCCAAAATCATAACTGTCTTGATTACATTATTTAAAGAAGCATGAAGAAAACATAAATAAACTGCAAAAGTCCCCTAATTGCTGTCCAAAGCCATAGTCCAAAACGGAAAAGATCCAAGCAATACATTCTTTCTCTTCAAGCTGGATGTGAAAACTGATCAAGCTGCGGTATTCCCTCCCTGAGAACCTGGGGGGGGGGGGGGGACGAAAGAAAAAGAGGCGAAAGGAAAAGGGTCTGTCATAAAGACTGAGTAAGTTCTAGTGACTTCCAGTGTAGAAACGGTTAAAACAACCTGTCATGTATGAACTGGAACTAAACTTAAGAATGGTGTCAAGGTGAACAAGATAGACTAAGGTGATCAGGATAAGTCAAGACAAGTCAAGTAAAGCATCACATGTTCGAGATTCGTTGCATCGACTGTACTAGTATACTAAGCCCATATCACGAGTTAATCACGAAATAAATCCCACGGCCTAATGTCATGAAATGACCCTGAAACGGGGTCTGACCCAAGTACGGGGTCCTACGGAGCGATTACCTAGTCGATCGGCTCCCTACAAGTTCTAGCTCGTCAAGTGTCCGTGTCATACGGCTAATCACGAATGTAGTCACCTGTGCTGGGTCCACCTTCGGGTGTATCAGCCCTAGGGTGCCAACCCCTGACACGATTCAAGATGCACAGATAAATATACGGATACCCAGTGTCTGCCCCGGATACGTGCACGATCGTAGTCCGCCGAACCTACACTGGCGTACCCTACTGCCGTCGTTCACCTCTTACAATCAGCCCAGTAATCGTGCCCCACCCGGCCTAGCCCCAGGGTACCTTGATACTTCTAGAGGGTTACTGCTGAAAGGGGTCGTGTCTAGGGTTTCGCCTAATAGATTAGGTCATGTAATTCGTGACCTAACCCGCCTAACAGATTAAGTCATGTAATTCGTGACTTAATCCTTTTCTAGTCTAGTCATGTCAAGATGGTTAAGTATGTCATTTCAGTTCGCGACTTAACCCGCCTACGTGTCATGTCAAGTTGGCTAAGTGTTGTCGTTTTCAAGTTCATGACTTAGCCCTACAAACCGTGTTCAAGTTGGTTAAGTTGTCTTTTCATGTTCATGACTTAACCCTAATTGGCATTAATTGATTCGTTAATGCACCGAACCACTCACATTGGATCCTGTTGTTCGTAGCCACTGGATTTGCCGGGCGGTTCCGGGCAGGTTTACGCTACGAACTCAACCCAACCTCGGGTTTCAAGCGCGATGTGACCAACTACCCACATTGGATCCTATTGTTTGTAGCAACTGGATTTGCCGGGCGGTTCCGGGCAGATTTACACTACAAACTCAACCCAACCTCGAGTTGGCCACCTTCTTGTTTTCTAAAGTCATGCCCATGTTCTTATCAGATTTTGCTATTTCCACATCATGTTCATATGTCAACTTCGTGCCCAACTAAGGCATGTTTAAAGTCATGTTATGGCATGTTCAAGTCAAGTTTTCGTGCCATATTTCATGTTCTACTTATGCCAAATTTCACAGTTTATGCTTATAATTAATTCAAGTTTTGCCTATTCTACCCAATCGTATCCCCAACGTATATAAACGCACTTCGTTCACAAGCATAAACAATTTAAGAGATAAAGGGGAATAACACCAAACATGTGATAGGCATATGTGACAATTCCAACATCACTTGCATAATAAACAGGCTATAACATATCACATGGTTGCAATACTAGTATGATGATAACTTGGCATAGTAATGATTCCAACTTAATTTAACATGATGATTTCAACTTTACATCATAGGCATAATAATCATTGCGGGCATAATAATAATTTTATTATAAACATGAAACATTAAAGGCATAGTAATCCTAATAGGCATAGTGGATTCCAATTTAGCATTTTTAACATAATAATTCTCATAGACATAATGATTCCAATTTATCATAATGATTCTCATCTAACATTATAAACATAATGGTTCCAACTTAGCATTTTTAACATAATGATTCTCAACTAACAATATAGACATAATGATTCCAAATTTAGTATTTTTAACATAATGATTCTCAACTAATATTATAAACATAATGGTTCCAATTTAGCATTTTTAACATAATGATTCTCAACTAACATTATAGACATAATGATTCCAATTTAGCATTTTTAACATAATAATTCTCATAGACATAATGATTCCAATTTAGCATTTTTAACATATCTAACATTATAAACATAATAAATCCAACTTTTCATCATAACCTAGCAATACCCAATTTTTCATTAATCATGATGGGTATATTAACATCACAGGCATAATTCCATCAATAGTCATAGCCATGGTTTAATTAGTACCATAGGCATGGTTTAATCAACATAAAGATTTCAATAAACATAGCGATTCCATGGACATGTATTAGTCCAACTTGCCAAACAATTAAGCCCAAGTGATTCATAACAACATCAAAATCATGACAAGTTTAACTTGCAACGTTGCCATAGCAATATCCCCAAATTATAATTCAAAGATAAACAATATAAACAATGGATTAACAATAGTTCCTAAATCCGGTTTCAATTCATGGCATGTCCATATTGTTTTAGCGTTTTTGCCTAAAAAGTAACATAGAACTTACAATATGAAGCAAATAACCCAAATAAAAATCCCAAATCAAATAGTCCCAAATTCATTGTCTAAGGCGTCGTAGTTGTTGTAGCTTCTAGTTGTAGCCTCCAAGAATCGTCCTCTATCTTCTGTAATTTTATTCTTTGTATTTTTAATTCAGAGCTCTAGGTTTAATGGCGGCGGCCTGAGGCTAAAATGAGATAGTATGATTTAGGCTCGGTCTTAGGTCCTTTTTATAATGTTTGTGGGTTGTTTTAGACCGTCGATGGAGCTTGATTCAATAATAGCCGTTCGTTTGAAGGAGAGACCAACCAGGAGCTGACACCTAGCCCTAGTGACAAGGCAAGGCTCAGAAAATCGACCAATCACAGACCAGGCCAGCCAGGGTGGGCTAGGTTCGACCTGGCTCTGGGGCCAGGTCGACAACCCAGTCGACACCGTGTCGACTTGGCAGTCGACACGGGTGTCGACAGCCCTGTCGACCTCTAGCCCTGGTCGACTGCCAAGTCGACCTGGGTGCCTTAGGCGGGAATTTTCCCACCCTGGCCAATTGGGCCCGATTTTGAATTTTAAACTTGTTTTTCTGAACTGCTTTCGTCTGTTTGAATTTTAAACTGAATTCTGAAACTTCCGGGGGCCATATCTTCTTCATACGGACTCCGTTTTTCGAAAACTCGGACTCTATTTCGCGTATTTTTCCGAGATGAACACAATGGCGTATCCTGTTTCCCTTAATTCTTTGATTTGAAATTAATTATACTTTAATTTGTGAATTTCACTGTTATAGAATACACGGGGTGTTACAATAAATTGTGATAATTAACCGGTAATATGACAGTAATTTGAATACTGATCCCAGCTATTTTGTATTTAATTAATAAAATCTAAAAGTTGTATGGTAAAGATGTTACCTTGCAGCAAATTTAAGCAATAAAATAAATGGTTTGCTTTTAATAAGTTTTTAAATTTGACATGATATTTAAAAAAGGACAACGTAATATTCAAAAAGAAAACAAAGAAAAATATAAACAATGTTCTTTTATTGTTTATCAATTCAGTGGAGCTGACTGTGTTAATCGTACTTGTTTGTAAACAATGAAAAAATATAACTATAATTAGACTATTAAACAATAAAGAACAACGTAATATTCAAAAAAAAAAAAACCAAAGAAGCAGTACTACATATTGATATATTTACTGCTGACAAGTGGCGGAGCTAAAACTCAAACGCGGCTATGGCAGGAAGCTATGTATGACTATCTAGCAATTTCAGAGGGAGCAAAACCATCGAAATGATGAATTTTACAATGAAATTACAATCTTTCAAGTGGGGTTTGTGCCCTAGCTGGCCATAGAGTGGCTCCGTCCATGACTGCTGTGATTAAAAAAGAACATAAACAACGACAGAGAGCATGAAAAAGAAAATTCATAATGTACGGCTAACCGCGAGCACAAGGTAATAGCAACTTCGGACCGCAATTCCACTGTAACTGTGGTTAAATTGATATAATCTCTAAAAAAGAGGAGTTATAAACATAGGTAGTGGCAGCAAATTCGATTCCGAACTGATTTTGTGGTAAATAATGGGTTCGGGAGGAGGAGATGACTGGTTTTAAATGTATTATCGAACTGGATATAAGTAGGTTTCGAACTGGTTTTAAATGTATTATCGAACTGATGGAAGTACCGCTTTGAGAGGAGGAGAGAAGACGGAAGCTTTATAGGGCTTAGTTTTCTGTAATATGAAAAGTGAGGGATCGGTTTGGGTTATTAACTCAACTAGGGTGGGACACGAAGATAATTTCCAAGAGTGGTGGGAAAAACAATTATGAGGTTTGAAAAATATAGCATCGTTGGTTTACAAAATTAACGTATGCATACTATATAGAAAACGAAATAAATTATAGCTACATGAGAGATAAACATTCAGATAGGAAAAATGAACACATAACATACAAATAGTTAAATATTAGTTTACAGGCAGCGTTGATTATAAACATCATAAAATTTAAAGTTCAAAAGGGTAGTAAAATAATCAAAGTCATGCAGGTGTAGATATGAAGAATGGTCCATGTGTCAGAGAGTTGACTTTGCATTTCTTTGGCTTGCAAATTTGCAATAATAGTATTGTTATTTAGAAGGCAGATAACATAGATTCTCATCAGCACAATATTGCACTAACTGAACATAACTGCAATGTCTCAACTTTGATAGTACTGTAATCTTAGATAGGAAGTCCACTCATAGTTTAAAACTAAAACTTCAGCACTTCTAGAAGAATGATTCTGCCTACAATTAAATTACACCTGAGTTAAAAACTTAATTGGTTCTTCATCAGGTGTAGCTGAGAAAAGTAAAGGAAGTACCAAGTCTTATCATGAAAAGTAAAGGAAGTATCAAGTCTTATGATGCAAAATGATGCCTCTTTACGTGTAAGCATTTCCCATCAATACGCACGTTTCCTTTTTTCAATCGATTTCAGTGGTTTTTAGTTGTTTCAATTTCAAATGTTTCTATTGTTGTAGAATTGGATTGTTAATTTGGTATCCTTTAGATTTGATATTGCTTATAGCCGTATCAAATTAGGTCTCTAAGCCGTATTTAAACATTTAGAAAGGGATTTCAGCCTAAATTAAATTTGTTGTGGTTGTGGTCTTTCATTTTCTCTTATTTTTTCTATATATTTTATTTTTAACTCCGTTCAATTTATTATTATAGTTGTTATTATTACGAGCGTAACGGCACGCGCTCCGCGCGTGATCGTGGCACGCGCTCCGCGCGTGATCGTGGCACGCGCTCCGCGCGTGGATTATTATCGACCCATTATTCAAAGGCCAACGCATACATAAATGAAGTTTTGAAAAGAAAAAAAAATCAACCGCACAAATCCTATTTTTATGGGACCCTTTATTTAAATTAAAAAAAATCAACTGCACAGATCCTATTTTTATGAGACCATTTATTTAAATTTTAAAAAAAATCAACTGCACAAACCCTATTTTTATGGGATAGTTTTTAATTTTAAATAAAGGGCAATTTTGGCATTTCACGGTCGGACCAAAAATATGTGTTTCCACGAGAATTATTAATAAAGATTATCACAATTTTTCCAAGTGTTTTAGTTATTTTTTTCCTACTGATTTATATTTAAATAACAAATATATCAATCTCTCTTATGAATTTTATTAACTTATTTCTGTATTGATTGATCTGGTGATATTACTTAGTATAAAATAGCAGTAAGAGGTGCATTGACAATAATGAACTGAAGTTAAAGAACACGACAAATATACACTACCAATACAAGTAGAGATGATTTGAGGTCATTCGGCTGTTAAATAGTTGTAGTCATCAAACTGGCGCAGGTTTGAAAAACTGCCAGTGTTAATCCATACATTTTTTTCTTGCCAGCGTTTAACCTTTGTACTACAACTCAAACACGGCGTATCTTGGATTTAGAACTCTGTTTTCTGATAATATCAGTCTTATTTTGCTTTGTCTTGCTTTGCCCTTTTCTTCTAAGTAGTGGAACACGCTGGTAGGGGAATAAGTTTCTCCACCACCGTATTTGACAGCCTGAAATTCTAGTTTTCATGGATGCAAACATTTGTCTTACGAGTGGAAGAAAGAAACGCAAGTTTAAACGAGAGTATTCATGTTTGTTAGAGAAGAAAAATAAAATTATTTTCATTTTGTTTTGCACTTTTTAGCTGAGAAAAGTAAAGGAAGTACCAAGTCTTATTATGCAATTAATACACACATTTTGTTTTACAGTTTATTTGAATTTTCTTTACATTTTTCCAAAATGATGCCTCTTTACGTGTAAGCATTTCCCACCAAAACGCATGTTCCGTTCCTTTTTTTCAATTGATTTCAGTGAGTTTTAGTTGTTTCAATTTCAAATGTTTCGGTTGTTGTAGAATTGGTTTGTTAATTTGGTTATTTCAATTTATTCAATTGTTAAGTTTGCTGTTACGCTATCCAATTAGCTTTAACTTGTTTATCGCAGTAACAAAGGTGGCTGAGTAATTTTTTTTGTTTTACTGTGGTGTATTGTTAGCTTATGTCGAACTAGTTTCTTAAAGAGTTGGCTTAACAATGACAAGATTGCTACAGACACTTTAATTAATGTAGACAATTTAAAACGTGCATTCACAATTTATTAAAACAATATTATTTTAATTTGTTAATAAAAATAAATATAATTTTTTTATTTTAGATATGCAGGAATGTTTTATAAGATCAATAATCAATCAGATTGTTATTGCATTATTATATTTAATCTTTCTTGTTAAATGTTCTGAAATTATTCTTCATACTAAAAAGATCTGCGAGAAAAAAATAGGTTTACTTCATTTTCGCAACCATGTATAACCCTGTTATTAAATAGCACTACTGTGAAGAAGTGCTATTGAGGAATAGGTACAAAGAAGGTTTACTTTATTTCTGCAACCATGTATAACACAGTCATTAAATAGCACTACTGTGAAGAAGTGCTATTGAGGAATAGGTACAAAGATTCGACAATTTAATAGGATACACAATGAAGTTGAGAGTAGCAATTTGATAATGAAAGTGAAAGTAAAAAAAATCTAAAGAAGAAACGGAGTATAATTTCTGAGAAAAGGCAGAATGTGTTGAAAAGAAATACGAAGTGACCCAATCCACGTCGTCCGCACATTGTTAGGCAATCGTCGGGCTCCATAGCATTTTGTTTGATATTGTAAAATTAGTGGCTAGTAAAAGTTAACTAATTAAATCCATAGGTTTTCCTTGATCAACAAGCTACATATATTTTCATTCTCAATTAATGTCATTCTATTATTGTCATTTTGGAATTCATGTTTAAAAATACGTTGTGGTTTGTTAAATTTCCATTGTCATAATCAGAGGAGGTCGGATGTTTCGCTCATATTTGGTTATTAGGAAAAAAAAATGGCATAGTAGTTCAACGTAGTTGGTTTTATAATTAAAACAGGAAGCCAAATGCGGAAAGACAACAAGCATAAGCATTAGAAAAAAAATATGGTGTCAACAATCGGTTAACTGCGAATGCTACAAGCGTCAGCTGCTCCACGCACATATATATGTATATAAATAGAGCTATTGAAAGAGTTTTAGCGTCCTTATTTAGAAGCTGTCTATATATCGTATTTTTTATTTGGTGGGTGCATAAACAAACTGTAATGATCGCATGCAATAAACTTTATGATGTAAATGTTGAAATATATAACATAACTCTTTGTATGTCATATTAAATATCAAATTAAAATCCGTAAATATTAATCACTTTCTAAATTACCCAAAATTGAAACGAAATAGAAAAAAACTTACCTCGTTTTAAAGGGTTGATTACACTATAACATATTACAAAATTGAGAATGGGGTTATAAAATATGGTTATAAATCAGGGTGGTAAGAAGTGATTGTCCACATTTTCCATAAAGAAGTAAATAAAAAGGAAATAACAAGTAGGCCATATGCATTTTCTTTTAGTCTTTTTACTTCCCTCACTCACCTAAGGCAATAGAAATAAGATTCAATCTCATTTATTAGTAAATACTACAAAATCAATTTGTTGAATGGATAATCTTAAAAGAATGTTTCAAAGAAGGAATTTTTACCACAACATAAATTAAAACACCATTTTGCTTTACTAGTTATTTAACCATCGACACTTCAAATTCAACAATCAAACAAATAACATAAAAACTATAAAAAAATAACTTGTTTTAGAGAAAACATGGAAAAAGAAGTTATATTTCTTGTTTTTATATAATTTTATTATAAAAAATATAAAGGTTAAATTTAAGAATATTAGTTGTTTAACATAAAAATACGGAAATGAATATTTCTTCCTTGTTTTCACTGTTTGATCTTCAGAATATGAAGGTTGATTTTATTTATCTTTTTTGATTTATGTCCTCTTACTTAGATAGTGTTTATGGCCAAATAACACTTGTTGCTTGACTATAGTTCTATATTCAATGATGTTATTATTGTGGGAAGGGAAGTTGACTTTTCTATTTTTATTACTGTTTTTTTGTAAGTATGAAACAAATAAAATTTCATATTGTTTGATTATTACATATTTTTAAGGTTTAATAGACTTCATATAGCTTTACTGAAAAGTTGTACAACATATATCTTTCATTAGTATTTATTATACTAAGAAGATGCTGACAGTTTGAGAACAAATGAAAGGTTGATAGTGTAAAAAGAAAATTGCTTTATTGATAGTATTATAGTAACAAACATGAAACATTCAGTCATAACATGCAATAAAGCAATAGGTATACCTTGCAACTAACGTGGTAGTAGTTGATTAAATATTTTAGTTATCGTTACTTTGTTGATTAAATATTTTAGTAACTTTTACTTATTGACAAATATAATGACATCATTTGAGTAAAGCCATAATAGAATTTCGCTTCATGAAAATTAAGATATTTATGCTAAATTGGTAGCTGCTAATGTTGAAATAAGGACAACATATTCATTTTCATTAAATATTAAAAGATTTGTTTATAATGAATTTGAATTCAAATTTTTTTGAGTTGTTTGTTCTGTTTGAATTAAAAGAATGGTTCACATAACTAACGTAACAAGGAATAAGTAGTAGTATTATTTAATTACAAATTGAATCAGATGCATGTCTTAATGAAGTTAATCGATTGCATTTAAAGACATGTAATACAAAAATATGTAATATATTAATTGATAATTCATTAATACACAATTTGGTTATTCATAGGCTTACGTAGCTTTGGACCAAACTGTAATCGTATAAATAAAACTATATAATGAAAGAACTTTATGAAGTACATACTTTACCATAAAGGATCAATACAATTAAGTTAACCAGATTAGCTAACGATGTACTTAAGGATACATAATGAAGAAATATATAATATATCCTTGGTATATTATTTAACTACACATAGATTAACCTAGCGTAAAAGCGAAAGGAGAAAAGGTAAAAATGCTAAACCAACATAATTTAGCATTTAGTTTGGGCTTTTACAAAATCATTCTATATATTTCACTTATAAAATCCGATCATTGTTTATATAGATTCCAACTTATATATACTTGACTATATAATAAGTAAAATTTAGAAGTGCAACACACTATAACTTAAAAGGGAAAAAATGTAATATATTTTTTGTACATTCCTTGAAAAAGATGTAAACGCTGTATAAACTCATTGGACATACCCACAATGATCCATAAAAACTCATAATTAGGAAAAATACAATGATCTAGATATGTGCATTTTCTAGATATGTGCATATTTCACCTAACTCATAATTTCACCAAATAGATTATATGCATATTTCACCTATTCTAAACAATGATTTAATCCGATTCTAAAAAAAATTTAGCATTCAACATATTAATTCATAGTGATAATAATACGAAGTACCGGCGATACCTGTTGTTTGAGGATCATTAATTGGTAGAAAGCAAGAACATTAATTCATTGAAGGAGCGATCAAGGGATAACTGAAAAGGAACTTATTGTCAGGGGGTGGGACTATTTGTTTGATGCGATTATATAGATAGTATTTTTATTATATAGATAGTAGCAATTTTTGAATTGTATCAGCATTTTATAAATTATAGTAATTTTTAGAAGTATGTACAACTTTAACTCATAAATGTTATTTTGCAATAAACTTTTTTAAGTTGATTACATTGCAAATATATTATGTTTATGTCTCATGTTATATTATATAAGATATAGGAGGGCAACACGTCACTCAGTATAGACAAAAAGTGGATAAATGAATCTGATCAAGAACAACATGCTATATAGACAGGTTGGAAAACGGTGGTAAGAAAGGAGTGCATTTATGCCCTTACACTCGGTGCCAAAATATGAAGATGATAAAATTAGATTACATTCATTTTCATTTGCTTAGATGGGGTTTTATCCAATCATATAGCGTGTGGTATTTTCATGGGGGAAAAATGGTGCAGATGGAAAAACAATAACCAGTTTGTTTTGCCTCAAATACTGATGAGGTTGAACATATTAGGATGGAAGATCTTGTCAATGATGCAGATAGATTCCATGATTTTCAACCTAAAAATCCGTTGTCTGATCATGGTAATGTTGGTGAGCAGTTTACAGATGATGGCAATTGGCAGACCAATGAAATTAAGAAGTATAAACCACTCTTTGTTAGGTCAAAAGAGTCACTGTATCCTTCATGTTCAAAAGTGATAACAAAACTATATGCCATTGTGAAACTGAATAGCTTGAAGACCCAATACAGCTTTTTAGATAATGGTGTGACTGCACTTCTCGAACAAATAAAGGTGTTACTCCCCGAAGGTAACACGTTGCCGACAAAATACTCCGACGTGAAGAAGTTCATTAAGCAAGTTGGACGAAATACAAAACTTATGACGCATGCATCAATGATTGCATATTGTACTGGAAAGATGATGCGAACAGAGTTTCTTGTACAAATTGCAATGAACCAAGATATATGACATCATTCAACGAAGAGAGAAAAGACACCAAGATACCTTGAAAGACATTAAGACATTTTCCTTTAATTTCTAGATTGAAGAGATTATATACTGTACCATGGATAACAGATGCAATGACCTGGCATGATCGTGCCAAGTCTGATCCAACTGTAATGCGTCGTCCATGTGATACTTCTCAATGGAAATCCGCGGATTCTTTTGAAAGTACTTAACAAATTCTCTTCTAACTTTCACAACAATGTGAGCATCAATCCTCCCGAACTAAGAAATATGAAGTCACGTGATTACCATGTCATAATGCAACATTTGCTTCCGTTATTGCTTCAATATTCTTATACAAAACATAAGGATCTACAAAATGTTGTTCACCGTATTAGTTTATTCTTTAACATTTTGTGCTAAAAGGTGATCAAGAGGGAACACCTTATAAAAACAAAGGCTAGTTTGGTAGAAGCAATGTGTGTTTTTTGAAAAACATTTGACCTGCATTTTTTGATATCAGTATCCATCTTATGGTTCATTTAGCCGATCAAGCATTGATAGGTGGCCTTGTGAGATATAGATGGATGTATCCTTTTGAACGGTAAATAACTAATTTCAGTTATGTACATTATTATTCGGTATAATAGCTATCGTGTACAATAATATATAACTGATCACATTCACAGATTGATGAAAACATATAAAAGACATGTACGAAACAAAAGATACATTGAAGGGTGTATTGAAGAAGGATATATCATACAAGAAACTAGCCTTTACTACATGGAATATATGCCAAATGGAGGTTATGACAATCATAAACATACCCGCAAAGCATTTTTAAGCGAGGATGATGAGTTTGCTGGTGGGATACCTTTAGATAATGGTAAAGATATAGCGTTAACCCAAGTGCATTTTGAACAAGTATGTAGATGGGTCCTTAATAAGTATGATGGATTGGATGAATGCAAGAAGTAAGTTCATGAATTTGTTTCAAATTTCCATTCTTAATTCAATTTATATATTCATTTCAATATATGTTTTTCATAGAAGGTATAACTTCTATGCGAAAAGCACTAGATTTCAACCACGAGGAAGAGGTACAACTGTCGAAGTCATTCAAAGTTTACTCTATGGTTACGTAATGAGGTACTACATCATATTAAGTATTTCACGTGTTTATAAGTTGGCAATACGGGACCATTCTTTTATTTATTTATTTATTGTGTTTTATGTAGTTATTGAAGTGCAGAGATGTTGATCCAACTCTTTGGCGGCTAGCACACGGCCCGAAGTTCATGGCGCTTAGTTATACGAAGTACCAAGTGAATGAGTTTTCATTTTCCATGAAAATATACGAAGACCATATGGTCACACAGGATAACGGTGTATGTATGAGAGCAATTACAAAATTTAGAACGAGCGGTAAAAATAAAAATTATAAAGAAGCTGAAACAACGTATTACAGAGTCATTCAGCAGAAACTTAAGTTGGATTACACTGACTTCAAACAAGCAGTTTTTTATTGTGATTGGGCAAAGATCAAGGATAAGATCAATGGTTGTAAAATAGATCCCGTTTCAAACTTGATCATGGTTAATTTAGGAAAATTAAAGAACAAAGATGACATGAATGATGAGCCATGTATTCTTGCATCAGAAGCGAGTCAAGTGTTCTACTCAAAAGATTTAAAAAATAACGGATGGTTTGTGGTTTTGCATACACCAAAACAGTTGACTACAAATGTGGATGACATTGAGTTTCCCACCGTCTATCAGTCAGCTTTTGAAGACAATGAAAAATTAGAAAATCTTACCAAAACCATATGTTAACTTATGAATTGTTGAATGCTTTTTTTACAAGGGAATCACATGTATTTGGAACGTCATGAATTGTTGAATCCTTTTTTACCAAAACCATATGTTAACTCGTGAATTGTGAATGCGTTTTTTACATGGGAATAGCATGTATTTGGAATGTCATGAATTGTTGAATGCTTATTTTTTTTCACCAAAACCTTATGTTAACTTGTGAATTGTGGATAGCCTATTGAGCATAATAGTGATTAGCACATGTATTAGTTATATTATACTTTTCAGGAAACTATGTCACAAAATTCAATATCATCACATTCATCATGTTCAAAAGAGTAGAAAGTTGATCAAAACATACTTGGTATTCCAGTCTCAGAAAATGCTTCAAAAATTGCTACTATGCTTGGTAAACTAGTAAGAGCTCATGTGCCGATATCATGCATAAGCTGGAATAAATACCCAAAGCATATAAGAACGACGTTTGGAACCAGGTGGTGGTAAGCTTTTACATGAGCAATTTGGTGATATAGCAGTTAAATGTCTACAGTCTATTTTTATAGTCTGACTCTTAATTTTTGTAGAAAATGTAAGCGCTTGAGCCGCTTTCGAAGGAAATCTTTTTGAACAAAATGGCCGAGGCTTTTAGGAGACACAAGAAAAACATGAAAGCAAGTTTTTATGGCATTTTCGACAATGACGAAGAATGGTTGAAAAATTGTCCACCTGCACTTGTTCAAGAAGATTGGAACGACTTCATAAAAAATGAAGCAATGTCTGAAGCGAGCAGAAGAAGGAAGTCAGGCAAAAAAAATAATAGATTATTGCTTAGTTATGTTCACCATGCTGGACGCAAAAATCATGCTAGAATAGAACATGAAATGGTAATTTATATTCATTTTCTTTCAAAAATAGTAAAAAACCCCAATTATGATAGAAAATATACACAAAATGGAATATAATGCAGATCGTTGCAGATCCATCTGCAAATATCAACCGTCGTCAAGTATGGGAGAAGACACACACAAAAAAAGATGGTAGCATATCAGATGGTGCTTTTGTGTACTTCGTAAGTTAAACCTGTGTAGTCAATTCCCCGATATTGCCCCGATATATCTCCGATATATCCCGTATCCTACTTTTGCCGCAACGATATTCCCATCAATTCCTCAAATATATCCTTTTCGCTATTATCCTCGATATTTCAGCAATAATCTGCTATATCTCCAATTTTGTTGCTTCGCTATATCCCTTATTCCTATAAATAAGCATTTTACTCAAGCCTTGCACTTGAATTTTATGATAACTTTAGGGTTAATGTAATAATAAAATACGTTGTAGGTTATTATGACTAGTTCTATGTTTTTAAGTCTCAACTTTATTTATCTTTACTTTATTATAACATGTTTTTCTTATAGGGAAATAATAAATAATTCTTTTTCCACTTTTAATGTCAAATGTTTATCATTCCTTATCTTGAAGTCATCCGCTATATCCTGATATATCCCCGATATATCCCCGCTACAACTTTTTGCGACTTAACCACTATGGAGCGACAGAGCGCATTAATTGCACAGAGTTAAACAAATACTAACTTGCGTATTATTTGAAATTTCATTATTCATATAAGAATTATCGTATCTCAGGATCAAATTGTGAAAATGAAGGAAAAGATCACCGATACTGATGAAAAAAATTGATAGTGGATGAAGATATCTTATCACAAGTGTTGGGTAAGGATACAAGGGGTAGGAGCCACAGTGTTGGGACCTTCATACCAAAGACTAGTGTTAAGGCTTGTGCTATTGCACATAAACGATTCAAACATGTTAGTCAAGACAATGATGAGTTGAAAATGAGGGTGAGAAATTTGGAGGGTACAGTGGGAAGTTTGACTGGGAAAATGGAGCTTCTGATTTGAATGGTGGGAAACATCGAACAAGGAATGCATGTACCGTTAAATCCTTCTGATGGAGGACGCAACACACAACTCCTTGCTTCTAAAGTCGTTGCTTCTCAGTTGCAGGATATGCCCAATGTTTCGGACAATAAAAAATGTGAAATTATCAACTTTGATCTATACTTAATAGCAACAGGTATTTATTACCAGCATTTTATTATTAGTTGATTTCGATGCAGTTATTTTGTTGGATAGATCTATACAACTTTATTGCAACAGGTACAGTATATCGAGATTCTACATCATCCAAAATCCATGGGAAATCTGTACCATCTACACATGAAAAATTGGCTTTGGACAATATACTGTTACCAAATAAGAAATCCAACAAAATAAATCCTCAATTTGCAGAGACCTTTGTTGATGCTAGAGTGGGTGGGTATGTGTGTCATCCGAAGTCCATCATTCGATATCTTTAGACGTTGGAGCAGATATATATAATTTTACACTGGAAACGTCACTTGCATAAATATACTAAATTTTATGTGTTAAATTTTATATGCATGTATTCCATAAATAGACTATTGTGTGCATGAATTTTTGTATTAACTACATGTAGCCTATTGTGTGCATGTATTTTTTACTGTCTTCAGAACGGTACCAGCAATTTTTACTGCCTTGGTTCAAATCATTTCTTATCCTCAAATGGGATGTGTATCATTGGTAGGTTATCATATATTTTGAAACATGAATCTACCTATATTTTATTCATTAATTCCTAAAGTTTAGCAATTTTTCTCAATCGTTTTCATATACTGTAATAGTCACCTCTTATAACATGTCATGTAACTAAAATACGTTTCGAATTAGTTTGTATGGTGTAACCCAAAAATAACTGCCTTATCATCATATATGGCTATCATAAACAGTTGATCACCAAAATGTCTTGATTGTATGGTAAATCTCAACTGAGTTTTACCAACTCAGTTTCTCAACTGAGTTGCAAACACAATGTTTGCAACTCAGTTGCAAACTGAGTTGGTAAATCCCAGTTAGCAACTGAGTTGCAAACTCTACTTTTAAATCACAAATTTTATGTACCCCTTAAATTTTAGTTTGCAGAGCTATTCAGTTCCAATTATTAGTTAATGTAAAGGAAAAAATGAGGAGCTTACAAGTACAAATGATTACAAAGTAGCATAGATTCCATTTTCTATAGCTAATGGTAGGTCAGTATTCATTACCAATCAAAATTCATCGTATGCTTGACAATCATTATTAACATGATGATTCTACTCATGTAAATCTAAAAAACAGAAAAAATAGTCACTTATTTTTAGCACGTCTGAAAAATCAGTAGTTACCATACAACTGTTTAAACACGATTTTCCATGAGAAGTCTACATCATATTTATTGCTCATGATTATTAAAAGCCAATGTGAGATAAGTGACCGTATTACGCAATCATTGGTTATAGCATATGTGGGATAATTAGTAAAATGGTATACCAATTACTGCAAGTTTTAATTGCATACGTAGAAACAATTTGTATGTTACAGTAGTTTATATGACTGACTTACACCAAAGCATCCAACCGTTATATTATCTAGTCTTGCTTTGTGGCACATTACAATTCAGTTTGAGTTGCAAACCGAGTCTCAATTTGCAACTAGTTGTAAATGCAGAGTTTGCAACTTAGTTGCAAACTCTACGTCAGTTTGCAACTAGTTGCAAACGCGAAGTTTGCAACTTAGTTGCAAACTAAGTCTCAATTTGCAAACTGAAGGGTACATACGTGAAGTTCATGTTTACAAAGTATGTGAATCATGGCTGAATAACATACATGTTCGGACTAGATAGGTTCCAAGATGATGTATATTTCAATGTTTACAATATAATCATGCATCAATCACTGTTGTAGCCATGTGGTTGGTGCATTAGATTCCTAAATATGAACTTTCATATCATTTGTTTTGTCATAACATTTGTTTTCCTAATGTAATGTTAATTCTGATTCATTGACAATGTGAATTGGATGCTGGGTGTTGCGGTCTGTGTTTTCTTTTCAAGATATTGAATGTTTTTTCAGTGCAAATGCATGAAACTAATACACGTCTCATCAGCTTCTGAAGTTTGATAATGTTCAGGAAAGTTATTTTTATTTTTGATGCTTGTTGTTTTTATTTATTTTCAGGCTTTGGAACAAGCATGGGTTGCATGGGCTCAACTGCTGCAGTTTAGTTGTATCCATTTTTTTAGAGAAAGAATTGGACATTATGCTTTGTATAAATTGTATTATGTGTGTATTGACTGAAGTTATGCTTTGTGTTTTAATTAAAGTTATGCTTTATGTATCTTCTTTATATACTGTTACATGGGTGCAGCATATCTTCTTTATTGTGCATATATATCAATGGGTGCAATGTTTATTTATACAGAATATATGCTGTACATGGTTTCATGATTTTGATACGGTTAAAAGCCGTATCTAATTCATTGATAGCATCGTAGGAATAAGGCATTAGATACGGCTATAAGCCGTGTCAGTATATTAGCTTAATACAGTTTAAATCCGTATCAATATAGGAATTTGATACGGCTTAAATGCGCATCAATATAGAAATTTAATATGGCTTAAAGCCATATCAATCTACCAATTTTGATATGCCTATAAGCTGTATCAAACTACGAATTTTGATATGGCTTTAAGCCGTATCAAACTACCAATTTGATACGGCTTAAATTCGTATCAATCATGAATTTGATACGGTTAAGGATGTATCTAAGCAACAAACACGCAATTATTTGATACGACCCAGAGCACTGCCTAACTGCATTAGATACGGCCAAAAGCACAAATTAATTTGCATATATGGTGTAGTGATCACTGGTGACTTGAATGCAGAGAACAGCTGCTTGGTGTACTAAGAATTTGAAAAGAAAATATTAAGTTAAACAAGAATAATCAGAGATGTTTATTATAGTTGAATTTTTGTTTTAAAATAACTTGAATAACTCGGTAACTTTTGCCTTATAATGACGCAAACAGGTGATAGTGTGTTTCTATATAAATGAAGTAACTTTTTTGTTTTTCAATCAGTTTACCTTATGATTGTTTTTTTTTGAAAAATAAACAATAATAGGATTGCTCAATTCAAATCAGAACTAGTTTGCAAGATCTGTATACAAAAGTGAGATGTTTTCCAAGAGAAAAGCTGGTAAGACTAGGCTTTATAGGCGAACCCGACGTATTCAGATTAATGAGCCCAAGAATCTCGAATCACTGCCTCATGATCTAGTGGTAGTCTCAATACTTGCTACTTTTATTGTATTTTGATTATTTAATAAACTTGATTGATTGCACTTAAATTTTTATGTATGCATTATGTACAGGTTCAAGTGATCAGTAAAGTAAACTTCTTTTGCTTCCCCTAAAACAAAAATCTCATCTACTGTGAAAACACTAGATGCACCAAACCAAGATAGAGTTTCTTTATGGTACCTTAAGTTTTGTAAATGTTTCAAGAGCAGAGTTCGTAGAATAAAATTTGATAATGTGTTGTTGAACTTACCGATATATCAGAAATTTACATTTTTTCCATAACTTTATAGATTAGTTCTATTTGGTATATATCAAACTTGTGCTTAGGAAAAATGAATTTTGCTGTTTTGTAGATGCATTTATGTAATAAAATGTTTATGCTATAGAAAAATAAAGTTTGTGTTGTAGATGTTTTTTCCCTTAAATTATACATTGTTGTCTTGGTTCATCTATAAATGTTATCTTAGTTTTGGTAGTTATGTCTGTGTGTTTTGCTGTTGAGTTTGTTTTGACCATTTTACAACTTTGCTTCTGTAAGAAAAATAGCAGTGGTCGGTCCTTTTTTCAAATATCAATTTGACTTCAAGGTGTTTGTAACATAACATGAATAAGGGATAAGAGCAGTAGAAACATATATGCCGGTTAAACGTAGTAGTTAAAGATTAGTTTTGAGCATCAGCCAGTTAAACATATATGTGTGTTATTTTGTTTCTCAATCGATTGTATTATGATTGTTTAAAAACAAAACAAAAATAATAAGACAACCCAATTCAAGTCAGAACTAGTTTGCAAGAGCCACATTTTTTTTAACAAAATAAAATAAATATATAACAATAAGGAGAATCTAACTATTCTCCAACGGCTCGCAAAAACAGATTATGTAGAAATGGCTACATAATATGTGCACACACATAAACAAGAACAGATAAAAAACCAACAGGAACAACAGATACTGCCAATAAATACAAACAAGACAAGACCAAAAGGATATCCGAGAACAAGCGGACTCTCAGTAGTCACAAGCCAAGGCTGATGTAGACGCCAAATGAAACGACTCGAAACCCTCGCTCGGCCCAAACTGCACGAAAACACGGATTGTTTGAGAACACGACATCGGAACACAAAAAAGAGAAGTTTTCATTGTTGTTACAACAATATTACATCATAGTACAAGAATATCAGAGTGCGGAAAATATATACACAGCAGAAAAATATCAGAGATTAATAAATTACATATAGCGGGAATTTAAATACATTAAAAATAATTAGCGGAAGACATCAACTAACATAGCTGAAGGAAATACTCGGATACAAAGCATTTCATCATATAGCTCCAGCCATAATCAAGGATCCTGTTTAAGAAATATATGCAAAACCAAAACTACTAGCTGCCCGTGTAGAGAATATAAGCACCCAGAGTTTAGGTGGGAAACAATAAACTCCGAGTCAGTCATGAGACTGATATGAGAACCAAAACAGTAATTAACTTTACTTAAAGTTGGGTAAATCACGGGACCATGCCGTATGACATGGAACGGGTTTCCTCCACATGAATACCAGTTTAAAATAAAACAACGCAATGTTTTTTTGAAAAATGAAACTATTACAAGACTCAGGTACCATCACACAATGCAACACAAACTAGAGGAAAGAGTTTTATCTTATAATAGCCAAACATGCTTGGTGCATTTTAAAACAAATATTTTTGATGTTACTATAAGTGCATTGTGCATGAAACAATTTTGAATATAAATGTATGAATCATAGACGACATAGTACCCAACCCTACTATGTCACCATAATATACAACTAAAATCGTAAGATCACGTATTGGAAAATTTGTTTCAATATATGAACCAGGGAATAGGGATTTCTCCTTCCGAATTAAGGACAATCTTGCACATGCCCTGGAATCACGCGCACTTGCACTTAGGAACGGCATAGCTAGTTAGCCATCACTGATTAGGGTTTCTCCTAAACGATACGTTCCCCGGTCCTATCGGATCTAAAACCTGGTTAGTACATCGACCATCTTGGCCTGTATGTCGTCCATTAAGGGACTTTGCGGCCATATCCGAGATACCTCGCTTTCCATCATCTACATAAGTAAATATGTCTGGGCTCCATACCATGACGTCACTTCTAGCTAGAAAGAAACACATGTCCTCCCAACTGTCCCTTATCCCTTATTTGACTCATACCGTGTGAAGCTAGCGATTAACGCTATTAACAAAGCTACGTTATATTAAAGCCACACTTTGATCATCATCCACAAAACTTTTCTTTTGAACAAAAGTTTTGATCCATGCATCTCAGCATGCCACACAGTCATTACAGACCAGGCAACTAACAACTAACAATATATAACCTCTAAGCTCGTATGTCTCAGATAAGGGTGTTAAACTAAGAGAATAAATTCTTCGCCAGCAAACAAATATATATTTAGCAGACATCAATTAATACAGCTCATAATGCAATATCAAACATACAATCCATTTGCAAGTTCGTTCTGGGTCTGAATGAAACTGGAGGCACCTTATTCCTCATCCCATATGTCCAATACAGGAGAAAGGCCCTCGCATATCTGGTCGATCTCCAAGTACGTCTGGACGACCACCACTTATAACATCGTCCTGGGTGTACCTCCCAAGTGATACATCAGTAATAATCCAAACGATGTGAAGATTTCCGGTCTTCGACCACCGTATTCAAATCTTCGACTTTTAATCGTCGTATCAGTTATTCAAAATGGGTTAAACCCCGTCTTTCCGAATAACTCGTGTATCTTATAATCAAGTGATATATAAACACATCATACGCCTCATCGCAATCTAGAAAATTCTTTTATTCAAATATTCTTTACTCTAGGAAAGGTTTCCATTAATCTTATCAAAGATTATCTCTTTTAAACTTATTGTTTAATCCATTACTCAGGAATCATTTCAAAAGATTTTATAATATCTTTTCACAACTTAAACCAGATTAATGTTTATAAGACTGGCCGGGATTATCGAGTTTTACCGAAGTAATCATTCATTTTATTATCCCAATCCCAACCTATTCATCCCATGGAAAAAAACCCGGTAATACTCCATATCTAACACCGATTGGGTTATCGGTAAATTTAATTACCATTTAACATTTCAAATCTAATTAAAGATTTAACTATCGCATGGAGTAAAATTGGTGGTACTCCATTCTCGAACACTTCTCGTGTTTGGTAAATTTAATTACCCCTTTTTCATTTCAATCTAATTAATACATTTATTAAAACTCCAACTTAGTTTTAATCTCAAAAATCATTACTTAATGATAATTCAACTTGTGAAAATTAATCATGTCGTTAACTGGGTTAAAGAACAAATGTCAATTAAAACATTGTTCACAATAAACCCAAAATCCATTTTCAATTCAATTCCAATTAAATTTATTAAATTGGAAAACTTCACTAAATCTTAATTAAAAGATTTATTCTATTCTCAACTAGGTTTAAGAATGGAGTTATTGAAGACATCATTCGAGATAAACCCAAAATCCAATTTGATATTAAATACAAGGCCGAATAGAAATTATATCGGCTTATATTCAACATCAAATTCTGAAATCAACAGATATCTTATTGGGAATAATAATATCTATATCTTCCGAATTCCTCAACGATATCCGTATAATCACATAATCCAATACCGAAATATCTGAAGATAATTTCCATTCAAATACAATCCAATTTATATATCGGTAAACTCCGGTTATATTAAAACCATTTCAGTTCCTCACGTTTCTTTACCCAAGTCGGTAAACAACTTATACAGATAAAAATATCTTTCCAAAACATGGAATATTTCATCCAAAATCCTTTAAAATCATTTATTATGATTTTAAGCAATTTATTCATATTTGTAATAATATTAATAAGGCCCTTACAGTAGGTTTCCGATATTGGCCACCGAACTGCGTCCATAGTGACCTTTTCCAAAACTGTTTTGGATTTAAATTAAAATCTTATCACTGGATTTTAAAACTCTTATTATCATTTGAAATCTCTTTTCAATACGAACCCAATGGTTCTGTTCCCTAGAGAATCTAACGGTCGGATCTCCTGGTAGTGAATTCGAAGTTACAGGTTGACATTCGCGAACTATCGCTGCGCGACACATTCTATTCAAGCCCGAATCGATTTATAAATTAAAAGTAAATCAAAATTTCTTCCAAAATAATTTATAGATATAACAATTTATATTCAACTACCATTTGAAATTTCATTTCAACCATTTTCTTCAAAATCAAACATCTTCATATTAAACCGTTATGTTATCTATAATAGATAAGGTTGAGCGTTTGGTTGGTTTAGTTTATCCGATGATGAAAATTGTTAAACCAAACTAAAACTGATAAAAATGAAAACCAAACCAAACCAACCAAATAGTTTGGTTGGTTACCCGATTTAACCGAACAAAAAATATTTTAGACCTTATGTTTTTAATATTAACTAATTTTTTTAAATAAATCATAAATATATGATTTAAGTATTTTTATCTTTTATTTTTATGCTTTATAAAAGTAATTTTGACACATATACGATGAATAAAATTAACTTGGATCACAAATTTAACCTAAAATATTTATTATAATACTGATTTAAATCGATAACCAAACTAAATATTTTTCCAAACCAATTACAAACCGATCTAATTTCAAAACCTAACCAAACCGACCAAAATAAATTGGTTTGGTTGGTTTATTTGGTTTAACCAAATAATACTCACCCCTAATAGTAGATTTAGTCGATTTCTATTCAAAACGTATTTTATAAAACATTTATAATCTCGTTTAAAAACGATTTCAACTTCCCCTTCGATTTTAAATTAAAATTTAACATCACATATTATTATAATATTAAAAATTATAATATTTTCAAAATGTTAGATTTTAAAATCCAGGCTTCTCGATATCCATTATAAAAATAGATAAAATCGACTGAAAAATCTGTTTGAGTTAAAAATGTCGTTTATATACATAACTCAATTTCATATTTTGAAATTACTATTTATTTAAAAACAAACTTGAATAAGCCATGATTATATGAAAATTAATTCAAATCAATTCGTTTTCAGCTATGAATATTAATATATATTATACTCTTTGTGTCCATCCAAAATCGAACATCAAAATCAAATTTAATTCTTCACTGAAATGAGATTCATAATTTTATTTATATTGATTTCATACATCGCATGTATTCAACAATATTTATAAACAACTATTTAACATTCAATTCACATTTAGAGTGCGTCTACAACCCTATAAGCTTTAAATAATTAAATAACGCTTATAACAGTCCATCAATCAACTGATTGACATACAACTACACACAAGGGAGATGTGTGAACTAATAATTATCCCAAGACCCATGTGGGGTTTTCAACCAATAAATAATCAACTAATAAATTAATTATTCATTCCAATCAATATTACTTAAATGGGTGAACATAAACAAGTCCTTCGACTTGTAAATGGATGTTTAATCCAATATTAACTACCACAAAATATTTTAACAATGTTAGTTATTTCAATATCACATTCAAATCATATCATAGTCAATTATCCATCGTCTTTGCAAACAATTTTTGATGTGAGCTATCATATACAATATAACAATTTGTAATAATTAACCAGATAAAAACCAGTACAGCCAATCAATATATATATATGTATATATATACTGTTATGAAATAGAATAACTATACATATTAGTTGAGTGAGAGAGTTCTCACATTGATCGGTTCGAAATCATTATAAACGACTGTTTTAATTAAATTAAACTAGACGTTTAATTTAACCAAAAACTGTAACTAGCTCCATTACTGTCCAAATTGGTTCATTGCATAGATCATCAAGAAGATTCCAATGCACATGGGTTTACGCGATTCTGTTTTCATTTGCAAAAGAAATTTAAACTTTAATAACATAAATTAGGATAGTTAAATAATTAATTTAATTAAAATTTTCTTAACCCTTCTTCTTTGAGTAACTCACGACCTCGAGCCCGTAACCCTCGTTCGAATCGAGCCCTCGATCCCCCAACACCGCACGTCGACCGGAACCCCATCAGAACATCTCTCCTCGACTGCCTTACTCCGCTCCACCACCACTGTGAACGACCACCAACTTGAAAACTTCCTCATCCTTGAAAACGCATGTGAATGGAGATCGTTTTGGCACTGAAATATCACCACTCATCACACTAAAAACGATCTCCTTCGTTGTTGAGGGGAACTATTTTAATGTTGACGATTTCATGAGTCAATAAACCGATTTCGAGAAAGAAGGAAAGAAAGATTTGATGTTTTCAACCATTGATTTCAATAAGTGGCGGATGGGTTAGAACGTTAGGGTTAAACGTGTATACATATACATACACACACACACACATATATATATATATATTATATATAATATATTATTTTATTTTAACGTTCCTTCTTGGCGAAGTTTTGCATCCATACACCAAATGAACCCCAACGACTTTCGCCTCTAACCAAATACCCTCATTTCGAAAAATGGGATATGTTTCGTCAGCAAATTCGATCGTTTTAATTTGTTTTTATCAAAATTAAAATATAAATCAATATAATGTTCAATATTGAATTTGAATGTACGTTTTAATTTACCACTGCCACATACTGACTCCAAATATTATTAATTTTGATGTCTAGCTATGTTTACAATTACGGTTCCAACAAAATTTATTTCGTCGAATTTGGAGACCATTTGAAAAATGTCCATAATTCTACCTTATTGAATTTTAACTGAATTTGAACTCGCGTCTATTTTTACCACGTTTACATACAAATTCCCATCGACCTAAAATTTTAAACCTGACAATAATTTGATGTTCCATATCCAACAAAATTAGTTTCATCGAAAACGGAAGTCGTTTGCAAAATGGCCATAATTAAGGGCTTAAATAATATTAAAATATTAATAAATTCCTCAGCGATTATTTAAAATTTTGACTTGGACATATCTAATCTTAAATTTTCAATTCATTAGAAAAATATTACTAAATAGATTCTAACATTTCTAGTTTGAAATCCGTCTTATTTTGAATTCTGTACATTCATTTAAAGTTCAAAACTAAAATTTCAAACTACCGCGACGTTACGAGTTCGTTTCAACTAAATTTTAGATTCTTATATTCAAACTTCGTTTTAAAATAAATTTCAAGTCGTTAATTATCAAAATAGATCATTTAAATATTTAAAATCCATAAAAATCAATTAAAAATAAATTTTAAATTGGTTCCAAAAATCAGGGTTGTTACAATTTCCACCACTTATAAACTTTTCGTCCCCGAAAAGGAAGGCAGAATCGATGGTCGTTTACTTAACTAACTCAACCTTCATTCTAACTCAAGTTCTTCAACTTTTCAGTTTTTAAGAACTTTCCAATTTCTCGAAATTTGGCTTACGCCTTAAATTTTCAAAAAAATTCGCCATAACCTCCTTTGTACGCGTTAATCGGTACAACAACAACTTGCTTCTCTGGGCTCTCATCAATCAAAAAGAAAATAAAAAATCTAACCGTCTTGCCAATCGGCTCATAAAATCATCAAACACAATCAAAACAGTAAATATGTACCTTTTTGTTGGGCATGCAATTTTATTCCTCTTCTTGGCTTCAATTCATTAATTTGTCCAATCATACATACATATAAATATATATATTCAATTCCGACTAATTTCCAAATTAATCAAACATTAAATTTGATTTGGCTCAATTTTTCTTTTATACTCATATTGGTTTATTATTCCAATTTTTTTTTAGTTAAAGTAATTAGCACACATCACAACCAACAATCAATTGGTTAATTAATTTTCCAAATATATATATATATATATCTTGTATATACTTAAAATCAGATTTTCAATGCCAAATCACAAACATTAAACTCTAACTAAGTTCTTGGTTCACATCAGTCAACTGGAATCATATAGACATCCCACTTTCGAAACTGGAAAATAAACTATTGATGCTGCGCAGTCATTAATAAAATCATCCCTAGGTGACTAAAGTGAAAATCTATTTCTACCCAGTATTTCCGAGACATCGTATACACGTGGATCAGACATATTAGGGTGATCGTCCATGTAGATTGGGGTTGCTTATAAAGCGTCTAAATGGATATACTCGGACTCATTCTCATTATAAATAGCTTTTAGTTGGAACTTGGGGTATCAGGTCCCTATACAATGATCATATCCTTCCATAGGAGTTAATGTTTCTGATTAAAGTCGTCAATAGTTGGTTTTCAGGCGAGTTTTAGAGGTTTCGGGCATCTTAAGCGACCTTCAATGAATTTTCAGGTTTCAGGCCTAGATCCCTTCATATAGATTCTAGTTATCTTAATCCATTTACTAGGTCCTTCCGAAGATGGCTAAAGTTACTCTATTTGTTATCTCTATCGGAACATTAAGAGCTCAAAGTTAAAAACTTATAGCATAATAACATAGTATTTCAATAATATCTTTATATTACCTTAGTTAACGTTAAATTCTTCTTTATTAATAGTTTTCAATAGTGCACAGACTAGAAGCTATCAATTCCCGAAAACCACAAATTGACTTAGGAATTAGGGTTTACAACTCAGAATTTTAGAGATAAGCGAGAGAATGAAAAATCTGATCCTGATTCTTGACCCATAAGGTCGTATTTGTATGTTCGGGTTGAATTCCTCTCCATCTTCGAACCTTCACCTTGATACTTTCGTCGAACCTGATCCAAAGGATGAATAGAAGTGGTTTTAATAATATGCAGCTTGTGCTTCCGATGCGGCATAGACCGAAAGTGAATAGCTTAGATTGAAAGTAACTCCTTTTGAGTGTTTATTGATAGTAACTCATTATGAAGACTTCAGATCTGCTGAGGGAGAATCTCCGAACGAAAGACTTAATGCTTTTATTAAGAAAATTGCTTCCAATTTTTTCTCATTTTAGGGACTCTGAAGGGATGGTTCACCTTCTATGGTAGGAATTTCCTTGAGGATCATATGGTTGGAATATCCGCTTCGTATGAATTAAAAGGCCCGTTTTGTTTCGACAACAATGATACATCTCCACTTTGGCTTATTTGTTGATTGTTGTTTTGGAAGAAATTCCCTTTAGCTTTATCGAAGAGGTTTTCTTTTGTCAAAATGGGTCTTTGCTCTTTTAACTTTCCTATGGATGTAGTTCTCAATGAACTGCAAGTTCCTTATCCTTGACATCCCTTCATGCTGTTTTTGGCTTTTATCGTTGTTGCATTTATTTTAGTGCTAACATTTTCTCCCCGTTAATGAGGGGTGCTCTTGACCTATCATGTTAGCAATCTAGCTAGCAAATTCTTTGGATGTCTATTCAACTTCTCGTCTTTTGGTATTCTAATCTATCCGGTCAGGTCTAATCTGGCGAACGCCCTTACTTTGATTTTTCGCTATAAATAGCTTACCGTTTTCTTCTTCCCCATTTACCTACATTTGAAAAGAAGCATCGAGCGCAAGAATCAAGGCTTTCAAAAACTTTCGATCATCCTAATTCACTCTAATTACAATTAAGACAAGAATTTTCTTTACATTTCAAACTCGATCTCAAAATCAATTTCAGGTTCTTTGTTTCTAGGGTTTTTTGCATTTATCAAATTTATTTTGAAATCGATTTGATTTCTATAGATTTGGAAACTGACCATGGATTTACTAAGTGTTCGTTCACCTAGTTGAGGTTGAGTTTGATATTGGATTTTGACCTAATTTCACCTAAAATTTGAATTCTTTCCGTTTACTGGAGCGATTTTTGGGATTGAAACACGATTCGTTCAATTTCAACTTGACATGACATTCTGTAACACCCCATAATTTTAAGGAACGTTAAAAAACTTAAGAATTCTTAATTAAATAATGGGAATTAAGTAAAACGGACTATGCCATTGCGTTCGTCTCGAAATTCTGCTTAAGATAGACTTTGAGTTTGCATTAAACAGACATCGTATGAATAAGATATTAAGGTTTGAAGTTTGTATACGTATAAGGGAGATATATATAAACAAAATAAGTCCAGAATTTCAAAACAGTTCAAAATCGAATCGGGAAAGGGACGCCGGATTGAGACCCGTTGTGGGTCGACCCACGCCCCGGGGTGTCGACCTATGGGTCGACACAATCAAGGGGGTGTCGACCCTAGGGTCGACACAGGGGTCGACCCACCCCAAATCTGCCCCGGTTCTTTTCCTGAACCTGGACTTGTTTCTGAACGAGATTCGCTAGCTGGAGGCTATATATAGGACTACATTTTTTTTATTTACCTAAAACAATGGAGACAACGAGATGCTACCCCTGCTTGGATTGAATTAGCCTATTTTTCTTCAACAATAGCATATACATATACAAGAATCTCTGTTGCAACTTCAACATATCATTCTCTGTTCTTTAGAACCAGTCTCTATGAGTTTATGTTGCTTTTAGATATAAACATTTAACAAATAATCCTGACATGTTTATAAATCTGGATCTAAAATCTATGTCTGTTAAGAATCCGTTTTATCCCTAATCAGTCCTGCTACTACATGTACACCTGATCTACTATTCAGTTCTTATATGCCTATTTCTGCTATCATACGCCTATTCTATTATTATGCCTGTTTATGTTCTTCTTGCTCTCTCTCATTCCTTTTATATTTTTATAGCTAGGCTACCTTCGAGCCTAGGCCGATATCGCTGAAATATGCATACGAATGAAATTGGGTTAAATTGGGAATGATTGGGAAGGATAATTAAACGGCATAACTTGTACTATGAATCATGACTGGGATTTGGGGGCATAAAGATTACCGTGAAACATGACTAAAATTTAGGGCATATCTTAGACTGTGAATTATGACTTGAGATTTGGGGCATATAAACTTGCATGCTTAATTTAAGATTAAGCGAAACGTGTAAATGGAATTGTAAAACATGTTGGGGGTTATGCATATCCGTTAACCTGTAATACTTAACCTGTTTAATCCATGGGGGAGGGTTATATATATACATAAACTCATTAATCTGTGGCTTGTTTAATATGTAGTTGGGTTTATGTAAACATGTTGAATTTGTGGGGTTAAGTAAATGTATTAAATCAATGGGGGGTTAAACGAACCCGTTAAACTTAACCTGTGGAAATCCTAGTTGGTTGGGGATACAAGCCTAAGGGGTGGCTTGTGTCATCTGTTGTGTGGGACCCATATTAGTCAGTAACCCATTCTGGTATTAAAGAGTGGGGACCCTACACTAGGTAGGGTCAGGGGCACGCTTACTGAGTTAATTATAAGAGGTTCATTTGGGGAAATTTGTTCTGATGGCGCGTTCCAGCGGAGTCATGTGTGTGCATGTGTCCGGCTTGCTTGGGAAAATAAGCTGCTATAGCACTTGTAAATACGTCTATGTCTTTCTGGTGGTTGCCGCTTTAGGAAGTAATACACCCTACTATGGGGCAGACACAGGATATTTACGTGGTAGGGAGCCAATCGCCGGGGGCAGTAATTAGGGTACATCTAGTCTTGTTTAGGTACCTGTTATTTCTGTTTGGGGGCAATACCCGTTATTTCTGGTTAGGTACCTGTTATATCTATTTTGGATAAAACACGTTACTAGAAGTACGCCTAAGTCAACCATTTATGTTTCAGCTGCGTTAATTCTATTTCCGTTAAGTAATTGAAAAACACTTGATGCAATATACCACTACTAGTGCAGAGAAAAGTAATTGAGAAGCATAGTTTGTTATATTTATCCTATCCATCCAGTTCATACCTGTTATTTACTACTGTTATCTCTCATCCAGCTTATTTACTATCATGATGCTTTTACTTATTTATATGCTAAAAGTAACTGGACTCGCCAAACTTTATGTATAACCCGTTTTGTTTCCTTTTCTCTCCCTTCCTTCCCCTTAGGTTTTCAGGGTGGGAACGCTCAGGCTTGATTAGGGCTCCCTCTCTCCTATTTCTGCTTGGATTTGGATTTGCTTCGATGTATCGCTTTGACTACTTGTCTACTTGTTTATGGCTACTTACGGGGATTATGATTTTTCAGTTCTATACTCTGATGGTTTTTAGTGCAAGACAGATGTTTTATTTGATGTATTTTATTCCTGTACTTTAGTCTGATGTTTTAACTGGATTTTGGACCATGAAGTTTTCTGTTGGAAAACAAAGTTTTAAATTCCGCTGCTATTTTATATATCTGTCTTGTGATGTTCTTTTTCTGTTTACCTATAACGCTTCACTAACTTAATGCATTCTGCTAAAGTGTGACATTAACGGACGTGGGGTGTCACATTTGGTATCAAAGCCGAGGGTTACAAGATCGGGTAAAAGGTTTTGAAAATTGTTTTCAAAAGGTTTCAAAAAGAAAATATTTTCAAAGAAAAGTCTGTTTTTTAAAAAACATATTCCCCTAGCCATATAAAATATCTTTCGATTCTTTGTTTGAATCCCTTTTCCTTTTCTTTTCAACATGTCTGGGGAACCGAATATTCCCGAGGGCGTTCAGATACCAGCTTAGTTTCGTAGATATCTTGATGTTACGGCACCTGCCGGAGGCCAAGTAGACGCCCCTCCCCCATCTGCAGTCGTTATTCCTCCTCCTCCGCGAGCGTATAATTTCTCTAAGATATACAAGGATTTCAGTGCTATGGGAGGGAATCCATTCCGAGGAACTGAGAACTTTGTGGAAGCACGAAATTGGCTTAAAGAGATAGAGGATTTGTTTGGGATTTTCGAAGTTGACGACCGTAGTAAGATTCAGTTGGCCGCATGGCAGCTGAAGGATGAGGCCTCATTCTGGTGGGAAGTGACGCAAGAAGGGTTTCCAGTTGAGACTTGGGATGATTTCCGACAGAGGTTCGAGACGAAGTTTCTTTCTCAGGTAGAATAGAGTATGCAGACGGAGAGGTTTCCGACACTTAAGCAAGGAAGCATATCTGTCAAAGAGTATGCCAACAAGTCCAACCAGTTGGCAAGGTTTGGTCTGGAGCTTGTGAATACCCCGCACAAGAAAGCTTTAAGATTTGCAAGAAGATTGAATCCATCCCTTCAAGCAATGGCGTTATCTCACATTCCGATAGGGGCTACTTTTGATAGACTGGTTGATATGGCATTAATGCACAAATATGAAAAAGAGGAGAAAAAGGAGGCTAAGACCGATGAGACACAAAATAAGAAAGTGTGGTCCAAGAAAGAACAACAAAAGAAGGGCAGAAAGAACAACACAAGAAGTGCAGAAAGAACGACAAAGCTCAAAGAAAGAAGAAATGTCATGGTTATGGGAGCTTGGTTCATTTGGTCAAAGATTGCAAAAAGAGGAAGAATGCTTGTTACAGATGTGGCGAAACTGGACATTATTCTAGGGAGTGCCCAAAGAAGCAAGGACAGGGCCAAAGAGCAGGATCTTCTGGAGGGCAGGTGCTTTCTCTTGAGGTCAATGTACTGGATAGTGGTAGGAAATTTTCTGTGGAAGGTTTGATTTCTCTTTCTAATCATCCTATTATGACTCTTTTTGATTCTGCGCTTCGTATTCTTTTATATCTGATTCTTTGGTTAAGTCTCTACACCTTAGTACTAGTATGGTTTCAGATCCCATTGTTGTCTCAAACCCCATTGGGGGCATGGCTCATCTGTCTATGATTTGTC
This sequence comes from Allium sativum, assembly GCA_030737875.1. Classification (NCBI taxonomy): domain Eukaryota; kingdom Viridiplantae; phylum Streptophyta; class Magnoliopsida; order Asparagales; family Amaryllidaceae; genus Allium; species Allium sativum. The sequence goes on along the minus strand of CM060924.1, from coordinate 734,525,936 downwards.
GGGGTTTGAGGATATCTGTGTTTGGCATCGAGTTTGAGTGCGACGCATATGTGCTTGGTTTTATGGTCTGATTCTAGAATGGGTTGGCTAGTCATGTGCCATTCTGAACTATGAGAGGAGGGTCATTAGACTTTTGACTTGCCATGAGAGGACTCTTGAGATTTCCTGTGACCCAAAGGGATCTGTCATGCTTAGTTTCCTAGAATCACTTAATGCTTCTATCGATGATCTGCGATCTATACCTGTTGTCTGTGAGCATTCATATGTTTTTGAGGAGGTTAGGGGCTTACCTCCGAGGTGCGAGATTGATTTCCGGATATACATAGTGGATAATGCGAAGCCAGTCGCATTGCATGTGAGCCACATGGCTCCTAGGGAAAGGAGGGATCTTAGCAAGCAAGTAGGGAAGCTACTTGAGAGGGGGTTTATTAGGCGAAGTATATCAGAAGGGGGTGCTCCGGTCGTCTTTGCAACAAAGGCGGATGGCTCGCTTCGCTTGTGTGTGGATTACAAGAAGTTGAATAAGCTCACTAAGAAAAATTGGCACCCACTTCCGAGGATTAATGATATGTTTAACCTGCTTATTGGTGCATCTGTTTTCTCTCAGTTAGACTTGGCCATGGGGTTTCATCAGTTAAGGGTGGTCGAGGACAGTATAGACAAGACCGCTTCCAGAAGTCCATATGGTTTCTTTGAGTGGCTAGTCATGCCTTTTGGGTTGACGAACGCACCCGCATATTTTGTGGATCTGATGAGTAGGGAGTTCTGGGAGTTTCTAAATAAGTTCATTGTGGTATTTGTGGATGACATTCTGATCCTCTCGAAGAGCGAGGAAGAGTATGTCCTACATTTAGGGGAGGTTTTGAGGACTCTCCGAGCGCACCAGCTTAAGGCGAAATTCTCTAATTATCACTTTTGGAGAGAGGAAGTAAGATTTCTAAGGCATGTGATCTCCAAGGAAGGGATAGCGGTGGCTCTCGCGAAGGTAGTTGCAGTTCAAGACTAGAAGTCCCAAAGAATGAAACAAAGGTGAGGAGTTTTCTCGGTTTAGCGGGCTATTATAGGAAGTTTATCAAGGATTTCGCAAAGATATCAAGCCCACTCACCAGATCGACGAAGAAGAATCTGACCTTTTCTTAGGGCATTGACTATGAAGATGCTTTTCAGCGGTTAAAGAGGGCTCTGACAACAACCCTAGTCTTGATTTTGTCTGATGGGAATAAAGTGTTCACAGTGTACACTGATGCTTGTGGTACAGGATTTGATGTCGTCTTGATGCAAGAGGGAAGGGTAGTATGTCACGGTGGTTGACAATTGAGAGTTCATGAGAAGAACTACCCTACCCATGATTTGGAGTTGATTGCTATAGTATTCACGCTTAAGACTTGGCGACATTATCTCCTTGGAGTGAGGTTCGAGTTATACACGGATCATAAATCTCTCAAGTATCTGTTCTCGTAGAGGGATGTCAACTTGAGACAGCAGAGGTGGATGGAGTTCCTAACGTCCTATGATTTTGAGATTTCTTATACCTCTGGCAATGGTAATGTAGTGGCGGACGCATTGATTAGGCAGAGGATAAATTTGAGTCCTCTATTTGTAGAGAGGCGAAGCTTGGAGTACATATCGAACTTCGATTTTAGGCCATCTACAGATTTTATACCTGGCTTGTTGGCATCCTTAGAGGTGCGACCTCCTCTTATGGATCAGGTAGGATCTTCCCAGCGTGAGGACCCACAGATAGCAGACATCTTAGATAGGCTAAGTAGAGGGGAGACTTCTAGTCACCACAGTAGATATTCCATGGATGATAGAGGATGGTTACGGCGGGATGAGAGACTTTGTGTACCCCAAGTTGGGAGTCTGTCGAAGACAGTCCTTGAGGAAGCCTATTGTTCTAGGATGACTATTCATCCGGGCAGTAATAAGATGCATAGATATATGAAGAGGGTTTTATTTTGGGCTGGGATGAAGAAAGATGTAGTGGAGTTTGTCTCTCAATGTTTAGTATGCCAGCAAATTAAAGCAAAGAAGAGGAAACCTGGTTGGTTGCTTCATCCTTTGGAGGCCCCACAGTGGAAGTGGGAGAGCGTTTTTATGGATTTCATCGATGGTTTGCCTAGATCGAAGAAGGGAAACACCAGTATTTGGGTTATAGTGGACATGCTTACTAAGAGCGCTCATTTTATTCCTGTTAAGAGCAAGAGAATGACAACATGGTTGGCATCAATTTATCTTTGTGAGATGTTCCGTTTACATGGAGTGCCTTCTAGCATAGTAAGCGATTGTGACCCCATCTTCGCTAATGAGTTCTGGAAGAGCCTGCAAGAGGCATTAGGTACACAGTTATGTTTGATCACCACATATCACCCCCAGATTGATGGGCAGACTGAGAGGGTGAACAGAATTCTTGAGGATCTTTTGAGGCTGTGTATCCTAGACTTCGGAGGGACTCGGAGGAGCATCTTCTGTTGGTAGAGTTCGCCTACAACAACAGTTATCAGGCTAGTATTGGCATGGCACCCTTCGAGGCATTTTATTGATGACCTTGTAGATCACTGAATTATTGGTAGGAGTCCACAGAGAGGCTTCTACTTGGACATGAGATGATTAGAGAAACTTCAAAAAAGATTGATCTTATCCATAGAAGCATGAAGGCAGCTCAAGAAAGGCAAAACTCCTACGCAGATAAGAGAAGGACGGATATTGAGTTTGAGGTGGGAGATATGGTTTTCATCAAAGTATCACCTCTAAGGAATGTGTTTCGCTTTGGATCTGTAGGGAAATTGGACTCAAGGTTCGTAGGGCCATTTCCCATAGTAGAGAGGATAGGTCAAATGGCCTATAGAGTAAAGCTGCCAGAGATATTGGCGGGTGTTCATGATATTTTCCACGTTTCTCATTTGTGGAAATGTCTGCACGATACAACAAAGGTTGTTGAGTTGAGCATACTTGAGGAAGTAGAGGTAGAATGGAAGGGGACAGTTAGACGAGTTCCTACCCGTATACTGTAACAACCCGGAAAATCTGGGCCAGATTAAAAATTTTATTTTGGTTATTTTAATGAATTTTGAATATTTAAAATAGATTATTTTAAATAATAATGACGGAAAATTTATTATCGACGAAGTTAAAACGAATAAATTTATTTTAATTATATAACGAGCCTGAAATGGTCCTGCGGTTCGAAATTTCGATTTCGAATTTCAAATGAATATACAGAATTCGTTTTAAGTCAGAATTGAACGAAACGAAAAATATCTAAATCTGTTTAATCATATCTTTCCAACAAAGCCAAGAAACTGAGATTTCGTTTTAGAAGTTGAAAGATATGTCCAGTTTAAAATTCAGAAAAGACGCTGTGGAATTTATATATATTTTAATATATATATATAAAGGCCCTCAGAAATAGAAATTTTGCAAAGACCTCGATTTTTGACGAAACCACTTCTGTTGGATCCGGGATGTCAGATTATTGCTAGATTTCAAAATTCATAATTTTCTGAATCAATATGTGAGCGTAGCGGAGTTAAACGTGTTTTAACTGTTTTAATTAAATTCGGGTCGACCAGAAAATGGCCATTTTTCAAACGGTTTCAGAATTTGACGAAATTAGTTTTGTTAGGACCGTATCGTCAATACGAAGCTAGAAATAATTTTTCTGGGATTTTTCGGGTCCGTATGTGGTCCCGGTAAATGAAAATGTGCGTTTAAATTGAATATATAAAGAATTATACTTTAAATTCAACGGAAACTGATTCAAACAGTCGAATTGGCCTATGGTACATATCGCATTGTGTTCGGAATGGGAGTAAAACGCTAGGGACGACAATCGGTGGGTTCGATTTCGAGTTGAAAATAAAAAGTTGCTTTTAAGGAATTTAAAATAATTAAATAATATAATTTCCCTTTTCCCCTCACTTAGTCAACGAAGCCCCCTTCCTATTCAAACCTGATTCAGTTAAATAAAAAAAACCTAAATCCTTCTCGTCGATGCCAGTGCCCGATCGCGCCCCTCCCATCGCGGCAGCGCCGCCGGCGGCCCACCACCAAGTCCTCCCTCTCCTCCTTCTTCCCTCCTCTTCCTCTTCTATCTCTGTCGACCCCCCTGTATCGCGAGCTACGAGACCACCCAGCCGCACCCAATCTGTCGCCCCAGTCCTCACAACCGGAGCGCCACCTGAGGTCCGCCGAAACCAGCGAGCGCCTCCCAACCCGAGCCCCTCCGCCTGCAGCTCCTCCTCCAGCGAGTGCAGTAGCCCCCATCGCTATAGAAACCTTGTAAGTTTCTGATTTTAATATAAACTCTATTGTTTTGTTTGCATATATGAACATCGAATTTATTTTCTGATTTTTATATATGAAAGTATGTTAAAGAATTAATTTTTAAAAATAGAAAAGACTATATTTTTATATAGGAAATAGCGAAGGAAAAAAATCCGATTTTTATAGATTTGAATAGCGAAGAAAAAGTCCGATTTTTATACATTTGAACATTGATTAAAAATCTGAAAATAAAGTATGAACTCGAATTGTTTTAAAGTATGAACTTGAATTGTTTTAAAATATACAGAGCAGTATAAAAATATGATTTTTATATTAGAGAGGTAATAAAAATATGATTTTTATATTAGAGAGGTAATAAAAATATGATTTTTATATAGTACCGATAATAAAAATACAATTTTTATATATGTAGCATAATAAAAATATAATTTTTATCATACGAGAAGTGAAATAAAAATATAATCTTTACAGTGTAAGAAGTGAAATAAAAATATGAACTTTATTTTTATTATGAAGTAATGAGGATAAAGATATTATTTTTATATATATAGCAAAATAAAAATCCGATTTTTATTATATATACAGTGGAATAAAAAGGTGATTTTTATATATGTAGTGAATACGGGCAATGAAAGTGACAAAGGGCTAGTGGCGAAGATTTCCTACATAAGAAGAGTCGCGGTGAATGGATTTAGCTTTGGTGAGAACTTCTCACTTTAAATTTCTTTTTCCTAGTTAGAAATATATACTACGATGCAGACGGTGTTTAGTAGCACCCGACACCACTATCCATAGACCATGGACTTGTTTGTTTGGTTACATAGATTGGTTAGATTATTTGAGTTGAATTTGATTGTTTGGTGAAATGGAAATTGTTTTGATTGATATGTGTATGGCGTGGGCCATTACTAGACCGGGGATAAGGCTAGGCCTTGTCCCGTTTCTAGTATCGTGCTGTTATGCCACAGAAATTTTCTAAAATATGTTAGAAAAATAAAAATATCATTTTTATTGTGTAAATGAACTGAATAAAAATTCATGTGTTAAAATAAAATATTTTATCGTTAAAAATATAATTTTTAACGTGGAAGTGAATAAAATAAAATATTCATTTACAAACCAGCCGGTTTGTTTATGTACACTGATTTGACTGATCTTGATTGGAACGATAAATTTTACACGTCGCCCAACTGCACAAATAAAATCTGTGTTTGTTGATGTGAAACCCCACACGGGTATTGGGATGTGCACTAGTCCCAATAATTAATTGTATGTCGATCGATAGGTTGACAGACAGTTGTGTTGTGCACTTTGGATGATGGTTGATTATTCATCGTGGCTGTTATATACATGTGTTGTATGGAATCCATATAATTAACATTATATGGTAATTGATTAGGCCTCATTCCAATTTAGAAAATAAAGAATATTGAGAAATATATATTCATGTGTTGAAATAAAATATATATTCAAGTGTTGAAAATAAAATATATATTCAAGTGTTGAAAATAAAAAATATATTCAGGTGTTGAAAGAAATATATATTCATGTGTTGAAGTAAAATATATGCTCATATGTTGACGGTACTCATTTGTTGAGATTAGTCATGTGTTGAAATAAAATTTACATATTCTGTAACAACCCGTATTTTGAATAACATGTTATAACATAAATCAAGGCAGAATTAAATGATAAAATCTGAATCAAGGGAAACGGGCTGTGCCATTGCATTCGTCTCGGAAAAATACGCGAAATAGAGTCTGAGTTTTCGAAAATCGGAGTCCGTGTGACCAAGTTATGGTCCGTCAAAGTTTTCAGAATTTTCAAAGTTCAAAACAGATTTGAATTCAAAAAGTTAACCCAGGCCAAGGGGTGTCGACTGCCAAGTCGACACCACCCCCACCCATGTCGACTGCCCAGTCGACATGGGTGTCGACACAGGTGGCTGGGCCAGTTTGGCCTGGTGCACTTGACTTGCTCCCCAAGACATGCTTTGAGTCTGATCTGTTGGCTTGTGACGAATTTTGATGGCTAGGATCTGAACTGGGGTTAATCCTATGGCTAAAACTAATCCTAATCTCTATAAAAAGACCCCTAACCTAACCTAACCCTAAACACTCATAAATCAATCCTATAACTAGGTTATGCCAAAATGTTTCCTAAGCATGGCCTCCACCCTCTTGTCATAATCTCCATCTTCACTCATATGAGAGCTTCTAAGCCTGTTTGAGAGTTTCTAAGTTTGATTCAAGCCAAAGTTGCAACCTTTCTTCTCCAAAGCAAGGATCTTTCTTCATATTTTTCTGAAGGGTTTTATTTGGAGCTTGTCATTTGGGGTTTTAGTGATTGCTAGTGGCTTCATCTCAATCTTATTTTATTTTGATTAGTCTTCATAGCATTATAAGCCCTATTCTACTCATAGATTCTAACTATGAAGTTAAATGTTACATGTTGCAAGTTTGAGTTTGGGCTTAAGTATGATTCATGCCTTGAAACTATCATGTTATGTCTAAATTTATCCTATGCAAGTTTGTAGAGTTGTCAACTTGATCTTGTGGGCTAAAAGCTATAAGCTTTATGTTGAAATGTTGCATTATGTAAAATGAGAACTCTCATAACCTTTATGTTAACTTGCATATGACGTTATATGCGAACTTCTAGTCATCATGCTATGTCATCTATGACCATGTTTCACCTATTTGCTAAGTTTGAATGTTATGCATGTTTTGAGGCTTATAACCCTTATGCAAGTTTCATGAACACATTTATGCCTCATTTGCCACCATGTTTAACTTGTGGCCAACCTTATTACCTTATGCCCTTTTGTCATGTTTTGCCAAGTTACCTCTTTTGATCTATGCTATGTTATGCGAAACGTACATGCGATGGGGATGCGTTGGGTTTGGGTAATAATAATAATGACATGAAAACATGGTTTTAAAATATGACATGAACATTGACTTGTAATTATATTTGTAAACATAATGATGGACATGACTTTTAGAAAACATGAGAATGGCCAACTCGAGGTTGGGTTGAGTTTGTAGCATAAATCTACCCGGACCCGCCCGGCCTAACTAGTAGCTACAAATAATAGGACCCAATGTGAGTAGTTGGTCATGCTGTGCTAAAACCCGAGGTTAGACTAAGTTGTGGTGTAAAGCTACCCGGACCCGCCCGGCTTAATTAGTAACCACAACAATGTCTAATGTGAGAGGTTAAGGTGCATTAAGTTAACTAATGACACATGATAGGGTTAAGTCATGGACCACTTGATACTTAACCAATATGAACACGATGGGTTGGTAGGGTTAAGTCATGAACCGTAGGTACACTTAACCAACTTGATGCTTGATTGGATCGGGTTAACCACATTTAACCCGTTAGGAAACCCTAGTTGCGTGGTCCTTTTCAGCAGTAACCCTCCTGGTAGTATCATGATACCCTAGGGACTAGGCTAGGGTGGGGCACGATTACTGGGCTGACATGTAAGCAAGCGACCAAAACGACGGCTGAGTAGGTGCGCCGGTGTAGGTTCAAACGGACTATGGTCGTGCACACATTTCGGAGTTGAAAAAGCAGACACGGGCACCGGTAGGTTTAGACTGTGCATGCTTGATTTGTGTCCGTGGTTGGCACCCTAGGACTTGATACACCCTAGGGTGGACCTAGCACAGTTTGACTACATTTCATGATTGGGCCGTATGACACCGACACTTGACGAATTAGGCTTATAGGGAGCCGATCGACTAGACCGTGTAGTGGACCTTGATTTGGGTCACCTCATGATATTGGGCCAAGATTGGGCCAAGGGATCACTTCTTGTTTATATTTGACATGGGTTGGAATACTAGTACACTTGGTGCAACATTTAACCTTGTATATGCGATGCCGCACTTGATCTATCATGTTAACTATTCATCATGCCAGTTTTGTTACCATGCTTACGTTTCATCTCAGTTTCTCATGTCCAGTTAACTTTATTAGTTTTTATACTAATAGTAGGTAGGACTTACCAGTCTTTATGACTGACCTATTTTCCTTTTGCTTCTTTTCTTACGTTTCCCCCCCCAGGTTCTCAGGGAGGGAACGCTACTGCTTAGCTTGGATCTTTTGCCGCTTTTGCTGGATTAGCTCATGTACGGTTTGGACATTGAGCTTGCTATGGTTTACCATGTCATTTTGGGGATAGTACTTTATGTTATTTCCAGTTTTTCAGTATTATGTTTCTAGACTTTGTTTTGTTGGAAAAATAATGACCAAGTACTTTGATGTAACTTGACTATGGTTTTGGAAATGGTATTTTATCCGCTGCTTTATTTACTCTGTTTACTTATATGTTATGTCTTGTGATATCTGCATGCATGTTTACCTCGTTTAACGCCCCTCCAAAGTTAGTGCCCTTGCAAGAGTGACACTGGCGGAGGTGGGGTGTTACATTTGGTATCAGAGCATAAGGTTTACAAGATTGAACAAAAAGGATTTAAAAAAAACTTATCTTTGGGAAAACTATTTTCAAAACCGATTTTAAAGAAGTATTTTTCCAAGAAAAAGTCTAGTTTATTTTAAAAACTATTCCCCAAAAAGCCATTAGCACTATCCTTTGTTTCCTCGTTCTGAATCTATCTTTTCCTTTTCCTTTTTTAGCATGGCCGATCTTAACCTTCCCGAGGGGATACCCATACCCGGATGGTTCCGTAGGTTCTTAGAGGCTAGGGCCAATGGTGTAGGCCCTGCAGACTTTCCTCCTCCTCCTCCTTCTCCCGTAGCAGAGGTTCCTCCTCCCCCTCAGCATTCGCAAGCAGACTTCGCCAAGATTTGCAAGGACTTTAAGGCGATGGGTGGCAAGAACTTTGTTGGGACAGAGACTTTTGTTGAGGCAAGGAATTGGTTGAAGGAGACTGAAGACCTTTTTGCTATCTTTGGTATTGAAGATCAAAGGAAAGTGTTGTTGGCAGTATGGCTTTTGAAAGAGGAAGCTGCTTATTGGTGGGAAGTCACCACCGCTACTAGGCCCGTTGAGACTTGGGATGACTTTAGAGGACGATTTGTGATGAAGTTTCTATCATCTGTTGAAGAGAATTTGCAAATGGAAAAGTTTATATCTTTGAAGCAAGGGGACATGACTGTTAAGGAGTATGTGAATAAGTTCAACCAGCTTGCTCGATTCGGTTTGGACATGGTTAACACAGCTCAGAAGAAGGCTCTACGTTTTGCTCGAGGATTGAATGAGCCATTGCAAGGTTTGGCCATGTCTCATATACCCATGGAGGCCACTTTTGAGAGCTTAGTGGATATGGCATTGCTTCAAGGGGGTGATTAGAATAGCAAGAAAGAAGTCAAGGCTAATGAGACTCAAACCAAGAAGGGAGACTCCAAGTGGGGAGGCAATCAGAGCAATCAGAACAACAAGAACAACAAGAGCAACAAGGGCAACAATAATAACAAGGCAAGGGAGAAAAGGAAGTGTAACTACTGTGGGATTGCTGGACACTTGGCCAAAGATTGTAGGAAGAAGAAGAGGAAGTTGGGCGAATGCTTCCATTGTGGAGAGGCTGGACACTTTAGCAAGGATTGCCCTAAGAAGCAAGGACAAGGACAGACTCAGCGTGCAGGATCTTCTGGAGGGCAAGTGCATGCTCTCAACACCGCTCCAGTTCTTGATCGAGGTAGTATTTCTGTAGAAAGCCTTGTTTACATTTCTGATTTTCCTGTTCGCACCTTGTTTGATTCTGGCGCATCGCATAGTTTTATTTCTTCTGATCTTGTTGAAAAGTTGCACCTAAGTACTAGTCTAGTTGAGGATCCCGTCTGTGTTTCAAATCCAATTGGGGGTTCCGCCCATTTATCTATGATTTGTGTGGATTTGAAGATTTCTATCTTGACTGTAGAATTCATGTGCAATGCTTATGTTCTCGGGTTTTTGGGATATGGATTGATTTTGGGCATGGATTGGTTGTCCCGTTATGGAGCCATTCTTGATTGTGAGCATAGGGTAGTGAGGCTCATGACTCGCCTCGGTAATACCCTAGAGATTTCTTGTAACCCTATGGATCCCGTCATGTTATGTTATCTTGAATCTCTAGACTCGTCCATCGATGATCTGCAATCTGTAAGGGTGGTCCGAGAATATCCTGATGTCTTTGAAGAGGTTAAGGGGTTACCCCCTAAACGAGAGATAGATTTCCGCATTTATCTTGTTGATAATGCTAAGCCAGTTTCATTGCCCGTTAGGCACATGGCCCCGCGAGAGAGAAAAGAGCTTGATAAACAAATCAAGGAGTTGCTCGAGAAGAATTTCATTAGGCGAAGCATTTCTGAATGGGGTGCTCCTGTGGTATTCGCTACTAAGGCGGATGGTTCGCTTCGTCTATGTGTTGATTATCGTGAGTTGAACAAGCTGACAAAGAAGAATAGGCACCCACTACTGAGAATTGATGATCTTTTTGACCAGCTTGTTGGTGCTTCTGTTTTCTCTCAACTCGATCTAGCTACCAGATTACATCATCTTAGAGTGGCTGAAGATAGTATTGACAAGACTGCGTTTAGGACTCCAGATGGATTCTTTGAATGGCTTGTCATGCCATTCGGTTTGACTAATGCACCCGCCTACTTCGTAGATTTGATGAGTAGGGTGTTCAGGGAGTTCCTTAACAAGTTTGTGGTTGTTTTCGTGGATGATATTCTGATCTTCTCAAAGGACGAGGAAGAACATGCTAGACATCTCAAGGAGGTGATGGATACGCTTAGAGCTCATCAGTTGAAGGCCAAGTTCTCCAAATGCCATTTTTGGCGGAAGGAAGTTCAGTTTCTTGGACATATAGTTTCTAAGCAAGGTATAGCTGTGGATCCTGCGAAAGTGGTTGCAGTTCAAGACTGGAAGACTCCTAAGAATGCAACCGAAGTAAGAAGCTTTCTCAGTCTGGCAGGCTATTATAGGAAGTTCATTAAGGACTTCGCTAAGATTTCAGCCCCTCTCACTAAGTTAACGAAGAAGAACTTAGTCTTTACATGGGACTTAGAGTGTGAGCTTGCTTTTCAAAGGCTTAAGAGAGCCCTCACCACAGCTCCAGTTTTGGCGTTACCCGATGGTGGTAAGATGTTTACCGTGTACACCGATGCATGTGGCACGGGATTAGGTGTTGTTCTGATGCAAGAAGGAAGAGTGACATGTTATGGGGGTAGACAACTTAAAGTTCATGAGAAGAACTATCTCACGCATGATTTGGAGTTGGCGGCGATTGTCTTTGCACTTAAATCATGGCGCCATTATCTACTTGGCGAAAGGTTCGAGCTGTATACTGATCATAAGTCTCTGAAGTATCTCTTTTCGCAAAAGGATTTGAATCTCAGGCAGCAAAGGTGGATGGAATTCTTGGCATCTTATGACTTTGATATAGTTTATACCCCTGGCAAGGGTAATGTTGTGGCGGATGCGCTAAGCAGGAAAATGTTGGCTTTGAGCCCTTTGTTTGTTGAGATGAAGAATCTAGAGTTCTTAGCAACCTTTGATTTTGCACTCGCCGTTGAGTCGATGACTGGTTCATTAGCATCCCTTGAGCTTAGACCTACACTTCTTGATCAAGTAGGGACTTCACAGAAGGAAGACCCGCACATAGTCGAGATCATGGACAAGTTGATTCGTGGAGAGACGTCTAGTCACCTTGCGAGATATACTATTGATGACAAGGGGTGGCTTAGGCGCGATGGAAGACTATGTGTTCCTCGAGTAAGAGACTTAGTTCATGGAGTTCTTGAAGAAGCGCATCACTTGAAGATGACTATACATCCCGGAGGGGACAAGATGTACAGGGATATGAAGCTCATTTTCTTTTGGGACGGGATGAAGAAGGATGTGGCAGAGTATGTTGTCAACAAGTAAAAGCCGAGTCGAAAAACCCAGTGGGCTATTACATTCGTTGGAGGGTCCCGCAATGGAAGTGGGAAAGTATTTCTATGGATTTCATGGATGGATTGCCTAGGTCAAGGAAAGGGAATACGAGCATATGGGTCATAGTTGATAGACTTACGAAGAGTGCTCATTTCATTCTAGTGAAGAGCAAGAGGACCGCATCATGGCTAGCATCTGTTTATCTTCGAGAGATAGTGCGATTGCATGGAGTTCCTTCTAGCATAGTTAGTGATCGTGACCCAATCTTCACTAGCCAGTTCTGGAATAGTTTACAAGAAGCGATGGGTACGAGATTGAATCTAAGTACGACGTATCACCCACAGACAGATGGTCAGACAGAAAGGGTGAATAGGGTACTAGAAGACCTGTTGAGGATGTGCATTCTTGACTTTGGTGGTACTTGGGAAGATCATCTTCCTCTCATGGAGTTTGCTTATAATAACAGCTAACAGGCAAGCATAGGGATGGCACCATTCGAAGCTTTGTATGGAAGACCATGCAGGTCACCAACCTGTTGCTGGGAAACGACGGATGAGCTTATACTTGGGCCCGACATAATAAGAGACACATCCGAGAAGGTAGAGTTGATTCGAAGACGGATGAAAGCGGCCTAAGACAGACAGAAATCCTATGCTGACAGGCGAAGGACAGATTTGGAATTCGAAGTTGGAGATATGGTTTTCGTGAAGGTTTCTCCTTTACGAAATGTGGTTCGTTTTGGAGCAGTTGGGAAGCTAGCACCAAGGTTCGTAGGACCTTTCCCTATCATAGAGAGGATTGGGAAGATGGATTATAAGGTGGAATTGCCCAAGAAGCTGGCCGGAGTGCATAATGTCTTTCATGTCTCGCATCTTCGGAAGTGTCTACATGAATCAGCGGAAGTAGTTGAGCCTAGCATTCTTGAGGACGTGGAGGTAGAGAAAGAGGCAACATTGAGGAAAGCTCTGATTCGTATCTTGGGGATGGAGGTCAAGAAGCTAAGAAATCGAGAAGTCAAGTTGGTGAAGGTTCAGTGGAGTGAAGCCGAAGAGGACGCAACTTGGGAAACCGAGGAGAAGATGCATGGGCTTTATCCATTTCTTTTTGAGGGTACATTCTCGATCTCTTTTCCCAGTTATCATATCTTTCTTTTGTCATCCATGTTTATCTTGTTTATCTAGTTACTTCGATAATCTTGTCATGAGAACCTTAGGTAGAAACCCTTTGGATGAAACAAGTGTTTGAAACATGTTATGCTTGATGTTTGCAAGTGGTTGCAAGTGTTTGCAAGTGGATACTCATGGATGCATGATACACATTAGGCACTAAGATCGGCTCACACACTTTCATATTGCATATGCATGAGTGCTTATACTTATTCATGGTTGAAACTTGTTGTGCTATCACATGGATGTTGCATATGGATGAATGTTATGTGTACTCATGTAGATATTATGAATTTGGTTAGGGATTTGCATACATATGGAATCATTTCACAAACATACATATGCATTAAGGAGGTTTACTGAATTAGTAACCGCCTGATTTTCGCATTAGATAAGTACATGTACACACACCTTTTCATAGGTTCATACAGCATTTAGAATATTTTAAGGACAATGACGGCTCGTGGATGATATTTTGAGTAAATGGATGATAGATGGTAGGATACGTTCTTCCTATCTTAGAGATTTCGAGGACGAACTCCTTTAAGGAGGGGAGAATGTAACAACCCGTATTTTGAATAACATGTTATAACATAAATCAAGGAAGAATTAAATGATAAAATTTTAATCAAGGGAAACGGGCTGTGCCATTGCGTTCGTCTCGGAAAAATACGCGAAATAGAGTCCGAGTTTTCAAAAATCGGAGTCCGTGTGACCAAGTTATGGTCCGTCAAAGTTTTCAGAATTTTCAAAGTTCAAAACAGATTTGAATTCAAAAAGTTAACCCAGGCCAAGGGGTGTCGACTGCCAAGTCGACACCACCCCCACCCATGTCGACTGCCCAGTCGACATGGGTGTTGACACAGGTGGCTGGGCCAGTTTGGCCTGGTGCACCTGACTTTCTCCCCAAGACATGCTTTGAGTCTGATCTGTTGGCTTGTGATGAATTTTGATGGCTAGGATCTGAATTGGGGTTAATCCTATGGCTAAAACTAATCCTAATCTCTATAAAAAGACCCCTAACCTAACCCTAAACACTCATAAATCAATCCTACAACTAGGTTATGCCAAAATGTTTCCTAAGCATGGCCTCCACCCTCTTGTCATAATCTCCATCTTCACTCATATGAGAGCTTCTAAGCTTGTTTGACAGTTTCCAAGTTTGATTCAAGCCGAAGTGGCTACCTTTCTTCTCCAAAGCAAAGATCTTTCTTCATATTTTTCTCAAGGGTTTTATTTGGAGCTTGTCATTTGGGGTTTTAGTGATTGCTAGTGGCTTCGTCTCAATCTTATTTTATTTTGATTAGTCTTCATAGCATTGTAAGCCCTATTCTACTCTTAGATTCTAACTATGAAGTTAAATGTTACATGTTGCAAGTTTGAGTTTGGGATTAAGTATGATTCATGCCTTGAAACTATCATGTTATGTCTAAATTTATCCTATGCAAGTTTGTAGAGTTGTCATCTTGATTTTGTGGGCTAAAAGCTATAAGCTTTATGTTGAAATGTTGCATTATGTAAAATGAGAACTCTCATAACCTTTATGTTAACTTGCATATGACGTTATATGCGAACTTCTAGTCATCATGCTATCTCATCTATGACCATGTTTCACCTATTTGCTAAGTTTGAATGTTATGCATGTTTTGAGGCTTATAACCCTTATGCACGTTTCATGAACACATTTATGACTCATATGCCACCATGTTTAACTTGTGGCCAACCTTATTACCTTATGCCCTTTTCTCATGTTTTGCCAAGTTCCCTCTTTTGATCTATGCTATGTTATGCGAAACGTACATGCGATGGGGATGCGTTGGGTTGGGTAATAATAATAATGACATGAAAACATGGTTTTAAAATATGAAATGAACATTGACTTGTAATTATGTTTGTAAACATATTGATGGACATGACTTTTAGAAAACATGAGAATGGCCAACTCGAGGTTGGGTTGAGTTTGTAGCATAAATCTACTCGGACCCGCCCGGCCTAACTAGTAGCTACAAATAATAGGACCCAATGTGAGTAGTTGGTCATGCTGTGCTAAAACCAGAGGTTAGACTAAGTTGTGGTGTAAAGCTACCCGGACCCGCCCGGCTTAACTAGTAACCACAACAAGGTCTAATGTGAGAGGTTAAGGTGCATTAAGTTAACTAATGACACATGATAGGGTTAAGTCATGGACCACTTAATACTTAACCAATATGAACACGATGGGTTGGTAGGGTTAAGTCATGAACCGTGGGTACACTTAACCAACTTGATGCTTGATTGGATCGGGTTAACCACATTTAACCCGTTAGGAAACCCTAGTTGCGTGGTCCTTTTCAGCAGTAACCCTCCTGATAGTATCACGATACCCTAGGGACTAGGCTATGGTGGGGCACGATTACTGGGCTGACATGTAAGCGACCAAAACGACGGCTGAGTAGGTGCGTCGGTGTAGGTTCAAACGGACTATGGTCGTGCACACAATCCGGAGTTGAAAAAGCAGACACGGGCACCAGTAGGTTTAGACTATGCATGCTTGATTTGTGTCCGTGGTTGGCACCCTAGGACTTGATATACCCTAGGGTGGACCTAGCACAGTTTGACTACATTTCGTGATTGGGCCGTATGACACCGACACTTGACGAGTTAGGCTTATAGGGAGCCGATCGACTAGACCGTGTAGTGGACCTTGCTTTGGGTCACCTCATGATATTGGGCCAAGATTGGGCCAAGGGATCACTTCTTGTTTATATTTGACATGGGTTGGAATACTAGTACACTTGGTGCAACATTTTACCTTGTATATGCGATGCCGCACTTGATCTATCATGTTAACTATTCATCATGCCAGTTTGTTACCATGCTTATGTTTCATCTCAGTTTCTCATGTCCAGTTAACTTTATTAGTTTTTATACTAATAGTAGGTAGGACTTACCAGTCTTTATGACTGACCTGTTTTCCTTTCGCTTCTTTTCTTCCGTCCCCCCCCCCCCCCAGGTTCTCAGGGAGGGAACGCTACTGCTTAGCTTGGATATTTTGCTGCTTTTGCTGGATTAGCTCATGTACGGTTTGGACATTGAGCTTGCTATGGTTTACCACGTCATTTTGGGGATAGTACTTAATGTTATTTCCAGTTTTTCAGTATTATGTCTCTAGACTTTGTTTTGTTGGAAAAATAATGACCAAGTACTTTGATGTAACTTGACTATGGTTTTGGAAATGGTATTTTATCCGCTGCTTTATTTACTCTATTTACTTATATGTTTTGTCTTGTGATATCTACATGCATGTTTACCTCATTTAACGCCCCTCCAAAGTTAGTGCCCTTGCAAGAGTGACACTGGCGGAGGTGGGGTGTTACATATTCATTTGTTGAATATAATAACGATGTTATTGAAATATAAAGCCGTGTTGGTTAGAATTACGCCATTTTGACGTGAACGATATTTATATCGATTTTATTCGAATATCGAAAGAGAAGTGATTTCAAAATATAACGTTTAGAAAATATTATCATATATATATATATATATATATATCGATGATGTGGAATATTCAATTTTGATTTAAAATTGAATATGAAGTTGAAATCGTTTTGAAAACGAATTTTAAAACGAATTTTAAAATACGTTTAGAATTGAAATCGATGAAATATATATAATATATATACTTAATGGCCTGAATAGAACGCGCCGCGCCGCGGCAGTTCGTGAATTTCGACCATTGACTTCGAATTGACGTTACGGGAGATCCGACCGTCTGATTATCCTGAAACTAGAACCGTTGGGTTCGTATCGAAAAGAGCTTTCAAACGAATATTAGAAATTTGAAATCTAACGGTTGGATTTGGAGATACGTCCAAATCAAATTTAGAAAAGGTCGATGTAAGTGCAGTTCGACGACCGTTATTGGAAATCGACTGTACGGGCCTTGATAAAATTATTAAAAATATCTATAATTTGTGTAAAATCATAATATTTGAATTGGAAAGAACTGGGATGAAAAAATCCACATTTGTAAGGATAAAAATATTTTTTTATCGAAATGAACTAGTTATGAACTAGAATTAAAATCCAATATTTTTAAATAAATGAATTGGGTTTGAAATGGATTTAAAAATAATCAGAATTTGATACTGAATATAAGCTGATATATTTTCTATTCAGAGCCTTGTATTTAATATCAAATGGGATTTTGGTTTGTCGTGAACAGTATCTTTAATAATACTGTTCTTAAACCCGAATGGAGTTAAGAAAATTAGGAACTAACTGTAGGTTGGCTAAGAAGAATGGTTTCTTGGATATTGATCTGATGTTGGTTTCGGCCTTCGAGGTTAATATTTAGGGAGCTGTTCTCTCACTGATTTACAGTTAGGGACTGATAGAATGGAATGGGATTTTGGGTTTGTCGTGAACCGTGTTTTGAATGACATTGGTTCTTTAACCCAGTTAAAGATTAAAACTGAATTAGAGTTTTAATGAACCTTTAATTAGATTGAAAAGATCGAGAATGGAGTATCACCAGTTTTGCTCTAGAGCGATAGTTAAATCTTTAATTAGATTTGAACGTGAAATGGTAATTAATTTTACCGATAACACCGTGGTGTTAGATATGGAGTATTACTAGTTTTGCTCCATGGGATAAATAGGTTGGGATTGGGAAATAAAATAAATAATTACTTCGGTACAGCTCGTTAATCCCGACTAGTTTGGAAAACCTTAACATGGTTTGAAATGATATTCAAAGGAAGATTAAAGAATGAATTTCAAAGAATTTATCTTTGATAAAATTAATGGGAACCTTTCTCTAAGAATGTGACATTTAGAAACTAACTGTAGGTTGGCTAAGAAGAATGGTTTCTTGGATATTGATCTGATGTTGGTTTTGGCCTTCAGGGTTAATATTTAGGGAGCTGTTCTCTCACTGATTTACAGTTAGTGACTGATGAATTGGAATGAGGCGTATGTTGTGTTTGTGTAACATTTGTTTATTATATACGCGGGTTGTTCGGAAAGACCGGGGTTATACCCATTCTGAATAACCGATTCGACGATAAGTCGAAGATGAAGACGGTGGTTGAAGACCGGTAGTCTTCACATCATTTGGATGATTCATGACGATCTTGATTGGGCTGTACACCCAAGATGAGAGAATCAGTTGGTGATCGTCCAGACGTACTTGGAGATCGATGGATATGCGAGGAAAGTGCCTCCGGTTTCGTTCAGACCTAGAACGGACTTGTAAATGGACTGTGTGTCTGACATTGGATTTTATTCTGTGTTGATTGATTTCTATTAAATATATATCTGTTTGGCGGCGGAGAATTTATTATCTTTCTTAACGCCCTTCTCTGAGACGTACGAGCTCAGAGGTTATATATCGATAGATATCAATCGCATGGCATGAATTGCCTGTGTGGCACGCGTAAGTGGCAAATGATCAAGGCTTCTGTTGAAAAGCAAAGTCTTGTGGTTGATGATCAAAGCACGGCCTTAGTGGCATAGCTTCGTGTAGCATTGATTTGCGAGCCTCACACCCCGGTATGGTGGTAAACTGATGGTTAGATCAGTATGCTTTTTAGAGGATGGGCACCTTAGTGGTGTCGTGGATTAAGCTTCGTGCTCAGAGGGATAGGGCTCACCCCCGAATCCCTGAGGGATAGAGTAAGCGGTGTTTTCTCTCGCTGGGACGTAAGACGTGGTGATACTTGATTTCCCAAAAATGCGGATGTGCATTACGGTGTTTTCTCTCGCTGAGACGTAAGCCGTGGATAATTGCACTACGCGGTAGATCTTTCGAATCAGTAACCACCATGATGGAAATCCAATTTCTAATACGAGATTGTGGATTTGATTTGTAACTTATATATGACGACATAGTGGTATGGGACACTTATGCCATCTATGATTGATATTTATGATTGTATATAAAATTAGAAACTGACTGGAAACGAGCTAAGACGGATGGTTTCCTGAGTATTGGTCTGATGTTGGTTTCGGCCTTCGGGGTTAATACTTAGGGAATCGTTCTCCTGCTAATTTACAGTTGGAGTCTGATTAAGAATTAAAAGATGAAATTTCACGTATCAAAGCATTTTTGGCTGTTATAAGGGAAAACCCTATCCTCCAGCTTGCGTTGCATTGTGTGATGGGACCTGGGTCTTATAACAGCTTCATTGTTCTTTATTTAGCATTGCGCTCTTTGTTTATGCATTGGTATTCTTGGGGTAAAAACTCGTTCCGTGTTATACGGCGTGGTCCCTTGATTTACCGAACTTTAAAATAAGAATTAATAACTGTTTTAATTCTCCACCAGTCACATGACTGACCTGGAGTTTATTGTTTTGACCTAAACTCTGGGTGCCCTTATTTTCCGCAGCGGCAGCTAGTAGTTGGGTTTTGCAGATTTATATTCACAGGACCTGGTTTTTAGCTGAAGTGATATTCGGAAAGCTCTGTATCCGTGTATCTCTACCAGTTATATTTTGTATTATTTTTCCGCTGCAGTATTGTATTTAAATCTCTGATTTCCTCTGTTGTAAAATATTTATTCATACTCTGTAATATTCTTGTATTCTGATGGAATTGTTGTAATAAACAATGAAATGTTCTTCTGTTTGCGTTCCGATGTGTGTTGTTCTCAGAGAATCCGGGCTTTCCTTACCGGGGAAGTTACGGGTCTTCACATATACTTGGATCAGAGGTAAAGAAGCTTCGCAAAAGAGAAGTCAAATTGATGAAAGTTCAATGGGGAGAAGATCATAAAGATGTAACTTGGGAGACTGAAGACAAGATTCATGCTTAGTACCCTTTTCTTTTCAAGGTATGTTCTTAACTTCTTTTTCCAAGCTTTTATTCATACTTGTTTCTGTCAATTGAGTATATTCTATCGATCGCGTCTTCAACCTTCAGGTAGAAAACCAATGGATGTAAACATGTGTTTGATACATGTTATGTTTGATGGATGCAAGTGGATGCAAGTGTTTTCTAGTGGTTGCTCGTGGATGTATATACACACACATTAGGTACTAGTTTGACTCAATCACTTACATATTGCATATGGATGTGTGTGCATTTTAAATTTCTATGGATGGAAATGATTGTATCATCATATGGATGTTGCATTTGGATGGATGATTGTGCACAAATATAGAGTTTATATGAGATAATAGGAATATTTGCATACATGTTGGATTGATGTCACTAACATACATTGCATTAAGGAGGTCGACTGAATCAGTAGACCGCCTAATTTTTCGTATTAACATAGGGACATATACACACACCTTTGCATATGTTCATATAAGCATTAGAAACCTTTTAAGGACAATGGATGCCTGTGATTGATGGATGAGTAGATGGTTGATGGATGTTAGGATAGACATTCTTCTTAACTTAGAGACTTTAGGGACGAAATCCTTTAAGTAGGGGAAAATGTAACACCCCGTAATTTTAAGGAACGTTAATAAACTTAAGAATAATTAATTAAATATTGGAAACTAAGTAAAACAGACTGTGCCATTGCGTTGGTGTCTGAATTTTGCTTAAGATAGACTTTGAGTTTGCTTAAAATGAACATCGTATGAAGAAGATATTAAGGCTTGAAGTTTGTATACGTACAAGGGAAATATATATAAACAAAATAAGTCCAGAATTTCAAAACAGTTCAAAATCGAAGTGGGGAAGGGACGCGGGATTGAGACCCATTGGGTGTCGACCCACGCCCCAGGGGTGTCGACCCATGGGTCAACTCACTCAAGGGGGTGTCGACATAGGGGTCGACCCACCCCAGATCTACCCAGGTTCATTTATTGAACCTGGACTTGTTTCTGAACGAGATTAGTTGGCAGGAGGCTATATATAGGACAACATTTCATCTAAAACAGTGGAGACAACGAGATGCTGCCCTAGCTTGGATTGAATTAGCATATTTTTCTTCAACAACGGCATATACACATACAAGAATCTCTGCTGCAACTTCAACATATCATTCTCTGTTCTTTAGAACTAGTCTCTATTAGTTTATGTTGCTTTTAGATATAAACAATTAACAAGTAATCCTGACATGTTTATAAATCTGCATCTAAAATCTTTTCCTGTTAAGAATCTGATTCATCCCTAATCTGTCCTGCTATTACATGTACACCTGATCTGCTATTCAGTTCTTATATGCCTATTTTTGATATGCCTATTTATGCTATCATATGCTTATTCTGTTATTTGCCTGTTTCTGTTCTTCTTCCTCTCTCTCATTCCCTTTTTATTTTTATAGTCAGGATACCTTTGATCCTAGGTCGATATCGCTGAAATACGTGTACAAACGAAATTGGGTTAAATTGGGAATGATTGGGAACGATAATTTAAGGGCATAACTTGTACTATGAATCATGACTGGGACTTGGGACATATAAATCTGTAGGCTTAATTTAAGATTAAGAGAAATGTGTAAATGGAACTATAAAACATGTTGAAGGTTACGCATACCTGTTAACCCATAATACTTAACCTGTTTAATCCATGGGGGGAGGGTTATATATATAAACATGTTAATCTGTGGCTTGTTTAATCAGTAGTTGGGGTTAAGTAAACATGTTGAATTTGTGGGGTTAAGTACCATGTATAAAATCCATGGGGGGCTAAACGAACCCGTTAAACTTAACCTGTGGAAATCCTAGTTGGTTGGGGATACAAGCTTAATGGGTGGCTTGTGTCATCTGTTGTATGGGACCCATAATAGTCAGTAACCCATTTTGGTATTAAGGGGTACCCCGCACTAGGTAGGGGTCAGAGGCACGCTTACTGAGCTAATTATAAGAGGTTCATTTGGGGAAAGGTGTACTGATGGCGCATTTCAACGGATTCATGTGCGTGCATGTGTCCGTCTTGCTTGGGAAAATAAGTCGCTATAACACCTGTAAATAGGTTTGTGTCTTTCTAGTGGTTGCCACTTTAGGTAGTAATACACCCAATCGTGGGCGACATAGGGTATTTACGTGGTAGGGAGTCGATCGTCAGGGGTAGTAATTAGGGTACATCTAGTCTTGTTTAGGTACGAGTTATTTCTGTTTGGGGTAATACCCGTTATTTCTGGTTTGGTACCTGTTATTTCTATTTGGGGTAAAAACCGTTACTAGAAGTACGCTTAAGTCTACCATTTATATTTCTATTGGGATCATTCTGTTTCCCTTAAGTAATTGGAAAATACTTGATGCGGTATACTAGTATATGGTGCAGAGAAAAGTAATTGAGAAACATAATTTATTCTGTTTATCCCGTCCATCCGGTTTATACCTGTTATTTACTACTGTTATCTCTCATCCAGCTTATTTACTGTCATGATGCTTTTACTTATTTATATGTTAAAAGTAACTGGACTCGCCAGACTTTATGTCTGACTCGTTTTGTTTTGTTTTCTCTCTCTTCCTTCCCCCTGGTTTCTCAGGATGGAAATGCTCAGGCTTGATTAGGACTCTCTCTTTTGTTTCCTCTTGGATTTGGATTTTCTTCGATGTATCGGTTTGACTACTTGTCTACTTGTTTATGGCTACTTATGGGAATTATTATTTTTTAGTTCTGTACTCTGACGGTTTTTAGTGCAAGACAGATGTTTTATTTGATGTATTTTATTCCAGTATTTCAGTCTGGTGTTGTAACTAGATTTTGGACCATAAAGTTTTATGTTGGAAAATAAAATTTTAAATTCTGCTGCTATTTTATATATCTGCCTTGTGATGTTTTGTTTCTGTTTACCTATAACGCTTTAGTGAACTTGATGCATTCTGTTAAAGAGTGACATTAACGGACGTAGGATGTCACACATTCCCAGTTTTGAGGGTAAATGGGTTTAAATATATGATTCACAATGTAATGAACCTAGTGTAATAATTAATTCAAAAATAGGACTTTTCTCACCCTTTTCGAAACCTTTGTGTACACTTCTATAGAAGAAACCTTATTTTAAAATTTTAATAATATAGTTATCTATGTTGTTTTTAGGGATTCATATGGTCAAAGGGTATTTTAATTTTATAATTATTCTGATGGTTTTCATTTCCTATGAAATCATCTATTTTCTAATTTCCCTTTTTTAATAAACGGAATATATAATATAAAAAAGGGAGAATCTCGCCATTCTCCAATGGTTCACAAAAATAATTTCTGCAGAAAGCAAAAACCATGCACGCATACAAACAAAACCCACAGAACAAAATACAACTGTAAAAAATAACAGATGAAAAACTGTAAAAAGATAACATCAAAAAAGGCCACGCTGAAAGAGCCTCGGTAGACAGATGGCATAAACAAAGGACACCGAAACATCCAAAGCTCCACGCAGACCGAAAAAATAGTGAGACCGACTGAAATGCTCTCCAGAGTAGACCATAGGCAAAGGCTGCTAAGTCCAAGTTGTCACTCCAGCGACTCTGATAGCTCCCGCTCCTCAGCTCCAACAGTTATGGTTGAAAGGTAGCACCTCCTGCCCAAAAGTAGCATATAACCAACCAAAAAGCAAAACCTAAAACTCCAGATCCTGTAGAACTAGCAAACCTCATAAAATATCAGGGAGGGGGGAGTGTAAAAAAAGAAAGAAAATAAAAAATGAAAACAACACGGAAAAAATCGCGTACAAAGGAGTCAACTGATTCTTACCCTAGGAGCAGACGGTACCTCAGAAATACCAAAGGCACATGCTAATATCCTTGAGCGAGAACCAATAACTCCCTTGAAAGTCCTACCCCGTAATTCAAGGAGAACGTCAATCCTTACCCTCCGTATGATGGTAGGAGGATCCATCAGTGTCTCATCGAATATTGCTTTATTCCACGAGCACCAGATATGCCTACAGATAAGACAAGGGATAAGGCGAAATAGAATGGATCAGATAGATTTTCCTGAGATATCGGTCCACTAGAACCTCAGTAAATCTGAAAGAGATGTAGCATTGCCTCGGAAACCCAACAAATTCCTAAAATAATTCCAGACAGAGTTAGCACAAGAGCCAAGAATAAACAAATGAGTGATGGATTCCAAAAACCAAGCACTACAACACCTACAACAGGAAACGATTTGGATATCGATCCTCTAGAGGTTCTCGTCTAATGGTAACCCATCATGCAAGGTTTTCCACATAAACAATGAAACCTTTAGAGGAAGCTGAATATCCCAGATGAAAGAGAACAGAAAAAGGCGTGTAGCAGGCGTCCTTACCGAATTCCAAGATGCCTTAAGCGGGAAGGGACTACCATCCCAATTGGTTCCATCCCCATGGGAATCCGATAACGCCTTCATAGACTGCATCCATTTCCACGTCTCACTAGCATAAGAAGGGGCACCGGTGAAATTCTCTCCGGCAAGCCTGTGATACTTAGCGTGGAGGAACGTCACCCAGAGGGAGTCGTTCGCTCCAAATCTCGCCCACAACTTGCAAGCAAAGACCGAACATGCGTCCTTAGGGTTACAGAGGCCAAAACCTCCCTCACACCTAGGACAACAGATAATGTTCCACGAAACCCAACGGTGACGATGCGTGTAATCCTTGTTACCCTATGAAAAGGATGACGCCAAAGACTGGTAAAAACGGAAAAGAAAGAAGTAGAAGTCATAGCAGCTAAAACATGAGATCCAATATAGTCCAAAATAGACTTGATGAGAACCAGTCTACCTACCTGAGAAAATGAGTCACATTCCAACGAATGACCTTCCACTGGCTTTGTTAGTAAGGAGGTTGAAGATGGCGTTATGCTTCCTACCTCGGTATAGAACAATACCGAGATAGGGTAAAAGAAGGGAGGCAGCCTTGAATCCTGTGAAGGTCTGAACCCAAGATGATTTAACATCGGGAAAAATCTTCCATAAGGACGAAGCAATTCTTATTGGAATTAACAAGGACCCGTACTGCTGAATAAGGCTAATAAGCCGACGGATTGAGCGACGACTACCATTAGTGAAAATGATGATTTCTTCAGCGAAAGATAAGGAGAAAATAAGAGGGCATCTCTTAGGGATGCCAAACCTGTGAATCTGCCTAGCTGTCATTAGTGAATGAAGACCACATACGAATTCCTCAGCAACAATCACGAAGAGAGAAGGAGATGGGGGTCTCCCTAACATAGACCCCTTCCCCCCTTGAAGAACCCGTTTGCTGGTCTGTTAATGAGAACACAAAACCAACAGTTGGAGATCAGTCTCCAAATAAGGTCAATAAGGGGTCCCAAAAAAACCGAAAGCCCTTAGAACCTTGATGATGAAGAACCAGGACATGCGATCGTAGGCCTTAGCCACATATAGCTTAACGACCACATTAGAGCTACATATCTTCTTATTGATCTGAGAAACAAACTCATGTGCTAAAAGGATGTTATCAGTAATCAAACATCCTTTTACGAAATTAGCATGAGAAGAAGAAATAAGACGCTCGAGGAATGATGCTATTCAAGTGGCTAGACCCTTTGAGATAACTTTAGTAGAAAAATTGCACAAGCTAATCGGGCGAAAATCTGCACAAGTACGAGGATTTTCACACTTGGGAATAAGAACCAAATTGGTGGAAGTCCACCCACAGGTAGATCTCCATTAGAGAAGAAATACTGAATGGAAAGATAGAAGTCTACCTGGATAATCAGCCACCCACTCCGGCTAAAGCCCCCGTTGAAGCCATCTGGTCCGCTCGCACTGTCCTTACTAAGAGAAAATGCACAAGCTTGAATTTCCTTAGAGGAAGGAGGTGCAGCAAGATCAGAAAATCCGATGGAAGAACTAATCTAGGAACAGAAGTAAGAAGAGTTGAGCTGGAGACAAACACCGATGGAGAATCAAGAAAGGTACTAGACCGGTCAAGAAGGCATTCATTTATTATTTGTGTCCTGCCTTTTGGTTCCTTCGAACGAAATGAGAAATATATTTTCGTTAAATAATTATTCTTAATCTTTTTATTGCTTTTATTATTAATGAAACATATCACCTAGCAGCGTGTTTGCCAATAAAAGGAAAGCAACCAAGTAGTCAGTTCGAATGTCCCTGCTTTTGATCAGGGTGAACCTTTTTTCCCTAACCCGGAAGGGATTTAAAAGAAAGCAGCCACTACCATAAGACAATCCTTCATCTCTACTCAGGAGAAATTCAATATGATTTTGGTGGACTTCGATAGATCGGGTATCATAGTATAACAACCCGCATTTTACGTATTGGAAGATCGTAAAATATTTTTATTTTATTCCCTGGGGATTGGATCATTCTCATATTTTAATATGTTGCTTATGGGGATGTGAGACATGTCCATAATTTTTACCAATTTTGTTTATGACCATTTTGCTCTTATCAGTCTTGTACAGGGCATAAATTTTGACTCGAATCGAATCAGGTGCTGAAACCTGTGCCATTGGAAAGGAAATGATGATTCCCTTTCCGTAGAGTGGTCACATTAAAGATTTGGCTCAGCGGTTTTGGAGGAATCATTGTTTTAAGGTTTAACAGCTGGTTGTCCAGGTTTTTAAAGCAATAATTGGCTGATTTGGAGAGGCCCATTAGTGCGCTGGTTGAAGGCTATAAATAGGGGGTGGGAGGTCTGGGAAATAGTTTACTTTCCCCATTCTCTCATCCGGTGGCCTTGTGTTCCTACTCCCTCTAACACCTTTCCACCATTAAAATCGAGATCTAAGGAAGGGAATCCAAGATCTACACCATTTGAAGCTAGATCTACATCATTTGAAGTGACAGTTCATCAAATCGAAGGATTTGGATTAAGTTCTTCGCTGTCCAGAATCTAATTTCACCGTTTTTGCTTTGATTTGGAGAATTGGTGAGTGATATGCATCTCTCACACGGATTCAATCAAGTGTATGAGTGTTTGATCTTGTTTTTATCAAATCCAAGTGTTTTCCTTAGATCTACATCATCGTAAATTTAATTTCACATGAATCGCCATAGGATCTAATTTAGCAAGTTAAACCGGTAATTTCTATGCTATTTCATAAAATTATGCAAGTTAGATCCATTGTTATGTTCATTTACCATGATTTTGGTGAAATTTGTATAATTTTTATGAAATTTGTCATATTCATATTGTTAGTGATTTCATAACGTGTTTATGGTTGCAATTGATGAATTGGATGGATAGATTTCGTCGAGATAGTCGATTGGCGAAGTTTTGGTCGAATTAGGCTTGGATAGGACTTGTGCAGGTTTTGGGTCGGTCTGAACTGGGTCGGGTCGGTCTGAACTCAGTCGGATTGGTCAGGAACGTGGTTGGTATGAAGTAGCCAGGAGGCTAGTCGATCGGGTCGTTCAGGAACCTGGTTGGTCTGAAGTAGCCAGAAGACTGGGCCGGTCGGGTCGGTCAGAGATTGGGTCGGTCGGGTCGGTCAAAAGGAAGGTGACTGGGTCGGTTATCATGGAACGGTCTGGTCGGTTAAAAGGATGTTGACTGGGTCGGTTATCATGGACACTGTCGGGTCGGTCACGAACTGTGGGCGGTCGTCACACGTAGCCATTCCTCCCGATGAGTAAGACACTATTGATGACCCTTCTGAAGGGTTCTTTGCTTATACGACTACCCACATCTAGCATAGACGTTTCAATTTTTTCCAAACTTCATCATTTGATTCCTTCAGCATATTTGCATTGCTCCAGTCCAACTCTCGCCTAAAGCTTACACTTATTTACATATGTTGGAACTCTTATCTTTCGAGTAAGGAGTTTCTTCTTTGGATGCTCTCGTTCATGAGCAATTGGTTCACCTGGGTAAGATGAGCAGCGTGAACCCATGAATTTTGAGGGAAAAACCCTCTCTGAAGCTTATTGAGGAGGGTATCAACAAATATAAGGATTGGGAAAACACCTCTTTAAAGCTTATTGAGGAGGGCATAAACAAACCTAAGGATTGGGATAACCAGTTCTTTTACATCCAATGTGCTCTTGGCATTATTGGGGTATTTCCTGACCATGGTGACAGCCTTAAACCTTTCACCATTACACATTCCCTACAATATCCTCCTTTGCAAGATCTAACTATTGTTGTTATCTATAGCAACTAATCCAAATACTCCAAGCGCCGCAACAAAAATGGTTATTGATAAAATTAAGGACGATTCGGGGAAGCTTAGGAAGAGGACTTCCTATTGACTTCCCACAATCTAATAAAACACTCTATACTTCCTCCCAGCTAGAGGATTCTTAGGCCACCTTTAACAATGCACCGTTCTACCAAGGAATTTTGTATCTTGGCATGGGGTGATACAGACAACTTTTCTAGCATGTATCCAATCAGCCTTGATCATGTTGGTAAGTTTTGGATTTTAAAATTAAGAGAGGTAGTTATTTTGTTATATAACTATTCGTTTGTTGATTTCAGTTGCCATCTCTAGTGCTTTAGTAGTCACATCCAGCTCTAGTGTTGCACCCCATTGCCTCAACAATCGGGTGTCACACATGCCATTCTTGGTTCGGAGCAATTGCTCAAAAGAGATCGATCAAAACTCTTGCTGAAGGGAACATTGTTAAAAGTGTAATGACTTGGATTTTTGGTCAAATAATTTTAAACATTTAGCATTATTTTAAATGTTGAGTGGATAAAATAAATGGGTTTTTATATGAAGTTTATCGATTTAATAATCAAATACGATATAAGTTCGAGTATATCAAACTATCGTAATACAGAAACAAGAATAATTGAATCCGAAGTTAAGACTGAATTGAAATGGTTCAAATAATCAATAAAATTTCTATTTGAATAAAAACGATAATAATAGTAATTTATTATCGAGGAATTGATTGTTTTTGAATTTAAATTATATTATATCGATTTAAAATGGAATATAGTAATAGTGATGCTTCAAACGATCTCAGAATTCGACAATACCAATTTCGTCAGATCCGTAATAGTGTATTATTATCGAATCATGAATTATGTAGCATTTGGATTTATCGGTAGAACGTACTACCAGAAAACGCCTAGGAATAATTAAATTGAATTTAATTTTTAATTATCGATTTAATTGTTATCTTCTCCATATGATCGAATTAGGCTTTGAAACTTATTTCAGTGTGTTCAGAATAATGGTATAACCTTAGGAATACCAGTTGTTGTGCTCAAATAGGAGTTCGAAATCACATGCTAATTTTAATTAAATAAATTCACATCGGTTAAAATCAAACTAAATTAATAATATAAATATTTGTACCAAAACTTTTCTTTCCTTCCTAAGAAAATTAACGAAGTACTCCGTAAGCCTAACCTAGCTAGTGTAAAACGCAGCCCATAGTCATCTTCTTCCTTCATTTCAAGGTACGGTATGTTACCTTTCCTTGGCACCCAAGGAATTGAAAATTAAAAGGTGGTACAAATGGTTCCTTCATTCGTCTATAAATTTAATACCTTGCCTTCGTTTTTCCATTTTCAAATCCACGAAATAACTCGAGCCACTCCCTTTCATTTCTTTTCCAGTCACGAAAATAAAAATTAAGTCTTCCTCTTGTTCCTTTTCCTCAGGCAAATCGAAAACCAAGCCATCGATAATATAAACCAATTCCTCCAATCGAATTTAAAAAAAATAGATTGCAAAATCAAAATCGTGATTTAAATTGAGGTTCCTGGAGCTTGAACCAATTGGAGCAGTCAGGTTGGATGAGTTCGATTGAAGGGCTAAGGCACATCGATTTCAAAGAGCCGATGTTGGTACTGCGTTGAACTGGACGGTCCGATAAGAGGGATAAGTCAGTGCGATTTCTGGAAGAAGTTGATACTGGAAGTTGATGCAACTGGGGTGCGATGGGATGTGAATGGGAGGGTGGGATAGGAGGGAGTTAGATGGTGGAGTTCGATTTTCTAGTGAAGAATTAGTGTGCGACAGTGGATGTGAAGATCTGGAGTTCGACATTGTGATTTGGGGAGTGCGATTTATTATTTGGGACAGGTGCAGTTTTACTAATGATGTAGTGGAGTTCGAATTGGATTGTTCAAGATGTTCGGGTCTGTGTTGATTGGGGAAGATGGATGCATGACTGGAAGTGAGTGGTCTGTCACTAGAGGGGTTGGTTTGGACGTTGACTAGATGGTTCGTGGAAACATTTCGATGAGGTTTGAGGCAATGCACTAGTGTTGCAGTATTGATTAGATACTGGTTTGATGTGTTAATGGTTAGAAGGAGAAGTCACTATTTTTTTGTGCAATAGAGTGTTAGTGAGTTTTACGATGAAACGTCGAAGAGGGATGATTGCAGTTTGGGTTGATTTCAGTAGAAAGATATCGATAATTTTCGAGTTAGCTTTGTTATTGATCAAGGAAACGAGGTATACGTTTTTTTAAATTTAAAAAATACATAGAAGAATTATTTATTTATTTCAGTAGTTAAGTTTAAATTAATAATCATTTGATCATTAAATAAAATTTAATAATCGTAGGTACAAAATAAATTTCATTCGAGTAGATTCATAGCCGACGATATGGAAATTAAACGTGATATCTGGCAATAAAAATCAAGGTGAGTAAACTCACTCTCTGGATTCATTTATAATTTATTATAAACGAATATTTATTTAATATAATGTTATATGTTGTTTGTTGGTTGTTTGGATGCATTGAAATATTATAGTGCCTATTATATGTATATTAGTTATGTTAAGGCTTGGTGATTGAATATATATATATATATGTATATGTATGTATGTATGTATAATTGGTGATTGGATATATATTCCCGTCGTACCGTTAGTGGATGACCCTATGCGCCCCACAATATATATAGTGGGTGACCTTCTATACCACGATACCTGCCTTGAAGGAGGATGGGTATTATTTATGTTTTCTAACATCTGTGAATGCAGGAAAAACAAGTTGGAGGGATCCAACTGGATTCCTCAACAATTTAATTATTGTTTTTCATATATAATGTTATATGATGTGATAAATAACTTGTGATTGATTATTGGGTGTATTATACATTTGTATATAACTCACCCTGAATATTGATATATAAAAATATCATGAGAAAGGAATATTAAAATTTAAAAGGGATTTCTTAAAAAAAAAAACCAGAATTCGAATTTCGAATGGGCTAGGAAATATTAACTTGTTCTGAAGAATAAAACAAGTAGTGAATTTAAAAACGATATTTATAAATGAAATGGAATAATTATTATTGCATGTTACCACTAAGAGTAGTGAGCTTCCGGAATGCACGCATGGTGTTTGATCAATTGCCAAGCCAAAATTAGTACCCTGGACCTCCCTTTTTGGCTCACCTACGAACATCGCTGGAGTATATGAACTAGTACACTTTATAATCCCTAATGCACAATCTGGTCTAACTCCTCCTCCCGAAATTATAAATGAAGCAAAGTATTTTGGAAAGATCATGTTGTTGGGTTCTTCTTAGATTTCAAACTTTTGAATTTGATATGAAAGCTGCGTGCCGTGGAGCTTGGCGGCTTCATGGGCAGCTTCATATTACTCTTGTCAATGGTATGTTTTATTTGAAATTCTCATCTAATGAAGAAAAGAATAGGGTCTTGAAGGCGGTTCCAGCAATTATTAGAGGAAAGTCGTTTATAATCACTCCTTGGAATGCATTAATGGATAGAGCTAGAGATCAGGTCCTCTCTATCCTAGTGTGGTCCCAATTTAACAATGTCCCTCCTGCTCTACAACCCCTTATTGGGCTCAATTGGCTTGCGTGCCATATTGGCAAGCTCAGATGTTTTGACTCCAACATGGTAGCCAAAAGAAATCTTGTATTTGTGAGAGCGTTGATTGAAGTAACTCTGGAAAAGCCTCTTCCAACGCACTTGAAGGTATGCATTGAAGATCATTATTATTATGTTGATGTTACATACAAATGGAAACCGGAGATTTGTAGCTCGTGCAAATCATTTGGTCATGTTTCGGAGAAATGTACTACTTCGAGTGATAATATTCGGACTGAAGATTCCTCTACCGCGTTCCCCTCCTATGATTTGGGTCACCAAAATTAAGCCCGTTGTCATTCCACCTGCTAGTAATGTGGATAGTGTAACACCCTACATTCGTTAAGGTCACTCACAAAGGGAATGCCTTAACTTCAATGGAGTATTATGGGTACTGGAACAGAAATATTACAAGACAGACATATATAAAACAGCGGAAAATAAAGTAGAAGTATTTCAAATTATTTATTAAGTATAATTGTTTACAATAAAAGCCCATCAACTTCCAATACCCTTTTACATAGCTAAAATATCTGTCTTGCTCAAAAACAAAGAAGCACAAAAATAAATTGTGATATTCCCCAATAAAGCAAAGCAAGCCATAGCCAAGAGAAATCCAAGCCGTACATGAAAGAGCCTTGGAGCTTGGTACGATCCGAACTAAGCTGTATTCCCACCCTACGAACTTGGGGGGGGGAACGGAAGAAAAAGAGGCGAAACAAAACGGGTCAGTCATAAAGACTGAGTATGTCCTAGTGACTTTCAGCATAAAAACAGGTAAAGATAACATGGCATGAATAAACTGAAAGTAAACATAAGCATGATGACAAGATAAGCTACAGGCACAATAACTAAGAATAACATCATAGGATTTTTGTCATGTATAACATTGCAAGGTTCCCCTTTCAAGATGAACTAGGTATAGTTTCGCAAGACTTCTATCAAGCATCGCAAGATTTCTCTGCACCACCTAACTAGTGTCCCAACTAGTAATCTGTATAAAATGATAAAATCATAACGTGATCCCAATCCCCGAAATTAAGGTTGCTTTCAGGTGTACATCTATTATTTATTACCTAGATCTAATCTAGGGTTTTCTATCGAGCGCTTCCTAGATTCAACCAGGGTTTACGCGACCTTGGTCCAACTAGGGTTTATGCTACCTATTGAACGCTTCTCGGATTTAGGGTTTATGCCACCTAGGTCCAGCCTAGGGATTATGCTACCTATCGAACGTTTCTCGGATTTAGGGTTTATGCCACCTAGGTCCAACCTAGGGATTATGCTACCTATGTGTATCATACGGCCCTATTTGATTGTAGATACCTATGCTGGTCCCACCATGGGGTGTATCCAGTCCCATGGTGGCAGCCCGACACAATTCTAGAATGCATAAGGTATACTACTGGTGTTCTCCAGTGCCCTGTTTTTCTGCTCCGGAGTTGCATGCACGCCCGCACTCCGTTAGAACCACACTGTGCAACACCTGCCGTCGCTTTTGACTGCTTACAATCAGCCCAGTAATCGTGCCCCATCCTGCCTAGTTTCAGGGTACCGTTGATACCTAATGTGGGTTACTGCTGAAACGGGTCCTCGTTACTAGGGTTTCCTAGGGTCTATTCGTACACCCCACAAGTTGGTTAAGTGTTGTCATTCAAATTCATGACTTAACCCTTATCAGTCCAGCATGTCGAGTTGGTTAAGTGTTGTCATTCAAGTTCGTGACTTTACCCGCCTACGTGTCATGTCAAATTGGCTAAGTGTTGTCGTTCAAGTTCGTGACTTAGTCCTACAAATCATGTGTCAGGTTGGTTAAGTATATTCAAGTGGTTCATGACTTAACCCTAACAAATCATCGTGTCAAATTGGTTAAGTATTCCTTAACCTTACTCGTTCACCATGTTATAGTGGTTAAGTATCCCCTTAGTTACTTAATCCCCGCAAATCTTGTCTTGATAACGCGTTGAGTTAATTAAGTGTCCAAATTAACTTAACCCCCCTCATCAGTTTAGTTAACATGTTACATTGGTTAAGTGTATCAAATTTACTTAACACCACCTTTTAGTCTAGTTAACATGTTATAACGGTTAAGCCTTTACTTAACCTTACCCACTAGTCTATTATAATGATTAAGTGTTACCCTCGTGTGTTTACTTAACCCTACCACGCATCAGGTTATATCGATTTGGGTGTTATCAACCCATTCAAGTTAAACCAATCCATCCGCTAGTCATGTTATAATGGTTAAGTGTCATTAGCCTAGCCATATTACTTAACCCGCCCTCTGGTTAACATGTTATGCTGGTTAAGTGTTCTTAGTTTACTTAACCCTATCAATCCTGACTTAGCTTTAACTTATTCATTAAAGCACCAACCACTCACATTAGACAGGTATTGTTGCGGTTACTGGACAGCCGGTCGGTTCCGGGCAGGTTTACACCGCAACTCAGACTAACCTCGGGTCCTTATTGGGCTCAATGCTTAACCACCCACATTGGATAGGTATTGTTGTGACTACTGGACATCCGGGCTAGTCCGGGCAGGTTTACATCACAACTCAATCCAACCTCGGGTTAAGCATTTCGTATTTTCTAAATTTACATATTTGTCCTTTTATTCTTATATGTAAATTTGTTAATAAATTAAATGCTATGGCCCACTTTCTAAGTTCATCGTTCACGTTTTTGCCCCAAAACGCATTCCCAATTTATTATCATTAGTCACTATAAATTTATGCCAAATTATAGCCTTTTATTTACAAAGTTAACATATGCGTAGGTTCTAAATTACATGCCAATTTATATATGTACCCAATCCTAGTCAGTTTACATGTATACCAAGTTTCAAGCCTTTTTACATATGTCAAGATCTAGCCAAAATTACATGTATTAAGTTTCATACCCAATAAACCCAAATCATGATTCATGGTGTAGTTATCCCAATCTATAATCTTTTTATTACAATACATGCTAGTTGCCCAAGTTCATAATACATTTTTATGCCAATTGTTAAGTTTACAACCGCTTTCAGGTTCAAATTCCCAATTCTACATATGCTTAATTAACATATGCCCAATCTTTTGATTTAATTTACATAGGCCCCAAAACTCGTGATTTAATTTACATGCCAAATTACATATATGTTATATATAACAAATTTCATGTTATATTACATAGATCTAATTTGTGCCAAATTCCATGTATATAATATTTATGCAAACTTTATCATAACAAGATTATACCAAAATTTACAGATCAAGCCCAAACTTGCAAATACAATGATAATGTCCTATTTCATGTTGCCAATTACTACATCATATTCATATAGGCAATAATCCCATAATTCCCCCTATACATATCGTACGCAAAATCGCGATTTTAGGCCAAGGTCCGAAATTGACCAAGGTTCATCAAAAGAAAATAAATAGGGGAAGGTAGAATTTTGCATAAAAATAAGATCAGAGGGAAAAAACATCATCACAGGCATGAAGATTACAACTTGATAATAATATCAACATAAATCAAGAAAACTGATTTACAACAAGCTGAATAGATCATGAACTAGACATGGAAATAAAGATAGGCAAGTTCCCAAAATCAAGATCCAAGAAGGAAAATGAATAGACTTGAATCAAAAGTCCAATTTCACTTCATCACATTTCCATATTAAATTTAAATGTTTAGATCTGAAAATAACTGGTACTTACATAGCACGGCTAATGAATTAAGGACTGAATTTGTTGTAGAACGGTGTAGTGACATTTGATTTATCTTCTTGAATCGTTGTTGAAGCTTTGTTCTTTGATTTGAATTGCGTATGAAAGCTTAGGAAGAAGATTAGAGACGGCGGCCATGACCAAGAGGGATTTAAGCAGCATAACGGTGTCATATGAATTTTTGTGAGTTAGGCTAGGCCTTAGGATGTTTATATAGGTGTAGGAACTAGTTTAGGCCCTTAGATGAACCTTAGAACTGATCTGAACCCTCAAATTTCGTCTCAGGCCTGAAAATCGCACCAGGAACCAGCCCAGGCCGAGCCAGCTCGACCTGGACCAAATCTGGAAAAACAGGGGGGGTCGACTCTAGGGTCGACACTAGGGTCGACTCTAGCGTCGACTTGGTCTGGGGAGGTCGACTCTATGGTCGACCCTAGGGTCGACCTGGGTCTGGGCTGTTTGAAATTTACTGGTACTTCCGAAGGCCATAACTCCTTCATCCGGACTCCGATTTTCGAAAACTCGGACTCTATTTCACGAAGAATTCCGGGACGAACGCAATGGCACAACCCGTTTCCCTTGATTCTCATTTTAAAATTAATTATACCTTGATTAATGATTTTAATATATTATTAAAATTCGGGTTGTTACATTCTCCCCTCCTTAAAGGATTTCGTCCCCGAAATCTTCATGTTAAGAAGAGTGTGTCCTAATATCCATCATCCATCTACTCAAAACAGCATCCACAAGCAATCATTGTCCTTAAAAAGATTTCAAATGCTGTATGAACATATGCAGAAAGTGTGTGTATATGTTCCTTATCTAATGCGAATGATCAGGCCTGATTGATCTTCTTAATGCAAAATATGTTTTGTGTCATGAGTCCAACATGTATGCAAATAGTCCTAGTCACATAACCACTATATGTCCATCCATCCATATGCAACATCCACATGATAACACATTCAATTTCATCCATAAACAAGTATAAACACTCATGCATATGCAATATGAAATGTGACTGAGCCGATCTAGTGACTAATATACGTGTATATGCATCCACGAGCAACCACTAGCAACCGCTTGCAACCACTTGCAACTATCAATCATAACATGTCTCAAACACATGTTTACACCCAATTGTTCCTACCTAAAGATATAGTCGAATGATAGAAGAAAGTAAAAACTTTGTGCACATTAGGCAATGTCAAAACTGGGAATCTACGTCACGTATATACTAACAGATGAGTCATACTCCCTATGGGGTTTGCAACAGAAATAGGATTGAGAATAGGGCCAAGAGGATATACATAAAAGATAGCATGCAAGTAAGCTCTACTGGAAAAGAGGGATCAAGGATATACTCTTAAAAAGAGATATGATGTGCGCATCTAGTCTTCAATCTTCTAAGCCGCATTTCCTTGAGCTTAAATCCATTGTGCTTTGACCGTCTTTAACTTCACAATTTCG
Organism: Allium sativum; assembly: GCA_030737875.1. NCBI lineage: Eukaryota > Viridiplantae > Streptophyta > Magnoliopsida > Asparagales > Amaryllidaceae > Allium > Allium sativum. The sequence goes on along the minus strand of CM060924.1, from coordinate 734,488,735 downwards.
TAGCTTCTTAATTCCTATTTCCAAAATATGAGTTGGAACTCATTTCACTGTAGCCTCTCGTTCCACTTTTACTTATTCTTTTTCTAGTATACTCGGCTCAATCATAACTGCGTACTCATGGTTTCATGCAAGCTCTCCAAAATTCACTAGTGAATCTTGGATCTCGTTTACTCACTATAAGGTATTCCACGTAGAAGGACTTTCTCTTGAAAACAAACAAATGCCAACTATGTTACCAAGTGTACTTACTATGGTGATTTCTATAACTCATACATAAGCGAAATGAACCATCCGCCTTAGTGGCGAACACTACTCGAACGGATTAAATTACCAATAAATGTGTCAAGAGATTCTAGGTAACTAAACATGGCAGAACCCTAAGGTTACACGAGACTTCGAGGGTATTACCGAGGCAAGTCAAGAGTCTAACTACCCTCCTTTCAAAACCGAGAATGGCACCCTTACTGGATAACCACTCCATCCCTAGAATCAACCTATAGCCCAAAAACTCAAGCATTACTTCTAAACTCAACATTAAGCATAGACATTCTCAAATCCAAACAAGTCATGAATTAAATGAGCCGATTCCCTAACAGGATTTGAGACAAAAATGGGATCCTCTACTATGCTAGTACTAAGGTGCAGAGACTCAACTATCGAAGCAGAATTAAAAGGATGCGATGTACAAAAACAAAGTTCTAACGGGATGATAGAAAAGAAAAGCTAAACCTTTAACAGAAACGTTACCACCTCTCTTAGGTACGCCAGTAGTGAGAGCATACAATTTCCCTCTCGACGATCCTGTTCTTTGCCCTTGTCCTTGTCCTATAATACTTAACTACATGTCCCTCTTTACCATACTAAAGATACTCTCTCTTGTCATGGGTTTTATTATTCTTTCACTTTGGCCTCTTCCCTTTCACCTTTTCCTCCTTCGTGGATTACGCCTTATCAACATGCTTCTCATCCGTAGGCTTGTGTTCCTTATCCTCGTTCTTACTATCCTTGTATAGCTTGTTGACAAGTTTCTCGAAAGCTACCTCCATCGCACGACAACTCTACAAAGCTTGAAATAAGATTAGTCGCAGATGGAACTACTGCGGCTACTGATGGAGGTTGGGCACTCCTTTGCCCTTCGACATGTGTCGTATGCCTACAGAACTATGGTGGAAAGAGAGAAAGAAGAGATTCAAAGAGAGAATCAAAAGATAGTGCATATGGCTTTGGGGAATATGCCTTTCGTAAAACAAAACTTTTCCTTAGAAAAATGCTTCTTAGTAAACGATTTGAAAATAATTTCAGAAGGTTTTTAAAAGCTTTTTCCCAGTCTGGTAACCTTCTGCTCTGATACCAAATGTAACACCCCACATTCGTTAAGGTCACTCACAAAGGGAATGCCTTAAGTTCAATGGAGTTTTATGGGTACTGGAACAGAAATATTACAAGATAGACATATATAAAACAGCGGAAAGTAAAGTAGAAGTATTTCAAATTATTTATTAAGCATAATTGTTTACAATAAAAGCCCATCAACTTCCAATACCCTTTTACAAAGCTAAAATATCTGTCTTGCTCAAAAACAAAGAAGCACAAAAATAAATTGTGATATTCCCCAATAAAGCAAAGCAAGCCATAGCCAAGAGAAATCCAAGCCGTACATGAAAGAGCCTTGGAGCTTGGTACGATCCGAACTAAGCTCTATTCCCACCCTGCGAACCTGGTGGGGGGGGGGAAACGGAAGAAAAAGAGGCGAAACAAAACGGGTCAGTCATAAAGACTGAGTAAGTCCTAGTGACTTTCAGCATAAAAACAGGTAAAGATAACATGGCATGAATAAACTGAAAGTAAACATAAGCATGATGACAAGATAAGCTACAGGCACGATAACTAAGAATAACATCATAGGATTTTTGTCATGTATAACATTGCAAGGTTCCCCTTTCAAGATGAACTAGGTATAGTTTCGCAAGACTTATATCAAGCATCGCAAGATTTCTCTACACCACCTAACTAGTGTCCCAACTAGTAATCTGTATAAAATGATAAAATCATAATGTGATCCCAATCCCCGAAATTAAGGTTGCTTTCAGGTGTACATCTATTATTTATTACCAAGATCTAATCTAGGATTTTCTATCGAGCGCTTCCTAGATTCAACCAGGGTTTATGCGACCTAGGTCCAACTAGGGTTTATGCTACCTATTGAACGCTTCTCGGATTTAGGGTTTATGCCACCTAGGTCCAACCTAGGGATTATGCTACCTATCGAACGTTTCTCGGATTTAGGGTTTATGCCACCTAGGTCCAACCTAGGGATTATGCTACCTATGTGTATCATACGGCCCTATTTGATTGTAGATACCTATGCTGGTCCCACCATGGGGTGTATCCAGTCCCATGGTGGCAGCCCGACACAATTCTAGAATGCATAAGGTATACTACTGGTGTCCTCTAGTGCCCTGTTTTTCTTCTCCGGAGTTGCGTGCACGCCTGCACTCCGTTAGAACCACATTGTGCACCACCTGCCGTCGCTTTTGACCGCTTACAATCAGCCCAGTAATCGTGCCCCACCCTGCCTAGTTTCAGGGTACCGTTGATACCTAATGTGGGTTATTGCTGAAACAGGTCCTCGTTACTAGGGTTTCCTAGGGTCTATTCGTATACCCCACAAGTTGGTTAAGTGTTGTCATTCAAATTCATGACTTAACCCTTATCAGTCCAGCATGTCGAGTTGGTTATGTGTTGTCATTCAAGTTCGTGACTTAACCCGCCTACGTGTCATGTCAAATTGGCTAAATGTTGTCGTTCAAGTTCGTAACTTAGTCCTACAAATCATGTGTTAGGTTGGTTAAGTATATTCAAGCGGTTCATGACTTAACCCTAACAAATCATCGTGTCAAACTAGTTAAGTATTCCTTAACCTTACTCGTTCATCAGGTTATAGTGGTTAAGTGTCCCCTTAGTTACTTAATCCCCGCAAATCTTGTCTTGATAACACGTTGAGTTGATTAAGTGTCCAAATTAACTTAACCCCACTCATCAGTTTAGTTAACATGTTACATTGGTTAAGTGTATCAAATTTACTTAACCCCACCTTTTGGTCTAGTTAACATGTTATAACGGTTAAGCCTTTACTTAACCTTACCCACTAGTCTATTATAATGGTTAAGTGTTACCCTCCTGTATTTACTTAACCCTACCACGCATCAGGTTATATCGATTGGGTGTTATCAACCCATTCAAGTTAAACCAATCCATCCGCTAGTCATGTTATAACGGTTAAGTGTCATTAGCCTAGCCATATTACTTAACCCGCCCTCTGGTTAACATGTTATGCTGGTTAAGTGTTCTTAGTTTACTTAACCCTATCAATCCTGACTTAGCTTTAACTTATTCATTAAAGCACCAACCACTCACATTAGACAGGTACTGTTGCGGTTACTGGACAGCCGGTCGGTTCCGGGCAGGTTTACACCGCAACTCAGACTAACCTCGGGTCCTTATTGGGCTCAATGCTTAACGACCCACATTGGATAGGTATTGTTGTGACTACTGGACAGCCGGGCGGGTCCGGGCAGGTTTACATCACAACTCAATCCAACCTCGGGTTAAGCATTTCGTATTTTCTAAATTTACATATTTGTCCTTTTATTCTTATATGTAAATTTGTTAATAAATTAAATGCTATGGCCCACTTTCCAAGTTCATCGTTCACGTTTTTGCCCCAAAACGCATTCCCAATTTATTATCATAATTCACTATAAAGTTATGCCAAATTATAGCCTTTTATTTACAAAGTTAACATATGCCTAGGTTCTAAATTACATGCCAATTTATATATGTACCCAATCCTAGTCTGTTTACATATATACCAAGTTTCATGCCTTTTTACATATGTCAAGATCTTGCCAAAATTACATGTATTAAGTTTCATACCTAATAAACCCAAATCATGATTCATGGTGTAGTTATCCCAAACTATAATCTTTTTATTACAATACATGCTAGTTGCCCAAGTTCATAATACATGTTTATGCCAATTGTTAAGTTTACAACCGCTTTCAGGTTCAAATTCCCAATTCTACATATGCTTAATTAACATAAGCCCAATCTTTTGATTTAATTTACATAGGCCCCAAAACTCGTGATTTAATTTACATGACAAATTACATACATGTTATATATACCAAATTTCATGTTATATTACATAGATCTAATTTGTGCCAAATTCCATGTATATAATATTTATGCAAACTTTATCATAACAAGATTATACCAAAATTTACAGATCAAGCCCAAACTTGCAAATACAATGATAATGTCCAATTTCATGTTGCCAGTTATTACATCATATTCATATAGGCAATAATCCCACAATCCCCCCTATACATATCATACGCAAAATCGCGATTTTAGGCCAAGGTCCGAAATTGACCATGGTTCATCAAAAGAAAATAAATAGGGGAAGGTAGAATTTTGCATAAAAATAAGATCAGAGGGAAAAAACATCATCACAGGCATGAAGATTACAACTTGATAATAATTTCAACATAAATCAAGAAAACTGATTTACAACAAGCTGAATAGATCATGAACTAGACATGGAAATAAAGATAGGCAAGTTCCCAAAATCAAGATCCAAGAAGGAACAAGAATAGACTTGAATCAAAAGTCTAATTTCACTTCATCACATGTCTATATTAAATTTAAATGTTTAGATCTAAAAATAACTAGCACTTACATAGCACGGCTAATGAATTAAGGACTGAATTTATTGTAGAACGTTGTAGTGACGTTTGATTTATCTTCTTGAATCGTTGTTGAAGCTTTGTTCTTTGATTTGAATTGCGTATGAAAGCTTAGGAAGAAGATTAGAGACGGCGGCCATGACCAAGAGGGATTTCAGCAGCATAACGGTGTCATATGAATTTGTGTGAGTTAGGCTGGGCCTTAGTATGTTTATATAGGTGTAGGAACTAGTTTAGGCCCTTAGATGAACCCTAGAACTGATATGAACCCTGAAATTTCGTCTCAGGCCCGAAAATCGCACCAGGAACCAGCCCAGGCCGAACCAGCTCGACCTGGACCAAATTTGGAAAAACAGGGGGGGTCGACTCTAGGGTCGACACTAGGGTCGACTCTAGGGTCGACCTGGTCTGGGGAGGTCGACTCTATGGTCGACCCTAGGGTCGACCTGGGTCTGGGCTGTTTGAAATTTCCTGGAACTTCCGAAGGCCATAACTCCTTCATCCGGACTCCGATTTTCGAAAAATTGGGCTCTATTTCATGTAGAATTTCGAGACGAACGCAATGGCGCAACCCGTTTCTCTTGATTCTCATTTTAAAAATTAATTATACCTTGATTTATGATTTTAATATATTATTAAAATTCGGGTTGTTACAGATAGTGTCGATAATCTTAATCTCACTAATAAAGTACCGACTGAAAGTCATAATTTTGAGTGGAGCAAGTCATAAAGGGTTCTGACACACAATAATATTGGAATGAAACACAAATTGAGTGAGAGAACATATTAAATTCATGTAGATTAGGAAGATGTAGCACGAAAGTTAATGAACCAAGTGGATGGTGAAGGGATAACATTAGCAAAGGACGGTGATGATGGAAAAAACAACGAGCAATTACTTCATGACTCAGTATGGGATGAATGACATCTATATTCCGAGCTTTCTCTGCTCTTTGTGTCGGACTTGATTTCCCATTTTGTTGAGGCCATGCAGGAAGTACCACCAGTTGATGCTGATGGGGGCTAACCCCTATTAGCGCTTAGTAGTCTTGACATTTCAGTCTAGCTCCTGTTTATCTTTCTATATGTAGTCTAGCAGATAGCCAGCTCTTGTGCTGTAAGCCTGTTTGGGTATGTGGTGGATGGTCCACCTAAAAAAGGATAGCTGATTGTCTACTAACAATCACCTATACTTTTCTGTATTTTTATTATTAGTTATAATAAAAGGTGTTTGCGGTCACCTTACAAATAGGTCGGCTTTGCCAAAAAAATTGTTATTATTGGATAATTTTGGGATTTAAAGTGGATGATGATTTTAAAGCAAACGTATTGCAGATTGAAATGAATTTGTTGATAAGAAGTTAAGAAATGGGGTTAAGGAAATTAGAAACTGACTAGAGATTAGTCGAGTTGAATGGCTTCCTGAATGTCGATCTGATGTTGGTTTCGGCCTTCTGGGTTGATACTTAGGGAGTTTTTCTCTTACTAGTTTATGGTTAGGGAATAGTGATTTGTGAATATATGGAAATGTTTTTCGATATCAAAAAGAGATATTTTTTGGAATATAGAAAATAAATAGTTATGATAGATGGAAATGGTTTTCCACGAATTGTTAGAGGCTAAACGGGTATGGAGAAATATCTAGGTAAAGATATTCGAGAGAAATTGGAAAATGATATATTTAATTAATGAAATATTAATTAAAGGGGCTTAATGATTGTCTGGTACTAAACAGTAATATTTCCATTTGAAATAAGATCTTTTGGTAAATGTTTATTTCTTCAATAATTAAATAATTGACTATCATAGTATTGGTTATTTTTTCTACTTATATCTTTTTCTTCTTAGTTCATATTAATTCATATTTTTGTGCAATTTGGGTTGGACGTGTGGTGTATTTAGTCAATTCAGACAGTACAGAAATTCTGGCCATTACAACTGATATCAAAGCTTAGGTTGAACGAATACCTAGGCTTTGGTGAGAATTACTCATCAGAAATAGTGTCTGTGTTAGATCCAAAAGTGGCTCTAACACCCAAATTGAACGAATACGCAGAGACTAATATTAGAAAATGCAAGAAATACAGAAAAGACATAGGATTTATAGTGGTTCGACGTTAACGAGCCTACATCCACTTTATATCTATGATTATACGTGATATTCGAGTACAACCAATGATTTCTCTCTCAAACTCCCTTTCACAATGATGGTTCACTCAATGATTTCGAGTTAAGACTGATAAGCAATAATTGAACAACAGTAATGGTGGAATCAGCACTCAAAACTGCCAAAAGATCCTGAATAATGCCAAGGCTGAGATATTTATAGGTGATTTCTTCAAGCGGATCGCGGTCATACGTGGCACAAATCCCGAGGATCTCGGACTAGTCCGTGGCTTAATGGATAAATAGTCAATATAGCCGTTATGGACAGGTGTCGTTAGATCCTCCACTCGCGGATCATGGTAGACTTGGTCCTTCCCTTCTTGTTTTGGCTCCTGGGATCGGATCGAGGAGAACTGGCGTGGACGGATCGTGGAAAGTAGGGGGCGATCGCGATCGGGCTGAGACAACTTCACGAGCAAGACTTCATATTAGACTTGTGTTTGAATCTTTGTGGCTTGGTCTAAAAGCTAGCCAACATTTTGCCCCCTCGAAGTATGTTTTTTAAAGGATGGAACATGCTTCGAAATTACGGACCTATCTTTTCATGGAGCGATGCAAATCAAAAGTCGTGTCTGTATGAAACGTCGTACAGCTTCAGGAAATCATATTCTTTGACTGGTATAAATATCGGGTTAAATCATCAATCATTTCTTTGTTCATCGGGTAATTTTCATCTCTCGAGTTTCTGGAGGACATCGCAATCAACTCATCAGGTATGCTTTAAAACTTTGGTAAGTATTTCTGAGTCTTTCAGTTTAGTAAATGTCCATCGAGTTCGGGTCGTCGAAAAGTCTTGCGGTCCATGGGATTGGGCGCTCTCCACGGGCTGGTAATCGAACGGATCCCTTTTCAAGCTACGGTGGGCTTTCGATCGGGAGTTTTTGACGGATCGGGCCCTATCTCAAGCCATGGGGGGCTCCAGCTCATGGCCCATATGTGGCCGCGGCCCGAATGGGAGAAAATAGGGGATACGAACGGTTACCAACACCACCTATATAAGCCAGCCGCCTCCTTCTTCTTTCTCTCCTTTCTTTGTAGCCTCCACCAATTCTCCAACAAGAACGAACCCTAGTTTAGCTCCAAAAACCAAGATTTTCTTTATAATTAAAAAAGGTAACGGTGTTGGGTTCTTCTTTTTTTGTTTGATTTCTTTTCCGTCCCTCCTTATTCCCTTTTCACCAACGTGGCGATAGTGAAAAATAAAGGCGCGGGTTTAGAAATGGTGATAGATGGGTTCGGTTTCATGGGTTCATGAATGGAAATGAGAAATGAGAGAGGAGGAAGAGTAGGCTAGATCGGATCGTAGGTGAGGTTTGGGTTCAGATCGCAATAACAGTGGGATGGAGGAAAACGAGGTGTAGTTGATGTCAACGGATCGGGTCGTGATGTGCTAGGGGAGTATTGACTCGTGGAGGCAGAGAAAGGAACGGGTCGCTCGGGTAAAGGGGGTTATCACGAACCGGATCGTTCCGCGATCCAGAGCATTGTTCATGAGTCGATGCTCCTTCACAGACATAACCTGTCAACAATCCGATATCTACGATCCGATCCCCAAGATTTCTGCGAACCAACTTTGTTAACGATCCGAGGCATATATTAACTAAAGAACACCATGCAATATATAACAATGGATAGTTAGGCTAGAACCTTCGAGATGAACTTTCTTGACTGATCAACAGCATGACTTTACAGCATACTTATTGCATTTATTCCGTTTATTTTGCAATTTTTATTTTCTAGTATTATGCACACTTGCACACACTTACACCTGCACAGGGTTCACGGGTTACCTCATCCTAATCTCCCATGTTTACTCGCCAAAACAGTTATGTCAGGTAGACGTTCCTCTAGAAAATCTGAAATGAAGGCGAACCCGGAGTTGCCGGAACATCATGATCCCGATGTGCTACCAACTGATCCAGAGGACGAGGACTCTGAATCCGAATATGAGATGGATACAAAATCGAATTCTTCTGAGAGTACTTCGCTTGAGGAGGAGGAAGAAGAAGATAACCGAGCTCCTGACGAGATCCCCGGTGTCGGGGAAATTGAGCAAAAGAAACTCACCGATTCTCTGGCTTCCAAATTAGACGACATAAAGCTTAAGAAAATTTGCTTAAGACACGGGATCCCTTGGGATGATGTTAAGACTCCAAGAAGTAATGATAGACCTCATTCTGCCCCACCCGGGTATATGACTGTTAGTAGGCTAATGTGCTGGGTAGGCGCTATTCCTCCATTTCCGCCAATTGTTGTAAGACGATTGTGCATTGCCCCTATGCAGCTTCATCCTATTGCTTATGCGGCCTTATATACTCTATGCATTGCGTATGCGGAGATCCTACAGACTGAGCTTACTTTCAAAGATTTGAAATTTACTATCTCTTCAAACACCAATCCACCGCGACTCCAAACTTCACTTTCTTTGAATCGGTGGCCAATAGGAAAGTCTTATCGGAAGGTTACAGCAACATAGGGGATCCCAAAGATGAGTGGTTCTACATAAAACACCAAGCCGAGTGTGAGAGGAAATGGCTAAAGTCAAGTAAGCTTTAAGCCTTTAGAGACCTAATTACGTAATCAAAGCACTAACATGTTTCTTTTCTCTGTGCAGATCATAGTTTCTCGAAAACCGAAGGCTCGGTATATGATGATCGACTATCCTTCCTTCTCAAAAGTACATCCAACTTCTTAAAAATAAAGAAGTGTATTACCGATGAGAATCTTCACAAGCACCGCCTTTTGGATATGAAATTTGGACTTGGCATAGGTGGTAAACCTTACAAGTATGTGCCCTATGCTCTTGGGGAATCTAGTAGCATGCCCCCGGCCAGGGGAGAAGGGACCTCAGAATCTGCAAAGGTGGTTGAGATTCCTAAAAGTCCTTCACCTCTGACCAATCAGGATGATGAGGATTTAAATATATACAAAGAAGGCGATGTTGAGGTTAACGAACCGGAAAACAACCCCTCCTCTAAAGGACAGTCTCCCGTAAAGACTCCACCACCACTTGAGCCCTCGCTTACAGATGAGCAAATACGCGAGGGTTTAGAAAAAATTCCCTTACCAGATGACCTTTATACCTCCGAATATTTTGGAGGGGAACCATTTTTCCCTACCTCTAAAGGTGAAACCTCTCCAGCTAAAGATAAAGAGACTGCACAGACAAGCCAAACTTCGGACCCTGGTTTGTTGGGGGAATTACGCGGACACACACCACATGCACCACTTGTCACGACACTTTTACACTAACCGCATTTGTGATCTTGATCTCCGTTTGTTATTCTTTGCAGGGGACATGTCTCGTCGTCATTATTATTCTTACCGCGCTCTTCGCGAAAATACTCCCAGGCTTTCTTCTATGTCCGAGCATGACCGCAGCGGCAGCCGTGGGAAGGATAGCCAAAGGCGTTCTGATTCCCATCAACTTCAGTCCCCACGCGCTCGCTCTCCTCCTAAGCAAGATCTTGGGAAATCCCACAGTCTCCAGCCAGCTCATACTAGGGACACAGAAATTCCTAAGGCGCCCACTCCTCCGAGGGGCTTACCTCCCCATGGCAAATCTTCTAATAAGACTCATGATCCCAAGGGCAAACAAAAGGGACCAAGCAAGGACAAAGAGCAAGAGAAAACGACTCTCGTTTCTTCTGGTCAGGGACATCTAGAGTCGTCTACTACATAAGAAGTAACCCTGGCAGCTGACAAAAAACTGGAGCGCTTGCGAAAACAATTTCCTGAGCTTTATTTTGAGAGGATGGTCTTTATCCCAGACTTAGAGCCAGTTTCTGAAAATTGGGATGACGACGTTGTAGGGCGCATTGCCCATGTGGCCAAACAATATAAGCTGATGAAGAAGCACGCCAAGAATCTTTCTAATAAGATCTGTACTCTAGAGACGGAGGCAGCTAGGGCCAGAGTAAAGATTGAAAATGACGCCAGGGCTAGGGACAAAGCAATAAAGGATCTTGAGCATGCATAGTCCCTTCTCGCTTTAACTCAGCGGGATGCTGCAAATTCTAAGACTAAGCTGGAGAGTGCTAGGAAACGCTTCCACGTTGAGCTTCTTGATTTTAATAGCCAAGAGCGTGTGGCTTTAAAAAAGGAAACCGAGGATCTCAAACTTGCTAATGCTGAGTTTAAAGCTGCACAAGATCACTTCGCTACAGAGAGGGCTACTTGGGATAAGGAGAAGACCAGTTTGAATGATCGGCTAACCCACGTCGAGGAACGGGCAGCTCTTGCTGAAAGCAACACTAACACCGTTCTTGAGTCGGCCTCCGCTGATCTTGTTGCTGCCAAAAAAGAAATAGATGGATTTGAGGAGCTGCTTATGGACTTTTTTGCTCAAGTTATCCGTACCCGAGACATATCATGGATCCAAGATTATAACATCACTGTGGCTAATGTTTGGGATATGATAGTCGATGGAGTGAAGCGGCGGTTGGGGGTATCCCATTCACTAAAAAATTCTTCAAGGGTGTCATCCGCGACTCCCTTTCTAGCTTAGTTTCCAGCACGGGATCAATTTCCATCTGATCGATGCTTGGAGTCTGAAGGGTTTCTACTGGGACCATCTCCGTGTCCTCGGGATTGAACTAGCCATTTTTGCTAGCTTATCAGCCCTCTAATTTTTCAATCGAGGGATGTGTGCATTGCTATAATGTTCAAAGCCACTCAGCATTTCCTTTGCTTTCTTCAGATATGACACCAGTCTTGGCCCTTTAGCCTGGAATTCCCTACTAACCTGGTTCACAACTATCTTCGTATCGCAAAAGATATCCAGCTTCATTATTCCTAACTCCTTGGCAAGCGTAAGCCCGGTAATCAGGGCTTCATATTCCGAATCGTTATTCGTGACATGGAACTCCAACCTCAGAGCATAATATATTGATCGCTTCTCGGGAGTTTCCAATACAATTCCTGCACCTGATCTTCTATCATTCCTGGCTCCATCGGTATATAGTTTCCATGCATTAGGGTCAAGGAGTTGTTTTGGGGTGTAAATCTCTTCATTCGCTTCGTCATCTTTGGGGATGGTGAACTCTGCTAGTACTTGCCCCTTTATCGATCTTCGGGGCTGAAAGTTCAGGTCAAACTAGCTCAGTTCAACGTTCCATTTTAGGAGTCTTCCCGACGCCTCGGCTTTTGCAATACTTGTCTTAGCGGGTGATTCGTGTATACCGTAATGGGATGAGCTTGAAAGTAATGGCGAAGTTTTCTAGATGCGATCAGCAAGCTATACGCAAACTTTTCTATCTTTGGATAATTCCGTTCTGCGGCTGCTAACTTCTTGCTTACGTAGTACACGGGTCTCTGAACTTTACCCTCTTCTCTCACCAAGGCTGAACTTATGGCGCGGGATGATACTGCCAAGTATACGAACAAATCTTCATGATCTACCGGCTTGGATAATATCGGGGGCTTCTCCAGGTGATCCAAGAGGTTTTGGAACGCTTTTACACAATCAGGGGTCCATTTAAAGTTGCGCTTACCTCGCTTGATCAACTCGAAGAATGGGATGCATTTATCTGTAGCTTTGGAAATGAACTTACTTAGCGCTGCCACTTTTCCAGCGAGGCTTTGCACATCTTTAATTTGCCTTGGTTCTTGAATATTTCGGATTGCTGTAACCTGATCTGAATTGATCTCGATTCCACGCGAACTGACTATGAAGCCTAGGAACTTTCCCGAAGCGACCCCAAACGAACACTTTAAAGGATTAAGCTTCATTCCGTATCACCTGAGTATATCGAACATTTCAGCTAAATCGGCAGTGTGATTCACCGACTGTCTTGACGTCACCAACACGTCATCTACATATACCTCTATCGATCTGGTTATAAAACATCTTGTTTACCAGCCTTTGATATGTCGCTCCGGCATTCTTCAGACCGGAGGGCATTACCTTGTAGCAGTATAATCCCCAATCCGTAATAAAGATAGTATGTTCCTGATCCGGAACATGCATGGGGATTTGGTTATATCCAGAATAAGCATCCATAAAGGAGAGGAGTTCGTGACCTGCCGTGGAATCCACCAACTGGTCAATTCTGGGAAGTGGAAAGCTATCCTTTGGGCAGGCCTTGTTTAAGTCCAAGAAATCGATGCAGGTACGCCATTTTCCATTGCCCTTTTTTACCAATACCGAGTTTGAAATCCACTCCGGATAAGTCGAATCTCTAATGAGTCCGTTGCTCCTCAACTTCTCGACTTCTTCTTTTAAGGCGGCCGACCTCTCCGGGCCTAGCTTTCTCCTTTTCTGTTTGACAGGTGGATGCTTCGGGTTAATACTCAATGAATGACGCATGATTGATGGAGATATACCACACATATCAGCGTGATTCCAGGCAAACACATCCAGGTTGTCCTTCAGAAAGTCAATCAGTTCCTTTGCACGGACATGGTCCAACTGGGACCCGATCTTTAAGACCTTCGCTGGGTCATGATCATCGATTAGAACATCCTCAGTTGTTTCATTAGGAGTCGCCATTCTGCCCCCAGTATCTTCATCCTCTCTAGGATCTATATCCTCGGGTAGTTCCTTTGGCCGCTCCCTCGGAACTTTCTTTAATTGCTATGCTGTATTCTCCTTTGCAAGCGGGGAAGTATCCTTCGGATCAATATTCAATCCTTTGAGTAACAATTTCAGTTCTGCTATATAGCAAGCTCTTCCTACGACTTGGTTGCCTCTAACTACTCCTACTCCTATGTTTGTCGGGAATTTTAACAATAGACACCAAGGCGCAATGCAGGCCCTAAATTCTGCTAGTGCCGGTCGGCCTAAGAAAGTGTAATAAGGCGACTCAATGTCTAGCACTACAAACAAAAGGATTCTCACTCTCCGGCGATCTCCCTCTCCCAGAGTGACTGGTAAATCTACATATCCGATCGGAGATGTTGACGCTCCATTGAAGCCGCGTATCCATCCATCACAGGGCTTCAAATCCTTCGCTTCCAACTACATCTGATCGAACGCTTTTTTGACGAGTATATTCACTGAACTTCCATTACCCACTAAAACCTTGTGGACTAACGCGGGGCCGATATTTGTGGTGATCACCAGAGGATCCTCAGTGGGGGAATGAATTCCAACGTTATCTCTATCGCGGAAGACGACATCATTAGACATCGTTTTTTGCTGTTTCACTAAGGTTGCAACGTCGGGATTACTGCACTCCCCTATTTCAAGATGTTTCGCTGTGTTCACATACTGATCCATTACCCTGAAGCTGTGTCCGGCAGGATGAGGTCCTCCTACTATAGAGTTAATGACAAGGTTCTTTCCTTTCTGTTGAGCGATAGGTCTAGCGACAGGTTGATTCTGGTTTGGGGGCTGTCCAACTTGACCCCTGTCTCTTGGAGTAACCTTATACTCATCCAACTTCCCTTTGCGAAGTAAATTCTCGACAACATCCCTCAAATGTCGGCATTTGTTGGTTGAGTGTCCGTTGGTTTGATGGAAAATACAAAACTTTACTGATTCTCGCTCCTTCGGCGTAGAGTCCCTTGGCGGGGGTCTCTTATACTGGAGGACGTTATAAGTATCCATAAAGATATTCTCTAAAGTGTCATTCAAGGGCGTGAAGTTCTCGAACGGTCGGAACCGAGGCCTCTTCTGTGAGTTATTACCTTGATTCCTTCTCTTGTTATTGTTCCCAGGCCGGCTGCCATTCCCTTGGTTTTTATTTCCTACGTTCACTTCCACCTTTCCAGAGCTGTCCCCAGTTTGTTTGATAGCCACATTACTCTGTATATCTTCTTTGTCAGTGGCCTTCCTCTTTCGGTTGTCATAAATCTCTTCTTGACGCAGGCGGATATTGGCTTTTTCATAGAATATTTCCCTGGTTAGCGGTGGCTTGCCGGCCAAGTATTTTCCAAACTCAGTATCCTTATCCACTCCGTCAACCAGGGCCATCAAAACAGTTTTCTCGTGGGGATCTCTAACCTCTGTGACTGCTAGATTAAAACGATCTAGATAGGATCTCAAAGATTCATCCCGACGTTGCTTAATGAGGGATAATTCGATGACATTCTTAGATCTCTGTGTATGTAGTCGGAACTGATTCACAAACTGTTCACGCAATTCCCTGAAACTGGAGATCGATTGCGCTGGCAAACGAGTAAACCACATTAGCGCCGTATCCTCCAGAAATATCGGGGATGCCTTACATTTTACGGCGTCGGAGGCGGCAACTACATTCATGTACCACGAATATCTCATTAAGTGTTGGACTGGATCAGCCCTTCCCGTGTAACGGTTCATAGATGGCATATTGAATTTCCTCGGGAATCGTACCTCTAAAATATCATCGGTGAAGGGTGTGTGGCTGCGGCCTATGCCCCAATCTTCGGTTCTTTGTCCGCGGTTTTCTACCATTATCTGTCTAATCATGGCTTCGACATCTACGTGGGTCAGGGTAGATTCCGAATCAGTACTTCTTGCCCTACGGGCTCCTCCAGCGTTTCTTTGACGCGCTGCTGCAAAGTCTAGGGCCTGAGCAGAACTCCCTTGCCCCCTGTTGCCGCGGTCAGTCACGTGGCGAGCGGGAGGAATGGGTTGATTCTGGGCAGGGTCAACGACGTCTCCATTCCTAGGTAGTAGAGCGGGCTCATTTAAGCTACGGTTATCAGTTCCCAGATTAAGCGCCTCTTCTTCTCGAGAAGGCAGTGACCCGAATCGGAGTTGATCTATGTTCTCAGCCTTTTCTAATGGAGGCCATCGCCTGTATCTTCGAGGTTCCTCAGATGAGGACGAGTACTCTGGGGTAAAAGGGTGAGCTGGCGGAGGGGACCTCTGCCTTTGAATGTCATCAATTTTTCTATCTAAAGCAGCAATATTCTGACGTAGCAGCGAGCTCTCTTGCCTTTGAGCAGCCAATTCGTCATTCGTTCTGTCCAATACTTCAAGTATACGAGAAATATCTCCTTTAGTTGCGAGGGCAGAAGCATTTAGATGATCATCAACATTCTCTCTAATACGCAAAGAACCTGAACCAGGTCGTACACAAACACCGGCACGAGCAGAACGAGCCGTAATTTCTTTCCCAGGTCGAGTAGTGGTCTGGTTGTTATTTCGAATCGTGGTCATCCTAGGCTGATGACTCGTGGTACCTTCTTGGCGTCGACTCATGGTGGTTCCCGAGGGTCGGATCGTGAGAGCATTAGCAGGAAGAAGAGTGGCTTTATCTTGAGAACGGGTCGTGACGCCTTCAGCTTCTCGGGTCATGATACCCTCTCCGGCTCGGATCACCCCCTCATCTCCACGATCCGAGGACTCCAATTCAACCTTGACCTGCTTCTGAACGCTGTCTTCATGAGCTTCATTTGTAGCTCCATCGGCCTACGAAGCTCGTACATCCTTAGACTTCTTTCCAGCCATGATACTTTGAGTTTGCTGAGTTCTTCAAAAATCAAATCAGTGAAGGTTCAGACTATCTTCTTCGGACTTGAGTATCCAAATAGTAGAATGACAATCCAATATGCTGAGACTTCGGCTCTCAATGAAAGTACCAAAATGTTAGATCCAAAAGTGGCTCTATCACCCAAATTGTTCGAATACGCACAGATTAATATCAGAAAATGCAAGAAAATACAGAAAAGACACAGGATTTATAGTGGTTCGGCGTTAACGAGCCTATGTCCACTTTATATCTATGATTATACGTGATACTTGAGTACAACCACTGATTCTCTCTCAATCTCCCTTTCACAATGATGGTTCACTCAATGATTTCGAGTTAAGACTGATAAGCAATAATTGAACAGCAGCAATGGTGGAATCAACACTCAAAACTGCCAAAAGATCCTGAATAATGCCAAGTGCTGAGCTATTGATAGGTGATTTCTTCAGGCGGATCGCGGTCATACGTGGCACAAATCCCGAGGATCTCGTACTGGTTCATGGATTGATGGAGAAATAGCCAATATAGCTGTTATGGACAGGTGTCATTAGATCCTCCACTCGCGGATCGTGGTAGACTTGGTCCTTCCCTTCGTGTTTTGGCGCCTGGGATCAGATCGTGGAGAACTAGTGTGGACGGATCGTGGAAAGTAGGGGGCGATCGCGATCGGGCTGGGACAACTTCACGAGTAAGACTTCGTATCAGGCTTATGTTTGAATCTTGGTGGCTTGGTCTAAAAGCTAGCCAACAGTCTATAGTACCCTATAATGAGTTGAGTTTATATATAAGAGCGCGTATTTGTTAGTTGATATAAAAACTATTTTACATTGTGTTGATTGGTTTGGCGAGGGGTTTATGAATTCTAGTCGACCCTGGAAGTACAACAGTATCGATAGGTGTTTCTAAACACTTGAGCAAAGGAATTCAACACAGTATTGTTTTAAAGTGGGTAAATGAAATAATTTTACCCAAAATTCTATTTTGATATGAAATGAATAATTTTCTAAGATTATTAAAGTATATGGATGTGTTGGTTGTTATTATTATAACCACGTAAGATTATAAAATTGAAATGGATAGATGTAACAAAATAGAATTCGTATATGAATGAAATATGCAAATGAGTTGGAAAAATATTTTCTGAAGTATATTAAAATAATATAGCTTTGTTTGGAAGGATTTTTGAATGGATTTTGAAAGTGAAAAAGCACTGAAATCACTTAAGTAGCTGGAAAATAATACTGATGATGACTGCAGCATTATCAGCGTTCATTTTCGAGTTTCTAAGTAATGGATTGCTACCTTAGAAAAATTTCTGATGGAAATAAATTTGATAAAACTAGTTGGTTAGAAAATTCAAATATTTTGAATTTGAGATGGTTATAAATATATTTATATATTTATGTGATTTCTAAAATGATTTGAAATAAAAACCCAGGAATTTGAATTATGGAATTTAAATTTAACTTAAACAAGTTAAATGGATTGAACTGAATAAATTGATTAAAATCATTTTGAATGAATTTGAATGCATATGAATCTGATGTGAATGTATCAGTAGTGAATCATTCGTATTAAATGAATGTAAGAAAATATGGTTTGCCATATAAATGGAAACCAAAAGTTTCAGTAGAACTAAAATTGTAGAAGTATGAAAAGTTGAGTTTCAACATAAGTTGGTTTTTGAAAAGTTAACGGGATTGTAGCATTTTCCTACCTTTTTAATTTTGGGGTTGAAATTCTTTTAAGGAGGAATAATGTAACGACCCGGATTTTTGGTCGATTAATTTCAAACATTTAATATTGTTTTATATGTTGAGTTGAACGTACGATTAGAAAATGCCTGGGAATAATTGAATTGAATTTAATTTTTAATTGTCGATCTAAATTAATATCTTCTTCATACAATCGAATTAGGCTTCGAAACTTGTTCCAGTGTGTTCAGAATAGTGGTGTAACCCTAGGAATGCTGGTTATTGCGCTCAAATAGGAGTTCGAAATCACGTAATAATTTTAATTAAATAAATTAAGATCGCTTAAAATCAAACTAAATTAATAATATAAATGTTTGTACCAAACCTTTTCCTTCCTTCCTAAGTAAATTAATGAAGTACGCTGCAGTTCCAACCTAGTTAGTGTAAAACGCAGGCCATAGTCATCTTCTTCCTTCATTTCACGGTACAATATGTTCCCTTTCCTTGGCACCCAAATAATTGAAAATTAAAAGGTTGTACGAATGGTTCCCTCGTTCGTCTATAAATTTAACCCCTCTCCTTTGTTTTGCCATTTTGAAATCCATGAAATAACTTGAGCCACTTCCTTTTATTTCTTTTCCAGTCACGAAATAAACAAATTCAAGTCTTCCTCTTGTCCCTTTTTCCTTAGGAAAATCGAAAACCAAGCCACCGGTAAAATAAACCAATTCCTCCGATCAAATTGAAAAAAAGATTGTGAAATCAAAATCATGATCGAAACTTAAGGTTCTTGGAGCTTAGGGGTGGCAATTTGACCCGACCCGTCAGGTCTCGTTTCTAGGCGGGTCGGGTTTTTTCAGGTCTAAACTATACATTTCAAATATCTGGACCCGACCCGAGCTTCGGTTCGGGTCGGGTCGGGTTGGGTCGGTTCGGGTCCGGTTGAATAATAACACTAAAAATACATATATTTCAATACTTTTTGTTCGGGTCTTTCGGATCGGCTCTATGCGGGTTGGGTTTGATCGGGTCTTGATGGCATTTTTCATCACCTAGATCCGACCCGAGACCCATTAGGTTCGGTTCGGGTTCAGGTCTTTTCGGGTCGGGTCGGTTCGGGTTTTCGGTTCTCGGTTCTAATTGCCAGCCCTACTAGAGCTTGAACCAATTGGAGCGCTCGCGTTAGATGAGTACGATTGAAGGGTTGAGGCACATCGATTTCAGAGGAGCCGATGTTGGTACTGCGTTGAACTAGACAGTGCGATAAGAGGGAGAGGTCAGTGCGATTTCTGGAAGAATCTGATACTCGTAGTTGATGAAACTGAAGTGCGATTGGATGTGACTGGGAGGGCGCGATGGGATGTGACATGAGGGAGTTAAATGGTGGAGTTCTATTTTCTAGTGAAGGATTGGTGTGCGACAGTGGATGTGGAGATCTGGAGTTCGACATTATGATTTGGGTAGTGTGATCTGTTATTTGGGAGAGGTATGGTTTTACTGATTATGTAGTGGAGTTCGAACTGGATTGTATCAAGAAGTTTGGGTCAGTCGTCTATCCGGGAAGATGGATGCGTGACTAGAAGTGAGTGGTCTGTCACTGGTAGGATTGGTCTGGATGTTGACTGGATGGTTTATGGAAGCATTTCAGTGAGGTTTGTGGCTATGCGGTAGCGTTGTAGTAATGATCAGATATTGGTTTGATGTGTTAATGGTTAGAAGGAGAAGTCACTTTCTATTTGTGCACTGAAGTGTTAGTGAGTTGTTCGACAAAATGCCGAAGAGGGATGATTGTTGTTTGGACTGATTTAAGTAGAAGGAGATCGATAATTTTGCAATTAGCTTCGTGATTGATCAAGGAAGCAACGTATACATCTTTTTTTAAATTTAAAAATACATAGAAGAATTATTTATTGACTTTAGTAGTTAAGTTTAAATTGATAATCGTATAATTGTTAAATAAAATTTAATAATCGTAGGTACAAAATAAATTTCATTTAAGTAGATTCGTAGCCGACGATATGGAAATTGATTGGGATATCCGAAAAATAAAAATCAAGGTGAGTAAACTCACTCTCTGGATTCGTTTATAATTTATTATAAACGAATATTTATTTAATATAATGTTATATGTTGTTTGTTGGTTGTTTGGATGCATTGAAATATTATTGTAGCTATTATATATATATTGGTTATATTTAGGCTTAGTGATTGAATATATATATATATATATATATATATATAATTGGTGATTGGATATATTCCCGTAGTAACATTAGCGGATGACCCTATGCGACCCACAATATATATAGTGGATGACCTTCTATACCGCGATATCCTGCCTTGAAGCAGCATAGGTATTATTTATGTTGTGTAACATCTGTGGATGCAGGATAAACAAGTTGGAGGGATTCAACTTCCTCAATAATTTAATTATTAATTTTCATATATAATGTTATATGATGTGATAAATAACATGTAATTGATTATTGGTGTTTTGGAGGTTTGTATATCAGTGGCCCAAAATATTGATATATAAAAATATCATGACAAAGGAATTTTAAAATTTGAAAGGATTTTTTTTTAAAAATAGAATTTGAATTTCGAATGGGCTAGGAAATATTAACTTGTTTTTAAGAATAAAAACAAGTAGTGATTTATAAACGATATTTATAATTGAAATGGAATAACTATCATTGGATAATTTAGGGATTTAAATTCAAATATGAATTTAAAAAGGGGAATTGGAAATCATTTCAAAAAGGGAAGATATATTTTATTCTGGAATTGGGAATATAAACTGAATTGAGATAAGTCTAAGGAATTTATAATTGAAATTCGATTATATCGAATTTTATAAAATAAATTATTCCAAGGGAATTGGAATTCAATATAGAAGATTGAGTTGTAATTAAATTCACAACTGAGTTATGGAATAATCGACAATTTAGGATAATCAGGAATATTAAGTTGGATTTGGAAAATTGGCTTAATATATATTAAAATATATAAGAATGAGATTGAAATTTATTAATAAACGAATTTTAAACATTTATATATAAAATTAATTAAAACAAGCTCACTACAGCGCGGTAGTTCATAATTTGACGTTTCGAACTTTAATTGAGTATATACTCAATTTAAGTCGAAATTCTTCAAAACAAGAAACGTCAGGACCTATTGAATAATAATTTTCTACTGGAGGAAAAAATATGGATTTCGTCTTATAAATTTATTGTAATAACCCGGAAAATCGGAACCAATTTAAATTTTTTATTTTAGCGATTTTAACGGATTTTGATTATTTAAAATCATTTATTTTAAATAATAATGACTAAAAAAATTATTTTCGATGAAGTAAGAATGTATAATTTTATTTTAATTATATAACGAGCCTGAAATGGCGCGGTAGTTTGAAAATTCGATTTTAAACTTTGAATGAACATACTGGATTCAATATAAGTCAGAATTGGATAAAAGAAGAAACATTAGAATCTGATTAACTCTATCTTTCTAACGAGTGTGGAAAATTTAGATTTCACTTTAGGAATTGAAAGATATGTCCAGTTTAAAATTTAAAATAGTCGTTATGGAATTTATATATATTATATATATTTATAATATATATAAGGCCCTTAAAAATAGCCATTTTGCATACGACCTCCGTTTTCGACGAAACCACTTTTGTTGGATCCAGAACATCAAATTATTGCTAGATTCCCAAATTCAGAATTTTTGGAATTAATGTGTGAGTATGACAAAGGAAAACGTGTTTTGTTCGTTTCAGTCAATTTGGATCGACCAGAAAATGGCCATTTTTCAAACGTTCTCCAAATTCGACGAAATTAGTTTGGTTATGACCATATCGTCAAAACATAGCCAGATTGATTTTTCTGTAATTTTCGGAGTTAGTATGTGGCCTGGTAAATTAAAATATACGTAAAAATCAAGTTTAACTATTATATTAATTTATATGTTAAATTTGACGAAAACTGATCGTAACTCCCGAATTGGGTTACGATACATATTCCATTGGGTTCGGAATAGGGGTAATTAGTTATGGACGACAGTCGGTGGGCTCGATTTGGAGTTCGAATTTAAAAGTTACTTTTTGGGAATAATTAATAATAATAAATAGAAAAAGGGGGTCAACCTCCTCTCTCCTTTATTGGACATATGGGAGAGGAATAAGGTGCCTCTAGTTTCGTTCAGACCCAAAACGAACTTGTAAATGGGTCTAACATTGGATTTTATTATGTGTTGATTGATCTCTATTAAATATATATCTGTTTGGCGATGGAGAATTTATTATCTTGCTTAACGCCCTTCTCTAAGACGTATGAGCTCAGAGGTTATATATCAATAAAAATCAGTCGCATGGCGTGAATTTCCTGTGTGGCATGCGGAGATGCAGTGATTAAGGCTTTTGTTGAAAAGCAGAGTCTTGTGGTTGATGATCAAAGCACGACCTTAAAGGGCATAGATGGAATCCAATTTCCAATACGTGACTTTTCGATTTGAATTGTAGAGCCTAGTATTGGCGACATGATAAATGGTACCCATGCCGCCTATGATTGATATATTTATATTTGAAGTTGTTTTCTTCACTCATAGTAATAATAAAATGTTAAATTTCGCGTATCAAGCATTATTTGGCTATTATAAGGTAAAATCCTATCCTCTGGCTTGCGTTGCATTGTGTGATGGGACCTGGGTCTTATAATAGCTTCATTTTCTTTATTTAGCATTGCGCTGTTTGTTATATGCACTGGTATTCTTAGGGTTAAACCTGTTCCGTGTTATATGGCGTGTTCCCTTGATTTACCTAACTTTAAAACCAAATAAATAACTGTTCCAGTTCTCACAACAATCACATGACTGAATTATTGTTTTAACCTAAACTCCGGGTGCCCTTATTTCCACACGGACAGCTAGTAGTTGGGTTTTGCAGATATTATATTCACAAGATCCTGATTTACAGCTGAAGCGATATTCGAAAAGCTCTGTATCCGTGTATTACTTTCAGTTGTGTTTTGTATTATTTTTTCGCTGCTATGTACTTAAATGTAATTTAAATCTTTGATATTTTTCTGATGTATAACATTTGTTCATACTCTGTATATTCTTGTACCCTGATGAAATTGTTGTAATAAGCAATGAAATGTTCTTCTGTTTGTGTTCTGATTTGTCGTGTTGTCAAAGTAATCCGCCTTCTTGTTCGGTTTAGGCCGGCCGGGAAGTACAGGTCACTTCATTTTGGTATCAGAGCTCTGGTTTACAGAGCTCGAGAACAAGACACATTAGAACCGAATGAAAGAATTCATCAGAGATTGGATTAGTAATATCCAATAAGAATAACTCGTTAGAGATATGATCAGTAGTATCCTAGAATGAGTGTAAAGAGTGTTGTTTTTAAAAATAAAAATGAAAACAAATTTTGTTTTGAAATTCAAGCCTTATTCTACGTATTTGAATATTTTATTTATATTGAATTTGGACAATCCAGTATATCAAGATTTTGCATATACGCCTAGCTAGCGTGTATTCGAAGTCTCAAATATACTGGATAGATATAGAATCACACTCTAGTCTCTCGGAGATGATTATGATGATGGCATGTCATCATTAGCATTTATGTTCGAGTTTTAAAAGTGGGATATCTGTATATTTCCAATTGACTGGTGTGAGAACCAAAACTAGATAGGGTTTATTGTTGTGACTTGGCATCAAAAACATGATTTTTGAATATATAAAAATTATGAATTTGAAATGTTAATCAACTAATTGATTGCTGGTTGTGTTGTTTGATTATTAGTTTAACTAATAAAATTGTTGAAACTAATGTGTACATGAAAGGTAAAGTTAGCCAAATTGAGTCAAACATTGGACTGAATTGAAAATTTATCGCATTTGCATATATGTACATGTGTATACATTGAACATGTCATTGCAAGGCTAGAGCAGAGGAATTAAATTGTATGCCCTACAAATAGGCACATGTTTATTGTATTTCTTGGGGTTTTGATGATTTTATGAGCCGCTTGGCTGTTTCTTTTTCTTTCTGATTGGAGAGGCCTATGTGGCGGTTTGGGGATTTTCCCGATCCTCCCGGTACAAAGGAGTTTATGGCGAAATTTTTCGAAAATTTAGGGTGTTAGCCAAATTTTTGAAGAATTTGAAAAGTTCTTAGAAACTAAAAAGGTGAAGAACTTGAGTCATAAGTAAAATAATGAAAGTTGAGTTGATTAGTTAAACAACTTTCAGCTCCATTCCTTTTCGAGGACGAAAAGATTTTAAGTGGGGGAGATTGTAACAACCCGGAAAATCGGAACCAATTTAAAATTTTTATTTTAGCAATTGTATAACAAGTCTGAAATGGCGCGGTAGTTTGAAATTTTTTATTTTAGCAATTATATAACAATTTTTATTTTCGACGAAGTAAGAACATATAATTTTATTTTAATTGTATAACAAGTCTGAAATGGCGTGGTAGTTTGAAAATTCGGTTTTAAACTTTGAATGAACATACAAGATTCAATATAAGCCAGAATTGGATAAAACAAGAGACGTTAGAATCTGATTAACTATATCTTTCTAACATGTGTGAAAAATTTAGATTTCACTTTAAGAAATGAAAGATATGTCCAATTTAAAATTTAAAATAGTCGCTATGGAATTTATATATATTTATAATATATATAATGCCCTTAAAAATAGCCATTTTGCATACGAACTCCGTTTTCGACGAAACCACTTTTGTTGGATCCGGAACGTCAAATTATTGCTAGATTCCAAAAATCATAATTTTTGGAATTAATATGTGAGCGTGGCGAAGGAAAACGTGTTTTGTCAGTTTCAGTCAATTTGGATCGACCAGAAAATTGCCATTTTTCAAACGGTCTCAAAATTCTATGAAACTAGTTTTTTAGGACCATATCGTCAAAACATAGCCAGATTTATTTTTCTGGAATTTTCGGAGTCAGTATGTGACCTCGGTAAATTAAAATATACGTAAAAATCAAGTTTAACTATTATATTAATTTATATGTTAAATTTCACGAAAACTGATCGTAATAGCCAAATTGGGTTACGATACATATTCCAGAATAGGGGTAATTAGTTATGGACGACAGTCAGTGGGCTCGATTTGGAGTTCGAATTTAAAAGTTACTTTTTGGGAATAATTAATAATAATAAATAGAAAAAGGGGGTCAACCTCCTTTCTCCTTCCACAAACCCGATACGGGTCTTTCAGAAAAAAGAAAGAAAGAAAACGAAATCGCCTGAACCCGTCCCCACCCACGATGGCGCGTGTCCATCCCCAGGTCGCCGTCGAACCCCCTTCGGCCATCCCCCTCGCACTGGCGCCCCTCTCCTCCTTTCCCCTTCCTATTTCAAACCCTATCCCCAAATGAATGAAGACCCGCCGCCGCCAGCCAATGGGGCCCCACCTACGACCACCGCCGACCTCCAGCAGCCACCCCGATGTCATGCGCCGCCCCTCGTCCACCCACCTCCCACTGTGGACCCCCTCCACCTCTAAAAACCTAATTTTTATGTATTTCTGAATTTGCAAATAACCCCCTGAAGCCCACAACACCAGCGAGCATCCCCTTCTTCGATCGAAAAACAATGTGAGTCTTATTTATTTATTTCTTAGATAAAGATTAGTTTTTTTATTCACATAAATATAGGATTTTTATGTTTAGAAAAATATAATTTTTGGATATAAGTAGCGTATTAAAAATATAATCTTTATATGTATAAAATGAGAATAAAGATGTGATTTTTATATGTATAACATAAGAATAAAGCTTTGATTTTTAATTTAGAAAACTTTGATTTTTAATATGAGAAAGATTACATTTTTAATATGAGAAAGATTATATTTTTAATATGTGAAAGATTATATTTTTAATATGAGAAAGATTATATTTTTAATGAAAAAGATTGTTTTTTTAATATGAGAAAGATATGATTTTTATGTATGAAGTAGCAACTTAAAAATATGATCTTTATAGAGAAAACTAATTTATAAAAATGTGATTTTTATAAATATAGTAGCGGCATAAAAAGCATAAAAATATCATTTTTATATATGTAGCGAATTAAAAATATGATTTTTAATATAAACCGCGTGAAACAGATCTCGTTGGAAACGCGACGAAGATTTTCTACATATGAAGAGTCGCGACGTTTGGTTTAGCTTATGGGTGAGAACTTCTCACTTAAATTATTATTGTTCAGTTATTTATTTTATAACTGCATATATGAACTGCTCCCCGTCATCCACAGACCATGGATGAGTTGTTTGATTATATTGTGTTATTGTTTAATTTGGTTGATTATATTGTTTGGTCGAATTTGGTTTGGGGAATGAAATGGAATTGATTAGAACGGGTATGTGTATGGCGCGGGCCATTGTTAGACTGGGGATAAGGCTAGACCTTATCCCGTTTCTAGTATCATGCCGTTATGCTGCCGAAATTTTCTAAAAAGTGTTAGAAAAATTTAGTTAAGTAAAAATATTATTTTTAGCTTATAACGACGATTAATAAAATAATTATTGTATAGTTAAAAATAAGTTAACACATCCATACACAAGTCGGACGACTTGTTTATGCTCGCCTATTTTTATGATATTGATTGGGTCGATAATTTTACACATCGCCCAACTGCACGAATAATAATCAGTATATGTTGTTTGAAACCCCACACGGGTATTGGGATGATATTTGACGTACACTAATCCCAATTGTGTAATGATATATCGATTGATTGGTCGACAAACTGTGATAAACTTTATTTATTTATTTTAAGGCCTATACAGTGTAGGAAGCACTTTGGATGATTGTTGATAATTTATTATGCTTGGTCTATACATGTGTGGTATGAAATCCATATAACTAATACTATATGGTAACTGATTGGGCCTGATTCCAGTTCAAAAATAACGGATATTTTAAATAACGAATTTTTTGAAATAGTATTTAGTAAAGGATTAAATTGTTGAAATACGTGAAGCCATATTGATTAGAGTTGCGCCATTTAAACGCGAACAATGTTTATATCGATTTTATTCATTTTATAATGAATATCGAAAAGGAAATTATTTCAAAATGTGATATTTTGAAAATATTATAATGATAAAGATTATACAATTTTGATTTAAAATTGAAGTGAAAGTGGGAATCGAATTTAAAATGAATTTATAAAATACGTTTTGAACGAAATATTATATATATATATATATATATATATATATATATTAATGCTTTGAATAGAACGCGCCGCGCCGCGGCCGTTTGCGAACTTCGACCATTGACTTCGAATTGATGTTACAGGAGATCCAACCGTCGAATTCTCCTAAAACCGGAACCGTTGGGTTCATATCGAAAAGAGCTTTCCAAGGAGTATAAGAGATTAGAAATCTAACGGTTAGATTTGGAATTATGTCCAAATCAAATTTGGAAAAGGTCGCTGTAAGAGTAGTTCGACGACCGTTTATGGAAATCGACTTTAAGGGTCTTAATGTAAAATCATAATAAATGATTTGGAAAAAATTGGGATGAAATATTCCATATTTGAAAAGATAAAAATATATTTTTATCAAAATGAACTAGTTATTAACTATATTTGAAATCCAATATTTTTAAAATAAATAAATTGGATTGAGAATGAGTTTTAAAATAACCAGAATTTCCAATATATGAATTGGAATGGATTTGAATGGAAATCATCTTCGAAATATTTCGATATTGATTTCATGATTATATGGGTATTGTTATGGAAATTTGGAAGATATATTTTATATCGTTATTTCGAATACGATATTTGTTGGTTTCAAAATTCGATACTGAATATAAGCCGATATAATTTCTATTCAGAGCCTTATATTTAATATCGAATTGGATTTTGGGTTTGTCGTGAACGGTGTCTTCACTAACACTGTTCTTAAACCCAGTTGAGAAAAGATTAAATCTTTTTATTAAGATTTAATGAAGTTTACCAATTAATTGATATTTAATTGGAATTCAATTGCATTGTATTTTGGGTTTGTCGTGAACGGTGTCTTCACTAACACTGTTCTTAAACCCAATGGAGTTAAGAAAATTAGAAACTAACTGGAGATTAGCTAAGTTGAATGGTTTCCTGGGTATTGATCTGATGTTGGTTTCGGCCTTCGGGATTAATACTTATGAAATTGTTCTCTTACTAATTTACGGTTGGTGACTAATGGAATGTGAATTGGGTTTATTGTGAACTGTGTTTTTAATGACATTCGTTCTTTAACCCATTAACAGAGAAATGTGATTTGGAATTTATAAATCTTTTTACTAAGATTTAATGGAAATTTTCCAAAGTAAAGATTTCCAATTTAAAATATTGAAATGGAATGGAATTCAGTTCGATAAAAATCGAAGTCAGCTTCTGTGGAGGAAGACTGTTAATATATATGAAATTTAAAAGGCTTTGTCGTTATTCCATTTATATTATTAGTCGGATACGGAAATTGATATCGATTATATATTGATTTGTTTTCCGTGAATATTCCATAATTAATGGAATGTGATTTTGGGTTTATAGTGAGCCGTGTTTTAAATGACATTAGTTCTTTAACCCGGTTAAAGGTAAGATTAATTTCTTAACTTTTAAAAGTCATTAAGTGATGATTTTTGAGATTAAAACTGAATTGGAGTTTTAATGAATCTTTAATTAGATTGAATTGTGAATATGATAATTTAAATGATCAAATTCGGTTAAATGATCGAGAATAGAGTATCACCAGTTTTTCTCTAGGGAGATAGTTAAATCTTTAATTGGATTTGAACGTGAAATGGTAATTAATTTTACCGATAACGCCGTGGTGTTAGATATGGAGTATTACCAGATTTTCTCCATGGGATGAATAAGTTGTGATTGGGAAATATAATAAATGATTACTTCAGTGAGATTCGCTAATTCCGACTAGTTTGAATAACCTTAATATGGTTTGAAATGATATCCAAAGAAAGATTAAAGAATAAATTTAGAAGAATCTATCTTTGATAAAATTAATGGGAAACTTTCCCAAAGAATAAGAATATTTGAATAAAGGAATATTCTGAATTGGAATGAAGCGTATGTTGTGTTTGTAAAGCACTTGTTTATTATATACGCGAGTTATTCGGAAAGGCTGGGTTTATACCCATTCTGAATAACTGATTCGACGATAAGTCAACGATGAAGACGGTGGTTGAAGACCGGAGGTCTTCACATTGTTTGGATGATAACTGATGTCTTGATTGGGCTGTACCCTCAATACGAGGTAACAAGTGGTGATCGTCCAGACGTACTTGGAGATCGACGGATATGCGAGGGCCTCTCTCCTTTATTGTACATATGGGAGAGGAATAAGGTGCCTCCGGTTTCGTTCAGACCCAAAATGAACTTGTAAATGGGTTTGACATTGGATTTTATTCTATGTTGATTGATCTCTATTAAATATATATCTGTTTGGCGATGGAGAATTTATTATCTTGCTTAACTCCCTTCTCTAAGACGTATGAGCTCAGAGGTTATATATCGATAAAAATCAGTCGCATGGTGTGAATTTCCTGTGTGGCATGCGGAGATGCAGTGATCAAGGCTTTTGTTGAAAAGCAAAGTCTTGTGGTTGATGATCAAAGCACGGCCTTAAATGGCATAGCTTTGTGTATGGCATTGATTCGCGAGCCTCACACCTCGGTATGAGTCCAAAACGGGATCGTGACTGTAGGGAGTGCACGACGTTTCTTTCTAGCTATGGGTGGTGTCAGCGTTTTACAAGCCCTGACATTTATATTATTTTACCTATGTGGTTGTTGGATTGCGAGGCACCTCAGATATATCGGCTACTGCGGGAGCCGATGGATATAGGTCCGATAGGACCGGGAAACGCGTGTTCAGGAATACTAATCCTCAAACGTAAGGGAGGACCGGCCCTGAAGATCCAAGGGTTTACTTCGGGAGATCCTGAGGCATTTTCTAGAGTGTCACGAAGCGGAGAGGAGCCATCCCTGGCCTCGACTCATAGATGGAATCCAATTTCCAATATGTGACTTTTCGATTTGAATTGTTGAGCCTAGTATTGGCGACAAGATAGATGGTACCCATGCCACCTATGATTGATACATTTATATTTGAAGTTATTTTCTTCACTTATAGTAATAATAAAAGATTAAATTTCGCATATCAAGCATTATTTGGCTATTATAAGGTAAAAACCTATCCTCCGGCTTGCGTTGCATTGTGTGATGGGACCTGGGTCTTATAATAGCTTCATTTTCTTTATTTAGCATAGCGCGTTTGTTATATGCATTGGTATTCTTGGGGTTAAACCCGTTCCGTGTTATACGGCATGGTCCCTTGATTTACCTAACTTTAAAACAAAGTAAATAACTGTTTTAGTTCTCATACCAGTAACATGACTGACATGGAGTTTATTGTTTTAACCTAAACTCTGGGTGCCCTTATTTCCACACGGCAGCAAGTAGTTGGGTTTTGCAGATATTATATTCACAGGATCCTGATTTACAGTTGAAGCGATATTCGGAAAGCTCTGTATCCGTGTATTACTTTCAGTTGTGTTTTGTATTATTTTTCCGCTGTGATGTATTTAAATGTAGTTTAAATCTCTGATATATTTCTAATGTATAACATTTGTTCATACTCTGTATATTCTTATACCCTGATGAAATTGTTGTAATAAGCAATGAAATGTTCTTCGGTTTGTGTTCTGATTTGTCGTGTTCTCAAAGTAATCCGCCTTCTTGTTCGGTTTAGGCCGACCGGGAAGTTCAGGTCGCTTCATTTTGAGTTATATCAAAATCAAATTTCTAGAAAAAGAACGCTATAATCGTTTTTAAACAATAACGATTTATTTAAATTAATATAATGATTGTAAGCAAATAAAACTTAGATTTCCAGCGGTAACATACAGACTTGAGTTATAAAAACTGAAATCCAGTGGAGTAAATGGATTGATTTTTGAAACAAAAATCAGATTTTTAATTATTGAATAGAATTGACTAGTTAGTTAATTAGTTAACGGAGTTTTGAATCGAATCAGACTTTGGTTAAGTAAGTTGGATTGGTTAATTGAAAATTTGGAACTGAATATGGAAACTTGAATTAAATTTGGAATCTTACATGAAATTTGAATTCAACTTGTTTATAAGTCGATAATAATGTGTTTGGACACGACCGATTCCAACTAAAAGTGAAATGATCAAATGAGCTATTTAAAGTATAAATTAGCGAACTGAATAAGGTTAAATGAAAATGTTGAATTGTTGCAAAATAAATTGAGAACGGATGGATATGTATGTTAAATAGGTACGGAATGAAGTGAGTAAAGAAAATAGGTTGAAGGCTCGACGAAGAGGTGCGTATTTAATTAAATATGAGATTTTATGAGCCTCAAGCCACTTGGCTTTTTTATTTTCTTTTTGAATGGAAAGGGCCTAGACGAACAATTTGTAGTTGTACCGATTGAGCCGTACAAAGGAGACGCTAGCGAAATTTCCCTGAAATTTAAGGAGACAGAAAATTTTTAAGTAAGCTTGATAACTAGAAATCGTCTTATCAATTATATATAGAATTTAAAAAGAGAATAAACATATAATGGAATTTTATAAGAAAAAAGGGAATTTATAAAATTAAATCTTGAGAGGTTGGAAGAAGAAACATATACACAATTTAAAGTGAATGATGATTTAAAAGCAAACGTATTGTAGATTGAAATGATTTTGTTGATAAGAAGATAAGAAATAGAGTTAAGGAAATTAGAAACTGACTGGAGATTTGTCGAGTGGAATGGCTTTCTGAGTGTCGATCTGATGTTGGTTTTGGCCTTCGGATTGATACTTAGGGAGTTTTTCTCTTACTAATTTACGGTTACGGAATAGTGATTTGTAAATATAAGGAAATTTTTTCGATGTTAAAAAGAGATATTTTCTGGAATATAGAAAATAAATAGTTATGATAGATGGAAATGTTTTTCTACGAACCGTGAGAGGCTAAACGGGTTTGGAGAAATATCTGGGTAAAAATATTGAATAGAAATTGGGAAGTGAAAATGTTAATTAATGAAATATTAACTAAAGGGGCTCAGTGATTCTTTGGTGCTAAAAAATAATATTTCCATTTGAAATAAGATCTTTGGATGAATGTTTGTTTCTTCGATAGTTAAATAACTGACTATCGAAGTATTGGTTAATTTAATACCATCATTGTTAATACGGAGAGATCAGTTGGATTTATTATCTGAAACCACTTTGTATGGGCATAAGTGTTGCGAATTAAATTATGCTGAAGATAATTGAAGACCTATTAAAGTGCAAGTGCTGTTTTATTAATCCTAGGTAGAAATTGCCAAAGATGGATTAATGAAATAGTGCCTTCGACTTGTCCAGTCCCAGGACAACTTGTATGGACGAATGTCTGACAGAGTAAGCCTAACAGATCATCTACATTGATTTCTTTAAAAGTGTAATGACCCGAAAATCCGTACCAATTTGAGCTGATAAATATCCTACACATTCAACTCAAAGTGCACGAAAATTCGGATCATTAATAGAAAGAAATAAGAGGATGAGAAAGATAAGATAGAACTAATAGAATAGAAGAAGAAGAAGAAGAACAACTGAACATAATCAGAGTAAACGCGAATCTCACAGCGGAACGAATAAAATGTATTATATAACATAACTTTGCAATACAAAACTGTATTGTATATACATACCATTATCAGAGAACAATACATCATATCACAGTGGAAATAATTTTTAAACACTAACGGTGAAGCCTTCTGCTTTGAGCTCCTCCAAGTGTATCTGTAAAGTCCTGAACACTTGACTACCCGTACAAATTTGGGCACCCAAGAGTTTAGGGAAAACAAAAAAAATAAACTCTGGGTCAGTCATGAGACTTGTGTGAGTAAATTCCAACCATACGGTTTAACTTTGAAAATCCTTTTGAAACCAAAGGATAATAGTAAGACCAACCCACACATATACATGGACGGTTTTTACCTTACTATGATCCAACATATTTTGATATCAAAATCCAGTGATATTATAATAATGTCTAATCAAGTAAATAACCAAATAGCAGAACGCTTGCATCTCACGCTCTACATACATAGTATAAAATCAAAAACCGCAGGGCGCTTATTGGAGATAGGATTCCAACTATGACAAGGTATGGGACCACCTGCCGATAGTGTATCTCTAGAGGCGAATACACTGGGTTCAACAAGAACGTCTTGCAACCCGACCTTCACATGACCGACCACTCATTTCGCTTGAGTGTATCAAATGTATATCACCAATGGTTGGGCTCAAACCACCGTTTCCCAAAAAGGGACAGCATCGAAATAGATTAAAGAAGTAAAAGGAATTTCTCTAGATAGGTGATTATACACCCTAATGGGAGCGACCCACATAGCCATGCTGCCTGCCCGATTTTGGTCATTTCCCGGTTGTGAAGCTTGAGGCTACGTCTTTCTTTTAGAACATCTGGCCACCATACACTTTGAATGCCACATCGTCAAACCCATCAAATCACTAGTTGATCTTCCCAAAAATATTACGGGTATAAAAGCTAAGAGAAACGAATTTCTCCGCCACCAGACGCAATACCTTGAAAAGATCGTCTTATGTGACCGTTAGGAATACTTTGTCAGACATTCGTCCATACAAGTTGTCCTGGGACTGGACAAACAGAAACACCATTCTGGAACAGGACGACCCTTGCATTTCACTCCGTCTTCAATTTTCTTCAGCATAATCCAATTCGCAGCGCTTATGCTTATACGGAGTGGTTTCAGATAATATATACAACCGATCTCTCCGTATTGACAACGAGGGTCAAAACACTTCGATAGTCGATTATTTAACTATCGAAGTAAAAACAAACATCCATTCCAATGTATAACTAAACATCATACAATCACGGGCGCTTTTTATTTAACATTCGTTTTCTGAACGATTCTCAAATTTCTCTTTCTAAACTTATTCTTATATTTCTTTGGACAACATCGTTACTTATCACTTTAGAATAAGTGGATTTCAAACCAAATTGTTTCCATTCCCTAGGTAGTAGTGCTACATATAAAAAAATCACGCTTAAGCTTGGTTAACAACGCTAATTTGTCGTTATAGTTCAAAACTTGTCATACGCTGTACTAATCTTGACATCTCTTACCGTTACAAAAATCTTGACATCTCTTTTCGTTACAAAAATCTTGACATCTCTTTTCGTTACAAAAATCTTGATATCTCTTTCCGTTACAAAAATCTTGGCATCTCTCTTCGTTACAAAAATCTTGACATCTCTTTTCGTTACAAACAAATACCATCCCTTGATAATAGTGAAGCCGTTCAAGTTGGGGTATTTTAATTACCTCTCAGACCTTGATCAACAACATTCTTATCTTAGGATAGATATAAGTTCGTAACTCTAACGTCTTATACTTTATAGCCCGTCAAATAATCGTTTATATTTACTTTATAAAAACTAACTACGGAATGTTTATAATAGAACTTCTTAACAAAAATGGGTTTATGGTGGACTGTTGCTATTTTCTTAATCGATATCGTCTATTTATCAAATCAACATAACGTCGAATTTCCATTCAACATGGTTCAAACAGTACACAAACAGTACATATAAATATTTTGGAGTCCGGTTAAATTCCTCCAACTGGTTTCCGCATTCACAGATGTTAGTCAAATCAGTATCCAACCAATGATGTGTACATATGCAACGATATATATCTATTTCAACCAATTTAACTATAATTTACCTAAACGACCATCACACAGCATTCAACCAATATTTAAAATAAAATTATAATATTTTAAAATAGATCAGGGTTAGTGAATTTACTCACCTTTGTGTGTTAACCGTTAAATAACGATTTGTGTTGGTCGATTTAAACAGGCGTTCAATTCTGCCATAAATCCAAACCAGCTCCAAATGGTTATACATCTGCTTCGTAACATAGCCTGCCCCCATACGGTTCCAATGAGTCAGACTGTTCGTAAATCCCTATTATTTACAAACGCCGCTCCTATTATATATGGATTCATCTTCGCCGTTAAATCATGTCTCCTTTCCCGTAGATGCGACCTTGGCCAAGAATAGCAAATCCAAAAAGATCATCGACAACTCTTTACTTCAAAATTCTCAAAAAGAAAATCAAAGCCCAAGCTAAAAGATGCCACACCCAAGAATTTAAACTCCCCAATGCTTTCTTCACGTTAAATTTCCCGTCTTCATAATTTTGAACCACCCTCATCCCCTGAAAACCTTCACTGCTTCACTGATACAAGAGACCGTCCAAGCTCCCTTTTCTTGCTTACTGTGCAAACGTTTGCACAACAAACCCCAGAGTCAATACTTCCCCACAATAACGTGAACTCCTCCAGTATAATACCCAACTCCAAACATTAATACACATCCTAAAATAGTGCGCACACACACCCGTAACATTCAAGCCAAAAGAACACGCAAGACCAGTGCATGAATCCATGCGTGTATACTTCATGTTCGTGTCCATGGACCTTCACAAAACCATGCAAATTAAAACAGTGCATTCTCTACCCTTTAACACACCATTTATTACGTATCCAGACCCCTCCAACCATGTCTCTTCTCTTTTCAATGCTGCCATCAACATGCTTCCTCCCTTTACAACGCCACACACAAGTACTTTAGCATAGCCATAACTCAACAACTAAACATTGTTTCTTAAAATCCCACTCCCGCTTCAGACTTCTTCCTAACTCCAACGTCCGTTCTTCACCCTCCATGCTTACAAATAAAGCCTCCCTTCATTTTCGTTTCATGGCCATTGCGTTTTGGTTTCTATCTTTGCTTGATTTTTTTATATGTTTTGATAAAAAAAATGGTTTTGTGAAAAAGACATACGGTAGGAGGTGTTTATATAGGTAGATGGAACCTTGGGACGCAAGTATTAGGTTATAGGATTTTATGTAGATTGGTACACCTCCCACCCATTAGGTCCCATCTTTATTGTACGTTTTGATTTGCCAATTGACATGACAAGTATTGGAAAAGAAAATGGATACTGTTCCCTAGCCTTACCAACGAAGGAAACCAAATTATATATATATATATATGTAGTACTTCGGTTTTAGCATAGAACAGGGGTTTTGTATTTTTAACATCCGAAGCTTAATTGTAAGGTATAATATAGGTGGGTAGGCTTTGAAAAATCGTGATAAAAATGATCATAGCTTTCTAGTTGATGCCATGATTTTTCAGTAGACTATCAACTCAAATTTCCAACCTTAGGTGTTAAGTCAAAGACTGCATGTACGTTTAACTTGATGCCTTAAGGAATAGGGTGATATTTCATAGGGTAATCCCTGGTGATTTGAAAACTCATTATGTTAGGATGCCATCCATCATATACTCCATGCCAAAAAAATTACTTGTGTATATAAAATGTAAAAGAAAACTTAATCGTTAAGCTATAGGGATAGGGATTGAATTTAGGCAAAGTGGTACTGTTTTCCTTTCACATATGTATGTCAGCCATGCTTTAGCTAGGCGGTAGGCATGGTAGTTTGTACGAGTTGTCCACTCTTTTTAGGGTAGCATGCATGATTTTAGATTAGACTTTCCATTGAGTTATCATTTCATTGAGTTGATATTCAGTGTGCGTTTTGCTTAGGTAGAAAAGAAATATACTTAGGCAAGAAGGTATCAAAGTATATATCATATTTATTTAGGGTACTTGTCGCTTAAAATTTTGTTCACGTTCGAGTTGCTACGGGCAGAAATAAAAATTCTATTGTGACAAGCGATATGTCACGACTACAAAAATATAATAATACCGGTAGGTTAACACATATTTTGAAACCCCAAAATATCGATATAGGGTGCAAAATACTCCAAATAAAAAGTTGCTTATTTAATTAATTAAAAATTACAGTAAAATTCTAAAAATTAAATTATCACTACGCCTCAAAAGAACCTTGTCTAAATTTGAAACCGATATCTATTTATATTGAATAAACCTGTAATGGCCCAGATTTTTTGACCATCTAGTTATTATTTAAAAATGTTTTTTTATTGTTTTGGAAGTTTAAATGGTTTAATTTCAATAATTTTGAATAGTTTATGTTATTCCGAAATGTTAGAAATTTAGTGGATCTGCAATATAATGTGAACTGGCAGTATAAAAGGATAAATTTTTAATTAAAAATAGTACGTTTACAAAGGAAGTAGTAGCTAACGAACTCGGATTTCGATGAAATCAGTTTCATTAAATCCGAAATGATGAAATTAGGTAACCAACCAAGTTACGTCAAAAATGGCATCCGTATGTGGAAAAGGAAAAATAAAAGGCCAAAATTTGAACTAAATTTTGACGGTAATTGGAATTTGCTAATGCTAACGACAAAACTGGAACCTGAGACCTATCCAGGAAAATTCTAAACATAGGATATTAGCTATATATGAAATCTGGGAAAATCCTATAACGGATATAGAAAGTTATTAAGGAAACAAAATTTAAATAAATTATTTGAAAATCTGAACGAACTCCGATTTTTGATTTGAATACATAGGATTGAAGTACGTTAAAAACCGGACCAGATGGTGGAAGAATTTCTGAAAACCGTTATCGTTTGATACTCCATCATGAGACCGGAAGGTGTTGAAACTAACACAAAACACTATTTTGAATTTGAATTTAAATTATTTGAAAGTTCAAACGAATTCAAAATTTAAATATTTTTATATATTATTGAAGAGAAAGAAAAATTGAACAACATGGTTGAAAAAGATTTTGGATAAGGTATCAATAAGTAAGTCAAATTAACGTCCGAATAGGGTTGAGAAAACACACTTTACTATTCATAAATTATTAAATTTATTTATAATTTAATTAATTTAAGGATTAATCCTAGCCATCCATTTTCGACCGTTAGATTCGCGACACCTCAGCAATCCATGTGACTCCTTCGGCTATAAATAGCCCCCCCCCTTCATTTTAAACTCACTCCTCCTCCTCCTCATTCAAGCTTTGGCAATGGCAGAAATAATAATAAAATAATAGAAAATAAGGAAAAGGAAGGGAGAAAGGAGGGCAAGACGGGGAGCTAGGGACTCTTAGGCAGAGGCTTGGGCTTCACGGGGTAAGTTTTTAAATAATATTTATTTATTTATTTTTGTAATATATATATATATATATATAATAATTAAAATAGAATTTGTAAAAATAAATATCGGAACATTCTAAGGGTGACAGAGAGGATAGTGTCTAAGGTTTGAGTTTGGAAAATATAGTTTCCTGCTCTCCCTGGCTATCCCTAACTGATCCGACGAATGGGATGGTTAATTTAAATTTTAAATTTTAAATTTAATTTGAATTTAAAACAAACCAGGGGCATTTTCGTAATTTTTAACTATAAACTTTAAAAGCTTATAACTTTTTCAAAACAAATCGGATTTCCACGAAACAAGGACCATTGGATTCTTATCGAAAAATACTTTAAAATGAGTGGAAGCAAATTTTTGATCCGGATTATAATTTTTGAGTTATAATTAAATGAATATTTTTAAGTATTTTATTTGAAAATTAAATTTAATTAATATTAAAATGGTTTTTCAATTTTAAAAAAAATTGGATATGGCTAGAGATGAGAAAGTAGGATTTTTTTTAGAAGGGCAGGGAAGGTAATTTGGCTAAGAACGCAATTAGAAATTAATTAAGATAAAAATAATTTAATTAATTTAATTAAATATATATTCATTTAAATTAGGTAAATATTGTAAATAGCATAACTTTTGCATACATTAACGAAATTTAACGAAACAAGATCTGTTGGGATCGTATGGACGAGCACTACGCAATGGAACTGACCACAAGTGGATTGGAGCTCGTTTGGATTTATTGTGAAATTTAACATCTGAACCAAATCAATGACCGACTATCGTTATTCAACGATAAACCGTCCAATATGAGTAAATCTCACTAACTCTGAACATTTTATATTTTTATAAAGTATTTTTAGAACTGATAAATATTGGTTGAATTGCTGAGTGTTGATTGTTTGGTTGAATTGCTAGTCAGTTGGTTGAAAATACCAATATAGTTATATATATCGTTAACCGATGTTGATTCTGTTTATCAGAATACCTCATACTGAAATGAAATTGATGTGAATTATGTTGTGTAACATCTGTGGATGCAGGGAAACAGGTCGGAGGGATCCAACTGGATTCCTCAACATTTATTTTACCGTTTTTCATATATTCTGATATATGATGTGTTATATCATCTATTGTTGACCCTGGGTGTTTGGATGATGATCAAACTTTTTGATTTGGTATTTTTATACCATAAGTGATACCAGGAAGTGAAAAGGAGATTTTCAAAGTATATTTTGAAAATAAATTATTTATATAAAATCTATGGATTTTATATATGGAAAGAAAAGAGTTTCATAAAGAAAATAATTATAGAAGTCCAAGAAATTTAGGAAAGGAAAATATTTGTGGAAACAAATATAAAAGAAAATATTTGCGGAAACAAGAATTAAAAAGGAAACATGTATAATTAGAATTGAAAAGGAGATATTTACTTATGAAATAAATAGAATTAAAAGGGATTATTTATATTGTTAAATAAACAAGAGATATTTAGAAATGGAATTAGTATAAAATCAAAGTAAAATGTGAAAAGGAGATATTTGCAAACTATTTGCAAATAGAATAAAAAGGAAATGTTTGTTTGGAAGCAAATAGATTACAAAGGAAATATTTGTTTAAAATCAAATAGATTATAAAGGGATCATTTATCTTTTGATAAATATATATATATACAAGTCTGAACTTATATATATAAAGAAGTGAACAGGTGGATGGAGCATATTAATTTATAAATGATATTTATAAATTAAGTAAATATTTATCAGTGGATAAATAGGACATATATAAGTCAGGACTTATATAGCGCAATGAGAATCGATTTCAACATCGATATTTGAAACTGAATAAGGACGTAGAGTTGATCAAAAGGAGTTATCGAATATGGGTTACTCGAGTAAAGTAACCAAATAGAGTCATTCGAAAGAGAATTTATCGAACAAGAGTTATTCAAGGTAAAGTTATCGGATATCAGCTTATTCGAAAAAGGAGTTAATCCAATAGAATAAATTGATAGAGTTAATCTGTTAGAATTAAACAGTTATAGTTAACCAGTTGGAGTTAAACTATTAAGGTAAACAGTTAGAGTTGAACAGTTATAGTTAATCAGTTAGAAGGTTAGAGTAAATCAGTTAGATAAACCAGTTAGAGTTAAACAGTTAGATTTAATCGATTAGAGTTAAACAGTTAGAGTTAATCGATTTGAGTCAAATCAAACTAGAGTTATTCAAATATAGTAATCAAATAAGAGTTATTCGAGAAAGAGTTTATCGAATATTAGTTATTTGAGTTAAGTTAATCGAATAGAGTAAATCGAATATAAGTTATTCGAATAAGTGTTAATCCAAAGGAATTGCCATTTAGCACGACTGCTAGCGAAATTCGCAGGGCTGCAGAGAGCCTAAGGCGGTCGGATGTTTCCTGAGGGAATCAGGCGTAACCATTGTGATCGCTGCGATCTAGAGTCAAGCGAATGAAGTTAAATCAAATATTAGCTATTCAAAATGAAGTTAAAAACAGACATAGTTAGTCGAATATAAGTTAATCAAATATTAGTTATTTGATAATAGATAGTCAAATTAAGTTAAATAAATTGAGTTAAATAAGTCGAGTTAATTTAAGTTAAGTTAGTCAAGTTGAGCTGATCAAGTAAGTTGGTCGAGTTGAGTTAATCAAGATGAGTTAATCAAACCGAGTTATCCAAATAAGAGTTAATCCAGTAAGAGTTAATAGAATAAGGGTTATAGATTATAGTTAACCGAATAGGAGTTGATAAATTAGTTGTTCGTGTATTTATTTGAGCTAAAAAGAAAAGTCATATTAAAGTTATTATATTTCGGATGCAGGAATTATAACACCATTGTTATAATCAAATGACTTCCGGAAAGGAAGTGGATTCGTAAATAGAATCCGAGAGTTACGTAAGTAAGTGGTTTTAAGAGTTAAAGTTTGAATTTTGTTTATTTCGAAGTTAGAAATGTTGTTCAGTTAAGGTCTGAGAGGTAATTATACCCCAACTTGATTGACTTCAGTTTTAACTAAGAAGTGGATAAGTTCGATAGTGAAAAGTGGTTAAGTGAATTTAGTTAATGAGCATAATGGTCTGTGTTGACATAGCGATGTTTATTCAAACATCTGTTTAAACCCAATGAAGGAATTTTGGAAATGTTTTCCAAATAAGATCAGGATATTTTCTAATATAGAAAACAAGAAGTGGAAATGTTTTCCATTGTTAATAACGTATATTTTCTAAATATAGTAAATAAGAAACATGAATAAGGAAAAGAATAAATTTATGATAATTTAATTTAAGAATTAATGATGATTGATGATTGATCGATAGAATTTCCATTTGGAAATAATATCGTTGTTTGCACACTTGTTTTTATTCGATAGTTAAATCACAGA
The DNA here is from genome assembly GCA_030737875.1 of Allium sativum. NCBI lineage: Eukaryota > Viridiplantae > Streptophyta > Magnoliopsida > Asparagales > Amaryllidaceae > Allium > Allium sativum. The sequence goes on along the minus strand of CM060924.1, from coordinate 734,447,116 downwards.
CTATCGAAGTTTTGACCATTTTAACGTTGTTAATATGGAGAGACCGGTTGGATTATTATCCAAAGAACCACTCTGTATTGGGATAAGCGTTGCGAATCATATATGCCAAAGGAAATTGAAGACGGTGTTATGCAAGGGCTATCCTGTTTACAGAGTAGTGCCTTCGGTTCATCCTGTTCCTGGATGACTTGTATGGACGGATGTCTGACATAGTATTTCCAGACGATCATTTATATTGATTTCTCCAACTGTGCCAAGAGTGGAAGCGGAGAAGGAAACTTCTTTTAGCTAACACATAATGTATGGTTGAGGACGTCAATCGGTGATTTGATGGATTTGATGATGTGGCATTCAAAGTGAATCTGGTATGATGATAAAGTGTAGCTTCTAGCCTCATCATCCGGTAAATGACAGAAATCGGGCAGGCAGCATGGCTAAGTCGGTCGCACCGACGTAGGGTGTATAATCACCTGATCTAGAGTTTCATTTACTCCTAAAAATCTATTGTTGATGCTGTCCCATTTGGGAAACGGTTGCTGATCCCAACCGTTGGTGATATACATTCGATACGCTCAAGCGAAATGAGTGGTCGGTCATGTGTGCCCGGGTTGCAAGATGTTCTTGTTGAACCCAGTGTATTCCTCTCTAGAGGTACATTAGCGAAAGGTGGTTCCATACCTTGTCATAGTTGGAAATCCATTACCCAATACGTGCTTGCGGTTTTGATTATATACTATATACGTAGAACGTGAGATGAAAGCGTTTCTGCTAGATGATTATATATATACTGTGGTTGATAGACATTATTATAATATCAAACGGTTTTTGATATACAGATATTTTGGATTCTCATAAGGGGAAAACCCGTTCCGTTATATGGCATGGTCTTATGACATATCGTTACTTGTTCAACCTGTTTTAAACTGTTTTACTCACACCAGTCCCATGACTGACCCGGAGTTTATTTTGTTGTTTTCCCTAAACTCTTGGGTGCCTAAATTTGTACGGGCAGTCAAGTAGTCGGGATTTTACAGATATATTTGGAAATAATATCGTTGTTTGCACACAGACATGTTTTCATTTGATAGTTAAATCACCGACTATTAAAGTTTTTGATCATTTTACGTTGTTAATATGGAGAGACCGGTTGGATTATTATCCAGAGAACCACTCCGTATTGGCACAAGCGTTGCGAATCAAGTATGCTGAATATATTGAAGACGGAGTGAAGTGCAAGGGCTATCCTGTTTACAGAATAGTGCCTTCGGTTTTTCCAGTCCCAGGACAAACGTGTATGGAAGAATGTCTGACAGAGTATATTCAATAGATCGCGTAAGTTGATCTCTTCAAACGTACTTACATTTGGTGGCGGAGGAATTCGTTTCTCTTAGCTTTATACCCGTGGTGTTTTTGGGGAAATCAATTTGTGATTTGGCGAGTATGACGATGTGGCATTCAAAGTGAATGATCTGTCAGAGATAAGCGTGGCCTCTAGCCTCATCAACCGGGAAATGACAAAAATCGGGCAGGCAGCATGGCTATGTGGGTCGCACCCATTAGGATGTATAATCACCTATCTAGAGAAATTCCAATTGTTTCTTAAATCTATCGTTGCTGCCCCATTCGGGAGACGGTTGCTGATCCCAACCGTTGGTGATATACATTCGATAAACTCAAGCGAAATGAGTGGTCGGTCATGTGAGGGCCGGGATGCAAGATGTTCTTGTTGAACCTAGTGTATTCGCCTCTAGAGATACACTATCGGCAGGTGGTCCCATACCTTGTCAAAGTCGGAATCCAATTTTCAATAAGTGCCCGCGAGTTTGATTTATATGCTATATATGTAGAGCGTGAGATGCAAGCGTTCTACTATATTTTAATTACTTGTGATTAGACATTATTATAATATCAGATAATATATGATTTCCAAAGTGTATTGGGTTATCGTAAGGTAAAAACCGTCCGTGTTTATGTGTGGACTGGTCTTACGATTATCTTTTCTTTCGAAAGGATTTTGAAAGTTAAACCAAATGATTTGAGTTTACTCACACCAGTCCTATGACTGACCCAGAGTTTTTTTTGTTTTGTTTTCCCTAAACTCTTGGGTGCCCAAATTTGTACGGGCAGTCAAGTAGTGAGGATTTACAGGTATGCTTGAAGAGCTTGGAGCAAGAGGCTTCAAGATTTTTCTAGCTATTGATTATTCCGCTGTGATGAAAGTGTTGTACTCTGATAATGGTATGATATACATATACTACTTTGATTTCAAGATATGTTGTCTATTATATTTTATTCGTTCCGCTGTGAGATTCGTGTTACTCTGATGTTGTTGTGTTCTTCTTCTTCTTCTATTCTAATTTTCTATCTTATCTATCCTCACCCTCTAATTTCTTTCTTGGACTATCCGGTAATTTCGACTTTTGATTGTTCGATAGGTGTTATATATCGGATAACCAAGGTCGCTTTTTCCTGGGTCGTTACCAAACCGTTACGGTTGATAAATGATTTTACAGCGACTATTTGAATATTTGATTTGGATATATCTCGCAATCTATAACGCGAAGTCTCGGTTTTTCACTTTAATTAGAAAATTATAGTTAAACAAATTCCAATGTTTTTTGTTTTGAAGAAATCCGACTAATAACGGGTCCTGTACACTCAATTGAAGATCAGAACGTTAGATTACGAACTGCAGCGTCGTTATGAGCTCGATTATATTTAATATATATTTTTATATGTTCAATTTCGTTTTAATTAAAATATAAATACATTATATTACGAATTCAATATTTAAACTGATTTAAATATCCAAATACAACTCGATAAAAGTGCGGGACGTTACATTCCTTCCCCCTTAAAAGAATTTCGTCCTCGAAATTACTAAGGCAGGGAAAATGCTACAATCCATATTATAAACAGGTTAAAAATCTTTTATTTAATTTCTTACATTCATTTTCAACAGAACCGGTTTATTCTAATTAAAATATTATTTCCTTCATATTAACAAATATTTTCGAAAATTCTGAAAATTTCCTAACTGCTTAAATTTTCATAGAGTTTCGCCAGTATCTCCTCTGCACGGCTCATTCGGTACTACAACAACTTGCCACTCTAGGCCTTCTCCAATCCAAAAGAAAATCAAATAGCCAAACGGCTTGCCCAAACCGACTCATAAAAATCTCATACTCGTATATAAACGTGTACCTTCTCTGTTGGGCATTCAACTCTGTCTCTGCCATCTGCTATAATACCAGCATATATCCAAACATCGTTGGTTGATCTTCATCAATTCATTCTCAAACCAATCTTTCACTTTTACCCAACCAAATTCTGTTTCAATTCCAATTTCATTTACTGATTTATTTCTCAAATCAGTTACCTTCATCTCCAAATTCAAAATTCAATTCTTATTCTCCAAGAATCGATTCGTTTTAATAACTCAAGTCACCAATATCTCTCTTTTATAATTTCCATTCTGGATCGTTCCAAATTCAATACAATCTTGTTTAGCTTAGTTTACTTTTACCATTTTAACTCCATAAGTTAAATCTTTATTTCAGAATTCAAATTCCTAGGATTTATTTCAAATCAGTTTGAAATCATATATTATTCAAAACATTTGAATTTTTTTGACAACTTGTTTTCTCAAAACACTTCAAAGACAAAATCTTTTGGTGGTAATTCGTCAATCCGAAACTCGAAAATGACACTGATGATGTGGCCAGCATCATCGGAATTATTTTCCAGTGGTAGAAGTGAGTTCAATACTATATCATCTTCAAAACTTGTTTTCAAAGATTTATATTTTGAATTTTTCTTCCAAATATCTTCCATAGTACTTAGAAAACAATTTAAAATCTCCCACGATTTTAAAATTCCCATATATTCAATTCAAAATTCATTTACAAAACCTTTCTAAGTTTCTCGAGTTTTATTTCAATTCTGGTTTTTAAATTCAGATTTAGTTCATCTGAGTTCGCATATTATACTTATATAATAATTCGATTGGTTATTTATATAACCAACTCAATTATAATCTTATTTGACCATAGTAACGATCATCATATCCAATATCTCAAGATATATACTTCTTTTATATCAAAATATACTTTGGGTAAAATTATTTTGTTTACCCTCTTTTAAAAACAATACTATGTCGAATTTCTCTATCCAAGCGTTTATAAATCCCTATCAACTACGTCAGCTAAACGCGTCGATCTGGAATTTATATACCACTCACCAGATCAATCAACACAATATAAAATAATTTTTTTTATTTATATAATTTTACAAATACGCGCTCAAATATATACACTCAACTCAATCTAAGGTATTACTAACCTTATCTCTATTGAGTCATGCCACAGAGCCAAGGTAATTACTTAACCTTCAGCTCTGATACCAAATGTAACGACCTGAAAATCCATACCAATTTGAGCTGATAAATATCCTACACATTTAACTCAAAGTGCACGTAAATTCAGATCATTAATAGAAAGAAATAAGAGGATGAGAAAGATAAGATAGAACTAATATAATAGAAGAAGAAGAACAACTGAACATAATCAGAGTAAACGCGAATCTCACAGCGGAACGAATAAAATGTATTATATAACATAACTTCGAAATACAAAACTGTATTGTATATACATACCATTATCAGAGTACAATACATCATATCACAGCGGAAATAATCTTTAAACACTAATGGTGAAGCCTTCTGCTTTGAGCTCCTCCAAGTGTATCTGTAAAGTCCTGAACACTTGACTACCCGTACAAATTTGGGCACCCAAGAGTTTAGGGAAAACAAAAAAAATAAACTCTAGGTCAGTCATGGGACCGGTGTGAGTAAATTCCAACCATACGGTTTAACTTTGAAAATCCTTTTGAAACAAAAGGATAATAGTAAGACCAACCCACACATAAACATGGACGGTTTTTACCTTACTATGATCCAACATATTTTGATATCAAAATCCAGTGATATTATAATAATGTCTAATCAAGTAAATAACCAAATAGCAGAACGCTTGCATCTCACGCTCTACATACATAGTATAAAATCAAAAACCGCAGGGCGCTTATTGGAGATTGGATTCCAACTATGACAAGGTATGGGACCACCTGTCGATAGTGTATCTCTAGAGGCGAATACACTGGGTTCAACAAGAACGTCTTGCAACCCGGCCCTCACATGACCGACCACTCATTTCGCTTGAGTGTATCGAATGTATATCACCAACGGTTGGGCTCAAACCATCGTTTCCCGAAAAGAGACAGCATCGAAATAGATTAAAGAAGTAAAAGGAATTTCTCTAGATAGGTGATTATACACCCTAATGGGAGCGACCCACATAGCCATGCTGCCTGCCCGATTTTTGTCATTTCCCGATTGTGAAGCTTGAGGCTACATCTATCTTTTAGAACATCTGGCAACCATACACTTTGAATGCCACATCGCCAAACCCATAAAATCATTAGTTGATCTTCCCAAAAATATTACGGGTATAAAAGCTAAGAGAAACGAATTTCTCCGCCACCAGACGTAATACCTTGAAAAGATCGTCTTATGTGACCGTTAAGAATACTTTGTCAGACATTCATCCATACAAGTTGTCCTGGGACTGGACAAACAGAAACACCATTCTGGAACAGGACGACCCTTGCATTTCACTCCATCTTCAATTTTCTTCAGCATAATCCAACTCGCAGCGTTTATGCCTATACGGAGTGGTTTCGGATAATATATCCAACCGGTCTCTCCATATTGACATCGAGAGTCAAAACACTTCGATAGTCGGTTATTTAACTATCGAAGTAAAAACAAACATCCATTCCAAAGTATAATTAAACATCATACAATCACGGGCGCTTTTTATTTAACATTCGTTTTCTGAACGATTCTCAAATTTCTCTTTCTAAACTTATTCTAATCTTGACATCTCTTTTCGTTACAAAAATCTTGATATCTCTTTTCGTTACAAAAATCTTGACATCTCTCTTCGTTACAAAAATCTTGACATCTCTTTTCGTTACAAACAAATACCATCCCTCGATAATAGTGAAGCCATTCAAGTTGGGGTATTTTAATTACCTCTCAGACCTTGATCAACAACATTCTTATCTTAGGATAGATATAGGTTCGTAACTCTAACCCCTTATACTTTATAGCCCGTCAAATAATCGTTTATATTTACTTTATAAAAACTAACTACGGAATATTTATAATAGAATTTCTATTATAATTTAACTTTGCTTAAATTATAAAAATATAATTTTTATAATTATCTTCGTTGATTTCCCTGACGGCCAATCAACTTCTTAACAAAAATGGGTTTATGGTGGACTGTTGCTATTTTCTTAATTAATATCGTCTATTTATTAAATCAACATAACGTCGAATTTCCATTCAACATGGTTCAAACAGTACACAAATAGTACATATAAATATTTAGGAATCCGGTTAAATTCCTCCAACCGGTTTCCGCATTCACATATGTTAGTCAAATCAGTATCCAACCAATGATGTGTACATATGCAACGATATATATCTATTTCAACCAATTTAACTATAATTTACCTAAACGACCATCACACAACATTCAACCAATATTTAAAATATAATTATAATATTTTAAAATAGATCAGAGTTAGTGAATTTACTCACCTTTGCGCGTTAACCGTTAAATAACGATTTGCGTTGGTCGATTTAAACAGGCGTTCAATTCTGCCATAAATCCAAACCATCTCCAAATGGTTCTGCATTTGCTTCGTAACGTAGCCTGCCCCCGTACGGTTCCAACGAGTCAGACTGTTTGTAAATCCCTATTATTTACAAATGCCTCTCCTATTATATATGGATTCATCTTCGCCGTTAAATCACTTCTCCTTTCCCGTAGATGCGACCTTGGCCAAGAACAGCAAATCCAAAAAGAGCATCGACAACTCTTTACTTCAAAATTCTCAAAAAGAAAATCAAAGCCCGAGCTAAAAGATGCCACACCCAAGAATTTAAACTCCCCAATGCTTTCTTCACGTTAAATTTCCCGCCTTCATAATTTTGAACCACTCTCATCCCCTGCAAACCTTCACTGCTTCACTGATACAAGAGACTGTCCACGCTCCCTTTTCTTGCTTACAGTGCAAACGTTTGCACAACAAACCCTAGTGTCTATACTTCCTCACAATAACGTGAACTCCTCCAGTATAATACCCAACTCCAAACATTAATACACATCCCAAAATAGTGCGCACACACACCCGTAACGTTCAAGCCAAAAGAACACGCAAGACCAGTGCATGAATCCATGCGTGTATACTTCCTGTTCGTGTCCATGGACCTTCACTAAACCATGCAAATTTAAACAGTACATTCTCTACCCTTTAACACACCATTTATTACGTATCCAGACCCCTCCAACCATGTCTCTTCTCCTTTCAATGTTGCCATCAGCATGCTTTCTCCCTTTACAACGCCACACGCAAGTACTTTAGCATGGCCACAACTCAACAACTAAACATTGTTTCTTAAAATCTCACTCCCGCTTCAGACTTCTTCCTAACTCCAACGTCCGGTCTTCACCCTTCATGCTTACAAACAAAGCCTCCCTTCATTTTCGTTTCATGGCCATTGCATTTTGGTTTCTGTCTTTGCTTGATTTTTTTTATATATGTTTTGATAAAAAAAAATGGTCTTGTGAAGAAGACATACGGTAGGAGGTGTTTATATAGGTAGATGGAGCCTTGGGACGCAAGTATTAGGTTATAGGATTTTATGTAGATTGGTACACCTCCCGCCCGTTAGGTCCCATCTTTCTTGTACGTTTTGATTTGCCAATTGCCATGACAAGTATTTGAAAAGAAAATGGATACTGTTCCCTAGCCTTACCAACGAAGGAAACCAAATTATATATATATGTAGTACATCGGTTTTAGCATAGAACAGGGGTTTTGTATTTATAACATCTGAAGCTTGATTGTAAGGTATAATATAGGTGGGTAGGCTTTGAAAAATCGTGATAAAAATGATCATAGCTTTCTAGTTGATGCCATGAGTTTTCAGTAGGCTATCAACTCAAATTTCCAACCTTAGGTGTTAAGTCAAAGACTGCATGTACGTTTAACTTGATGCCTTAAGGAATAGGGTGATGTTTCATAGGGTAATCCCTTGTGATTTGAAAACTCATTATGTTGGGATGCCGTCCATCATATACTCCATGCCAGAAAATTTACTTGTGTATATAAAATGTAAAAGAAAACTTAATCGTTAAGCTATAGGGATAGGGATTGAATTTAGGCAGATTGGTACTGTTTTCCTTTCACATATGTATGTCAGCCATGCTTTAGCTAGGCGGTAGGCATGGTAGTTTGTACGAGTTGTCCACTATTTTTACGGTAGCATGCATGATTTTAGATTAGGCTTTCCATTGAGTTATCCTTTCATTGAGTTGATATTCAGTGTGCATTTTGCTTAGGTAGAAAAGAAATATACTTTGGCAAGAAGGTATCAAAGTATATATCATATTTATTTAGGGTACTTGTCGCTTAGAATTTCGTTCACGTTCAAGTTGCTACGGACAGAAATAAAAATTCTATTGTGACAAGCGATTGTCACGACTCCAAAAATATAATAATACCGATAGGTTAACTCATATTTTGAAACCCCAAAATATCGATATAGGGTGCAAAATACTCCAAATAAAAAGTTGCTTATTTAATTAATTAAAAATTACAGTAAAATTCTAAAAACTAAATTATCACTATGCCTCAAAAGAACCTTGTCTAAATTTGAAACTGATATCTAGTTATATTGAATAAACCGTTACGGTCGATAAATGGTTTTACAGCGACTATTTGAATATTTGATTTGGATATATCTTGCCATCTATAACGTGAAGGCTCGGTTTTTCACTTCAATTAGAAAAATATAGTTAAACAAATTCCAATATTTCTTGTTTCGAAGAAATCCGACTAATAACGGGTCCTGTACACTCAATTGAGGATCAGAACGTTAAATTACGAACTGAAGCGTCGTTATGAGCTCGATTATATTAAATATATATTTTTACATGTTCAATTTCGTTTTAATTAATATATAAATCCACTTTTATTACGAATTCAATATTTAAACTGATTTAAATATCCAAATACAACTCGATAAAAGTGCGGGACGTTACAAAACGTATCTACTTTGGTGGAGGAGGAATTCATTTCTCTTAGCTTTATTCCTATGATATATTTAAGGAAATAAATTTTTGATTTTGGAGAGTTTGACGATGTGGCATTCAAAGTGAATGAAGATGTGACTTATTAAGGTAAGACGTAGCCTCAAGCTGCACAACCGAGAAATGATATAAATCCGGTAAGTCGCATGGCTAAGTGGGTCGCTTTCAATTTGGGTGTATTGTAATCTGATCTAGAGAAAATGCATTTACTTCTTTATTCTATTGTTGTTGTATGCTTTTGGAACGGTTGCTGATCCCAACCGTTGGTGACAATACATTCGGAACATTCAAGCGAAGTGAGAGGCCGGTTATGTTTAGCCTGGGTTGCAAGATGTTTTTGTTGAACCCGGTGTATTCCTCTCTAGAGATACATTGTCAGAAGGTGGTCCCATACCTTGCAAGTTAGAATCCATTCTCCATTAAGATCCCATGGTTTTGATTGTATACTTGTATGTAGAGCGTGAGATGCAACCGTTCTACTAGATTGCTATTTATTTGGTTTAGACGCTATTATAATATCAGAACATTATTGATTTCGAAGAATGTTTTGGGTTATCGTAAGGTAAAAATCATCCATATTTATGTGTGTATCGGACTTACGATTATCTTTTGAAAAGGATTTTTAAAAGTTAAACCAAGTGGTTGAAATTTACTCACACCAGTCCCATGACTTACCCAGAGTCAAGTAGTTCAGGTGTTTACACAAACTCGAAGGAGCTTGGAGCAGGACGCTTCAGCATTAGATAACTATATATTATTTATTTCCACTATGATAAACAAGTGTTGTACTTTGATAACGATATGTATATACAGTTAAAGTTTTTTATTCTAAAAGCAGTTATATGTATCATATTTTATTCCGTTGTGATGTGAGATTCTATTTTGTTATTTATGTTTCTACTTCTATCTTTTTCTTCTTAATTCATAATGATTCATATTTCTATGCAATTTGGGTTGGGCTTGTGGTGTATTTAGTCAACTCAGATAGTACGAAATTCTGGTCATTACAAAAAGAGTCAAACCGACTGATTCTCTTGCTATTTCCACTTCTAGTGGAAGGGGCAAGGGTACTAGAGTTGTTGCCGAAACTGTTATAGCGTCTGCTGGTTGTTCCCAGCTCAAAGGTGATATTTCAAATGTAGTCTTCTTTAACAATGAAAACCCCGCATATTATGTCAATATCTCTAATTCCTCTACTTTCCATAGATGAAATTTTAAAGATGTTAGGCTCTTCATGTCCTCCTTCTCCTTCTATGTAACAACCCTAATTTTCAGAACCAATTTAATTTTTTTTTTTTAGCTATTTTAATGGGTTTTGAATATTTAAAATGATTATTTTAAATAATAACGACTAAAAATTTATTTTAAACGAAGTTAGAACGTATAAATTTATTTTAATTATAAAACGAGCCTGAAATGGCGTGGTAGTTTAAAAATTCGATTTTAAATTTCAAATGAATATATAAAATTCACATTAAGTCAGAATTGAACGAAACAAGAAATATTCGAATATGTTTGATAATATCTTTCTAATGAATGTAAGAAATTGAAATTTCATAATATAACGTGAAAGTTATGTTCAGTTAAAATTTAAAACAGTCGCTATAGAATTTATATATATTTTAATATAATATATAACCCTTAAAATAGCCATTTTGCAAATGACTTCTGTTTTCGACGAAACCACTTTTGTTGGATTCGGAATGTCAAATTATTGCTAGATTCCAATTTTCATAATTTTTGGAAATAATAAGTGAGCGTGGCAAAAGAAAACGTGTTTTGTCAATTTCAGTCAAATTTAATCGACTGGAAAATTGCCATTTTTCAAATGCTCTGCAAATTTGATGAAATTAGTTTTTTTAGGACCGTATCATCAAAACATAGCCAGTTTTATTTTTCTGGAATTTTTGGAGTCCGTATGTGGCCCTGGTAAATTAAAATGTACATTGAAATCAATTTTGAACGTTATATTAATTTATATTTTAATTTTAACGAAAACTGATCGAAACGATCGAATTGGCTTACAGGACATATCCCATTGCGTTCAAAATGAGGGTAATTAGCTAGGGACGATAGTCGGTGGGTTTAATTTGGAGTTAGAATGAAAAAGTAACTTTATGGAATTAAATAATTATAAAAAGGTAAACCGCCCTATCTTTCTCTCTCTCGTTCATTTGAAAATAAAAAAGAAAACGAAACCCCCTAGATCGACGTCGCCCCCCTTTCCTCGTCGCCTCCGTTCCCAGGCCGGCGCCTCCACCCTCGACCCCCCTCTCGCTCCCCTCTCTCCTCCTTCTTTAATTGAAACCGTCGCTTCATAACCCCCCCCCCAAACGCGATCTGAAACCGCCGCTACCCCCTCCATGGACCCGCCGTCGGCCGCCAGAGCTTTCGCCGACCACCCACGACCCCGGTGCCTCTCCTTCCACCACCGAATCCGAAAAACAGTGAGTTTTTTATATTGATTTTATTTTCAGTTTTAATTACAAATAGCATTATAAAAATTTGATCTTTAATATATATAACATTAAATAAAAATGTGATTGTTATTTATAACTTTGTTTTAAAGAAATGGATTGTGATTCTTTTTGAAAATAAATAACATGGATTTATTTTCAGATTTTATATGATAGCATTGTTTTAAAATATGAATACATATATAGTAGCTTTATAAAAATATGATTTTATATATAAGAACATGGAATGAAAAATGTGATTTTTATATACATAATACCGATATAAAAAATATGATTTATATATATAATAGTGATATAAAAATGTGATTTTTATATATGTAGTAGCGAGATAAAAATATGATTTTTAACGGTATAAAAATATTATTTTAATCGTATAAAGGAAATATTTTTAGTAAGTTAAAAATATGATTTTTAACTAGTATATGACATGAAAGTATTTTTAGAAAGATAAAAATATGATTTTTAGCTTATGTATACTATTTATAAAATGGTCATACAAAGGAAAATTGTTTGTTAATTAAAAATATAATTTTTAACGTATGTATATTATTTATAAAATGGACATGCTGGATTCTGAAAAGATTTAATATTGAAAATAAAAGAATGTCGGAGTGGAAACCAAAGGTGAGAACTCCTTCTCACTCTAAGTATTTTTCAGTTAAATACATTCTAGGATGCAGACGGGGCTTAGAAGCCCCCGACACTATTTTATTGTACAAACCATGGCTGTTTGTTTGAAATGTGTTGTGGAAATTTGGATTTGGATTGATTTATTTTTTTGGATTTGATTTGGATGTGAATTGGGTTGAAATTGGTTTGTGTATGGCGCGAACCAGTATTAGGCGAGGGATAAGGCTAGACCTTATTCCGGTTCTAGTATCGTGCCGTTATGCCGCCGAAATTTTCTAAAAAATGTTAGAAAAATTTAGTTAGTTGAAATATTATTTTTAGCTTATAATTGAAATAAATAAAATAATTATTTGATAGTTAAAAATAAATTTACACATCCATTTACAAGTCGGACGACTTTTTTATGCTCTCCTATTTTTGTGATATCGATTGGGTCGATAATTTTACACGTCGTCCAATTGCACAAATAATAATCAATATTTGTTAGTTGAAACCCCACACGGGTAATGGGATGATATTTGACGTACCCTAATCCCAATTGTTTAGTGATATGTCGATCGATTGGTGGACAGACTGTAATAAGCGTTAATTAATCATATTTAATGCTTATACAGTAGAAAGCACTCTGGATGATAGTTATATATTATTGTTGTTATATACATGTATTGTATGAAATCCATATAACTAACATTATATGGTAATTGATTGGGTGTGATTCCAATTCAAAAATAACGAATATTTTAAATGATGAATATTTTAAAATAATATTCAGTAAAGGATTAAAATATTGAAATACGAGAAGCCGTGTTGATGAGATTTGCGCCATTTTAACGCGAAAGATATTTATATCGATTTTATTCATTTTTATAATGAATATAAAAAAGGAAAAGATTTCAAAATCTTATATTTTGAAAATATTATCATTTAAATATTATAATGATAAAGATTATTCAATTTTGATTTAAAATTGAAATGAAAGTGGGAATCGTTTTAAAACGAATTTATAAAATATGTTTTGAACGAAATATATATATAATATTATATATATATACATTTTAATGGTTTGAATAGAATGCGCCGCGCCGCGACCGTTCGCGAATTTCGACAATTGACTTCGAATTAATATTACGGGAGATCCGACCGTCGGATTCTCCAAAAACCAGAACCCTTGGGTTCGTATCGAAAAGATCTTTCCAACGAATATAAGAGATTTGAAATCTAATGGTTGGATTTGAAATTATATCCAAATCAAATTTGGAAAAGGTCGTTGTAAGTGCAGTTCGACGACCGTTTATGCAAATCGACTGAAAGGGCCTTAATAAAATTATTAAAAATATGAATAATTTGTGTAAAATCATAATAAATGATTTTGAAAGAGTTGGGATGAGGAATTCCATATTTGAAAAGATAAAAATATATTTTTATCAAAATGAACTAGTTATTAACTAGAATAATAATCCAATATTTTTAAAGAAATAAATTGGATTTCAAATGGTTTTAAAAATAACCAAAAATTTCCAATAAATAAATTGGAATGGATCGGAAATAATCTTCGGAATATTTCAATATTGGATTCTGTAGTTATACAAACATTTTTTTGGGAATTTGGAAGATACAGATATCGTTATTCCCGATACGATATCTGTTAGTTTCAGAATTTGATATTGAATGTAAGCCGATATAATTTCTATTCAGAGCCTTATATTTAATATTAAATTGGATTTTGGGTTGGTCGTGAACGGTGTCTTAAGTAACACTGTTCTTAAACTCCGTGTGAAAAGAATAAATCTTTTAATTAAGATTATTAGAATTTCCAGTTATATTTAGTAATTGGAATAAAAATGGAATGTGAATAGGGTTTATTGTGAACTGTGTTTTTAGTGACATTCGTTCTTTAACCCGATTTACAGTGTAATGTGATTTGGAATTTATAAATCTTTTTATTAAGATTTAATGGAAATTTTCCAAAGTAAAGTTTTTCCAATTTAATATATTAAATTGGAATTGAATGAAATTCGATTTGGTAATAATCGAAGTGAGCTTATGTGGAGGAAGACTGTTAATATATATGGAATTTAAAAGGCTTTGTCGTTATTCCAGTTATATTATTAGTCAGATACGGCAATTGATATCGATTATATATTGATCTGTTTTCCGTGAAGATTCCATCGTTATTAGAATGTGATTTTGGGTTTATCGTGAACCGTGTTTTAAATGACATTAGTTTTTTAACCCAATTAAAGACAGGATTACATGTCTAACATTGTATTTTGAACTGTATTTGTTGATCTCTACTAAATATATATCTGTTTGGTGGCAGAGAATTTATTCTCTTGCTTAACACCCTTCTCTGAGACATACGAGCTTAGAGGTTATATATTAGCAGAAATCAATGGTACGGAGTAGATTGTCGATGCGACATGTTTGATTTCCCAAAGTTAAATAATCATTGATATTGATTTTTGGGAAGATTAAAACTAAGTGGAGTTTGGATGCATCTTTAATTAGATTGGAATGTGAATATGATAATTTAAATTATCAAATTTGGGAAATGATCGAAAGTGGAGTATTACCAGTTTTACTCCAAGCGATAGTAAATCTTTAATTAGATTTGAACGTGAAATGGTAATTAATTTTACCGATAACACTGTGGTGTTAGATATGGAGTATACCAGTTTTTCTCCATGGGATGAATAGATTGGAATTGGGAAATAAAATAATTGATTTCTTCGGTAAGGTTCGTTAATCTCGACTAGTTTGGAAAACCTTAATTTGGTTTAAAATTATGAAAAGAATATGTGAATAAAAGAATATTCTGAATTGGAATGAGGTGTATGTTGTGTTTTTATAGCACTTGATTATAAGCTACGTGAATTATTCGGAAAGGCTGGGTTTATACCCATTTTGAATAATTGATTCGACGATAAGTTGACAATGAAGACGGTGGTTGAAGACCGGAGATCTTCACGTCGTTTGGATGATTACTGATGTCTTGATTGGGCTGTACACCCAAGACAAGGTAATAAGTGGTGATTGTCCATCTCGACCAGATATGCGAGGGCCTCTCTCCTGTATTTGACATATGGGACGAGGAATAAGATGCCTCCAGTTTCGTTCAGACCCAGAACGAACTAATAAACGGATGTGTGTCTGACATTGGACTTTATTCTGTGTTGATTGATCTCTATTATATATATCTGTTTGGCGACGGAGAATTTATTCTCTTGCTTCCTTCTCTGAGACGTACGAGCTCAGAGGTTATATATCGAAAGACATCAGTCGCATGGCGTGAATTGTCAGTGTGGCATGCTGAGATGCAGATGATCAAGGATTCTGTTGAAAAGCAGAGTCTTGTGGTTGATGATCAAATCATGGCCTTAAATGGCCTAACTTTGTGTATATCATTAATTCGCGAGCCTCACACCTCGGTATGAGTCAAAAACGGGATCAGGGACGCATGATGGACATGACGTTTCCTTCTAGCTATGGGTGGTGTCATCGTATGAAGCCCAGACATTTATTATATTTTAACCTAAGTGAATGATGGATAGCGAGACGCCTCAGATATATAGGTTACTATGGAGCCGATGGATAGGTCCTATAGGACCGGGAAACGTGTGTTCAGGAATTGCCAATCCTCAATCGTAAGAGAGGACCGGTCCTGTAGGATCCAAGGTTCCTTCGAGGAATCCTGAGGCATTTGCTAGAGTATCTCGAAGCCGGTGAGGACGATCCCTTGCCTCGACTCATAGATTGATATCCAATTTCCAATACGACCTTTCGGTTTTAGTTGTAGAACTAGTATGGCGACATAGTAGCATGGGATACTATGCCGTCTATGATTGATACATTTATATTTGAAGTTGATTATGACACTATATACTTATAATAGTATCAAAATGATTTGTTTTAAATGTACCAAGCATGTTTGGCTATTATAAGGGAAAACTCTATCCTCCGGCTTGCATTGCATTGTGTGATGGGACCTGAGTCTTATAATAACTTAATTTTCCAAAAAGCATTGCGCTATTTGTTTTATGCACTGGTATTCTCGGGAGGAAACCCGTTCCGTGTTATACGGCGTGGTCCTTTGATTTACTTTATTTCTAAAGTAAAGTTTTAAATAACTGTTTTAGTTCTCACACCAGTCACATGACTGACCTGGAGTTTATTGTTTAATCCTAAACTCTGGGTGCCCTATGTTCGACACGGGCAGCTAGTAGTTGGGGTTTGTAGATATTATTTTCCCAGGATCCTGGATTTACAGCTGAAGCTATATTCAGAAAGCTCTGTATCCATGTATTTCTTTCAGTTGTGTTATGTATTATTTTTCTGCTGTTAATGTAATGTATTTTAATCTCTGATATTTTTCTGATGTATTTTATTTATTAATACTCTGTTATATTCTTGTACTCTGATGTAATTGTTGTAACAGCAATGAAATGTTCCTTTGTTTGTGTCTTGATTTGTTGTGTTCTCAACTCAATCGGGCTTTCCCGTAAGGACGAGTTTGGGTCGTTTAAGCTGGTATCAAAGCTTTGGTTTACAAAGCTCGAGTACAAGACACATTAGAACCGAACGAAGAATTCATCAGAGATTGGATTAGTAATATCCTATAAGAATGACTCGTTAGAGATGATGGGATTAGCAGTATCCTAGAACGAGTGTGAAGAGTGTTATTTTTAAAATAAAATTTAGTTTTAAAATTTTATATCAATTATGCGTATTTGAATATATTTTCTAGATTGAGTTTGGACAATCGAGTATATGAAGATTTTGAATATATGCGTAACTAACATGTATTCGAGCCTCAAATATACTGGATGGATATAGAATCACACTCCAATCGCCCGGGAAGAATTCTGGAGATGTCCGGACATCATCAGTATCTATTTTCGAGTTTCGAAAGTGTGACATCTATATATTTCCAATTGGCTGGTGTGAGAACCAAGACTAGATAGGGTTATTTATTTGTGATTTGGCATTGAAATATGATTTTTGAATATATATATATATATATATATATATATATAAGTATATGTTTGAAAAGCTAATCAACTAATTAATTGCTGGTTGTGCTATTTGATTATTAGTTTAACTAATAAGATTATTGAAACCAATATGACAATGGAAGGTAAATTAGCCAAATTATGTCAAATATTGAAATGAATTGAAATTTGATTGAAATTGCATACATGTACATATATATGTGTAAACAGGTCATAGCATTGAAGCTAAGAAGAGGAATAAAATTTTATGCCCGACAAATAGGTACAAGTTTATTAATTTATTGGGTTTTGACTTTTTATAAGCCGATTGGCTTTTTCATTTTCTTTTGGATTGATGAGTGCCCTGCGTGGCTAGTTGCGGTTTTAAATATCTCCCCGTTCAAAAAAGGTTATGGCGAAATTTTTCGAAAATTTAGTGTGTTAGCCAAATTTTTGAGAAATTAGAAAATTCTTAGAAACTGAAAAGTTGAAGAATGAAAACCAGAATGAAAGTTGAGTTGGTTAGTTAAACAACTTTCAGCTTCGTTCCTTTTCAAGGACGAAAAGATTTTAAGTGGGGGAGATTGTAACAACCCAGATTTTCAGAACAAATTTTTTTTAGCTATTTTAATGGATTTTGAATATTTAAAATGATTATTTTAAATAATAACGACTAAAAATTTATTTTAAACGAAGTTAGAACGTATAAATTTATTTTAATTATATAAAACGAGCCTGAAATGGCGTGGTAGTTTGAAAATTTGATTTTAAATTTCAAATGAATATATAAAATTCATATTAAGTCAGAATTGAACGAAACAAGAAATATTTGAATCTGTTTAATAATATTCTTCTAATAAATGTAAGAAATTGAGATTTCATAATGTAATGTGAAATTTTTGTCTAGTTTAAAATTTAAAATAGTCGTTATGGAATTTATATATATTTTAATATAATATATAGCCCTTAAAAATAGCCATTTTGCAAACGACCTCTGTTTTCAACGAAACCACTTTGGTTGGATCCGGAATGTCAAATTATTTCAAGATTTCAATTTTCATAATTTTTGGAATTAATATGTGAGTGTGGTAAAAGAAAACGTGTTTTGTCAATTTCAGTCAAATTTAATCGACAGGAAAATGGCCATTTTTCAAACGATCTCCAAATTCGATGAAATTAGTTTTGTTAGGACTGTATCATCAAAACTTAACCAGGTTTATTTTTTCTGGAATTTTTGGAGTCCGTATGTGGCCTCGGTAAATTAAAATGTACATTGAAATCAATTTTGAACGTTATATTAATTTATATTTTAATTTTAATGAAAACTGATCGAACCGATAGAATTGGCTTACAGGACATATCCCATTGCGTTCGGAATGGGGGTAATTAGCTAGGGATGACAGTCGGTGGGTTCGATTTGGAGTTAGAATGAAAAAGTAACTTTATGGAATTAAATAATTATAAAAAGCTCAACCCCTATCTTTCTCTCTCTCATTCATTTTAAAATAGAAAAAGAAAAAGAAACCGCCCCCGCCTCCCCAGATCAACATCGCCTCCCTTTCCCTGTCGCCTCCGTCCCTAGGCCGGCGCCTCTACCCTCGACCCCCTCTCTCCTCCTTCTCTAATTGAAACCGCCGCTTCAAACCCCCCCCCCCCCCAAACCCGATCTGAAACCGCGACTACCCCCTCTCTGGGCCCGCCGCCGACCGCTAGAGCTTCCCTCGACCACCCATGACCCCGTCGCCTCTCCTCCCACCATCGGATCCAAAAAACCGTGAGTTTTTTATATTGATTTTATTTTCAGCTTTAAATATAAATAGAATTATAAAAATCTGATCTTTAATATATATGGCATTAAATAAAAATATGATTTTTATTTATAACTTTGTTTTAAAGAAATGGATTGTGATTCTTTTTGAAAATAAATAACATGGATTTATTTTCAGATTTTGTATGATATCATTGTTTAAAACATGAATACATATATAGTAGCGTTATAAAAATATGATTTTATATATAAGAACATGGAATGAAAAATGTGATTTTTATATACATAATAGCGATATAAAAATATGATTTATATATATATAATAGTGATATAAAAATGTGATTTTTATATATGTAGTAGCGAGATAAAAATATGATTTTTATCGTATAAAGGAAATATCTTTAGTAAGTTAAAAATATGATTTTTAACTAGTATACGACATGAAAATATTTTCTAAAAGATAAAAATATGATTTTTAGCTTATGTATACTATTTATAAAATGGTCATACAAAGGAAAATTGTTTGTTAATTAAAAATGTAATTTTTAACGTATGTATGTTATTTATAAAACAGACATGTTGGATTTCTGGAAAGATTTAAGATTGAAAATCAAAGAATGGCGGGGTGGAAACCAAACGTGAGAACTCCTTCTCACTCTAAGTATTTTTCAGTTAAATATATTCTAGGATGCAGAAGAGGCTTAGAAGCCCCCGACACTATTTTATTGTACAAACCATGGTTGTTTGTTTGAAATGTATTGTGGAAATTTGGATTTGGATTGATTTATTTGTTTGGATTTGATTTGGATGTGAATTGGGTTGAAATTAGTTTGTATATGGCGCGAGCCAGTATTAGGCGAGGGATAAGGCTAGACCTTATTCCGGTTCTAGTATCGTGCCGTTATGTTGCCGAAATTGTCTTAAAAGTGTTAGAAAAGTTTAGTTAGTTGAAAATATTATTTTTATCTTATAACTGAGATAAATAAAATAATTATTTGATAGTTAAAAATAAGTTTACACATCCATTTACAAGTCGGACGACTTGTTTATGCTCGCCTATTTTTGTGATATCGATTGGGTCGATAATTTTACACATCGTCCAACTGCACAAATAATATTCAATATTTGTTGGTTGAAACTCCACACGGGTATTGAGATGATATTTGACGTACACTAATCCCAATTGTTTAGTGATATGTCGATCGATTGGTTGACAGACTGTAGTAAGCGTTAATTATTTGTATTTAATGCTTATATAACGTAGAAGGCACTCTGGATGATGGTTGATTATTTATTATTGTTGTTATATACATGTATTGTATGAAATCCATATAACTAACATTATATGGTAATTGGTTGGGTTTGATTTCAGTTCAAAAATTATGAATATTTTAAATGATGAATATTTTAAAATAATATTCAGTAAAGGATAAAAATATTGAAATACGTGAAGCCGTGTTGATTAGATTTGCGTCATTTTAACGCGAAAGATATTTATATCGATTTTATTCATTTTTATAATGAATATCGAAAAGGAAAAGATTTCAAAATCTGATATTTTGAAAATATTATCATTTAAATATTATAATGATAAAGAGTATTCAATTTTGATTTAAAATTGAAATGAAAGTGGGAATCGTTTTAAAAACGAATTTATAAAATATGTTTTGAACGAAATATTTATAATATTATATATATATATATACATATTAATGGTTTGAATAGAACGCGCCGTGCCGCGATCGTTCGCGAATTTCGACCATTGACTTCGAATTGATATTACGGGAGATCCGACCGTCAGATTCTCCTAAAACCAGAACTGTTGGGTTTGTATCGAAAAGAGCTTTCCAGCGAATATAAGAGATTTGAAATCTAACGGTTTGATTTGGAATTATGTCCAAATAAAATTTGGAAAAGGTCGTTGTAAGTGCAGTTCGACGACCGTTTATAGAAATCGACTGAAAGGGCCTTAATAAAATTATTAAAAATATGAATAGTTTGTATAAAATCATAATAAATGATTTGGAAAGAGTTGGGATGAGGAATTCTATATTTGAAAAGATAAAAATATTTTTTTTATCAAAATGGACTAGTTATTAAATAGAATAATAATCCAATATTTTTAAAGAAATAAATTGGATTTGAAATGGTTTTAAAAATAACCAGAATTTTCTAATAAATAAATTGGAATGGATTGGAATGGAAATAATCTTCGGAATATTTCGATATTGGGTTCCGTGGTTATACGGACATTGTTATGGGAATTTGGAAAATACAGATATCATTATTCCCAATACGATATCCGTTAGTTTCAGAATTTGATATTGAATGTAAACCGATAAAATTTCTATTCAGAGCCTTATATTTAATATTAAATTGAATTTTGGGTTGGACGTGAACGGTGTCTTAAATAACATTGTTCTTAAACCTCGTGTGAAAAAAATAAATCTTTTAGTTATGATTATTAGAATTTCCAATTTTATTTAGTAATTGGAATAAAAATGGAATGTGAATTGGGTTTATTGTGAACTATATTTTCAACGACATTCGTTCTTTAACCCGATTTACAGTGTAATGTGATTTTGAATTTATAAATCTTTTTATTAAGATATAATGGAAATTTTCCAAAGTATAGTTTTTCCAATTTAATATATTAAATTGTAATTGAATGGAATTCGATTTGGTAATAATCGAAGTGAGCTTCTGTGGAGGAAGACTGTTAATATATATGGAATTTTAAGGGCTTTGTCATTAATCCATTTATATTATTAGTCAGATACAGAAATTGATATCGATTATACATTGATCTGTTTTCCGTGAAATTCCATGGTTAATTGAATGTGATTTGGTGGCAGAGAATTTATTCTCTTACTTAACACCCTTCTCTGATACGTACGAGCTTATAGGTTATATATCGGCAGAAATCAACGGTACGGAGTATGTAACACCCCACGTCCATTAATGTCACTCACTAAGGGAATGCATTAACATCCATGGAGCATTGTAAGTGTATATAGAAAAGAAAATCACAACAAGACAGATATAAAGCAGTACTTAAAATTTTAAAACTTCATTCATTGCAGCGGAAAACAAATAAGTTTGGTTACATCATCAAAAACCAAAGACTAGAGTCAAGTACATAATATCCATCTTGACAAAATCAGAGTACATAAAATAAAAGCATAATTCCACTACTACAAATATCCATAAAGAACGAAAAAGATAAAGCTGAGCGTAGCATTACTCTCAGCACTCCAAAGCTCTCCAAGAAAGAAATCCAAGAAAAGCTCCGCTAATTCCCACCCTGAGGACCTGGGGGGAAGGGAAAGAAAAGAGGCAAAAACAAAACGAGGTCAGACATAAAGTCTGGCGAGCTCAACAACTTTAACAATATAATAAGTAAAGCAAAAGGATAAGGAATAAACTAGATAAACGAAATGATTGTAACACAAATAGAGTTGACAAGGTAAATAAGGTAAGTAAGATTCAACGACGATTGCGCTCCTAGCTACTACGAGATATGCTCTGCACCGCACTAACATACTAAAAGATGATCCCTCTAAGAAACCAACAAATATGGTAGTAATAATAATGGTAGTCTCTTGTGTACCCCTAGCTGCTGTCATAGGTGTCGTCTGCTCCTATCTCCACTAAGTGAACCCACTACCCTGCCCCACTCGATCGGCTCCCTAACTCGTAGATACCCGTGCTGGTCCCACAGTAGGGTGTATCACTCCCTAAAGTGGCAACCCGATACAAATAGAAGGCACAGCTTATACCTACACGATGCAATAACGTCTTACCTACCAGCCCGGACCTATGCACGCACATGACCCCGTTGGACTTGCACTGCCACCGCTATCCTTTAATTGACCTCTTACAATCAACCCAAGTAAGCGTGTCCCGTCCTCGACCTAGTTCGAGCTCACTAAGATACTAAATGGGTTACTGGTTAAAAAGGGTCCCCACAGTTGACACAAGCTTCCCTCCTAAGCTTGGTCCCTACTAGGAATTCCCACTTAACCCCTCCATATTCCCATGTCAACTACATGTCTAGGTTAAATGTTCTTTAGTTTATTATAACTGTAATCCTGCAAGACCTCTCACATTGGACACCGTTTGCGGTTGCCGGACATGCCGAGCGGTTCCGGGCAGGCTTACACCGCAAACCCATCTAACCTCGTGTCTTTGCCATATAACGCATCTAATTTTATGCCTTTGACCTCTCACATTAGACAGCTTTTGTGGTTGCTGGAAATGTCGGGCGGTTCCGGGCAGGCTTACACCACAAATCTATCTAACCTCGTGTCGTAGGCGTTCATTATCCTAAGTTCATCACAAATTAGGTATTATAATGATTCCCCGTTTACCCATAAATTCCAACCCAAATTTATGTACCAAATTCTAATCACTTTATGCCTATAATCTCAAGTTTGTAGGTTATGCCAATTTTACACCCAAACCCACTTATGCCAAATTTCACTACTACATGTTGTACACAATTTTGCCCAAACCCTAACCATCATCAATTTATCCCAATTACCAATTATCACAATTTAGGCCAAATTACATGTCATAATAATTTCCCAAACTTTTTCCCGTCGTTCCCACGTCATTCATACGCATAATTTGACGAAGTATGGTTAGGCTCGAAGGTAGCCTAACCTCATAAAAAGAAAAAGGAAAAGGAGAGGGAAGAGAGTCAAAATAGGCATAAACATGAACATAAACGGCATATGAACATAAATAGCATATGGACATGAATAGGCATATGAACATGAATAGGCATATGATAGGTTCATGTAAAAAGGTGACAAACTTGCAAACTTGATGAAATCCATTACAGGCATAATCATATTATCACAATTTACAACTTATCAACATCACTTTAGTTTAATTATCTTGTTAATGCTACATGTACTCACAAAGATAGGTTTAATAAAGAAGAGAACGATTCTGGTTTCTGATTTCTGGAGTTGATTAGCTATCCGTTGATGTAGGCGTTGATTGTTGTATTTAACTTAAATTAGATTGATCAGGGTGGAGGCTAGATCAACTTTGAGTTTAGCAGCATGGAGGCGCCAGTACTTTGATTAATGAATTAGGGTTTAGGTCTAAGGGTGTTTATATAGGTGTAGTGAGTTAATTAGGGCCTTAGGATTAGGTTAGGTTCCATCTAAACCCTCCAAATCTGAAATACACCTCACTCAACCAACCAGAAGTCGCCACGTAGTCCTAAAGACCAAAATTTCATCACAGCCCAAACTGGCCGCCAGGGGTCGACTCCCCAAGGGGGGTCGACACCTATGTCAACACCCCTATAGGGGGGTCGATACCTATGTCGACTCCCCTAGGGGGGTCGACACCTCCTGGCGGGAAAATTCCCGCTAGCCTCCTCTGCTGTTTTGAATTCGAATTTGATTTAAATTAAAATATTAATTTAATTTCTGGTTTAAACTTAAACATTCTAACCTCCATAACTTCTTCATACTGTATCTGTTTTACGCAAACTCAGACTCTATATCTAGCATAATTCTGAGATGAACGCAATGGCGTAACCTGTTTTACCTAATTCTTCTTCTAAAAATTAAGTCTACTTTAATTTGTGAATTTTAATGTTATAAAATCACGAGGTGTTACATTCTCCCCTCCTTAAAGGATTTCGTCCCCGAAATCTTCAAGTTAAGAAGAATGTATCCTACCATCCAATCATCCATCTACTCAACCATCATCCACAAGCATCCATTGTCCTTAAAAGATTTCTAATGCTATATGAACATATGCAAAAGTGTGTGTATATGTTCCTTATCTAATGCAAAGATTAGGCGGTCTACTGATTCAGTTGACCTCCTTAATGCGAATTATGTCAGTGTCATGAGTCTAACATGTATGCAATAGAACCCTAATGATACATATCATTTCTACATGAGTGCACAATCATACATCCAAATGCAACATCCACATGATAACACATCAAATTTCAATAAACAAACAAATATATGCATATGCAATATGAAGTGATTGAGCCGATCTTAGTGCCTAAAATGTGTGTATATGCATCCACGAGCAACCACTAGCAAACACTTCCATCCACAAAACATAACATGCTTCAAACACATGTTTACAACCATAGGACTTCTACCTAAAGACCAAATATATACTCGGGAGGATATCCTAAATGATAGAGCAAGTACAAACTAAGAGGTAGAAAAAGGAGAAGTTAAGAACATACATTCAAAAAGGAAAGGGTATATTGTACAAATCTTATCTTCCGTCTCCCAAGTTGCGTCTCCTTAATCATCTCCCCATTGAACTTTAACCAACTTGACCTCTCGGTTGCATAAATTCTTGACCTCCGATCCAAGGATGCATGTAGGAGCTCGTCTAATCGTGGCATCTCGCTCCACTTCCACTTCCCTAAGCTTGCTTGGATCTACTACTTCCGCAGTATCATGTAAACACTTCCTCAAATGTGATACGTGAAACACGTCATGCACACCACTAAGCTTCTCAGGTAACTGCACTCTGTAGGCCATCTGTCCAATTCGCTCTGTAATGGGGAATGGCCCTACGAACCTTGGTGCCAATTTCCCTACCACTCCGAAGCGAACTACATTCCTCAATGGTGATACTTTGATAAAGACCATGTCTCCAACATCGAACTCAAGATTGGTCCTTCTCTTATCAGCATATGACTTTTGCCTGTCCTGTGTCGTCTTCATGCGCCTTTGAATCAAGTTTATCTTCTCCAAAGTTTCTCCAACCATATCTGGCCCAAGCAAAATCTTATCCGTAGATTCCTACCAACAAGTCGGTGATCAGCACGGTCGTCCATATAAAGCCTCAAAAGGAGCCATGCCAATACTAGTCTGATAACTATTGTTGTAGGCGAACTCTACTAATGGAAGGTGCTCTTCCCATGTCCCTCCAAAATCCAAGATACATAATCTCAAAAGGTCTTCTAGAATCCGATTCACTCTTTCTGTTTGGCCGTCCGTCTGAGGATGATAAGCGGTGCTTAAACACAATTGCCTTCCCACCGCCTCTTGCAAGCTCTTCCAAAACTCACTAGTGAAAATGGGATCTCGATCACTCACAATACTAGAAGGTATGCCATGAAAATGTACTATCTCTCGGAGATAAACTGATGCTAACCGTGTCGCCGTCCTCTTCCTCTTAATGGGAATGAAATGGGCGCTCTTGGTGAGTCTATCTACCACTACCCAAATCCCCGTATTACCCTTCCTTGACCTTGGCAACCCATCAACAAAATCCATGGAAACGCTTTCCCACTTCCACTGCGGAACCACTAAAGGATGAAGCAAACTACCAGGTTTCTTTTTCTCAGCCTTAACTTGCTGGCACACTAAGCATCTAGAAACGAACTCAGCCACATCCTTCTTCATTCCGTCCCAAAAGAAAACTCGCTTCATGTCCCTATACATCTTGTCACCACCGGGATGTATAGTCAGCTTAGAACGATGTGCTTCTTCAAGAATTGCCTTCCTCAAACTCTCTTCTTGTGATATGCAAAGCCTTTCATCCCTACGCAGCCAACCTCTCTCATCAATAGTATACCTACTAAGATGGCTTGAAGACTCCCCTCGTATGAGCTTGTCTATTATCTCTATCAACTATGGGTCATCTCGCTGTGCCGCCCCTATCTGTCCCACAAACGTAGGTTGCAACTCTAATGATGCCAACAAATCGGGCACATAGTCAATCGAGGGTCCAAAGTCAAAGGTAGAGATATACTCTAAACTCTACCGCTCTACAAACAAAGGACTCAAAATCGACTTCTTTCTACTCAAGGCATCTGCCACAACATTACCCTTGCCAGGGGTATTGTAACACCCCACCTCCGTTAAGGTCACTCACAAAGGGAATGCCTTAACTTTGGTGGAGCATTTTAGTAAACAGAACAGAAACTTACAAGACAGATAAAACAGTACTTGAAAATTTTTAACTTTATTACAACGGAAACAGAAATCAATATGGTTACATCCTTTCAAATCTCAGAATTCAAGTACAAAATATCAGTCTTGTACAAAAGCCTTCAAAATGCATGGTTTAAAATCATAATCCCCACAGAAGAAGACAAGCCATACTTTAAGCACTTCAAGCAGGAGAAATCCGGATCTAGCTAGAGTATTCCCTCCTTAGAAAACCTGGGGGGGGGGGGGGGGGAATGGAAGAAAAGAGGCGAAACAACAAGGGTCAGACATAAAGTCTGGCAAGTCCAGTGACTTTCAGCATATGAAAAGATAATAATAATATGACATGAACATAAAAATGGATGAGAGATAACTGTAATAGGTGTAGCAGATATAACAGAAGAACAGAATGACATAAACTATTGCTTTACACTTCTTTGCACTAATAATAGTATAACAGAATTAGGTGTCACCCTAATGTCTAAACTGAAACAGGAACGTGTACTGAATAATTTAACAGAAACAGAATGCTAATAATGGGCCTTTACTACCCGATCAGAAATAGACAGAAGCATAAACAGATTAATCCCTACGGAAACAAAATGTAGAATTAGGTGTACACCAGTAATGGGCCTTTACCACCCGAACAGACGGTACCACGCAGAAACAGACAGGTGTTACCACCCAACAGAAACAGACGGTACCAACAGAAACAGACAGAACTAAGTGTACCCTAAAACCCTACCCTAAGCGATCGGCTCCCTAATACATAAATATCCTGTGTTGGCCCCACAGTAGGGTGTATCACTCCCTAAAGTGACAACCAATTGGCACAGACCTATTTACGGATGTCACGGCGTCTTACGTCCTCAGAGGCAGACCAGGATTCATGCACGCACATGACCCGGTTGGAATGCACCATCAACACCCTTCGCCATTATCAGAATGAACCACTTATAATTAGTTCAGTAAGCGTGCCCGGACCCTACCTGGTGTGGGGTCAATGTATTGATACCAGAACGGGTTACTGACTAATATGGGCCCCAAGCAAAAGATGACACAAGTATTTCCCCTCCTAACCTTGTGTCCCCAGACTAACAGATTTCAGATTAACTTGTTTGCGAGTTCAGACAGAGTTTAGATTTACTAGTTCACAGATCAAATCAACAAGTTTTCAGAGTAATAGATCAGATGTACAGATTTAACAGATTTTCAGATTTGTCTAACTTTGTATTGGGCCTACAGATTCATGAATGGGTTTACTACACATATTAGTCCAGTTGGTTTTACCCTATTTCCCCCAACATGTTTTAGACGTCATTCTTATCTCAGATTTTCATTAATTAATTATTAATGCCTAGACCTCTCACATTAGGTCGCTAGCTTGTGGCCGTTGGATGTACCGGGCGGTTTCGGGCAGACTTCTGCCACAAGCCAGACCTAACCTCGTGTCTTAAGCAGGTTATGACTAACTTCTCACATTAGAACCTATTGTTTGCGGCCACTGGATGTGCCGGGCGGTTCCGGGCAGATTTATGTCGCAAACTCATTCTAACCTCGAGTTAGCCATATTCATCTTTGCGGCCAATTAATTAATTATTTATCGTTTATGCGCACGCCCAATATATATATGCCAATTCAGATTGTATCAATAATAGAATGATCACATCAACTCAACTGATATAGCAGATAACAGATTTTAGCAGATTGGGTGACTTAACAGATTTAACCGATTTAGCACTTAGCAGTTTAGGCCATATAACAGAACTAGCTGATTAGGCAACTTAACAAATCAGCAAGATAGGCATTTCAACAGATTAAGCGGATTAGCAGAGCAGATAACAGATTTAGCAGATTTGGCATTTTCAATAGACTTAGCAGATGACAGATAACAAATTAGGCATATCTACAGATTTAGTTTAGCAAATTTGGGCAATTCAACAAATTTAGCCTACACTTATATGCCAAATCATGGTCATAATTCATAATTCAACATAGGCTACAGATTTTTAGTTAAACATTGCATAGTACAGAAGAATCTCTAAAAACTCCAAATCATATGCCTAGACTCACATAAAACAAAGGTTGAGTAGATGATCATGGGTAGACCTAACTCAATAGGTAAATTCCCAAATCATGGTATGAATTATGCCAAGTTATAGCCTTTATTGCTAATTATCCAAAAATCCATATTTAGGCGTGTTCACATTTATATTTGTCCTATTCTAATATAGGTCCTTTATGCCTAAACAACATGTTCGTTTCTGCCCAAGTCATAATATGTCTAAGGATCTAGATCTAAGAAATGTCCTTTAGTTCCGATCTTAATATTCTAGATATTACAAGTCATATATTACCATATGATATTCCCAAACTGTCATATATGCACAGATTTAGATCTAGTTTACAACCTATGTCCTTTATTCAATTCAGACACAGATCAGTCCAATTTATGCCTTAGATTTATGTTCTAGGTTCCAAGTTCTACCTATGTTCTTTCCTTAAATCAGTCACATATCGGTCAAGCTCAATTTATGCACATTCATTTGATTGTCCCAAACATTTTAGCGTATGTTAATCTCTTATGAGATTGGCTCAGGCTCGTGGTAGCCTGGCTATAGAACAGAAAGAGAAAAGAGGTACAGAATAAGATAAATCAAATCAGAACAGAACAGATATAACCTCAGATTCAGGTTTAGAATTCATGTCACAATCAAAATTAACGTTTATAGCGGAGAATAACTATACTTGCCTTGATTGGATTAAAGAAAGAACTTTAGTTGTTGCAGAATTGTTGTAGAAGCTTTTATCTCAAATTTAAATTGAATTGCTTAGGTTGATGTTTATCAGCTTCTAGTTTTGATTCTAGCAGAGTAGCGACGCCATTTTTATTTTTATTAGAACAGAGGAAGAGAAGAAGCAGAATAGAATTGTGTGTAGAGGAGGCTAGATCTTAGGATCTATTTATAGGTGTAGTTAGTTGTTTTAGGCCTTTAGATAAACCCTAAAACAGATCAGAACCGTCAGAATTCGTCATAGACTCACCAAAACAGCCCAAAAACCCATTCAGGTGCACCAAGGCCGACCTGGCTCGACCGGGGGGGAGGGGGGTCGACCCCCAGGTCGACTCCCCAGTCGACCTGGGGGGGGGGGGGAGGTCGACTCCCAGGTCGACTCCCCAGTCGACCTGGGCCCCAGGTCGACCCCCGGGTCGACCTACCCAGTTCTGGGCTGACTGAAACCTTCTGAATCTTGTTTTGGCCATATCTTGGTCATACGGACTCCGATTTTCGAAAACTCGGACTCTATTTCGCGTATTTTTTCAAGAGGAACGCAATGGTGATGTCCATTTTGCCTAATTCCTGTTTCTTGAATTAGTTATCCTTGTTTTACTATCTTTTCCGTAACATATGCCATTATCGAACTAAATTTTCTTCTCTTCCCTGTATTAATTAATTATCCTTATGCATCACCATTATTTACGTATCCTAAGCATATTTTCATATATTTTATTTCATTTTTAATTATACCTAAAAATGCGGGGTGTTACATTCTCCCCTCCTTATAGGATTTCGTCCCCAAAATCTTCAAGTTTAGAAGAATGTGTCCTACCATCCAATCATCCATCTACTCAATCACCAATCACAGGCATTCATTGTCCTTAAGAGATTTCTAATGCTGTATGAACATATGCAAGAAGTGGGTGTATATGTTCCTTGTCTAATGCAAAGATCAGGCGGTCCACTGATTCAGTTAACCTCCTTAATGCGAATTATGCCAGTGCCATGAGTCCAACATGTATGCAATTTTCCTACTCGATACATATCATTTCTATATGAGTGCACAACCATTCAGTCATATGCAACATCCATGTGCTGAGTCAATCAATTTGCATCCACAAAAATTGAAAATGCTCACACATCCATATGCAGTATGAGAGTGTTTTCGAGCCGATCTAGTGCCTAGTGTGTGTATATGCGTCCACGAGCAACCACTAGCAACCACTTGCATCCACTTGCAACCATCAAACTTAACATGTCTCAAACACATGTTTACACCCATTAGGATTCCTATCTATAAGTTGAACACTCGATCGATAGTATACAGTCGAGGAAGCGAGTACAGATAAAAAAAAAACTTGATTCCTATCAGACATTGGTTGAGAAAATAATTCCCCTAAGTGTCAACCCCGAAGACCGAAATCAACATCAGATTGACACCCAGAGGGTTACCCTCTTTAGACAATGTCAAAACTGGAAATCTTATCAGTAGTATTCAGATATTTACAGACTACCGGTACAGATCAGGTTCCCTAATGATTCTTCGGAAGCTAAGCATGATAAAAATCATATCCCACAAAAACTCAGAATGTATGCATCATACTTGACGTCTAACACAAATATCCCTCAAACCCCAATCTCAAACAGATGACCCATAACCCTTATGGGTCTGAGCCTACAGCGGAATTCAGAAATAATACTAGTATTAAAGTGCAGAGTATCGATTACAAAATCAAAATACCAGAATCAGAAAAAGTCTTAACTCCATAATCAGATAAAGAAATTAAACCTACTATAGAAATTTTCCTATTTCTATCCTAGCCACTAGCCTCAGGATTATTCGCCTGCCCTCCTTGTCCTCGTCTCTTCGGGCAGTCCTTAGTGAAGTGTCCCATCACCCCACAGTTGAAGCAAGCGCCCTTCCTTTTTCTGCAATCCTTGTTCAGATGAGTCGAGCTTCCACAAGTAAAGCACTTTTTCCCCTTCTTATCTTCAGTCTTCTCATCCTTCTTTTGTGTTTCCTTTTTGGGCCCCGCTTTCTTATTATGTGGTTCTTCCTTCTTTGTCTCTTTCGGGCCCTTGTCTTCCTCGTGCAGTAGTGCCATGTCCACCAATTTCTCGTAAGTCGCTCCCATGGGTACGTGGGTCATGGCTAGGCTGTGCAGTGGCTCGTTCAATCCTTTAACAAAGCGGAGAGCCTTTTTATGCTGAGTGTTGACTAAATCCAATCCGAACCTAGCCAGTTGGTTGAACTGGTTGACGTATTCCTTGACCGTCATACTTCCTTGCTTAAGAGATAAGAACTTTTCCAGTTGTAAACTCCGTTCAGCTTGCGAGAGAAATTTTGTCTCAAACCTTGTTCTGAAATCCATCCATGTCTCAACTAGCCTCTCGGCGTTAGTGACTTCCCACCAGTAGGAAGCTTCGTCTTTGAGCAGCCATACCGCCAACTGTACCTTCTGCCTATCGTCTACCTCGAAGATAACGAATAGATCCTCAGTTTCTTTGAGCCAGTTCCTCGCTTCTACGAATGATTCAGTTCCTTTGAAATCCTTCCCACCCATGGCCCTAAAATCTCTACAGATCTTTGAGAAAGCAATTGCATGAGGAGGGGGTGGGGGATCATTTGCTGGACCTGCAGCGGCGGTCCTAGCCTCAAGATATTGACGAAACCAACTGTAATAACCCGTATTTTAATAACAAGATATAACACAAAACAAGGCAGAATTAAATAATAAAATCTGAATCAAGCGAAACGGGCTATGCCATTGTGTTTGTCTCGGAAAAATATGCGAAACAGAGTCCGAGTTTTCGAAAATCGGAGTCCGTATGACCCGATTAAGGCCCAACAAAGTTTTCAGAAAATTTCTAAATAAAAACAGATTTTCAAATTCAAATCTAAGCTTGGAAATTGGGCCAGTTGGGCCAAGGCGGGAAAATTCCCGCCACAGTACCCAAGTCGACAGCCCTGTCGACTTGGGTGTCGACTAGGTCTGACCAGGTCGACAACCCTGTCGACTTGGCTCAGACGCCCAGTCCTGCTTGGTGCACCATCTTGAGAATGTGTTAAGCTAGAGGGCCAGATTCGATTTGGAGGGCTGAGATGAGAACTAGGGTTTAATCCTATGGTCTAAATCACTAGCCTAATCTATAAATAAGACCCTAACCTACCCTAAATCCTCATTAATCTATCCTACAACTAAACTATGGCAAAATCAATCCTCTCATGGCCTCCACTCTCTTCATAAATTCCTAAATCAATTTTCAAGAGATTCCCATGCATACAAGTGTATTTAGGGTTGTATGATCCTCTTTAGCTTGCATTAAAGTTTTGTTTCTCTATTGGCACCATAAAGGAGGAGTCTTGATCAAGTTTGCTTGCATTTTGGGGTTTTAATTAGTTGCATAAGGGGTTTCTTACATTTTCTATACTCATTTGAGTCTTCATAGCATTGTAAGCCTATTCCTACTCTTGTATTTTAACTATGAAGTTAATATGTTATGTTTCAAGTTTGAGTTTGGGGTTAATCATGATATGTGCTTTGATCTTATGATTTTATGCATAAGATTATTCTATGCATGTTAGTAAAGTCATTACCTTGGCTTTATGCATAGAAAGATATGATCTTTGGTTGGAAATGTTGCATAATGCAACTTTGAAACTCTCATAATCCTTGCATTAACATACATATAATGTTATATGCATGTTACTAGCCCTTATCTCATGCTATCTATGGCCATGTTCCACCTATTTGCCAAGTTTGATGTTATGCATGCATATGAACCTTATGCAAGTTGAAACCATGTTATGCATGCATATGAACCTTATGCAAGTTGAAACCATGTTATGCATGCATATGAACCTTATGTAAGTTGAAACCATGTTATGCATGCATATGAACACTATGCAAGTTAAAATGATGTTATGCATGCTTATAAATATTTTGCAAGTTAATAGAATGATATGCAAGTTTATGATCACATCTTTGTCTCATGCCACCATGTTTAACCTGTGGCTCCAACCCCTCTATGTCATGATTATGCCAAGTTCCTTCTTTTTATCCTTTATGCGTTATTGCGATATGTAAGCGATGGGATTGCGTTTGGGATTGGGTAAACTTAAAAGTCATAAAAACATAAGCTTGGGAATTTACCTATTAAGTTAGGTCTACCCATTGGGAATTTACCTATTAAGTTAGGTCTACCCAATTGCTTGGAAAACTTGTAATGTGATGGACATGACACTTAGAAAACATGAGAATGGCCAACTCGAGGTTGGGTTGAGCTTGTAGCATAAACCTACCCGGAACCGACCGGCTTAACTAGTGGCTACAACCCAATGTGAGTAGTTGGTCATGTCGCACGTAAGACCCGAGGTTAGGCTAAGTTGTGGTGTAAACCTACCCGGACCCGCCCGGCCT
The DNA here is from genome assembly GCA_030737875.1 of Allium sativum. Taxonomy (NCBI): domain Eukaryota; kingdom Viridiplantae; phylum Streptophyta; class Magnoliopsida; order Asparagales; family Amaryllidaceae; genus Allium; species Allium sativum. Next base: position 734,412,894 of record CM060924.1, on the reverse strand, counting down.
AACTAGTAACCACAACAAGGTCTAATGTGAGAGGTTGGGTGCATTAAATTAATTAATGCCACATGGTAGGGTTAGGTCATGGACTGCTTGAATACTTAACCAATTAAACACGATGGGTTGGTAAGGTTAAGTCATGAACCTTGGGTACACTTAACCAACTTGGTACTTAGATGAGTTGGGTTAACCACGTTTAACCCATTAAGGAAACCCTAGTTACGTGGTCCTTTGCACCAGTAACCCTCTTGGATGTATCATGATACCCTAGGGACTAGGCTAGGGTGGGGCACGATTACTGGGATGACATGTAAGCGACTAAAACGACGGCTGTGTAGGTGCGCCGGTGTAGGTTCAGGCGGGCCATGGTTGTGCACATGGTTCGGAGTTGAAAAAGCAGGCACGGGCACCAGTAGGTTTAAACTGTGCGTGCTTGGTTTGTGTCAGGGGTTGACATCCTAGGACTTGATACACCCTAGGGTGGACCTAGCACAGTTTAGCTACACTTCGTAGTTAGGCCGTATGACACCGACACTTGTCGAGTTAGGCTGTAGGGAGCCGATCGACTAGACCGTGCTAGTTGGGCCTTGATTTAGGTCATTCATGATGGTGGGCCAAACTTGGGCCTGGGGATCACCTCTTGTTTACACTTGACATGACTTGTGATACTAGTACACTTGGTGCAAACCTCAATCTTGTTTATGCGGTACCACATTTGATCTATCTTGTTGACTTCTTACCATGCCAGTTATCATCCTATCACTCATCCTTGTTTATATATATAATGTTAACTTTATTAGTTGTTGTACAATTGTAGATAGGACTTACCAGTCTTTTGACTGACCCGTTTTCTTTCGCCTCTTTTCTTTCGTTCCCCCCCCCCCAGGTTTACAGGGCGGGAATACCAGCACTTAGCTTGGATCTTAGCTGCTTTTCTTGGATAGCTCATGCATGCTTCGGACTTGAGCTTGCTATGGTTTTCTACTTGGGGATAGCTACTTCATGTTTTCCTTTTCAGTTACAAGTTTTATGTTTCTAGACTTTGTTTATGGAAAATAATTAAGTACTGTGTTGTAACTTAACCTATGGATTTGATATGCTAGCTTTTATCCGCTGCTATACTTACTCTGTTTTCACTTATATGTTCTGTCTTGTGATATCTGCATGCATGATTATCTTATTTAAATGCCCCTCCAAAGTCAGTGTCCTTGCAAGAGTGGCACTGGCGGAGGTGGGGTGTTACATTTGGTATCAGAGCCTAAGGTTTACGAGATTGGAGCAAAAAGGGTTTTAAAGTTACTTTTAAAAGCTATTTTCAAAACCAATTAAGTATTTTCCAAAGAAAAGTCTAGTTTATTTCGAAAGGCTATCCCCCAAGAGCCATAAGCACTATCCTTCGTTTCCTCGTTCTAAATCTATCTTTTCCTTTTTCAGCATGGCCGATCTCAATCTTCCTGAGGGAGTCACCATTCCCGGATGGTTCCGGAGGTACTTGGAAGCTAGGGCCAATAATTCAGGTCCAGCAACCACTCCCACTATCACTGAGGTTCCACCTCCTCCTCCTCCTCAGCAACCACAAGCCGATTTCGCCAAGGTTTGCAAGGACTTCAAGGCCATGGGTGGCAAAAATTTTATGGGGACAGAGACTTTCGTGGAAGCAAGAAATTTGTTGAAGGAGACCGAAGATCTTTTTGCCATCTTTGATATAGAGGACCCTAGAAAGGTTCTGTTGGCGGTTTGGCTACTAAAGGAGGAAGCTTCTTATTGGTGGGAGGTCACCAATGCTACAAGGCCGTAGAAACCTGGGCCGACTTTAGGGCAAGGTTTGGGCTTAAGTTTCTATCATCTGCAGAGGCAAATTTGCAACTAAAGAAGTTCATAGCTTTGAAGCAAGGAGACATGACAGTGAGAGAGTATGTGAATAGGTTCAACCAGCTTGCCCGATTCGGTTTGGACATGGTCAATACTCCCGAGAAGAAGGCTCTACGTTTTGCACGAGGGTTAAATGAGCCATTACAAGGTCTAGCTATGTCACATATACCCATGGGGGCCACTTTCGAGAGCCTGGTAGACATGGCATTGCTGCAGGGAGAGGATAAGAATGGGAAGGAGGAAGTCAAGCCCAATGAAACTCAGCCTAAGAAGACAGACTCCAAGTGGGGAGGGAATCAGAGTAATCAGAACAACAAGAACAACAAGAACAAGGAAAAGGACACAAGAAAGTGCCACTTCTGTGGGATTGTTGGGCATGTAGCCAAGGACTGTAGGAAGAAGAAAATGAAATTGGGTGGATGCTTTCATTGTGGAGAGACGGGACATTTTAGCAAGGATTGCCCTAAGAAGCAGGGGCATGGACAAACTCAGCGCGCAGGTTCATCTGGAGGGCAAGTGCATGCTCTCAACACCGCTCCAGTTCAGGACCGAGGTACTATTTCTATGGAAAGTCTTGTTTATATTTCTGGTTTTCCTGTTCGCACTTTGTTTGATTCTGGCGCATCACATACCTTTATTTCCTCTGATGTTGTTGAAAGTTTGCACCTAAGTACTAGTCATGTTGAGGATCCCGTTAGTGTTTCAAATCCGATTGGGGGTTCAGCCCATTTGTCTATGATCTGTATTGATTTGAGGATTTCTATCTTGACCGTAGAATTCTCGTGTGATGTTCTCGGGTTCACGGGATACGAGTTGATCTTGGGCATGGATTGGTTGTCCCGCTATGGAGCCATTCTCGATTGTGAGCATAGGGTGGTGAGACTCATGACTCGCCTTGGCAATACCCTAGAGATTTCTTGCAATCCACTAGAGCCCGTCATGCTATGTTATCTTGAATCTCTTGACTCATCTATCGATGATCTGCAATCTGTAAGGGTGGTTTGAGAATACCCTGATGTTTTTGAAGAAGTTAAGGGGTTACCCCCTAAGCGAGGGATAGATTTCCGCATTTATCTGGTTGATAATGCTAAGCCAGTCTCCTTACCAGTTAGGCACATGGCCCCGCGGGAAAGGAGAGAGCTCAGTAAGCAAATCAAGGAGCTTCTTGAGAAGAATTTTATTAGGCGAAGCATTTCCGAATGGGGTGCTCCTGTGGTGTTCGCTACTAAGGCGGACGGCTCGCTTCGTCTATGTGTTGATTATCGAGAGCTGAACAAGCTAACCAAGAAGAATAGGCATCCATTACCGAGGATAGATGACCTCTTCGACCAGCTTGTCGGTGCTTCTGTTTTCTCTCAGCTTGATTTAGCCACCGGATTTCATCAGCTTAGAGTGGCCGAAGACAGCATTGATAAGACTGCATTTAGGACTCCAGACGGATTCTTTGAATGGCTTGTCATGCCATTCGGCTTGACTAATGCACCCGCCTACTTCGTAGATTTGATGAGTAGGGTGTTCAGGGAGTTCCTTAACAAGTTTGTTGTTGTCTTCGTGGATGATATTCTGATCTTTTCAAAAGATGAGGAAGAACATGCTAGACACCTCAAGGAGGTGATGGATACGCTTAGAGCCCATCAGTTGAAAGCCAAGTTCTCCAAATGCCACTTTTGGAGAAAAGAAGTCCGATTTCTTGGGCATATAGTTTCTAAGCAGGGTATAGCTGTGGATCCCGCGAAAGTGGTTACAGTTCAAGACTGGAAGACTCCTAAGAATGCAACCGAAGTGCGAAGCTTTCTCGGTCTGGCAGGCTACTATAGGAAGTTCATTAGAGACTTCGCTAAGATTTCGGCCCCTCTCACTAGATTGACGAAGAAGAACTTAGTCTTTGCGTGGGACTTACAGTGTGAGCTTGCTTTTCAAAGGCTCAAGAGGGCCCTTACCACAGCTCCAGTTTTGGCATTACCCGATGGCGGTAAAATGTTTACCGTGTATACCGATGCATGTGGCACAGGGTTAGGCGCTGTTCTAATGCAGGTAGGAAGAGTGATATGTTATGGGGGTAGGCAACTTAAAGTTCATGAGAAGAACTATCCCACTCATGACTTGGAGTTAGCGGCGATTGTCTTTGCACTCAAGTCCTGGCGCCACTATATTTTAGGCGAAAGGTTTGAGTTGTACACTGATCACAAATCACTCAAGTATCTCTTCTCGCAGAAAGATCTGAATCTTAGGCAGCAAAGGTGGATGGAATTCTTGGCATCTTATGACTTCGAGATAGCTTATACCCTGGCAAGGGTAATGTTGTGGTTGATGCACTAAGCAGAAAAAGGTTGGCTTTGAGTCCCTTGTTTGTTGAGATGAAGAGCCTAGAGTTCCTGGCAACCTTTGATTTCACGACAGCAGTTGAGTCGATGACAGGATCGTTAGCATCTCTCGAGCTTAGACCCACACTTCTTGATCAAGTAGGGACTTCGCAGAAGGAAGACCCACAGATAGTGGAGATCATGGATAGGTTGATTCGTGGTGAGACGTCTAGTCACCTTGCTAGATATACTATTGATGACAAGGGTTGGCTAAGGCGTGATGGAAGACTCTGCGTTCCACAAGTGGGAGACTTGGTGCATAAAGTTCTCGAAGAAGCACATCACTCAAAGATGACTATACATCCTGGTGGAGATAAGATGTATAGGGATATGAAGCGCATTTTCTTTTGGCCTGGAATGAAGAAGGATGTGGCAGACTATGTTTCAAAGTGCATGGTGTGCCAACAAGTGAAAGCTGAGTCGAAGAAACCAGGTGGGCTATTACATCCATTGGAGGTCCCGCAATGGAAGTAGGAGAACATCTCTATGGACTTTGTGGATGGATTGCCTAGATCAAGAAAAGGGAATTCGAGCATATGGGTCATCGTTGATCGACTTACGAAGAGTGCTCACTTTATCCCGGTAAAGAGCAAAAGGACTGCATCATGGCTGGCATCTGTTTACCTTCGAGAAATAGTGAGATTGCATGGGGTTCCTTCTAGCATAGTCAGTGATCGTGACCCAATCTTCACTAGCCAATTCTGGAATAGTTTGCAGGAAGCAATGGGTACGCAATTGAATCTGAGTACAGCCTATCACCCCCAGACGGACGGCCAAACCGAAAGGGTGAATAGAGTGCTAGAAGACCTTCTGAGGCTTTGTGTTCTTGATTTTGGTGGTACTTGGGAAGACCACCTTCCTCTTGTGGAGTTTGCTTACAATAATAGCTATCAAGCTAGCATAGGGATGGCACCATTTGAAGCTTTATATGGGAGGCCATGTAGGTCACCATCTTGTTGGTGGGAGACAACAGATAAGCTTGTACTCGGGCCCGATATGATACGAGACACATCTGAGAAAGTCGAATTGGTGAGAAGACGGATGAAAGCGGCCCAAGATAGACAGAAATCCTATGCTGATAAGGGAAGGACAGATTTGGAGTTCGAAGTTGGAGACATGGTTTTCGTGAAGGTTTCTCCTTTGCGTAATGTGGTTCGCTTCGGAGCAATTGGGAAGCTGGCACCCAGATTCGTAGGACCCTTCCCTATCATAGAGAGAATTGGGAAGATGGCTTATAAAGTGCAATTGCCCGAGAAGCTGTCCGGAGTGCATAATGTCTTTCATGTCTTACATCTCCGAAAGTGCCTACATGAGTCCGCTGAGGTGGTTGAACCTAGCATTCTTGAAGACGTGGAAGTGGAGAAAGAGGCAACCTTGAGGAGAGCTCCGATTCGTATCTTGGGAACGGAGATCAGAAAGCTAAGGAATCGAGAGGTCAAATTGGTGAAAGTTCAGTGGAGTGAAGCCGAAGAGGATGCAACTTGGGAGACAGAGGAGAAGATGTTTAGGCTTTATCCATTCCTTTTTGAGGGTACATTCTCGACCTCTTTTCCCTCTTTGGCATATCTTTCTTTTGCTATCCGTGTTTATCCTGTTTATCTCGTAACTTCGTTATGAGAACCTTAGGTAGAAACCCCTTGGATGAAACATGTATTTGAAACATGTTATGCTTGATGGTTGCAAGTGGTTGCAAGTGTTTGCAAGTGGATACTCGTGGATGCATGATACACATTAGGCACTAAGATCGGCTCACACACCTTCATATTGCACATGCATGAGTGCTTATACTTATTCATGGCTGAAACTTGTTGTGCTATCTCATGGATGTTGCATATGGATGAATGTTATGTGCACTCATGTAGAAATTATAAAATTAGGCTAGGAATTTGCATACATATGGACGCATTTCACTAGCATACTTTGCATTAAGGAGGTGTACTGAATCAGTAACCGCCTGATTTTCGCATTAGATAAGTACATATACACACACCTTTGCATATGATCATACAGCATTTAGAAATTGTTAAGGACAATGGTTACTCGTGGGTGAAGTGGTGAGTAGATGGATGATGGATGGTAGGACGCATACTTCCTAACTTAGAGATTTCGGGGGCGAAATCCTTTAAGGAGGGGAGAATGTAATAACCCGTATTTTAATAACAAGATATAACACAAAACAAGGCAGAATTAAATAATAAAATCTGAATCAAGGGAAACGGGCCATGCCATTGTGTTCGTCTCGGAAAAATATGCGAAATAGAGTCCGAGTTTTCGAAAATCGGAGTCCGTATGACCCGATTAAGGCCCAACAAAGTTTTCAGAAAATTTCTAAATAAAAACAGATTTTCAAATTCAAATCTAAGCTTGGAAATTGGGCCAGTTGGGCCAAGGCGGGAAAATTCCCGCCACAGTACCCAAGTCGACAGCCCTGTCGACTTGGGTGTCGACTGGGTCTGACCAGGTCGACAGCCCTGTCGACTTGGCTCAGACGCCCAGTCCTGCCTGGTGCACCATCTTGAGAATGTGTTAAGCTAGAGGGCCAGATTCGATTTGGAGGGCTGAGATGAGAACTAGGGTTTAATCCTATGGTCTAAATCACTAGCCTAATCTATAAATAAGACCCTAACCTACCCTAAATCCTCATTAATCTATCCTACAACTAAACTATGGCAAAATCAATCCTCTCATGGCCTCCACTCTCTTCATAAATTCCGAAATCAATTTTCAAGAGATTCCCATGCATACAAGTGTATTTAGGCTTGTATGATCCTCTTTAGCTTGCATTAAAGTTTTGTTTCTCTATTGGCACCATAAAGGAGGAGTCTTGATCAAGTTTGCTTGCATTTTGGGGTTTTAATTAGTTGCATAAGGGGTTTCTTACATTTGCTATACTCATTTGAGTCTTCATAGCATTGTAAGCCTATTCCTACTCTTGTATTTTAACTATGAAGTTAATATGTTATGTTTCAAGTTTGAGTTTGGGGTTAATCATGATATGTGCTTTGATCTTATGATTTTATGCATAAGATTATTCTATGCATGTTAGTAAAGTCATTACCTTGGCTTTATGCATAGAAAGATATGATCTTTGGTTGGAAATGTTGCATAATGCAACTTTGAAACTCTCATAATCCTTGCATTAACATACATATAATGTTATATGCATGTTACTAGCCCTTATCTCATGCTATCTATGGCCATGTTCCACCTATTTGCCAAGTTTGATGTTATGCATGCATATGAACCTTATGCAAGTTGAAACCATGTTATGCATGCATATGAACCTTATGCAAGTTGAAACCATGTTATGCATGCATATGAACCTTATGTAAGTTGAAACCATGTTATGCATTCATATGAACACTATGCAAGTTAAAATGATGTTATGCATGCTTATAAATATTTTGCAAGTTAATAGCATGATATGCAAGTTTATGATCACATCTTTGTCTCATGCCACCATGTTTAACTTGTGGCTCCAACCCCTCTATGTCATGATTATGCCAAGTTCCTTCTTTTTATCCTTTATGCGCTATTGCGATATGTAAGCGATGGGATTGCGTTTGGGATTGGGTAAACTTAAAAGACATAAAAACATAAGCTTGGGAATTTACCTATTAAGTTAGGTCTACCCATTGGGAATTTACCTATTAAGTTAGGTCTACCCAATTGCTTGGAAAACTTGTAATGTGATGGACATGACACTTAGAAAACATGAGAATGGCCAACTCGAGGTTGGGTTGAGCTTGTAGCATAAACCTACCCGGAACCGACCGGCTTAACTAGTGGCTACAACCCAATGTGAGTAGTTGGTCATGTCGCACGTAAGACCCGAGGTTAGGCTAAGTTGTGGTGTAAACCTACCCGGACCCGCCCGGCCTAACTAGTAACCACAACAAGGTCTAATGTGAGAGGTTGGGTGCATTAAATTAATTAATGCCGCATGGTAGGGTTATGTCGTGGACTGCTTGAATACTTAACCAATTAAACACGATGGGTTGGTAAGGTTAAGTCATGAACCTTGGGTACACTTAACCAACTTGGTACTTAGATGAGTTGGGTTAACCACGTTTAACCCATTAAGGAAACCCTAGTTACGTGGTCCTTTGCACCAGTAACCCTCTTGGATGTATCATGATACCCTAGGGACTAGGCTAGGGTGGGGCACGATTACTGGGATGACATGTAAGCGACTAAAACGACGGCTGTGTAGGTGCGCCGGTGTAGGTTCAGGCGGGCCATGGTCGTGCACATGGTCCGGAGTTGAAAAAGCAGGCACGGGCACCAGTAGGTTTAAACTGTGCGTGCTTGGTTTGTGTCAGGGGTTGACATCCTAGGACTTGATACACCCTAGGGTGGACCTAGCACAGTTTAGCTACACTTCGTAGTTGGGCCGTATGACACCGACACTTGACGAGTTAGGCTGTAGGGAGCCGATCGACTAGACCGTGCTAGTTGGGCCTTGATTTAGGTCATTCATGATGGTGGGCCAAACTTGGGCCTGGGGATCACCTCTTGTTTACACTTGACACGACTTGTGATACTAGTACACTTGGTGCAAACCTCAATCTTGTTTATGCGGTACCACATTTGATCTATCTTGTTGACTTCTTACTATGCCAGTTATCATCCTATCACTCATCCTTGTTTATATATATACTGTTAACTTTATTAGTTGTTGTACAATTGTAGATAGGACTTACCAATCTTTTGACTGACCCGTTTTCTTTCGCCTCTTTTCTTTCGTCCCCCCCCCCCCCAGGTTTACAGGGCGGGAATACCAGCACTTAGCTTGGATCTTAGCTGCTTTTCTTGGATAGCTCATGTATGCTTCGGACTTGAGCTTGCTATGGTTTTCTACTTGGGGATAGCTACTTCATGTTTTCCTTTTCAGTTACAAGTTTTATGTTTCTAGACTTTGTTTATGGAAAATAATTAAGTACTGTGTTGTAACTTAACCTTTGGATTTGATATGCTAGCTTTTATCCGCTGCTATACTTACTCTGTTTTCACTTATATGCTCTGTCTTGTGATATCTGCATGCATGATTACCTTATTTAAACGCCCCTCCAAAGTCAGTGTCCTTGCAAGAGTGGCACTGGCGGAGGTGGGGTGTTACACCAACCGGGTACATGGACACCCTCTGGTATCTCAGATGCTTCAGACATGCTGAAACGAAAAAGGAAAGGTTCAATACAAAAAGGACTGAAAGAAAGATATATGGCTCTTGGGGATCATGTTTTTCAAAATAAGCTTTAATTTTGAAAATACTTCCTTTTAAAACCTTTTTGAAAATAGTTTTCAAAAACTTTTATCTAATCTGGTAACCTTTAGCTCTGATACCAAGTGTAACACCCCACCTCCGGTAAGGTCACTCACAAAGGGAATGCCTTAGCTTTGGTGGAGCATTTTAGTAAACAGAACAGAAACTTACAAGACAGATAAAACAGTACTTGAAAATTTTTTAACTTTATTACAACGGAAACAGAAATCAATATGGTTACATCCTTTCAAATCTCAGAATTCAAGTACAAAATATCAGTCTTGTACAAAAGCCTTCGAAATGCATGGTTTAAAATCATAACCCCATAGAAGAAGACAAGCCATACTTTAAGAACTTCAAGCAGGAGAAATCCGGATCTAGCTAGAGTATTACCTCCTTAGGAAACCTGTGGGGGGAGGGGGGGGGGGAAACGGAAGAAATGAGGCGAAACAACAAGGGTCAGACATAAAGTCTGGCAAGTCCAGTGACTTTCAGCATATGAACAGATAATAATAATATGACATGAACATAAAACTGGATGAGAGATAACTGTAACAGGTGTAGCAGATATAACAGAAGAACAGAATGACATAAACTATTGCTTTACACTTCTCTGCACTAATACTAGTATAACAGAATTAGGTGTCACCCTAATGTCTAAACTGAAACAGGAACGGGTACTGAATAATTTAACAGAAACAGAATGCTAATAATGGGCCTTTACTACCCGATCAGAAACAGACAGAAGCAGAAACAGGTTAATCCCTACGGAAACAGAATGTAGAATTAGGTGTACACTAGTAATGGGCCTTTACCACCCGAACAGACGGTACCACGCAGAAACAGACAGGTGTTACTACCCAACAGAAACAGACGGTACCAACAGAAACAGACAGAACTAAGTGTACCCTAAAACCCTACCCCAAGCGATCGGCTCCCAAATACATAAATATCATGTGTCGGCCCCACAGTAGGGTGTATCACTCCCTAAAGTGACAACCAATTGGCACAGACCTATTTACAGATGTCACGGCGTCTTACATCCTCAGAGGCAGACCGGGATCCATGCACGCACATGACCCGGTTGGAACGCACCATCAACACCCTTCGCCATTATCAGAATGAACCACTTATAATTAGTTCAGTAAGCGTGCCCGGACGCTACCTGGTGTGGGGTTAATGTATTGATACCAGAACGGGTTACTGACTAATATGGGCCCCAAGCAACAGATGACACAAGTATTTTCCCTCCTAACCTTGTGTCCCCAGACTAACAGATTTCAGATTAACTTGTTTGCGAGTTCAGACAGAGTTTAGATTTACTAGTTCACAGATCAAATCAACAAGTTTTCAGAGTAACAGATCAGATGTACAGATTTAACAGATTTTCAGATTTGTCTAACTTTGTATTGGGCCTATAGATTCATGAATGGGTTTACTACACATATTAGTCCAGTTGGTTTAACCCTATTTCCCCCAACACGTTTTAGACGTCATTCTTATCTCAGATTTGCATTAATTAATTATTAATGCCCAGACCTCTCACATTAGGTCGCTAGCTTGTGGCCGCTGGATGTGCCGGGCGGTTCCGGGCAGACGTCTGCCACAAGCCAGACCTAACCTCGTGTCTTAAGCAGGTTATGACTAACTTCTCACATTAGAACCTATTGTTTGCGGCCACTGGATGTGCCGGGCGGTTCCGGGCAGATTTACGTCGCAAACTCATTCTAACCTCGAGTTAGCCATATTCATCTTTGCGGCCAATTAATTAATTATTTACCGTTTATGCGCATGCCCAATATATATATATATGCCAATTCAGATTGTATCAATAACAGAATGATCACATCAACTCAACTGATATAGCAGATAACAGATTTTAGCAGATTGGGTGACTTAACAGATTTAACCGATTTAGCACTTAGCAGTTTAGGCCATATAACAGAACTAGCAGAATAGGCAACTTAACAAATCAGCAGGATAGGCATTTCAACAGATTAAGCGGATTAGCAGAGCAGATAATAGATTTAGCAGATTTGGCATTTTCAATAGACTTAGCAGATGACAGATAACAAATTAGGCATATCTACAGATTTAGTTTAGCAAATTTAGGCGATTCAACAAATTTAGCCTACACTTATATGCCAAATCATGGTCATAACTCATAATTCAACATAGGCTACAGATATTTAGTTAAACATTGCATAGTATAGAAGAATCTCTAAAAACTCCAAATCATATGCCTAGACTCACATAAAACAAAGGTTGAGTAGATGATCATGGGTAGACCTAACTCAATAGGTAAATTCCCAAATCATGGTATGAATTATGCCAAGTTATAGCCTTTATTGCTAATTATCCAAAAATCCATATTTAGGCGTGTTCACATTTATAGTTGTCCTATTCTAATATAGGTCCTTTATGCCTAAACAACATGTTCGTTTCAGCCCAAGTCATAATATGTCTAAGGATCTAGATCTAAGAAATGTCCTTTAGTTCCGATCTTAATATTCCAGATATTACAAGTCATATATTACCATATGATATTCCCAAACTGTCATATTTGCACAGATTTAGATCTAGTTTACAACCTATGTCCTTTATTCAATTCAGTCACAGATCAGTCCAATTTATGCCTTAGATTTATGTTCTAGGTTCCAAGTTCAACCTATGTTCTTTCCTTAAATCAGTCACATATCGGTCAAGCCCAATTTATGCACATTCATTTGATTGTCCCAAACATTTTAGCGTATGTTAATCTCTTATGAGATTGGCTCAGGCTCGTGGTAGCCTGGCTATAGAACAGAAAGAGAAAAGAGGTACAGAATAAGATAAATCAAATCAGAACAGAACAGATATAACCTCAGATTCAGGTTTAGAATTCATGTCACAATCAAAATTAACGTTTATAGCGGAGAATAACTGTACTTGCCTTGATTGGATTAAAGAAAGAACTTTAGTTGTTGCAGAATTGTTGCAAAAGCTTTTATCTCAAATTTAAATTGAATTGCTTAGGTTGATGTTGATCAGCTTCTAGTTTTGATTCTAGCAGAGTAGCGACACCATTTTTATTTTTATTAGAACAGAGGCAGAGAAGAAGCAGAATAGAATTGTGTGTAAAGGAGGCTAGGTCTTAGGATCTATTTATAGGTGTAGTTAGTTGTTTTAGGCCTATAGATAAACCCTAAAACAGATCAGAACCGTCAGAATTCGTCACAGACTCACCAAAACAGCCCAAAAACCCATCCAGGTGCACCCAGGCCGACCTAGCTCGACCAGGGGGGTCGACCCCCAGGTCGACACCCAGGTCGACTCCCCAGTCGACCCGGGGGGGAGGTCGACTCCCAGGTCGACTCCCCAGTCGACCCCCGGGTCGACCTGCCCAGTTCTGGGCTGACTGAAACTTTCTGAATCTTGTTTTGGCCATATCTTGGTCATACGGACTCCGATTTTCGAAAACTCGGACTCTATTTCGCGTATTTTTTCGAGAGGAACGCAATGGTGATGTCCATTTTACCTAATTCCTGTTTCTTGAATTAGTTATCCTTATTTTACTATCTTTTCCGTAACATACGCCGTTATCGAACTAATTTTTCTTCTCTTCCCTGTATTAATTAATTCTCCTTATGCATCACCATTATTTACATATCCTAAGCATATTTTCATATATTTTATTTCAATTTTAATTATACCTAAAAATGCGGGGTGTTACAGGTATAAGCAATCTCAAAATCGTAGGATGCTAAGAACTCCATCCACCTCTGTTGCCTTATGTTTAAATCGTTTTGAGAAAACAAGTACTTAAGTGACTTATGGTCTGTATACAACTCAAACCTCTCTCCAAGCAAATAGTGATGCCAAGACTTGAGCGCAAAAACTATGGCAGCTAACTCTAATTCGTGTGTAGGGTAATTCTTCTCATGGACCTTCAACTGTCTCCCACCATAACATATCATCCTTCCCTCTTGCATCAACACCGCGCCAAGCCCTGTCCCGCAAGCATCGGTATATACTGTGAATGGCTTACTCCCATCCGGCAAAACTAAAACTGGAGCTGTCGTCAAAGCTCTCTTCAAATGTTGGAAAGCATCATCACGGTCAACATCCTAAGAAAAGACCAAATTCTTCTTCGTCAATCGAGTAAGCGGGGCTGGTATCTTAGCAAAGTCTTTAATGAACTTTCTAATATCCCGCCAAACCAAGGAAACTTCTTACTTTTGTTGCATTCTTAGGAATCTTCCAATCTTGGATTGCCACTACCTTTGCAGGATCCACAGCTATCCCTTTCTTAGAGACCACGTGCCCTAAGAATCTCACTTCCTTCCTCCAAAAATGACATTTGGAGAACTTAGCTTTGAGTTGATGTGCTCGAAGGGTCTCTAATACTTCCCTAAGATGTAGGGCATGCTCTTCCTCACTTTTAGAGAATATCAAAATATCATCCACAATGACCACCACGAACTTGTTTAGAAACTCCCTAAACACCCTACTCATCAAGTCTACGAAAATGCGGGTGCATTTGTCAAACCAAAAGGCATGACAAGCCATTCAAAGAAACCATCATGAGTTCTAAATGCAGTCTTATCTATACTATACTCAGCCACCCTCAACTGATGAAACCCAGTAGCTATGTCTAACTACGAGAAAACCAAAGCACCAACCAACTGATCGAACAAATCATCTATCCTCGGCAATGGGTGTCTGTTCTTCTTCGTGAGTTTATTTAGCTCTTTATTGTCCACACACAATCTAAGTGAACCATCAGCCTTCGTAGCAAAAACAACTGGAGCACCCCACTCTGAGATACTTCTTCTTATGAACCCTTTCTCAAGCACCTCCTTCACTTGCTTACTAAGCTCCCTCCTCTCCCTAGGAGCCATGTGGTGCACAGGCAATGCAACTGGCTTTGCATTGTCCGCCAGGTATATACGAAAATCTATCTCACGCTTTGGCGGTAAACCCCTAACCTCCTCAAAGACATCAGAAAACTCACGGACTACTCGAACAGATCACAAATCATTAATAGAAGTGTCAAGAGATTCTAGGTAGCTAAGCATCACCGAACCCATAGGATTGCATGAGATCTCGAGAGTATTACCCAAACTAGAAAATAGTCTAACTGCCCTCCTTTCACAATCAAGAATGTCACCATATTTGGCTAACCAATCCATTCATAGAATCAACCCATATCCCGTGAAACCAAGTACAAAAGCGTTGCATTCGAACTCAACGCCATACACAAAAATTCTCAAACCCCGACATAACATAGAAAGATGGGTCGTACCCCCAATAGGATTTGAGACACTAACGGTATCCACTACTATACTAGTATCTAGGTGCAGAGACTCAACAATAGAAGCAGATATGAACGAATGCGAAGCGCCAGAATCAAACAAAGTACAAACTGGATGATCACAAAGGAAAATTAAACTTTCAACGGAAATGGTTCTACCTATCTCTTGCGGGGGTGCCATAAGAGCGTGCACCTGCCCTCCAGAAGTAGATCCCATCCTCTACCCTTGCCCTTACCTTCTTGGACAGTCTTCAATCATATGCCCTTCCTCACCACACTGGAAGCAACCTGTCTTCTTCTTCTTCCTACAGTCCTTGCTCAAGTGGCCCGGTGTTCCACAATTAAAGCACCTTTTCTTCCCTTGGCCTTTGTTATCCTTACCACCTTTCTTTTGTTGTTGCTGTTGTTGTGCTTTCTTTGGATCCACCTTCTTATGTTGTGCCTTATTAGCATTTGCACCTTTTTCTTCTTCATGCATCAGCACCATATCAACTAGATTCTCGAAAGTAGCCCTCACAGGAATATGGGACATAGCCAATCCATGTAATGGTTCATTCAGACCTTTAGAAAACCTCAAGGCCTTCTTATGCGGTGTATTAACCAATTCCATTCCAAATCTGGCTAACTGGTTAAACTTTTTTACGTACTCCTTCACAGATAAAATCCCTTGCTTCAAAGCCAAGAACCTTTCCATATACAAACTCTCCTCTTCTTGTGATAGAAATTTTAGCTCGAACCTTTGCTTAAAATCCACCTATATTTCCACTGCACGTCCCCCATTAGTTACTTCCCACCAAAAAGAAGCTTTATCCTTCATCAACCAAGCAGCCAATTGAACTTTACTCCCATCATCTATCTCAAAGATACCAAATTGATCTTCCACTTCCTTGAGCTAATTTCGAGCCTCAACAAATGTCTCAGTTCCATTAAATGGTTTTCTGCCCATCGCACGAAAGTCTTTGCATATCTTCGAAAAAGCGTCTACACGAGGAGGGGGAGGAGGAGGAGGAGCGTCTGCTGGGCCTACGGCATTAGCCCTTGCCTCCATATACCTTCTGAACCAGGATGGTATCTATACGCCCTCGGGTATTTCGGTTTGATCAGCCATGCTAAAAGGAAAAAGGGAAAGATTCAAAATGGAGATTCGAAAGATAGATATATGGCTATTGGGGATTATGTTTTTCATAAAAACCTTTTCTCTAAAAATACTCTCTTAAAGACATGTTTTTGAAAATACTTCTTTCCAAAAATACTTTTGAAAGTGGTTTTCAAAATCTTCTATCTGTTCTGGTAACCTTCAGCTCTAATACCACGTGTAACACCCCACGTTCATTAATGTCACTCACTAAGGGAATGCATTAACTTCCATGGAGCATTGTAAGTGTATATAGAATAGAAAATCACAACAAGACAGATATAAAGCAGTACTTAAAAATTTAAAACTTCATTCATTGCAGCGGAAAACAAATAAGTTTGGTTACATCATCAAAAACCAAAGACTAGAGTCAAGTACATAATATCCATCTTGACAAAATCAGAGTACATAAAATAAAAGCATAATCCCACTACTACAAATAGCCATAAAGAACGAAAAAGATAAAGCTGAGCGTAGCATTACTCTCAGCACTCCAAAGCTCTCCAAGAAAGAAATCCAAGCAAAGCTCCGCTAATTCCCACCCTGAGGACCTAGGGGGAAAGGAAAGAAAAGAGGAAAAAACAAAACGAGGTCAGACATAAAGTCTTCCGAGTCCAGTAACTTTAACAATATAATAAGTAAAGCAACAGGATAAGGAATAAACTGGATAAATTAAATGACTGTAACATAAATTGAGTTGACAAGGTAAATACGGTAAGTAAGATTCAATGACGATTGCGCTCCTAGCTACCACGAGATATGCACTGCACTAACATACTAAAAGATGATCCCTCTAAGCAAACAACAAATATGGTAGTAATAATAATGGTAGTCTCTCGTGTACCCCTAACTGCTGTCATAGGTGCCGCCTGCTCCTATCTCCACTAAGTGTATCCACTACCCTGTCCCACTCGATCGGCTCCCTAACTCATAGATACCCGTGCTGGTCCCACAGTAGGGTGTATCACTCCCTAAAGTGGCAACCCGATACGACTAGAATGCACGACTTATACCTACATGATGCAACAACGTATTACCTACTAGCCCGGACCCATGCACGCACATGACCCCGTTGGACTTGCACTGCCACCGCTATCCTTTAATTGACCTCTTACAATCAACCCAAGTAAGCGTGTCCCGTCCTCGACCTAGTTCGAGCTCACTAAGATACTAAATGGGTTACTGGTTGAAAAGGGTCCCCACATTTGACATAAGCTTCCCTCCTAAGCTTGGTCCCTACTAGGAATTACCACTTAACCTCTCCATATTCCCATGTCAACTACATGTCTAGGTTAAGTGTTCTTTAGTTCATTATAACTGTAATCCTGCAAGACCTCTCACATTGGACACCGTTTGCGGTTGCTGGACATGCCGGGCGGTTCCGGGAAGGCTTACACCGCAAACCCATCTAACCTCGTGTCTTTGCCTTATTACGCATCTAATTTTATGTCTTTGACCTCTCACATTAGATAGCGTTTGTGGTTGCTGGACATGCCGGACGATTCCGAACAGGCTTACACCACAAACCTATCTAACCTCGTGTCGTAGGCATTCATTATCCTAAGTTCATCACAAATTAGGTATTATAGTGCTTCCCCGTTTATCCATAAATTCCAACCCAAATTTATGTACCAAATTCTAATCATTTTATGCCTATAATCTCAAGTTTATAGGTTATGCCAATTTTACACCCAAACCCACTTATGCCAAATTTCACTATTACATGTTGTACACAATTTTGCCCAAACCCTAACCATCATCAATTTATCCCAATTACCAATTATCACAATTTAGGCCAAATTACATGTCATAATAATATCCCAAACTTTTCCCCATCGTTCCCACGTCATTTGTACGCGTAATTTTATGAAGTATGGTTAGGCTCGAAGGTAGCCTAACCTCATAAAAAGAAAAAGGAAAAGGAGAGGGAAGAGAGTCAAAACAGGCATAAACATGAACATAAATGGCATATGAACATAAATAGCATATGGACCTGAATAGGCATATGAACATGAATAGGCATATGATAGGTTCAAGTAAAAGGTAGCAAACTTGCAAATGAAATCCATTACAGGCATAATCATATTATCACAATTTACAACTTATCAACATCACTTTAGTTTAATTATCTTGTCAATGCTACATGAACTCACAGAGATAGGTTTAAGAAAGAAGAGAACGATTCTGGATTCTGATTTCTGGAGTTGATTAGCTATCCGTTGATGTAGGCATTGATTGTTGTCTTTAACTTGAATTAGATTGATTAGGGTGGAGGCTAGATCAACTTTGAGTTTAGCAGCATGGAGGCGCCATTACTTTGATTAATGAATTAGGGTTTAGTTTTAAGGGTGTTTATATAGGTGTAGTGAGTTAATTAGGGCCTTAGGATTAGGTTAGGTTCCATCTAAACCCTCCCAATCCGAAATACACCTCACTCAGCCAACCATAAGTCGCCATGCAGCCCTAAAGACCAAAATTTCGTCACAGCCCAAACTGGCCGCCAGGGGTCGACTCCCCAGGGGGGTCGAAACCTATGTCGACACCCCTATAGGGGGGTCGACACCTATGTCGACTCCCCTAGTGGGGATCGATACCTCCTGGTGGGAAAATTCCCACCAGGCTCCTCTGCTGTTTTGAATTCGAATTTGATTTAAATTAAAATATTAAGTTAATTTCTGGTTTAAACTTAAATCTTCTAACCTCTATAACTTCTTCATATTGTATCCGTTTTACGCAACTCTATCTCAAGCAGAATTTTGAGACGAACGCAATGGCGTTACCCGTTTTACTTAATTCTTCTTCTAAAAATTAAGTATAATTTAATTTGTGAATTTTAATGTTATAAAATCTCCCGGTGTTACACAGTAGATTATCGATGCGACATGTTTGATTTTCCAAAGTTAAATAATCATTGATATTGGTTTTTGGGAAGACTAAAACTAAGTGGAGTTATGATGAATCTCTAATTAGATTGGAATGTGAATATGATAATTTAAATTATCAAATTTGGGAAATGATCTAAAGTGGAGTATCACTAGTTTACTCCGAGCAATAGTAAATCTTTAATTAGATTTGAACGTGAAATGGTAATTAATTTTACCGATAACACCATGGTGTTAGATATGAAGTATACCAGTTTTTTCCATGGGATGAATAGGTTGGGATTGGGAAATAAAATAAATGATTTCTTCGGTACTAATCTCGACTAATTTGGAAAACCTTAATTTGGTTTAAAATTATGAAAAGAATATTTTGAATTGGAATGGGGCGTATGTTGTGTTTTTATAGAACTTGATTATAAGATACATGAATTATTCGGAATGGCTGGGTTTATATCCATTCTGAATAATTGATTTGACGATAAGTCGACGATGAAGATGGTGGTCAAAGATCGGAGATCTTCACATCGTTTGGATCATTACTGACGTCATGATTGGGCTGTACACCCAAGACAAGGTAATAAGTGGTGATCGTCCAGACGTACTTGGAGATCGACCGGATATGCGAGGACCTCTCTCTTGTATTGGACATATGGGACGAGGAATAAGGTGCCTCCAGTTTCGTTCAGACCTAGAACGAACTAGTAAATGGATGTGTGTCTGACATTGGATTTTATTCTGTGTTGATTGATCTCAATTAAATATATATCTGTTTGGCAGCGGAGAATTTATTCTCTTGCTTAACGCCCTTCTCTGAGACGTACGAGCTCAGAGGTTATATATCGAAAGACATCAGTCACACGACATGAATTGTCAGTGTGGCATGCTGAGATGTTGATAATCAAGGCTTCTGTTGAAAAGAAGAGTCGTGTGGTTAATGATCAAAGCACGACCTCAAATGGCATAGATTTGTGCATAGTGTTAATTCGCGAGCCTCACACCTTGGTATGAGTCAAAAACGGGATCAGGGACGCAGGGAGGACATGGCGTTTCCTTCTAGCTATGGGTGGTGTCATGGTATGGAGCCCAGACATTTTTTACCTATGTGGATGATGGATAGCGAGGCACTTTAGATATATCGGTTATTATGGAGCTGATGGATAGGTCCCATCGGACCGGAAAACGTGTGTTCTGGAATTGCCAATCCTCAAACGTAAGAGAGGACCAGCCGTGCATGATCCAGGGTTCCTTGCGAGGAATCCTGAGGCATTTGCTAGTGTGTCTCGAAGCCGGTGAGGACGATCCCTTGCCTCGACTCATAGATGTAAACCCATTTTCCAATACGACCTTTCGGTTTTAGTTGTTGAACTAGTATGGCGACATAGTAGCATGGGATATTATGTGGTATATGATTGATAGATTTATACTTGAAGTTGATTATGACATTATATACTTATAATAGTATAAAAATGATTTGTTTTAAATGTACCAAGCATGTTTGGCTATTATATAGGAAAACTCTATCCTCCAGCTTGCATTGCATTGTGTGATGGGACCTGAGTCTTTTAATAGCTTCATTTTTCCAAAAAGAATTGTGCTATTTGTTTTATGCACTGGTATTCTTGGGTGGAAACCCGTTCCGTGTTATACGGCGTGGTCCCGTGATTTACTTTATTTCTAAAGTAAAGTTTTAAATAACTGTTTTAGTTCTCACAC
This sequence comes from Allium sativum, assembly GCA_030737875.1. NCBI lineage: Eukaryota > Viridiplantae > Streptophyta > Magnoliopsida > Asparagales > Amaryllidaceae > Allium > Allium sativum. Next base: position 734,392,379 of record CM060924.1, on the reverse strand, counting down.
CAGTCACATGATTGACATGGAGTTTATTATTTTAACCTAAACTCTGGGTGCTCCTATTTTTCACATGGGCAGCTAGTAGTTAGGTTTTGTAGATATTATTTTCCTAGGATCCTGGATTTACAGTTGAAGCTATATCCGGGAAGCTCTGTATCCGTGTATTTCTTTCAGTTGTGTTATGTATTATTATTCCGCTAGTAATGTAATGTATTTTAATCTCTGATATTTTTCTGATGTATATTATTAATTAGTACTCTGTTATATTCTTGTACTATGATGTAATTGTTATAACAGCAATGAAATGTTCTTTTGTTTGTGTCCTGATTTGTTGTGTTCTCAACTCAATCTGGGCTTTCCCGTAAGGGCGAGTTTGAGTCGTTTAATCCTATCATCGACATCTTAAGTACCCTAGTTTTTTCCCCTTCAAAGGCTAATTTTTCTGATTTAGTGAGAGCCGTTGTTGAGTCACCTTCATTTCCTCTTCAAAATTCCCTCAAGTTCTCCCTCTGTTCAAAAGGCTATCATCGATCAGCAGCTTTCGGTACAATTTTATTCTCTATGTTTTTATTAGTTTGATATTAGATTCCATTTCATAAAAAAAATTCTCCTTCAGTTTATCAGAAGTTGGTTTTCTTCCCGAGATGGAACTTTCGAAGCTTAAGGAAGATAACCAGGATTTGAAGGGCCAGGTCTCCACTTTATCCGCTGTAAGAGACAAGCATTAAGTGAATTGCATTAGGTGAAAGTTGTCATATCCGAGAAGGAAAAGAGTATGTAGGTCCTCTCTAATCAAAACATGGGATTAAACATCATTGGAGGAATCCCTAAAGGGGAAGACGAGCTTGCCTCTAAGTACACCTCAGTCATTTTTATTTTCAAGAAGAACTATCAGAACAAAAAGGATGCTCTGTTTAAAGCACTTAATGCCTTTTATGAAGCAAGGAAGAAGGTTGAAATTTCTTGGATAATTATTTGGTGAAATTTTGATAACACTATTGTAAAGCCCACATGATCGCATACTCTAATAAAGAATTTCCTGATTCGAGTTTTCCTACTACGCCTCCGGAAATAGCTGAAAGATAAACTAAAAAACTTAATGATTATTAGAAAGGAATCAGTATTGTTCAAATGGAAGAGTCAATGCCGAGGAAGTTCTCATGATTGAAGAAGATAGCTCTGATGATAATGATAATTATAATTAAGATTCCCTAAATGATGACAATACAAGATGGTACCAAAGTGACAGTGATGATGATGATTATCATAATGACAACGGACGCGATGAAGGAAGTATTAACGGTCAAGGTATGGGCAGGAAATAATGCCAGGAAGTGCGTCATGATACAAGAAGTAATAAGGATTCTCATCCCCTAAAAGGGAACGAACCTTCTGTTAATATAAATCTGAACCTCATGCCAAAGGCACATAACAATTAGAGCCTCTTGACGCATCTAATTTTATAATAGCTTCTGATTCTAATAATCTCAAAGGAAAGGGCTTGATGCTCCAGCCTCCTCTTCCTTTTTCTCAAGTATGATTCTTCTTTACTTAAAAGTACATTCATTTATTAGTAACTAAGTTAAATAATCCTTCAAATAATTTTAAACATGATGGAAGACCTCTCTTTGGTATAAACTTACTATAAATCAGTTAGAGACAAGTTCCTTGTGAAATGAATTAGATAAACAAGTTAAAGATTATAATAACTTATCTCATAAGTACTTTAGGCTTGATAAGAGCATTGTTGCCTTGATGACTTTCAAAAGTGATGAAATGGGCCCTTGCTTGGAAAGTGCACATCTTCAAAACGAGAGACTAAGTGAAGAAAACAAAGAATTTATGACCCTTTTTAGGATGTTGATTGAGACCTTTGGCGGGTTTTTTGTGGGAAGCCTACTATCAACACATGAAATTGGACTATTCATATTTTGGAAAGTTCAGTGGTGGCTTGTGTAGGAGATTCCACTAGAGATCTTAGAATGAGATAGGAATGGACCCCCACCCCAGAGAAATTTAAAATGTGCCTTGAGTTTACTTACTTCCAGTTAACCTATCCCTTGAAAAACTTATTTGTTATAAAGGCAAGTTTAATCATTAAATGTTTATAAATTCTGTTTTGTATGAATCGTATTGAAATCTTGCAAACACTCAAATGATATCTATTGGCGCTAGATTTTGGACAATCATATGTCAACACCCAATTCGTACATGAATTAGATTATATTTCTAATAGTCAATCAGAGATTAATCACAGAATAGTCACAAAGCAATCACAGAGTTCATAAAAGTAAGTGAACACACAAGTTTTATAATTGTTTGGCGAATCTTGCATATGTCCACTTGTGGCAATTGATTGATTATACTTTTGATTATAAGCATAATGCAATTTGTTCTTAATAAAATAGAGAAAGATAGTTGAAATTAATCTCCAGTAGTTCCCTTGCATAATGGAGTTCCAAAGTCGAGAAGAGATCCTTCAAAATGGCCTAAAGATAGTTAATTTATTGCTGTTGAAGGTATGTGCTCGTCCTAAAATATCAAAGCAAAAGGTGGATCATAAAATTACCGAGTCCTAGAATTTTCCATATCTAATGTTTTGCTAATTTCTCACGACTTAGCTGATTTCTCATGTTTTGCTCCATATTCCCTTGATATCAAAGTGCTATGATTGTTCACACATTTCATATACAAAAACACGTGCGGATCCATCATTTTACTTGATCCGTACGCTTCCGCATTTTTCTCGATTAGGACTTCTTATCCCTTTCCTTAACAAAATTTGTATCCTTGAATTCGTATTCCAAGACCATGTATCGATCATATGAAAATAGCTGAAAACTTCGCATTGATCATCTGTTCTCATTAGATGCATATTCTCTTCGGGTTGGATCGATCAGAACTCTATATCCAAAAGTAATGATCATATTAACTTTTTCCTTTTTAAAATCATGTGTTGGTCCATTATTTTCTGGTGATCAACACGTCTTCCCCAAGTGATCATAATTTCGTACTCTACTCTTCATATCCGCTCCTTTAATAAACTTCGAATCCCAGTCTTCTTCGTTTTTTGGATCTCTGGCATCCTTTCCGACCTCTCGTTTTTGAGCGATCTCCTCATGTTGATCATTGGTTTTCGCTTGACCAGTCCAATTTTGGTTTTCACGATACCTGTTTGTGATTTTTGTATCAATGTTTGGACAACTGTGTACCTAGGCAATGCTAGATCCATTCATTTTTAGGTGACCGACTCGAGGTGATCATGTGGTTTACGTTGATCAGTGCGTAATTGTAACACTCCATAAAATATACCCTAAATTGACATAGGATAATTAAATTAAATATAAATAATATTAAGCAATAAGTAATAACTTAATAAAATATTTATAAGCTAAAAAATAGAATTTTGGACAATTGAGAATTGGGCCGTGAAAGTATTACAGCTATGTTCGTGGAAAGATTCTGATCCGTTTTCACATTTGATTTGCTGAAAATGGAGTCTGTATGAAGAAAATATTAATAAAACAAGTTATACATAAATTGTTTACACAAAAGATTTGAAATTCAAAATGATTATATATAAATCAGGAATGTAATTAAATATAGATTGGAAAAATGGAATATTTCACAAGGATTTGAATTTGTATGTAGAAATTTATATGCAGATGGGGACACGAATAAACAAGAAATGGAAAGTCGTCAATCTAATTAACGAAATAATTAATATAAAAAGAAATGTATTAGGAATTAAATTCCCTGGCTTGACCCCAGAAGGAGGGTCGACCGCTCCTATAGAAGGGGTCGACATAGGGGTCGATGGCTTTTCTATAGAGGGGGTCATCCTCCCTTGGTGTAAATTAGTGGGGAAAGCTCATTTTTTAGAGATTTATAAATAATTTTGCAATAATGAACTGTTCATATTAAATTTACTTAATCCTATGGTCTATATACGCACTTGCAACTATAAATGAGACCCCTTAGCCTCTTTCTAAACCCTACACCTAATTCTATCATGCGCATCCACTTCGTCTCTCCATTTCTTAATTCCAGAAAATAAGGTTAAGATTCTTCTCTCTTCTAACCTATATTCTATCTTTTCTAATCTAAATTCTTATATGAATAGACTATGTAATTAATTTATAAATATATGTGATTCTAGATTTTTATTCTCTTATATATATAAGGAGAAATTAGAGTGCTTTGTTTCGAAGGCTAAAATCCAGATTTTTATATATTCTATACTAGATTTCCATTGTTTTTTCTTCAAATAACTATGCTTGAAAATTTCGTAGGTTTGTTATTTAATATATTCTGATAGTGTAGATTTGGATTATTGTCCTTATTGGGTTCTGAATTTGAATGAAAACAAAACAATAACAAATCCTCCAAATCCCTTTTTATTTGTATTTGTTTGCGGAAATGGTCAATTGTTTTATTTTGGTTTGGATTATAAATGTAATGAAAGAAAGTCATTTTGGTGTTGTATAATCCTTGATAATGGTCAGACTCATTTTATTGTAAATTTGTGAATATTCATATATATATATATATATATATATGTATTTGTAGCAAAAGCTTAGAACTTGTGTATTGTGAAATGAATAAGTTTAAGCATTTATTTTCAAAATAGAACGTTTGAACGTATTATTTACAAGTTATTGAGGTATTAAGTTTTTGTATAAATAATTAATATAAAAAATAAATATATGCCAAAAAGGGGATTTTGTTTGTATTTTTTATTGAAATTATCATTCAAACCTTGGTTACAAGTTTTATGCATATGTTGTTATTTCCCTTTTATTCATTTTATGTTAATATATAGTGCCATGATTGAGGAAGTTAGGAAAATAAACTTTTACACGTTTATTATGTTATTGGAATTGACATTTCAAATGAATTAGGACATTTCTTTACGTACGCCTGATTTACGCCCTATTTATTACCGTATATTAATAGTGAAATTAACATAAAATAAATACGTATTAAATGCATACTAAATACGTTTAAATTAGGTAATTAGGAATTTAAATATCCCCATAAGAAAATTTTATGCGTGTAAGTTAATAGCTTTTATTATAATTAATGAAACACAAATACGAGGTTAACCATTACATGTAGTAGAAGCCTCCCCGGAACCGACCGACATATCCAACATGTACAAGTAAGACAGGTTAATGTGAGGAGTCTACGTGTCATGGGACATTATAATTAATACACTAAGACGCCAGGTTAAGCCCAACTTTTATTAGAAGCCTTTCCGGAAACGCCTGGAAAATCAAACATCTACAAGTGGTTGGTTGAATGTGAGATGTCTAGTGTGTGTATGTGTAATTGTATTTATGCGTGAAGTAGGTATGCCTTGAGGAGGTATTAAGTGGATGACCTACCTTGTTTTGGTATTAAGTGGTTAGGACTAGGTCCGCTCCTATGGTTCATTCTTTTGTTTCGGGCCAAAGACGTGGGATTCACCCTTATTAGGTATTAAATAGTCATTGGGTCCGCCTTCCCCTTATATGGTATTCAATGGTCCTAGTAAAATGATAGCATATGAGTAGGGTAGTTCTTTGAAAGTTGTCCACTTCTTATATGGGACCCAAGTGAGGGTTTACCTAGGTATGGGATAAGTGAGAGCTTCTTATCTTAAGAATATTTCTGTTATTATAATGGAGAGAATATTTAATAGCGTTGACGATTATAAGGCGAGGTCTTAAATGACTAGGGTCCATCATAGGATATTAAGTGGTAGTGAGAAACCTCCCGAGAATAAATCTAACATAGTGACCTTAAGTAACCAAATGGTAGTACGCCTTGTAGGGTATCAAGTGATGATAAAGAATCCACCATCAAAAAAATAAGCAGTGTAGGCCTTAAGTGACTGTAGGGTAGTCCTCCTTATAAATTAATACAACTAATTGTGTGTTGAATTGTGTAGAGTTAATGTGGAGAATTTATACTGCCAAATATATGAAATAGTTATTCCTTAAAACTTATGTGATTTAATTCACCAGAAATTTTTGTTCTGACCTCCCTCCTCTTAACATCTTAACAGGTTAGTAGGTGTGATTACTTGGTCGATGCAGTCATGGATCCGGACGATGGAGGATCCATAACTATTATTCTTCTTCTTTATGTTGGCAATACCTTTGTAATTGTGGGATAGTTATTAGTATTATTGTTGCGATGACCCCAAATTTCCACGGAATGAAAGTAGGAGTAATCATTTTTGGAATACAACATAAATACAATAAAACAGAACACAGATACAATATAGCAAAGGAAATTCATAGAGTAATAACATTATAGCAGCGGAAAAATATAATGTCATCAATCACAGAAAATCCACAGTCACAAAAACTAAGCTATTACAACAAGTTTTGCAGAAAAGAAATAAGTTTGATGTCTAAAAAGAAAGAAAAGATGCCATAGAAACAAAAGATGAATGTCTTCAAGCTCCAAGTCATCACCTCTCCACAAAAGCAAATCCAAGAAAAATGATAAGCGGCTCCAAAGAAAAACTCCAAGCAAAGAATGAACATGTCTACTTGGCTGCCCGTGTATAAGAGAGGGCACCCAAGTTTGCAAAAAGGTGAAACAAACTATGGGTCAGTCGTGGGACTGGTGTGAGAATTCTTAACTAAAAATAACTACCAGAAATAAGGCAAATCCAAAAGACCACGCCGCTAACGCGGAACGGGTTTACTCTAATGGATTGTCGTGCATAGTTTAAAGTGTCATAACAAATAATTAAATACATCGTAAACAACGCAATGCTTTTGGAAAAATGGAATCACCATAAGACCCAAGTCCCATCACACAATGCAACGCACACCAGAGGATAGGGTTTTACCTTATGATGATTGAACATGCTAAATACGGCAAATATGAATCTAATATTATCATTAATGTATATGAAAACATTTCAAAGTAAATGTATTAATCTTAGGAAGCATAGGTACCATATATTATGCCTCCATACTAGTAATACAATCAAATTCGTCGGTTCGTATTTGGATTTAGGTTTCCATCATGAGTCAAGGCTAGAGTGGAGTTCCTTACCGATTCGAGACATTCTAGCTAATGCCTCAGGATTCCCCGCGGAGAACCCTTGGAAATGGCAAGGCCGGTCCTCACATACAGCTTTGAGGATTGGCAATTCCTAAGCACACGTTTCCCGGTCCTATAGGACCTAATATCCGAGGCGCCTCATTCCATCATCCACATAAGTAAAATGCCAAGCCGTGATAAAACCCAAACACCACTTCTAGCTAGAAAGAAACGTGTTGCTCTCCCTGCGTTCCCTTCGCCCGTTTTAGACTCTACCGGTTTGTGAGGCTCGTGAAGTCACGTAATACACAAAGCTCTGCTTATTCAAGCGGTGCTTTGATCGTCACCACAAGGTTCTGCTTTTCAACAAGAAACCCTGATCATTGCATCTTAGTATGCCACACTGTCACTCCATACCATACCATTGCTTATCCATCAATACATAAATGGGTGTTAAGTAAAGAATAAATTTTTCACCACCAACATTTATATATTAACAGAAAATCAACAATATGATATATAACGAAGTACGATGTCAGACACACCATCCATTTAAACTTATGCTCTGGGTCTGAACGAAAGTCAAATCCGTGAAATCAACGCGTACGTCTGGGCAATGACCTTGACCCATGAATTGGGAGCATGTCAATTCAGGATCTCGATCGCTGTCCATTCGAGGGAAGATTTACGGTCTTCATGCGTCGTCTTCTTACTTCGATTTTTAACGCCGCAGGATCATTTGGAATGAGAATAACTCGGCTTCCCAAACAATCCTCGTATATATATATATATATATATATATATATATATATTGAAAATCCTTCTTATCTGTTAATAATATTTTTATTAACAATTCATTCTATTTTAATTATTCCTAAAATGAAATTTTATTTTACGATGTAAATTTTCATTCCAATTACATAGAAAAATGTAATTTTTCTATTTCACATGTAAATCATCCTTCTTAATTGCCATGTAAACTATGTAATTTCCTATGGTGGAAATTCTTATTTTATTTCACATTATAAAAATGTAAACTTTCATTCTTGTCACATCCTTATTTAATTTACCTTAAATAAAATGTAAACTCCCATTCTTTAATCACCATACAAAATCCATTCTTTTTATTTACAATATAAAATTCATTCTTTTTATTTACAATATAAAATTCATTCTTTTTATTTACAATATAAAACTCATTCTTTTTATTTACAATATAAAATTCATTCTTTTTATTTACAATATAAAATTCATTCTTTTTATTTACAATATAAAATTCATTCTTTTTATTTACAATATAAAATTCATTCTTTTTATTTACAATATAAACAGTGTAAATCTTCCTATGGTGAATATTCCTATATTATTTACATTAATATAATGTATGATTATCCTACGGTGTAAATTACCTTTTTAATTAACATTAAAAATGATGTTCATTTTCTATGGTATAAATCCTCTTTATAATTACATTATAATATAAAGTAAATTTACGTACGGTGCAATTCTTCTAATATTACATTATAAAATAATATAAATTTATATACAGTGGAATTCTTTTATTTTTCATTATAAATTAATGTAAAATAATATACGGTGAATTTCTTTTCATTATTATATTAAGAATAATATACTTTAATCCTACGGTTAAATTCCTTTTTATTAACATTGAACAAAAATGTAAATTAATCCTACAGTTAATTCTCTTTATATTAACATTATAAATAATGTTAACTTAACATGCGGTGTATTTTCAATTATATTACATTATAAAATAATGTAAAATAGCATATAGTGGATCTTCTTTTTATTACATTAACAAAACGCAATTTTTCCTACGATGGAAATTCTCTTTTTATAAACATTAAAAATAATGTAAATTAACATACAGTGAATTTCCCTTTTTATTTACATTAAAAATAATGTACATATTTAACATACGATGAAATTTCTTTTTATTAATAAATAAAAATGTGAAATTTTCCTACGGTTAAAATTACTCTAATATTAACATTAGAAATAATGTTAAATGAACATACGGTGGATTTCTATTATACTACATTATATAAAATGCAAAATATACGTGCGGTGAAAATTCACTTTCATTACATAATGTAAAATTTAAATACGGTGTATTTCTCTTTCCTTACATTATAAAATAATGTTAATTTTTCATACGATGCATTTTCTTTTTATTAACATTGAAAATACTGTTACTTTAACATACAATGCATTTTCTTTTTATTAACATTGAAAATAATGTTACTTTAACATACAATGCATTTTCTTTTTTTATTAACATTGAAAATAATGTTACTTTAACATACAATGCATTTTCTTTTTATTAACATTGAAAATAATGTTACTTTAACATACAATGTGTTTTCTTTTTTTTTATTAACATTGAAAATAATGTTACTTTAACATACAATGCATTTTCTTTTTTTATCAACATTGAAAATAATGTTACTTTAACATACAATGCATTTTCTTTTTTTTTTAACATTGAACAAAAATGTAAATTTTATTTACATATCAAATTCTCATTCATAGTTACATTGAAAAAATGTAATTTTGTTCGCATAGCCAATTCTCATGTCATGGTTACAAATAAAAATGTAATTTTGTTCGCATAGCCAATTTCACGTTCTAATTACATTGAAAAATGTAAATTTTGTTTACATATCAAATTTCATGTCTTTGGTTCAAATAAAAATGTGATTTTTATTTTGCATATCAAATTTCATTTCTTTAGTCCAAATAAAAATGTGATTTTTATTTGCGTACAAAATTCATACTTATATTTTCAAAAAAAAATGTGATTTTTATTTGCGTACAAAATCACATTTAAATTACATAGAAAAATGTAATTTTTTCATCATATGGTGTAAATTTATATATAAATTACATATAAAAATGTCATTCCTAGTTTATCGCCAAAATCAACTTTTTATTTACGAAGTAAATCTTACTTTTATTCATATTATAAAAATGTGAAGTTTAATACATGCCAATTTCTTCTATTTAATTCTACCCATAAAATGTCAATTTCAATCCATCGCAAAATTCCTACTTTTAATTTCATATAAGAAATGAAATTTCAATTCATGTCATTGATTAACACGAATGGTTATGCTATTTACACAAGTCATTATACAAGGTAATGTATTCCCTAACATGAACCAGACGAAATATTTTTATACATGCTTCATATCAACAAGGCGTACTTCGATGAATTTAAACAAGGTGAAAATCTAGTATATCTTTTTTCTACAGATCTTATAATTTTAATTAACAGATCTGAAATTTCAACTAAAGATTTATAATCTAAACTAACAGATCTACGATGTGAAATAATAGATCTACAATTTCAATTGACAGATCTATGATTTAATATGACGGATCCAAAATCATAACATCATAAACAATAACATCCATATGATATAATACCATCAATCACAGATCAACCATCATCAACATGTCGAAACAAAATAGAACTGAAGCATAACCATATGATTATTACAACGCAAACAAATAAATTAAATTAATTAATTAATTTAACAAAGAAATCTCACCTAAACCTGCTTATCCAAATGACCTTGGTAGGAATCTCTAAATTAATATAAGTATCTTCCAATTTGTGTTTACAAAAATCTAAGTCTCAGGACTCCATTTTTATTTAGAGGAAGAAGTTTTGCATAGTGGAGGCAGGAAAAAAATACTTAGAAAAAGTAGCATGAAGAAGAAGATAAATAAGGGAGAAAGAAAAATTATATAGAAAAGTAACATATGGGAAATGAATTAAAATAAAAATGGGTAACGCATGCATTAAATAAAGGAACAAATGAATGCATGCATGTAAGCATTGAAGTCATAAAAGAGAATTTGAAATGAATGGACAAGGCATGCATGAAAGGAATGAAAAATTGGAAGGTTAGTAAAGGCAACATGCATACATCAAAATTGATTTTGTACAGTAAAAAAAAAATTCCAAATTAAATTGATTGTTTAGTTCTCATTTTGAAACCATTTTAATCTCTAAAATATATCAAGCTTTCATGAAAATACATTTCACAATATCATTCGAAATACCCTTGAAATAAGATTTCCATATTATTATTACATTCTTTTCCTATTTTGACACGTGTTTTAATTTCCAAATTAAAACGCGCAATTGATATGTGCGTATACTTTGATTTTTTTATAAATTTTATGGAGGGGGCAGATGAATTTTGACCTTAATATGATGAGAGAGGAGTATTTTGAATAAGAGTGAATGAGAGATTAACAGAGTGAGAATCTGAACAATTCACCTTCATAAACCCAATTTAATAACCATTAATCATATTTACTAATATGAAATGAATCCTTGAAATAGAAACATGAAATGTGTTAAATGCAAAATTAAACCTCAAAATTGCTTTAGGAGCTTAATTTGGTCAACGTAGAAAGAAAAGCTAAAATGTTCATTATTAAATCTCATTGTTAATAAATAAATATATATAACTAAGGGAATCTGCCTATGTTTGACAAACTTCATATATTTAAAAACCATAAATAAATAGAATTGATTGAGAATTTGAATAGACCACTTCCATGCCAGCGGCTGTATTTAACAACCATTAATTGTATTTCTAATTTGGTGCTTTAGAATTTTAGAAAAAGGTAAACATAAACATTTACATGAAAATAATAATTCTATACCAAAGAGAATTACTGATACGAGATAAGAATGAAAGAGGAAGAATTTTAGTTAACTAAAATTTTAATATTCTAAACAATCAAATATTTGTTATAAAAAAACAAAATCCATTAAGATGGAAATAAATCTATATGTGGTACAAGTTTTTGAATTGCCTTAGTGACATGGGATAAATGCAAATGAATGTCCTTGATTGTTTTTAAAAATATTTATTACCGTAAAAATATCAATAAAAATAATTAAGTGTAGCAAATGTATAAGGGCGTGCATATTTAGGCAGATATACATCAAGCTAACGATTCCAATTCTGTAAGAAAGTGTAATTAAAGGGACTTTAATTATTAATGTCATCTCAAAATTATATATATATATATATATAACGTATATATATATATATATATATATATATATATATATATATATATAAACTATCAAGTCTAATGTTACACTTAGTTATGAAAGACAAAACAAATGGACAACCAATCTAACATTTAACTAATTGAGTATAAAGTTAAAATAAATCTTTAAGATAAATATTAATCCATTAACATGAATTAATAAATTTCATTAAAAAAAATTTAATTCAATAATTTAAATAAAATAAAAAAATGGAATTTTTAAATTCTAACGCATTTTCTAACAAAATTTCCTTAAAATAAAAATTTAAAATTGGGTACAATTTTCCGGGTTATTACAATCTCCCCTACTTAAGAACTTTTCGTCCTCGAAAAGGAAAAAAGAAAAAATAGAAGAGTAGGAACCAACACAAAGAATGTAAAATGTTTTTTTTTTATTTCTCAACCGTGTTGCTAGAAATAAAGCTCCTCGATGTGTTTGTGTCAAACAAAGTGGTCGCAGGAATGTTTTTAATAGAGATGGTACCGTCTAAAACGTCAGGCATTCCTCCTTCAGTAGAAGCTGGCACTGAAGAAGTTGGTCTTTCCGCTCCTTCGTAAACATGCGTCACTTGAGCATCGCCACTTCTCTTGGTCTTCTTCGAACGTACGATCAAGGGAAGAGTCAAAACAACGGAAATGGTGATTCTAAGAGATAGAAAAGATTGAAGGATGAATGAAAAGATGATGATAAAGTGACTGGCTATTATGTATCTCATGAAATGTTCGCCATAGAATATAGTGATTCTACGTAAACGAATTATCATAAATATGCTATATTCCGCTTTGTAAACCAAAGCTCTGATACCAACTGTGATGACCCCAAACTTCCACGAAATGAAAGTAGGTGTAATCATTTTTGGAATACAACATAAATACAATAAAACAGAACACAGATACAATATAGCAAAGGAAATTCATAGAGTAATAACATTATAGCAGCGGAAAAATATAATGTCATTAATCACAGAAAATCCACAGTCGCAAAAACTAAGCTATTACAACAAGTTTTGCAGAAAAGAAACAAGTTTGATGTCTAAAAAGAAAGAAAAGATGCCATAGAAAGAAAAGATGCCATAGAAACAAAAGATGAATGTCTTCAAGCTCCAAGTCATCACCTCTCCATAAAAGCAAATCCAAGAAAAATGATAAGCAGCTCCAAAGAAAAACTCCAAGCAAAGAATGAACCCGTCTACTTGGCTGCCCGTGTATAAGAGAGGGCACCCAAGTTTGCAAAAAGGTGAAACAAACTATGGGTTAGTCGTGGGACTGGTGTGAGAATTCTTAACTAAAAATAACTACCAGAAATAAGGCAAATCCCAAAGACCACGCCGCTAACGCGGAACGGGTTTACTCTAATGGATTGTCGTGCATAGTTTAAAGTGTCATAACAAATAATTAAATACATCGTAAACAACGCAATGCTTTTGGAAAAATGGAATCACCATAAGACCCAAGTCCCATCACACAATGCAACGCACACCAGAGGATAGGGTTTTATCTTATGATGATTAAACATGCTAAATACGGCAAATATGAATCTAATATTATCATTAATATATCTGAAAACATTTCAAAGTAAATGTATTAATCTTAGGAAGCATAGGTACCATATATTATGCCTCCATACTAGTAATACAATCAAATTCGTCGGTTCGTATTTGGATTTTGGTTTCCATCATGAGTCAAGGCTAGAGCGGAGCTCCTTACCGATTCGAGACATTCTAGCTAATGCCTCAGGATTCCCCGCGGAGAACCCGTGGAAATGGCAGGGCCGGTCCTCACATACAGCTTTGAGGATTGGCAATTCCTAAGGACACGTTTCCCGGTCCTATAGGACCTAATATCCGAGGCGCCTCATTCCATCATCCACATAAGTAAAATGCCAGGCCGTGATAAAACCCAAACACCACTTCTAGCTAGAAAGAAACATGCTGCTCTCCCTGCGTTCCCTTCGCCCGTTTTAGACTCTACCGGTTTGTGAGGCTCGTGAAGTCACGTAATACACAAAGCTCTGCTTATTGAAGCGGTGCTTTGATCGTCACCACAAGGTTCTGCTTTTCAACAAGATACCCTGATCATTGCATCTTAGTATGCCACACTGTCACTCCATACCATACCATTGCTTATCCATCAATATATAAATGGGTGTTAAGTAAAGAATAAATTCTTCACCACCAACATTTATATATTAACAGAAAATCAACAATATGATATATAACGAAATACGATGTCAGACACACCATCCATTTAAACTTATGCTCTGGGTCTGAACGAAAGTCAAATCCGTGGAATCAACGCGTACGTCTGGGCAATGACCTTTACCCATGAATTGGGAGCAAGTCAATTCAGGATCTCGATCGCTGTCCATTCGAGGGAAGATTTACGGTCTTCATGCGTCGTCTTCTTACTTCGATTTTTAACGCCGCAGGATCATTAGGAATGAGAATAACTCGGCTTCCCAAACAATCCTCGTATATATATATATATATATATATATATATATATATTGAAAATCCTTCTTATCTGTTAATAATATTTTTATTAACAATTCATTCTATTTTAATTATTCCTAAAATGAAATTTTATTTTACGATGTAAATTTTCATTCCAATTACATAGAAAAATGTAATTTTTCTATTTCACATGTAAATCATCCTTCTTAATTGCCATGTAAACTATGTAATTTCCTATGGTGGAAATTCTTATTTTATTTCACATTATAAAAATGTAAACTTTCATTCTTGTCACATCCTTATTTAATTTACCTTAAATAAAATGTAAACTCCCATTCTTTAATCACCATACAAAATCCATTCTTTTTATTTACAATATAAAATTCATTCTTTTTATTTACAATATAAAATTCATTCTTTTTATTTACAATATAAAATTCATTCTTTTTATTTACAATATAAAACTCATTCTTTTTATTTACAATATAAAATTCATTCTTTTTATTTACAATATAAAATTCATTCTTTTTATTTACAATATAAAATTCATTCTTTTTATTTACAATATAAATAGTGTAAATCTTCCTATGGTGAATATTCCTATATTATTTACATTAATATAATGTATGATTATCCTACGGTGTAAATTACCTTTTTAATTAACATTAAAAATGATGTTCATTTTCTATGGTATAAATCCTCTTTATAATTACATTATAATATAATGTAAATTTACATACGGTGCAATTCTTCTAATATTACATTATAAAATAATGTAAATTTGCATACAGTGGAATTCTTTTATTTTTCATTATAAATTAATGTAAAATAACATACGGTGAATTTCTTTTCATTATTATATGAAGAATAATATACTTTAATCCTACGGTTAAATTCCTTTTTATTAACATTGAACAAAAATGTAAATTAATCCTACAATTAATTCTCTTTATATTAACATTATAAATAATGTTAACTTAACATGCGGTGTATTTTCAATTATATTACATTATAAAATAATGTAAAATAACATACGGTGGATCTTCTTTTTATTACATTAACAAAATGCAATTTTTTCTACGATGGAAATTCTCTTTTTATAAACATTAAAAATAATGTAAATTAACATACAGTGAATTTCCCTTTTTATTTACATTAAAAATAATGTACATATTTAACATACGATGAAATTTCTTTTTATTAATAAATAAAAATGTGAAATTTTCCTACGGTTAAAATTACTCTAATATTAACATTAGAAATAATGTTAAATGAACATACGGTGGATTTCTATTATACTACATTATATAAAATGCAAAATATACGTGCGGTGAAAATTCACTTTCATTACATAATGTAAAATTTACATACGGTGTATTTCTCTTTCCTTACATTATAAAATAATGTTAATTTTTCATACGATGCATTTTCTTTTTATTAACATTGAAAATACTGTTACTTTAACATACAATGCATTTTCTTTTTATTAACATTGAAAATAATGTTACTTTAACATACAATGCATTTTCTTTTTTTATTAACATTGAAAATAATGTTACTTTAACATACAATGCATTTTCTATTTTTTTAACACTGAACAAAAATGTAAATTTTATTTACATATCAAATTCTCATTCATAGTTACATTGAAAAAATGTAATTTTGTTCGCATAGCCAATTCTCATGTCATGGTTACAAATAAAAATGTAATTTTGTTCGCATAGCCAATTTCACATTCTAATTAAATTGAAAAATGTAAATTTTGTTTACATATCAAATTTCATGTCTTTGGTTCAAATAAAAATGTGATTTTTATTTTGCATATCAAATTTCATTTCTTTAGTCCAAATAAAAATGTGATTTTTATTTGCGTACAAAATTCATACTTATATTTTCAAAAAAAAAAATGTGATTTTTATTTGCGTACAAAATCACATTTAAATTACATAGAAAAATGTAATTTTTTCATCATACGGTGTAAATTTATATATAAATTACATATAAAAATGTTATTCCTAGTTTATCGCCAAAATCAACTTTTTATTTACAAAGTAAATCTTACTTTTATTCATATTATAAAAATGTGAAGTTTAATACATGCCAATTTCTTTTATTTAATTCTACCCATAAAATGTCAATTTCAATCCATCGCAAAATTCCTACTTTTAATTTCATATAAGAAATGAAATTTCAATTCATGTCATTGATTAACACAAATGGTTATGCTATTTACACAAGTCATTATACAAGGTAATGTATTCCCTAACATGAACCAGACGAAATATTTTTATACATGCTTCATATCAACAAGGCGTACTTCGATGAATTTAAACATGGTGAAAATCTAGTATATCTTTTTTCTACAGATCTTATAATTTTAATTAACAGATCTGAAATTTCAACTAAAGATTTATAATCTAAACTAACAAATCTACGATGTGAAATAATAGATCTACAATTTCAATTGACAGATCTATGATTTAATATGACAGATCCAAAATCATAACATCATAAACAATAACATCCATATGATATAATAACATCAATCACAGATCAACCATCATCAACATGTCGAAACAAAATAGAACTGAAGCATAACCATATGATTATTACAACGCAAACAAATAAATTAAATTAATTAATTAATTTAACAAAGAAATCTCACCTAAACCTGCTTATCCAAATGACCCTGGTAGGAATCTCTAAATTAATATAAGTATCATCCAATTTTTGTTTACAAGTCTCAGGACTCCATTTTTATTTAGAGGAAGAAGTTTTGCAAAGTGGAGGCAGGAAAAAAAATACTTAGAAAAAGTAGCAGGAAGAAGAAGATAAATAAGGGAGAAAGAAAAATTATATAGAAAAGTAACGTATGGGAAATGAATTAAAATAAAAATGGGTAACGCATGCATTAAATAAAGGAACAAATGAATGCATGCATGTAAGCATTGAAGTCATAAAAGAGAATTTGAAATGAATGGACAAGGCATGCATGAAAGGAATGAAAAATTGGAAGGTTAGTAAAGGCAACATGCATACATCAAAATTGATTTTGTACAGTAAAAAAAAAATATTCTAAATTAAATTGATTGTTTAGTTCTCATTTTGAAACCATTTTAATCTCTAAAATATATCAAGCTTTCATGAAAATACATTTCACAATATCATTCGAAATACCCTTGAAATAAGATTTCCATATTATTATTACATTCTTTTCCTATTTTGACATGCGTTTTAAATTCCAAATTAAAACGCGCAATTAATATGTGCGTATACTTTGATTTTTTTATAAATTTTATGGAGGGGGCAGATAAATTTTGACCTTAATATGATGAGAGAGGAGTATTTTGAATAAGAGTGAATGAGAGATTAACAGAGTTAGAATCTAAACAATTCACCTTCATAAACCCAATTTAATAACCATTAATCATATTTACTAATATGAAATGAATCCTTGAAATAGAAACATGAAATGTGTTAAATGCAAAATTAAACCTCAAAATTGCTTTAGGAGCTTAATTTGGTCAACGTAGAAAGAAAAGCTAAAATGTTCATTATTAAATCTCATTGTTAATAAATAAATATATATATATATATATATATAACTAAGGGAATCTGCCTATGTTTGACAAACTTCATATATTTAACAACCATAAATAAACAGAATTGATTGAGAATTTGAATAGACCACTTCCATGCTAGCGGCTGTATTTAACAACCATTAATTGTATTTCTAATTTGGTGCTTTAGAATTTTAGAAAAAGGTAAACATAAACATTTACATGAAAATAATAATTCTATACCAAAGAGAATTACTGATACGAGATAAGAATGAAAGAGGAAGATTTTAGTTAACTAAAATTTTAATATTCTAAACAATCAAATATTTGTTATAAAAAAACAAAATCCATTAAGATGGAAATAAATCTATATGTGGTACAAGTTTTTGAATTGCCTTAGTGACATGGGATAAATGCAAATGAATGTCCTTGATTGTTTTTAAAAATATTTATTACCGTAAAAATATCAATAAAAATAATTAAGTGTAGCAAATGTATAAGGGCGTGCATATTTAGGCAGATATACATCAAGCTAACGATTTCAATTCTGTAAAAAAGTGTAATTAAAGGGACTTTAATTATTAATGTCATCTCAAAATTATATATATATATATATATATATATATATATATATAACGTATATATATATATAAACTATCAAGTCTAATGTTACA
The DNA here is from genome assembly GCA_030737875.1 of Allium sativum. Lineage (NCBI taxonomy): Eukaryota > Viridiplantae > Streptophyta > Magnoliopsida > Asparagales > Amaryllidaceae > Allium > Allium sativum. The sequence continues at coordinate 734,373,554 of CM060924.1, read as the reverse complement.
CTTAGTTATGAAAGACAAAACAAATGGACAACCAATCTAACATTTAACTAATTGAGTATAAAGTTAAAATAAATCTTTAAGATAAATATTAATCCATTAACATGAATTAATAAATTTCATTAAAAAAAATTTAAATTCAATAATTTAAATAAAATAAAAAAATGGAATTTTTAAATTTTAACACATTTTCTAACAAAATTTCCTTAAAATAAAATTTTAAAATTGGGTACAATTTTCCGGGTTATTACAATTGTGATGTACCATTTTATAACTGTTGAGATATTTATGTAAGCTACATTATGGTGCTTTGTTTTAATGGCACATCTATATTCTGATATTTATCTCTTAAGCTGTGTGAGATTCCAATTTCGTTTAGTCCGCTATATTAACCAATGATCCATGTAGAACGGCTCTAAGTTCCGATGGGCATTTTCTAGGCTAGAATTTAGTCTCATTCCTGGCGGGTTGTTACATGTGGTATCAGATCTTAGGTTACCCGATTACGACAATTATATGTATGAGAGACGTACTTATTATTTTGAAAAAGAGTTTTAATTTTTTTTACTATATATAAGTGTGTGTATATATATATATATAAAGTAAGTGTATCTCAGTAAAATAACATCTGTAGGTCATTTTTGGAAAGGCTTGACCTAAATTCCTAGAAATACTATAGAAGCCATACAATGATATAACAACTTCCTTATCAATTTAGAAACCTCTAAGCCCTAAATTGCTATAAAATATGAAAAATGGAAAGGATTGAAACCTCCCTATTTAATAGGTAATAAATGGAAATTAATCTGATGGATTAACTATCATTTTTGTTGGTAGTAAGGAAGAAACAATTTGAAATAAATTTTCGTTAGGTTAACAATTAATATGGATAAATTGATATCTATTGTAAATATATATGTTAGGTTTTACTAAGAAATGGAAGTATACTTTTGATTATTGGTATAAACTTCCAAAATAGAGCTATGAAAATTTGAGATTTCAAATAACGCTAAATGGTCAAAAAGTAAAAGGAAAATATTAATCGGACAATTATGACCATTTATATGAAAAAGTATGAATATTTTACTTAGAATGAGAAATTAAAATGTCCATAAGAATAAGCAATACTTAAAATGGACATAAAACGCATTTTTAAGGTAGCTATTAGGAATGTTTAGAGATGGAACAATAAAGAATGTGGAAGAAAAGAGTTAAGAAAAGACACAGACTTCCATGAATAATAGACATCAATCTTTGTTGAAAAGATAGTAGGTAGAACATGAAAGTTGAAGGAAAAGAATAAATATGCTTCCCTAATTGACAAAAAGCCGTAAAACATAAAAAATGATTTTGACCATACCACTAAATTGTTTTGTAAAATGAAAATTGGAAGCAATTATGATAGACTCAAATTATGTAATATTTCTATTCGAAAAGAAACTAGAAAATGATTTTTGAAAATTTAATTGTTTTTAGAGAAATTTGAAAAGATTACTATTTCTTCTGTAAGACAAACTATAAATGTAAATTTTTTAAAATGGATGATAAAAGAGGTTAGTAATAAACCAATAGCTACAAGGATTTACATTTATGATCTTTAAAAGCAATGTTAGTCCTTTAAAAGTGACAAACAGTGGAAATTTCAATTTTCTAATTGTTACAGTTTCCACGTAACAACTTTTAAATTTCAAAGTCTACAAGAAGTTTTAGTTTATTGTTTTACCCATATTTTATGTTCATTTTTGCATAAAATAAGTTAAATTTATGAAGTTCTTCCCTTTAAAAAATTGAAATAAGTTATGTCTGTAGGCGTGGGACTTATTTGAAAATTAGGTGGGTAGAAGAGAAATGTAGAGCCAATAGGGAAATAATTTCTTAATTGGAAGTGCTGAGAAGAGTTAATGGAATAAAGGGAAATGTTGGAATAGCTAACAATTTCCCTGTGATAATGAGCATTATTCAAGTAGCAATAGGAAAAACGGTAAGAGTTACCATTAATTACTCCAAATTCATAAATTTTGTGATTAGATGAATTTTGAAAACATCTTTAGAATGTAAATAAATTAGAATAAACAATTATCTTTTCCATGAACTATAAAAGTTTTGAAAAATCAAATATAGAATATTGTACACGTGGAAGTAAAGTTCTAATATAATTACATGAAAAGGTTATCCAGCTTTATTATATAGACCTCAAATGATATTTTGAGAAGTAATGACATATTTCGAAATTATAGCAATAAATGTTATTAAACATTTTAGGAGACTAAAATGTCGCCTAATTCAACTTTGGATATTTAGTAAAGAATTCATTTTCAAAAATAGACAAGCAGTTTTTTTACTAGCCATCAAAAAGTTTTTTTTGTAAATTATTTACCATTTCAAAGTATTAAAGGTATACATTCAAGATATTAATGAGGATAAGTGTTAAAAAGGAAAAGTTATTTCACTCTTATTCCGAAAATTATGAACACTTACCTAGAATTTTGAAAGTTTAAAAAGAGGCATCTAATTCCTTAATGTTACATTATTGGAAAAAAAACTTAATGAATGTTACATTTTTTTTGGCAAGGCCGACCGGTTTTAGTGATCCGTAACACTTCAATTATATTAAAATAATAGTACAAGGACAACTGGAGATACACATCGTGCATATCTACAACAAAACAAAGTGAACATCCACGCAGGGAACAATAAGCCTAAGAACATTAAGGCCAGACTTACATATTTGACATATTACATACCCAAAAACAACAAAACACGGTTAGGAGCAAACATGTATGCAAGCAATTGGGTAGATGACTGGAGAACTCACTGTTTTAATTCTCACACTAGAATGCCTTGGGCCTAGAGAAAGCTCGGAGTAGCTCTGACCAACTCATTAGTCATTGTTGTAACTCAGTCCTCTCGTCATCTCATTTTTATTGCTTCTCATAAGGGGAGCCTTGTTCTCATCGTTTACTGTCATGGCAGCACTCAAAGGAGATGAAGTATGACTAGCATTCGGTAGAGGAGGAGGTGGCTTGTACGCTGCAGGTGGACCAAGATGTTCGTAGAGGTTAGATTTCTTTGCTTTACTCTTCTTCTTCGTCGAGGAGGAAGGAGAAGCAACTTCTCATTAAAGAATGTTTTATTAAAAGAATTTATGAAATGGTATTTAGTTCAGTAAGCATTAGAATGTGAAAAGTTATTGTACTTTTATATTAGGGATTTATGAATTTTTAACCAATGTTTTCAAAACATTACAAATCTAAAAAGAGGCATTTATTGTGCATCGATGAAGTGTTTTGTAAGAAATAAAAGAATTATGTTTTAAAAAGAAAATTCAAATTTTTAATACTTCAACATTTAATGAGACGTTAAAATGCGAATTTTTTAATTGGTAAACTTTATTGTGTTATTATAATAATGATATATATATATATATATATATATGACAGTAGCATACATATGAATTTATTTTATGTCACTGCTGAGATTTATACTTTTATAGAAGAAATAAATTTGAAGTAGCAATTAGGTGAATCAGAATTAGGTTTTAGGGCTAGGTAAGAATAAGTTGTACAACCTAATCTGAAAATTTTAGTATCAGACCCAAAGGTATATATTGGAAAGTTAGTGAAGAAAAGGGATTTTCAGAATCAAGATTTGGTTGTAAACTAGATTACCTTAGATAATTTAGTATAGTAATTAGTACGTTTATAACCGTATTTAGCGAATAGTTATATACATAGGTTTAGCGTAACTTACGCAATTTACGATTTTTGAGTTTAGGATTCGAGGATATTAATTGCAAATTTATTTGGGCAATAAATTTGTAATTGACTTGAAAAATGGAATTTATACGGACTAATTTGAAGAGAATTTAATTTGGAAAATGGACGAACACCCAAATTTGAAATGGTTTGAAAAAGGATTTAATTTAGGGAAACTAATATGTTCTCAAGATGAGTAAAGAAATCAAGTAAGGATTAGTTATATGACCCAAAATCCAACTATTATGGATATATTAATTTAGATTATAGATGGACCATATCTATGAGAAAGGAAAAAACTGGAAATTGAGAAGAATGAATAATATTGAAGTGGTATCTTAAGTTTTGAATAGAGGATTAAGACATCAATACTGGTTACACCACTGGATTGTAAGTAATAACTTCGAAATGATTTTTCTTCTAGGTTTTGAGATTTAATCGTTGGTGTTCTCCTGAAATGGTAGGAAGGTGACATAAAGTGGTGAAAATAACATATCCCTACTTTTGCTTGTGTTGATTGGGATTTAGAACCACTTAGTAAATTTATTGCGAGTAAGAAAATTTTATGGAGACACTCAACTAGTAGTTAACCACATAAGGAATTTGGAAGTTAATAACGGTATAAAATTTGCAGCTGATATTGAGGAATTGTCTTAATCTTGATATTTGAGAATATGGAGTAAAGAAGAAAATTTAGCTTTTAAAATTACATCTTCTAGAATAAGAATTTTTGATACATGGGTTTATGAATTAGGCTTAAATGTTGGGTTGCATTAAATGCCCATTTTTAGTACAAATTGGCCTGTGTTTTGATTTGTTTGAGTATATTTGTTTAATTTTTATTAATTAGCCCTTTTTTCATTTATCATAAAAAGATTATTTAAAATTATAAGGAATATGTATTAAAAATAAATAAGGAGACGCGTACATTTACATGTTTCCACGTAGTTTATACTACCTATTCCAAATAAAAGAATACTTATTCCTTATAATTTTAAATTGTCAATATTCTTTCTTTATTGCTGTTCTGGATAGGTTTACGGAAATTATAGCAAAGAAATTTAAATAAGACTAGAATTTTTAACAAATTAGAACATAGAACGATTTCTATTTACTAGTATGGACTAGAATGTAAATTAGCTTAATAGGAAATTAGGTTTGGATAATTTATTAAATCATAGGACTTCTCAGTAATTATAGAACGTAGGAATAATATTTATCTTAATAGGAGTAGCGTAGCTAACTTTTTTGTGCCGGGTGGGCGCTCATGAAGTGTTTCAAGGAGGCCATTCGAATTACCAAAGTATTGATAGGACAACCAATGACAAAATTTCTGTTTGAACCAAATTTGTGATTAGATTTTGTAAATAAATCCTAATTTGATTAGGCAGCTTATGAGGGTTAGAAGGTCGATATTATATTTTGGGCTTTCCCAGTAGAAGGGAGATAAAAGATATTGTTGATGATAGAAGACCATGATGTTTTATACTTTTATTTTTGGATAAGATACCTTCATACTATGGAAAATTTTGGTAGGGCCTAGGCAGAAAATGGGGACCAAGAAGGAACCCTTGTCATCTCGTGCCACCGCATAAATTGTGAAGCACGTGATTACAAGGTTGCGTAAAATTTAGTTAGATTGGTTCAAGTGCATAAGGGAGAAAATTCAATGGAAGGCATGATTTTTATTTTATTTTTTTAACCTTTCTCAAAAATTTTAGGATTCTATGGTTGCATCGTAGTTGCTAGATTGGATGGTAAGAGATGGTTGCAACAGAAATGCACCGAGCACTCATACAAAAATTCTATGCATGTTATAGCATTTGACATACATACAACATCACATGTTAAACTTACACGCTAGGACTGAGCTCACTTTAGCAAGTCTGCAATGCATAATCACCTTGAGTTATGGATGTTTGTAAATAACATGGGTGTATAACATGGTTGTTAGAGTGAGTTGTGTTCTTCGCCCTTTTGGAAACATTTCGGGACGAAATCTCTTTTAAGGAGGGAAAAATGCCACACCCCGTAAAATATACCCTAAATAGGCATGAGATAATTAAATACGAATAATAATAATCAGTACTAAATTAATAAAATATTAACGGGCAAAAAATTATTTTTTTTGAACAATTAAGAATTGGTCCCCGAAAGTATTACAGCTGTGTTCGTGGTAAGATTCTGATCCGTCTTCATATTTTATTTGTTGAAAACGGAGTCCGTATGGAGAAGATATTAATAAAACGAGTTATACGTAAATTGTTTACACACAAGGTTTGAAATTCAAAATAAATATAAATCTAGAATGTAACTAAATATAGATTGGCAGAATGTAATATTCCAGAAGGATTTGAATTTGTGTGTAGATATTTATATGTACAAGGGGACCAGAAAAAATAAGAAACATAAAGTCATCAATCTAATTAATGAAATTAATATAAAAAGAAATGTACAAATAATTAAATTCCTGGCTCCACCCAAGAAGGGGGATCGACCGTCCCTATATAAGGAGGGCCGACCTCTTTGGGTGTAAACTGGCAGGGAAGGCTTGTTTTTTACGGATTTATATATAGTTTTGCAACAATGGACTGTTCGGATTAAATCTAATTAATTTTACGGTGTATATACATAGTTCCAACTATAAACAAGACCCCCTAGCCTCTCTCTAAACCCTACACCTAATTGTATTATGCGCCTCCACTTCGTCTCTCTATTTCTTAATTCCAAAAATAAGGTTAGGCTTCTTCTCTCTTGTATCCTATGTTCTATTTTTTTGTAATCTAAGTTCTTGTATAGATAGACTCTGGAATTAAGTTATATATATATATATATATATATATGAGATTCTAGATTTTGATTCTCTTATATATATATTATGAGAAATTGGAGCAGGTTATTTTGAAGGCTGAAATCCATATTTTTATATATTCTAAAATAGATTTCCATTGCTTTCGCTTCAAATCATTGTGAGTGGAAATTTCATAAGTTTGTTATTTACTATATTCTGATAGTGTAGATTTGGATTATTGTGGTTTGGATTTGAACGAAAACAAAACAATAACAAATTCTCCAAATCCCTTATTATTTGTATTTATTAACGGAAATGGATAATTATTTTATTTTGGTTTGGATTATAGATGTGATGAAAGAAAGCCATTTTGGTGTTGTATAATCCTTTAGAATGGTTAGATTCATTTCATTGTGAATTTGTGAATACTCATATATATATGTATATTTGTTGCAAAAGCTTAAGAACTTGAGTAATGTGAATTGAATAGGTTTAAGCTTCTATTTGCAAAATAGATCGTTTGAATGTATTATATAAAAGTTACAAAAGTATTAAGTTTTTGTATACATAATTAATATAAAAAGTAAATTTGTACCAAAAAGAGCATTTTATGTGTATTTGGAAACATTGCACTTTATTTATCTTTTGTTATTGAAAAAATCAGTCAACCCATGGTTACAAACTTTTATGCATATGTTGTTATTTCCTTTTTATTCATTTTACATTAATATATAATGCCACAATTGAGGAAGTTATGAAAATAAACTTGTATGTCTTTATTATGTTATTGGAATTGACATTTCAAATGAATTACGACGTTTATTTACGTACGCCTAATTTACTACTATATATTAATAGCGTAACTAACGTAAACTAAATACTATTAAATGCGTACTAAGTAAGTTTACATTAGGAATTTGAATGTTCCCATAAGAAATTTGTATGTGTGTGCGTTAATGACTTTAATTACAATAAATGACACATGGGCACAAGGTTAACCATTATTTGTAGTAGAAGCCTTCCCGGAACCGACCTGCATAACAAGCATCTACAAGTAAGACTGGTTAATGTGAGGGGTATACATATCATTGGCCATTGTTATTATTACACCAAAACATGAGATTAAGCCCAACTTGTAGTAGAAGTCTACCCGGAACTGCCCAGCAAATCCAGCATCTACAAGTGGTCGGTTTAATGTGAGATGTCTAGTGTATGTATGTATGTATGTATGGATATAAGTTTATTTGTGTGTAAAGTAGGCATGCCTTAAGGAGGTATTAAGTGGATGACCTACCTTGTTTAGGTGCTAAGTGGTTAGGATTAGGTCCGTTCCTAAGGTTCATTCCTTGGTTTTGGGCCAAAGTCATGGGACCATCCCTTATTAGGTCTTAAGTGGTCATTGGGTCTGCCTTCCTCTTATATGGTTTAAATGGTCTTAGTAAGATGATAACTTATGAGTAAGGTAGTTCTTCGAAAGTTGTTCACTTCTTTTTTAGAGGCTAAGTGAGGTCTTACCAAGGGATGGACAAATAAGAGTCCTAAAGAGAGCATGTAGTAGACCACATGTCTAAGGGAAGTATTCGGTGACTAGGAGTTCACCTGTAAGACCAGTTAAATTGTAATGTTGGAGTCCTCCGGAGGGGTCTTAAATGATGATGAGTGTCTATCTCAGCCTAATATTTAGTGATAGAATACTATTTCCGATAAGTTAATAGCATTGACGATTATAAGACGAAACCTTAAGTGACCAGGGTCTGCTATAGGGTATTAAGTGATAGTGGGAATCCACCCAATAATAAATATAAGACAACGGCCTTAAGGGAGAAAAATGTAGTTTTCTTCCTAGGGTATTAAGTGATAATAAAGAATCCACCCTTAAAAAAATAAGTGGTGTAGGCCTCAGGTGACTGTATGGTAGTCCTCCTCATAAATTTATATGATTGATTGTGTGTTGAACTGCGCGGACATAATGTAAAGAATTTATACTACCAAATAGGTTCATGGCCCAGAATCAAACATCATAAAATCATGCTCAATCCCTTAACCACTATCATTCAAGTCGATATCCCATAATTGGAGTAGAGAAATGTTCGCCTCTGTTCGTTCTGAAGATGAACCATTATTGCGAACCAAGTATGCTATCTCCCTCTCTATATGTTTAGCTTTATCTGCATAGTTTACCTTCTTGTTGGAGAAAGTCCTAGCGTTCCGTTCTTGCCAAAGGAAATATATGATGGGAATGCTCCGAAAGCTAGATCTATAAATTTATCGTTCTTAGTGAATTTAGAGAGCAACAAATTGGCCTCGTCTTCAAAAGAATGCAAGGTGTTCGAAGGAAAGATATATATATATATATATATAATGGGGAGTAGATGAATGTGATGTACGCGTAAAGCTGAAAGTTTTACAACCTTAATAAACCTAATATAAACAAGAATGGTAATAGGACAATTTATGTAGTATTGTGCTTAAAGACATTTGACTTAGGAAGTGTCATACCCATCATATCTTAAACTATTTCGACTGTGAGTTATTAACTTGAGCAATGATATTGTTAGCCTACTTTGTGGTTAGGCTATACAAAGTTGAAGAATTACCCAACGAATGTACTTAACTATATATAGAGCAAAAACAGAAGGCCGTCTGGGTTGGTTCGGACCCCCGAACCGAACCCCTTCACTTTGTTACGCACAAGCAAGAATATTGGGAAAAGGTGGCATGTTCATATTAGTTCGGCATCTCCGACCCGAACCCCTTTTTATCCCACCAATCTGTACCGAAGAGCAAAGCTGCAATAGTCACACCCACGATCCTACAAAATCGGAGTAGTTTCACTCCACTAGCCCACGTTTTTAATGTGCTGTCATCATCCTGGAGCACCCAAACCCGAAGTACACGGGATGGGTCCCACGTGGAAACCGAACTGGATCGAATTTCTGCCTATAAATACACCAACAAACACCATTTGAGTGGATCTTTTGGCAAATACTTGGCCCCAACTCCTTAACAGCTGGATTTCTTTGCTTTGTTCAGACTATATCCAAACTTTTGTAGTATATTTCATCAAAATTAAGAGAGATTATCAATTGTATAAGTGAGATTGCGTGGTAAATAGCATTGTATTCGTATTTGAATCATCAATCAAGGAAGTATAAAGTCAATGTAGGCTCTTTAACGCCGAACCACTATAAATCGTGTGTTCTCGTCGCCTTTATTTCTAGTTTTCTTTGAATTATTGTTCATTTGGCTGTTAGAACCACTTTTTGGTCTAACATTTTGGTGCTTTCACTGAGAATTTCAAATTCTCAACGTTTTGGATTATCGTTCTACTATTTGGACCCTCAAGTTCAAAGAAGTTGATCCACTTTCCTCAGTGTTTTTGGAAGTTTTCTAATTAATCTAAAGAGAAGTAGACTTTATGGCTAAAGGAAAAGAATCGCAAGTTGTTAGAGATAACGAGACGGGTGAAGAACAACAAGCCATGATTGTCACTAGATCGAGGGAGCAAAGTTCAGGACCGAACCGGTCCGGAGGAGCATCACCGATCCGACCCGAAAAGGAGGGTCCGAACCGAGTGGAGAATGAAAATCCGAACCGAACCGAAACCTAGACATTTTTGGTAACTCCCCTCCAATTTGAATCGGAAGAGCTGCTGTGACTCGAAGCGAACCAAATGTGGCAGAGGCTGGTACTTCTACTCGAGCTCCTGCAGATGCTCCAATGCCAGCCGCGACAACTAGTAATCAGCCTACTCCCTCTGTGCTCGTCACATATATGGATTTATCGCGCCTACTCGATATGCTAGATAGCACCAGGGATGCTTTAGAGGCCCATAAATGTGATAGCGTTCTTATGCGAGACAACATGAAAGCTATGAGTAGGGAAATAAGTGAACTTCGTAGACAAAGAGCGCCCTCTCCAACTCATCATTTCGCTGCGAATCATTCATCCTCTTCAAACGAAGAACGTTCACGTCAGAGGAGGCCATATGAAAGGCCCCGAGAATCTCGATGAGTTAACATTCGGGTCATTGGGATCTCGCGGAGACGCAGCCCATGTCCTTGGACCTGACGATCCTAGCTTAACAGAACCGATGTTGTTACCAATGTGAGGATCTCATGTTCTACCTAGAGACCCCAACATCACTAATCCTACTCAAGGACAACTTCTCCAGCCCACCCGTTCCGTGAATGACCGGGATCGTAGAGGGCAAGGGAGCTCAGATGTAGCCCGGAATCAAAGAACGTCACCCGATGTGGGGATAGGGCATGTTAGAAGAAATAGGAGTGTGGATCATGAACCAACTTTAACCAATGCTGAGGTAGAAGCGATGGTTCGCCAGATCATGGCCGATAATTGACGTTACACTAATGAGGACTGGAGTATTGAGCGTAATCACACCCAATTCACCGATGACATCCTGGACTTCTAGTTTCCCCGACGATTTAATCTGCCACAAATGGACCGATATGCAGGGAGAATAGATTCAAGACAACATTTGATGAGGTATGCATTGTATATGAATGTCGCAACAGCATCTGACGCTGTGAAGTGTAAGACTTTTCCAATATATCTTGGAGATGTTGCATTGATGTGGTTCACTCAACTGCCTCCCCGATTGGTATCAAGTTTTAAAGAACTAAGTGAGCGTTTTATGAACCAGTTCCGGCTCCATGCCCGGAAATCTAAAAGCGTCGGTAAACTGTCTAGAATCAAACAGTCCTCTGGTGAATCTTTGAAATCATATTTATACCTCTTTAGCCTAGCAATTACTGAAGTAAGCGACCCTCATGAACCAACCCTTTTGATGGCATTAATAGATAGGGTCGATCCATACACGGAGTTCGGGGGATATCTAGCTGGAAAACCGCCATTGACAAGGGAATCATTCTATGAAAAGGCAGATATTCACCTGCGGCGTGAGGAAATACATGCTAGTCAAAAAAGAAAATCCGATGGAGCTTCCAAAGAAGACATTCAAAGTAATGTCACTGTGAAACAGTCCGACAATAATTCAATGAAAGTCGAGGTAAACGTCGACAACAAGAATGGAGGAAATGGCAATCGAAATGGAAACGGTGGTAAAAGGAACATGATTCGAGGAAACAACTCCAAAAAAAGGCCTCGATTTCAAACTTTCGAGAATTACACACCATTAAGCGACATGCTAGAAAACATTTATTTGGATACTTATAACATTCTGCAGTACAAGAAACCACCTCTCAGGGACTCCACTGAGAAAGAGCTCGTCACTGGGAAATTCTGTTTTTTTTTCATGGAACTCACGGCCACTCTACTAACGAGTGTCGTCATCTGAGAGACGTTGTTGAAAAATTGCTTCGAGAAGGAAAGTTGGATGAGTATAAGGTCGCCCCAAGAGATAGGGGGCAAGGAGGACAAGCCCCAAATCAAAACCAACACGCTTTTAAGCCCACAACTCAGCAGAAGGGAAAGAACATTGTTATAAATACCATAATTGGGGGACCACATCTAGTCGGATCCAGTAACAAAGCAATGGAGCAGTATATTAATGCAGTCAAACATCCAGAAATAGTAATCTTGAAGAAACCGCACTGGTAAAACAACAGAAGACAGCAAGCGATGACATTGTCTTTCGGGACAGAGGTTGGAGTCCAAGCACCGGGCACCGATCCAATAGTAATAACTACCGTCATTGGACCTGCGGTAGTCAAGAAAGTTCTGGTTGATAATGGGAGTTTTGTTAACATCTTGTTTAAAAAGGCTTGCGATGAAATGAAATTGGAAATGAAGGATTTGAAGCGGTGTGAAGGATAGATTCGTGTCTTTAACAGAGCTTCAACCTCCCCGATTGGGGTGATAGATTTACCCGTAGAATTAGGTGAAGAAGAGCGCAGAAGAGTAAGGATCCTCCAAGCTGTCATCATGGATATCAATTCACCTTACAACGCTTTCCTGGGCCGACCAGCACTTTCAGAGTTTAGAGTTTGCATAGCTCCCTGGTCCCTGCTAATGAAATTCCTAATAGATGCCAGAGTGTGAACGATTCGCGGCGATCAAGTCACTGGAAGAGCCTGTTATATGGTAGAATTGAAGATGTTGCGTAATGGAAAAAGTTCAGAACCTAAGAATACTTCCTCTCCTACCAAGGAGAACTCGACATAGCAACTAAAGACAATACCACCAAGGGAGTCGCCTGAGGACCAACCTGAAGGTATCGATCCTAAAGAGGACGGAGAACCAGGAACCAGGAAGGCGATACACAATGAGGCAACTATTGACATTCCAATCGATAACGGCGAACCGACAAAGGTCTTGAAGATTGGATCTCATTTGGATTCTTTCCGGACGAAAGAATTAGCTGATTTCTTAAAGGCTAACCTTGATGTGTTTTCCTGGACCCATGAGGACATGTGTGGAATTTCTCCCTCGATCATAAGCCATTCGCTAAGCCTAAACCCAAAGCATCCTCCGGTGAAGCAAGAAAGGCGTATGTTGGGCCTAGAGAGGTCAGCAGTTTTGAAAGAAGAAGTGTAGAAGTTAAATAATAATAGGTTCATCAGAGACTCGACATATCCTGACTGGATATCAAATCCCGTCCTAGTTAAGAAATCAAATGGGAAGTGGCAAACATGTATCGACTTTTCCGTTCTCAATAAAGCTTGTCCAAAGGATAGTTTTCCACTCCTCTGTATTGAAAAACTAGTAGATTCAACAGCAGGACATGAGCTTCTTCCTTCATGGACGCATATTCAGGATACAACCAGATCCCCATGCACGTATCGGATCAAGAACATACCAGTTTCATTATAGACTTAGGGCTGTACTGTTATGTGGTGATGCCGTTTGGACTAAAGAATGTCGGAGCTACATATCAGTGCTTGGTGAACCAGAAGTTCTACAATCAGATCGGAAAAACGATGGAAGTTTATGTAGATGACATGCTTATGAAGTCCAGACCATCCTCCGATCATACAAAAGTCTTGGCGGAGATGTTCGACATTCTACGAAGGTATGGGATGAAGCTGAACCCTTTGAAATGTTCATTTGGGGTTGCATCAGGGAAGTTGCTCGGGTTCGTAGTCAGCTCTCGAGTTATTGAGATTAATCCTGACTAAATTGCTGCAATCAGGAACATAGAAGATCCACGAAAAATAAGATATGTTCAAAGTTTGGCTGGGAAAGTTGTGGCGTTAAGCATATTCGTTTCGAAAGCCACAGACAAATGTGTCCTTTTCTTTAACTTAATTAAGCGAGGGACGCGAAACTTCGGGTGGACCCCTGACTGTGTAGAGGCCTTTCAAAACTTATTGGATTTGCTAGAGAAACCCCCAATTTTGTCTAAATCGGTGGACCATAAGGAACTGTTCATATATTTGGCTGTATCATATCATGCTATCAACTCAGCTCTAGTATGCGAAGAAGACAAAGTTCAGAGGCCGGTGTATTACGTAAGCAAGAAATTAACGGCAACAGAAGCTAATTACCCAAGGATAAAAAAACTTGCCTATAGCCTCGTGATTGCATCCCGAAAACTCCATCATTATTTCCAAGTTCATTCAATTGTAGTATATACTGATCAACCACTCCGACAATAATTGCAATGATCTGAAGCATCCGGACGATTACTTAAATGGAACATCGAGTTGACCGAGTTCGACTTAAATTTCCAGCCAAGGAGATCAATATGGGGACAAGAATTAGTTGACTTCATCGCAGAATTCACCATTCCCAAAGAGGATGTTTTAGATGATAAAGATAACCCCTCAGAGCCGAGTCTAGAACTTAGCCCCTGGAAATTTTATATAGATGGGGCTAAGAATGATCGAAGGTCCGGCGCCGGAGTCATTTTAACAACTCCTGAAGGATGATCTATTTACTAAGCTTTGCGGTTGGAGTTCTCTGCCAACAACAATGATCCCGAATACGAGGCCCTGATTGCCGGGCTAAAACTCGCCAAGGAATTGGGGGTGACCACGCTAGACATTTTCTGTGATTCCAAGATAATTGTTTGCCAAGTTCGAAATGAATTCGAAACTAGGGGACCACGACTCGTCACTTACCTTGAAAAGGTAGAGGAGTTACTAGGCAACCTGGAGCATTATGGCATAACTCATATCCCGAGAATATAAAACTAGAAAGCAGACAGACTAGCTAAGTTAGCAAGCTCTGACAATCCGGAAGAGACTGAGATGGTTCCAATAGAGGTACTGAAGTCACCAAGCTTCGATCAAATGGAAATTGACCCAATACTGGAAGCTGAACAAGAAAAAGGAATCATGGATGACACCAATTAAGAGCTTCTTACAGAACGAAATACTTCCTGTAAATAAAAGCGAGAGACGAGCTGTGATTCGTAAAGCCGCAAGCTATGTCTTACAAGACGGAATCCTTTATCACCAGGGATTTTCCATGCCTTTGCTCCGATGTATAGCACATGACGACATCAAGCGTGTATTAACCAAAGTGCACGAAGGTGAATGTGGAGACCAAATCGAGGGTCAGACATTGGCGAAGCATATATTGCTACATGGCTATTTTTGGCCAACAATAAAGAAAGACACAGATGATCATTCACGACAATGCGACAAGTGCCAGAAATTTGTCAAAATTCCTAGAGCACCTCCGAGTAGACTTAAGTCAAATGTGGGGCCGTGCCCATTTGCCGTATGGGGAATCGACATCATTGGAACCCCGCCAATTGCTAAAGGTAGAGCAAAATATGCAATCGTGGCCGTAGACTACTTTACAAAATGGGCGGAAGCCGAACCCCTAACTACGATCACGACAAAACGGGTGATTAATTTTGTAGTCAGTAACATCATTTGTCGATTTGGGATTCCCAAAACTATCATAACCGATAATGGAACTCAATTCGATAGAACAGAATTCAGAAATTTCTACCGGAAGTATAAAATTGACAATAGATACAATGTAGTAGCTCACCCGCAATCAAATAAACAAGTTGAGGAAATAAACAAAATCATTAAAGCCATTCTTAAAAAGCGATTGGAATAGGCAAAGGCCATGTGGATTGACGAATTACCATTGGCATTATAGGCCTACCGTATGACTTACAAGACGGCAACGGGTCATACCCTTTTTTCACTTTCTTTCGGATTAGAAGCGGTGATTCCAGTGGAATTAAAAGTTCCCTCTCACGGGATAAAGTATTATGAATTGATGACAAACAAAGTGCTTCTCTTTGAATCCCTGGATATGGTTGAAAAGAAAAGAGATGAAGCAGATTTGTGTGCCTCGAGGCATATACGGCAATTGGCACGATACTATGACCGGAAGGTTCGGCCGCGGACCTTTGAATCTGGAGACTTAGTACTGAAGCGTGTTTTTCCACCCCAAGTCCATCTGGGTCTGAAGTGGGAGGGACCATATACCATCTAATGGAAGCTTGATATAAGAGCTTTCTAGTTAACGACAGTGGATGGCGAAGAAATTCCTAGAGCATGGAATGCCCAACACTTGCGGCAGTACTTGATTTAAATCTGTATTGTTTTCTTTTATTTTATGAACCATGTAAAAAGGCACGACTCACCTAGAAAGGTCTGGTCGACATAAGCAAAAGATTATGAAGTGGACGTAGGCCATGACTTGGACGGACCACTATAAAAATATCGTGTTTGAATTACTTTTCCTGCATAAATCCCTTTATATGTTCTGTGATCTGAGTATAAAACACTAAATTTGAATTGGAATTGGGGCAAACGAGATAGTCGTTTGCATAACAAGATAAAAAGGACGGGAAAACGATGTCCCAAACTCTAACTCTCACGATTTGAGAGAAAGTGTAAAGGATGGGAAGATGACATCCCTAAGGCGTGAAGGTGCGCCACGACAAAAGACCGCCTTGAATTCACTCTAACCTGACCATACGATAGGAGAGTATAAAGGTACTAGGAATAAATTCCAATGAAAAAGAATCCTGGCCCTACTAAAGAACTAGGGGAAATTTAATGTCGAACCTAATAAATCTTGAACAAGCCCTGGCCAGCCACTTTATCCAAGATTGATTGGGGGCATATACACTACGATTCCCTGTTGTTGATCGTTTAGCTTAATAATGATGTCGTGACATTTCACGTACTGTTGTTTGCAAGGAGCCCAGGCAGGACTGTTTGTTTAATTTGGTTTATATATAACTTACTATTTGTTGCTTGTGGTTGCATTTGATCAAAACGAACGAAAAACATGAAAATATACCACATCAGAAAAACAAACTACTTTATTTACATAAGTGCAGGTTTGTACAACGAAACTAAGCAAAAGACGCGAGGGCCGCACTAGCTACAACAGCAACAGGCCAGTGGAAAACAAAATAGACAAGATCAAACTATGTTTGTTTAGGCTTTGGGGATATTTTGGACTTCTTGGCAGCTTTGAGTTTGGCTTTCTCCTCTTTCTCAGCTTTGGTGAGGATGCG
Organism: Allium sativum; assembly: GCA_030737875.1. Classification (NCBI taxonomy): domain Eukaryota; kingdom Viridiplantae; phylum Streptophyta; class Magnoliopsida; order Asparagales; family Amaryllidaceae; genus Allium; species Allium sativum. Next base: position 734,356,594 of record CM060924.1, on the reverse strand, counting down.
CTTCCTCCCGCCTTTGCCAACTGAGGGAACATTAGGATCGGTTGAGGTTTGCTGACTCAAACTCCCAGTTATCGACCTGGTAGATAGCTTGACAACTAATCCTGTTTTAGGAGGCATAGCCCGAAGAGGATCGACGTTGAGAGGTTCTTCCCTTTCCATCTTGGCTTTTATGAGCATATCTTTGTTTGCCTTCATCTCGGCCAAAGTCATGTTGTCGGTTTTTTCGGAACCTCCAGCCACTACTACGTCATCATCCTCCTCGTTCCCACTACCACAATCATCTTCTTTCAAAGCATCTATCATGTCTCCATCTTTGGGAATCTCAATACTAGATGGCATGAGAGAATTTTCAGCGATCTCCTCCTTTTTATCCTCGACCTTCTCTGCAGGTTTCGAGCCAGTGGCTTCATCCTATTTCTCCTGAGTCTTCTCAGCAGACTTCGCACCATTGATTTCTTCTTGTCGTTCATCGGTCTTTTCAACTGGCTTTAACCCTATAGAGCGAGAAGCAACAGTTATTACCTCAGGAGAAAACTTGTACTTTTCAATCATTTGTCCGACAATATGACAAAAGTTTGAAATAGCCCTGACAAACTGAGGAGAAGCGGTGGAGTTACCTTCAGATGATTTCTCGATTTGAGTGGCGAGAGTCTCTGGAGTCGTCTCAGCAATAGGAGACAAGAAAGGTGCCTTGGGAATTCTTGGATTCTCTGGATCGTACCCTTCCGTTTTAGTAACCTCAGGAGCAACAGATGAAGAGCCAATCTCGGTAATGTTTTTTCCCTTAAGTATGCGCCTACCCTCCTCCATAGCATCAGTAATAAGCTTACGCCCTTTGGCTAAGCGTACTGTTTCTTAACCCCTCAAATACTTCTCCATAAGTTTATACTCATCAATGGAATCCACCTTGAGCTCCTACTTCTCTCAGTCAACTACCTGATCCCATGCGTATACCAAGGTAGTTGGATAGTCCTTGATCCACGAAATATCACGATATCAAGTCACTGGAGAAAAGAATCCTATCATGGTCTCAGCACTCTCATCTAATTCTTTTTGAGATGCCTCAAGTTGTGCATTAGCACTCTCGATAGATTGTAAAGCAATATTTGCATTCCCCTCAAATAAGGTTTGCCCTTGTCTCAACCTCCTTCAGCTTGGCCTCCAATTCGACATTCTTCTTTACCAACTACGCTTTCTCTTGTTCGAGACGAGTACAAGCCAGATTCGTCGTGGTTCTTGCAGACTTAGCATCCTCGACTTGTTTCTTTAAATCTATGCACTCCTGGCTATGGGACTCAAGCTCGGTGTGATAACGTTGTCGTAATTCTTCATATTGTTTCTTATAAGCACCCGCGTCACGTTGTACAAGGGCAAGTTTGGCTTGAGCATCCTTAAGATTCTTTTTGGAGTTTTCAATGGCTTTCGCATCATATTCAACATTATCATTCATGTACTTAATATCGGCCAGTAGGTCCCGGATGATCCTGGATAAAGTCCGTGAATATCTCATCTCTTTGTATTGTGTATCTGCATCGTTAATCTTGGCCTTAACCACTGTTGCCCAGTCTGAATCTAGTGGCTTATGAGCCGAAACGAAATGCATGTTCCCAAAATGGTGATCATGGAATTGCTTCTTCAAAAGCTCCAATTTGGCCTTGTTATCATTGTCAAGTATAACCAGAATTGTTGTAGTAATATCAATGTTGCGACGCATGGATGGTGTTAACCCTCTTTTTGGCAAGAGTCTCAACGAGATAGACCGAAGCCCAAACGCGCAACCAAATGTAAACCGAGCTTCAGAAAGCCCAGCAAACGCATAGGCCGAGGAAGTCACACATCGGCCCAATTCCCACCTAGTCAGATGGCGGCTCACTCCGGAAGAGTCGCTCACCCGATCGACCGAGTATTTCGCTTCCAAATAAAGCGCGTCGACCGATTATCTCGGGCCAGCATGGAAATCTTCAACAGAGCCATTCAACCGAATATCCCGACTTTCAAGGCAACAAAAGTGGTCAAACCATATCCGGACAAAACTCTACTTTTGATATACCTCTCCGTGGAAGCCAAGTCAGCCACAACTTCCGAGGATACTATTTATGAGCAGTGGAATCAGTCAACAGCCGCTATTCAAGCCAACCGCTGAGTTCCACGTGTCCAAGCTTTCCCGGAATGGCTGGACCATATCGCGACGGCCCAAGCTACTTTCTCACCTATAAATACCCCTCAGCTTAAAGAGGAAAAGGACTTTTGGGAGCTGATATTCTTCCGACGTCACTTCGGATTCTCCTTCTTTCAAACTCTCTCAAAGAGAAGAAGAGATAGCTACCTTCTTCCTCTTCTTAAAATAGAAAAAGCATTGTATTTGTAGTCAAAAAAGAGAAATAATATATAAAGTGGACGTAGGCACTGTCTTTGCCGAACCACTATAAAATTCTGTGTGTTCTCCCCATTTTTCTTACTTTTTTCTACATTGTATTATCTTAACTCGTGTGTTGATCACACGACTGGGGGTTGATCGTCACAAGTGACCAACTTTTGACGTCAACACTTTGGCGTGCCAGGAAGGGGAAGACATCGCCATCGAGCTCCTGATTCCCTCAGACCATGGCGATCAAACAAAAGAAAGATGCAACATCCTCTCGTCCCACAAACACCAGCACAGCCGAGACCGATGCTGCAGAAGTAAGACACAAAGTTTCCTCTCATGACGACATGTCTCGATTCCTTACCCGGGACGATATGGATAAAATCATGGTCGAGTTCAGAGACCATACAACATCTCAGGGTAAACTCCTTGAACAACAACAGCAGCTGACGAATCATCTCCTCGGTCGAGTGGATATGGGGTTGAATGCTTCAACATCAATTCCTCCACCGAACGAGGCTGGAGCAACAACCGATCTTCGGTCTGCACAGAATCAGGCCACTGATCAGTCTACACCTTTATTTCATCTTGGATTGGTCCCACCAACCAATCCTTCACAACCAGGAGTATCGCTTTCAGCGACCAGCGCAGCTATAGCAGCAGATTCTCAGGAGGCGGGCGATCAAGATCTAGGTCGGGGTAACCCCTTGCCTCCATTTTTGGAAACATCTCTACCTATCGAACCAGTCGAAATTCCGTCGGGTCCGTCAGAATCAATGCCATTCCCATTACAACCCGGAATCTTACCGCAGACCAGTCAAACCACTCTTCCCCTTCAACGAATAGCTGGTGCAGCCTTCCCTTCGAACAAGGAAAATCATCCTGCTGCACCGGTCCCCACTATAGCGGAAGAGAACGCTACCATAGACCCTCCTAACCTCGCTCCAAACGGGGCAACCCCGGGCTCCGAACATCACATGCCATGCTAGATCAGCCCGGGCCCTCGGGTATGGGAACGGTTCGACCCACAACTCGTCAGGTTCAAGAGGGGCCATTCTCCCCAGAACCACCTGCTGTGGCTCACCTTCCCTCACACCTTCACTTAACTCCCGGAGGATGAGCCCAACCTATGGCCGCTCTTCCGAGCATGCTTTTGCCCGATCCCGTACAGAAGTTATTACGAATGCAGAGTTAAATTCATGGCAACGACTCCTTGGAGATGGGAGCCAGCTCGCAAGCATCATCCGACACTTCACTCGGGGCAACTCTTCACAGCAAGACATAGATAATGTCAATCGCAGTCCCTTCACTAGGGAGATCAGAAATTCTTGAAACCCTCTGGACTTCAAGTTCCCAACTATTGAGCCATACAACGGTCGCACTAACCCGACCATCCACCTCATGCGATACATGCGACATATGGAAGTACTTGGCGCATCGACCAACGTTATGGCTAAGTGCTTTCCCCTCTTTCTCACAGATATAGCCGGCATGTGGTTTCGGCAGCTAACAACGGAGTCGATCAGCAGCTGGAACACCCTGGTCACCCGATTCATCGAGCAATTCCGAGTGCACGTATCTCGATCGAAAAGTGTCATATTCTTATCTACCATCAAGCAGCGATCCAGAGAGGCGCTCAGATCCTTCCTTGAAAGATTCAATGCGGCCGTAGCATCTTTTGATCGGCCCGAGCCATCAATAGTGCTCATGGCCGCCATCGTAGGAGTTCAAAACCGATCAGAATTCTCAATCTCTTTGACCAGAGATCCTCCTAAGGATATAGATGACTTTTACTTCGAGGCCGAGCGATTCCTCCGACAAGAAGATGCCAGCCTTGAAATGGAAAGCCTTGAGGTTCTTGTAGCCAAACAACAGGGTCCATTCGATGGCAACGACCAGAATTAAGGAAGAGTAAAGGCCCCGGAGAAAAGCGAGCGCAATTTGTGATCCCGAAATGAAAACAAGTATGACCGATACACTGAATTCAATTCCTCTTTGCTCGATATCTATCTCGACATACGCGAGTCCCTGCCAACTCCAAGACCACCTCGACGAGAACCGACCCAAATGGAACTCGACTCAGGAAAACATTGTATATTCCACAACGTAGCTGGACATAACACAAATGAATGCCAACATCTGCGCGATCTCATCGAAGGACGAGTTAGAAAAGGAGAGCTTCCCAAATATGTCTAAGGTCGCGCCCCGGCCAAGCCGCCGCGATCCTCTGCCCAAGCTCCTCAGGTTGGTCCTCGAGCTCCTAGAAATGGAAACGACCCTGAGACTAGCACTCGCAGCATTATCATTAATTAGATTTTTTATCTTTTCTCTTAATGTATTTCTTTCAATGATAAGGACACCTCGATGTACACATGTATGGGGTTAGGATTTAGCTCCGAGGCATGCTCTGGAATTGACGGTTGTCCTTTTAGAATTTCTTTTCTTTGTAATAGTTAGTTATTTTCTTTTGCAAGAATGAATAATGTTTAAAAATCTCTAAGCCGAACAAGGATATCGCTCGCCCCTCCCTGTTTTATAAGGTCAGCGCGAAAGCCTACCATCTTTTTAAGCGCCTGTTCCTTTAGATAAGTAAGGCCATATTTTCTAAGTATGAGTAGGGAATAAACTCTATCTCTTTTCTTTTTACACCATGAGCATTCGTAGCTCGCTGGACAAACTAACTTGACATGGGTCGAGCATAAAAAACACTTGCCCTAAGCCCAGTATGGTTAATACTCGCCACCACTCTAAGCCGAACCAGATTAGCATTCGCCCCTAAGCCGAACCAAATTAGCGTTCGCCCCTAAGCCGAACCGGATTAGCGTTCACCACTAAGCCGAGCATGGTTAATGCTCGCCACCCTTCAAATCCAAGTGAAATAAAATGTTCAACCCATTTGCTTTCTCCGAAAACGAGAATGGTTTGTTTTGTATTTGCAGGAACTCTCATACATGCAGCAGTCATTATATCGGCCTTAATACGGTTCCCCGATGGTTGTCGGTTTTCCGGCCTTAATACGACCTGGAACGGTCGTCGGTTATCTGGCCTTAATACAACGTCGAGACCATCGGTTTTCCGGCCTCAATATGGTCCAGCGTGACCATAGCTGTTCGAGCGTTTGTGCTCTGGTTCAAATTTCAGAACACACCTCCCTCTATCGATGAAGATGCATTCTGAGGGGCAAAGTGTTAACCCACTTTTTGGCAAGAGTCTCAACGAGACAGACCGAAGCCCAAACGTGCAACCAAATGTAAACCGAGCTTCAGAAATCCCAGCAGACGCATAGGTCGAGGAAGTCACACATCGACCCAATTATCACCTAGTCAGATGGCGGCTCACTCCGGAAGAATCGCTCACCCAATCGATCGAGTATTTCGCTTCCAGATAAAGCGCGTCGACCGATTATCTTGGGCCAGCATGGAAATCTTCTACAGAGCCATTCAACCGAATATCCCGACTTTCAAGGCAACAAAAGTGGTTAAACCATATCCGGACAAAACTCTACTTTTGATATACCTCTCCGTGGAAGCCACGTCAGCCACAACTTCCGAGGATACTATTTATGAGCAGTGGAATCAGTCAACAGCCGCTACTCAAGCCAACCGCTGAGTTCCATGTGTCCAGGCTTTCCCGGAATGGCCGGACCATATCGCGACGGCCCAAGCTACATTCTCACCTATAAATATCGCTCAGCTTAAAGAGCAAAAGGACTTTTGGGAGATGATATTCTTTCGATGTCACTTCGGATTCTCCTTCTTTCAAACTCTCTCAAAGAGAAGAAGAGATAGCTACATTCTTCCTCTTCTTAAAATAGAAAAAGCATTGTATTTGTAATAAAAAATATAAATAATATATAAAATGGACGTAGGCACTGTCTTTGCCGAACAACTATAAAAATTCTGTGTGTTCTCCCCGTTTTTCTTACTTTTTTCTGCATTGTATTATGTTAACTCGTGTGTTGATCACACGACTGGGGGTTGATCATCACAAGTGACCAACTTTTGACATCAACAGATGGCACAATAGATGTTTTGCCTTTCTCTATTCTTTGATCAGCTCCTTTTGTTTCTCTTTTGGATCGGAGCCTTTCTTCGAGGATTTTTCATGATGAGTTTTATCTTTAGACGAAATCGGGACCTTGGGGGCATGTTTGTCTCCCTCATGGTGTGTAGAGTGGCTCTTATGATTCTACAAGTCTAGACGATACACATATCTGGAACGAGAAGATTGGTAAGGCTAACGGGATCGGTTCCTCCTATCATCTTCCTACGACTTTCATGTTGATCATGCCCTGCACCAGAATCAACCGGGGGCATGCTCGAGAGGACATCTCTCATATAATAACGGCGACATGTCATTTGTCCTGCAAAGTGATACAAATAAACATCAAAATCGAGATTAATATGAGGCACAAGTGCTATGGCGTGCAGTGCAAGTGTAGTGCATATATCCTATGTGATTCCCCCCCAACAAGCCGGAGCTAGGAGCTAGAAATATTTGTGTAGCATCCCCGACTTTAACAGGAGTAACCTCCCCTTCGGAGGTAGGAAAGAAGGGGTCAGTTCCGAAATCTTGAGAAGTGTAAATGGCATCGGGTAGGGGGAGTTTCTTCAAACCCTGATGAATAGAATCATGCATGAAAGAATCATCGCCTTGAGGTTCGGTCAATGGCAACTTTTTGGGAGAAGTTGATTTTTCGGGAGTAGCCGCATCTTCAGGGGTGATGTATTTATCTCTATCTTTGGTAGTTATATTGGCTAATATATCGTCCTGAGTTGAGGTGGGAGAATGACTCTTTTGAACTATAGTCGGATTTATCAAACTTCCCCCCTCTCAGTTGAAGCTTCAATTGGCCCCTCAACCGGGGGTATATATACATAGGGACCCTCTCCGTGGCCTATTCTACGAGTGATAGCAAGCAAGTGATGGCGATGGAGATACTCGTCCACTAAACAATATCTGATAGTCAGGATTTTTTATCGCCGTTGAGCAATTGGTTCAGACGATCTAAATACACATGGTGCACTTCCTGTTTCGGGTTAGGGACTGCAAATGAAAATGAAGGACAATCAATACATTTACAGTAGTGATTGAGGTTGGAAACTTAAGTCTGAATTTTTACTTGATTTAACCCATCTCCTGGCACATCGTGGTTGTTGCTTGGTATAGAACCATTCAGGTCTCGGATCACCAACTTTGCTGCTGAACGGCATGCTAATGATCTTCCTCTTCGGCACCAATTCAAAATATACAAAGGAAGGTATCTTGAGTTCGATGCTTGAAATTGTAGAAGAAGCGGACATCTTCTAAGGTAAGATCTATACCCATAATTTCCCTATAAGCAATATATAAGGTGTACAGATAAGCATAAGAGTTGGGTTGGAGCTGCATTGGAGCGATGTGCATTCGTCTCAGAAAGTCGACAACAAATGGAAGGAACAGAGGTATCGCCCCAACAAGGCACATTAGCCTACTGATTGCCATATACCATTTGGATGGATTATGAGGTCGGTCCGTTTCAGCGGGCATTTCGGTGTCCTTCCGAAGAATCCCATGCTTCAAACATATCCGCGTAAGTTTGGCGTTGTCAATTGTCGATGCGACATAATCGCCAGGTGACTCTAAGACAAAGGCATTCTTGAATTCATCGGGAGCGTGACTCTCTCCTACTCCTCCCTCCTCCCTCCTCTTCTTCATCCATAGAGATTTCACCTCCAGACAATGCTGCACTTTCATGTATTTCCGCTTCGTAGTCCGAGCCCGCATTATCCCAATCCGGATCTTAAGTAGAAGATATATCTTCAATAATGGGATTTTAAGACGATCCTATTGTGTCTTTCCTCTCTGCTAAACTAGTTGAATGTCTTCTGGCCATGATAGTTGTATTGTCCACGAGATAACAGAATAAGAGTATAGTTGCCCGTGTCCCCCCTGTGTGTATGTGTGCTAAACTTTGAAAATGTGTACAATGCTGAATTCAGAGAATACAAGATTAGCAGTATGGAAAGTGGTCGTACGTTCATTGAGTCCAGACAGTTCAGTTTAGAAGACTCTAGCCTAACTATTCAAAAATGTGTAAGTTGTAGTTCATGAAATTGAGCTGGATTAAGCATGCTTATATTTCATTTTAAGTGCTATCAGACCGGGTCTGTTAGGAGCTTAAGATGAAGTGAGTTTGGTTCTGACCAGGCCTCATTAAAACAATTTCATTCAGACTAAGCAACATCGAACCGAACCATTCCAACATCTTATAACCCGGTTCCTTCACTTAACTGTTTTAAAGTGTTCATCCCATCTCAATCCCTCTGATCCGAACCGAAGTCACCTTCTCTATCCCTACTGCTTCAACCTCCTCCGCACCCAGATGTCGGATTTGGTGTTAAATCGAGCAAAATCGCTTAAAGTCAACTCTAAATTCAGGTTTAAATTGGTTGAAATTGGGTAAAACAAGAATTAGAACACTACCTATGTGTCAATTTCAGGGATTAGTAGTTTTTTTGTGCTCTGAAAATTAGGGTTTTGTGGCGAATTGGGGAAGTGCGTATCAGGAAAGTGAGGAATAAAAATGGGGTTCCACAAATTTATATGTGAAATAGAAGGCCATTCAAATTTTGTTGGACCCCACAACCCAAACCGATCCATTAAGGACACATAACCAAAGCATTTTTTAACCCAAGAGCACAACGGAAGACTAAGTGCAGTTCGGATCGAATCGACTTGATCCGAACCCATATGTGAATTTTGATTTGAAAGCATGGATTGACATATGAAAGAGGAGTTAAAGAAAAGGTTCTAAAACCTCTATGTAAATATCATAAAGATAACCTAGAGGAATTACTCAGACCATAAATGAAGTCTTGGAATTATTGAGGAACAATAGAGATAATCTCTGATCCCATCGTGTATTTATAGGCCCTACAAATACCAAGAGATACGACTTCATGTGATGTCACGAATCTGAACGAATAGAGGCAACTATTAATGGCACTGATTTAGAAGCAAACAAATCGATTATTTCGAAGCACACGTCATCTTCAATAAATGAGTAATCGAGGGGGCAAAATATTAGCCTACTTTGTGATTAGGCTATACAAAGTTGAAGAATTACCCATCGAATGTACTTAACTATATATAAAGCAAAAACAGAAGGTCATCCGGGTCGGTTCGGACCCTCCGAACCGACCCCTTCACTTTGTTACGCACAGGCAAGAAGATTGGGCAAAGGTGGCATGTTCGGATCGGTTCAGCATCTCCGAGTCGAACCCCTTTTGATCCCTCCAATCCAAACTGAAGAGCAAAGCTACAATAGTCACACCCACGATCCTACAAAACTGGAGCAGTTTCACTCCACTAGCCCACGTTTTTAATGCGCTGTCATCATCTTGGACCACACGAACCTGAAGTACACGGGATGGGTCCCACGTGGCATCGAACCGGATCGAATTTATGCCTATAAATGCAACAACAAGCACCATTTGAGAAGATCTTTTGGAAAATATTTGGATCAAACTCCTTAACAGCCGAATTTCTTTGCTTTATTCAGACTATATCCAAACATTTGGAGTATATTTCATCAAAATTAAGAGAGATTATCAATTATATAAGTGAGATTGAGTGATAATTAGCATTGTATTCGTATTTGAATCGTCAATCAAGGAAGTATAAAGTGGATGTAGGCTCTTTAATGCCGAACCACTATAAATCATGTGTTCTCATCACCTTTATTTCTAGTTTTATTTGAATTATTATTCATTTGAGTGTTAGAACCGCTTTTTGGTCTAACATATATATTTATCTTTGTCTATTTTGCAGGATACCAAACACCCAACTTATTCTCCAGTGGACTTGTATTTTGTTTTTTATCAAAAACATTAGGCCTTTCGGGGTGTGGGTTGTTACATTCAGTATCAGAGCTTAGGTTTAGTAGGTCATATATAGATAGGGAGTGAATATATTTTCATTTTTAATATATATATATACAGACCCACTAAGATCGTAGAAACCCACCTATAAAGGAATCACGTATGAAAATTAGAATTGTTTTGTACACCAAGACTACGATTATGAATTCAAGAGCACGAGGTTCTAGAAGGAACTTAAAGTGGGATATACAACCAGCCTAGCATAAAGTTGAGTATCTATATGTCAAGTGCTAGTAATTAATAGGTTATTTGAACGGGAAAGGTAGTAGTGTTTTAGTAGAGAAAAAAGGGATTTTATGTACGTACGTTGTGTGTAGATGGCCTCTAGAAACATATTTCAGTATAGAAGAACATGTAGCCTAGAAGGAATTTTCACAAAAAGAAAATGGATTTAGAAAATGAGTTTTTGGAGTTAAAAATGTTAAGTAAGATAGAGAGAGAAGTTGGGAACCCAATTTGAGTCTAGCACCATAAATGGAGATTTACGAGTTTTAGATTTGAAACTTGCGATCTCATTAATAAAATAACGAGTTTTTCAAAAATAATAATTATGAATGGGACTAATATCGAACTTATTTTGAAAGAGAAAAATATAATATATGGGATTGGGCGATATAAGTAGGAAAAAGGAATTAAGAATCAAAAACGAAAAGGTAAGGCATACATTTAGAATATAGTTGAAATCAAGGTGTTGAACATATGAAGACTCTACTCGAAGGGTAGAATAAGTCTAATGATTACTAGTTAAAGTCCTGATAGCGGCTTGGCCATCTGAAGTAGGTTGGAGCAGCAAAGGTTTAGTTAGAGTGGGATGGGGCTAGGGTTATGAACAAAGAAAAAAGAATTCAAGGTTTGGTCGACCAGTTAATTGGGTTGATCGACCTAAGGAGGCCAACAGCTCCGAGCTAGGGTCGACCCACCCCGTGTAACTTCATTCATAAAAGAACGATTGTTCTTCCCAGATTATCTCTCACCTAACCCTACCAGCGACTGAAAATCACTACCTCCCTCCATTAAATCGACACCAAAGGCTCCATTATCTACCCTAAAAATTATACAAAATCAAATCGCTCAACCCGATCTACTCCTTTCGATACTTTGTTCTCAATTGAAGATAGTTTTTTGCCATGCCACCAAGACCATCCATGACAACATGATGGGTTGTAGAGAGACTGCCACCTATCAGATTCTATAGGGCATGGCGGTCAAGTTTAACGACTTTGAGGTCACACTGCTTGAGCAGTTATTTACAGATGCAAGACTGGTTTAGATTGTCTGCCATGCTACCTTCGAGAGGTGACCTTGCGCATGTTAGTGCATCCTTTTGATGCTAATTTAGATTCTAATATTTCACCTGATGAGGCGACATTCAAGTCGGAGGTCAAAGCGGTTAGAATTCCATTTACCGATGCCCAACTAGGGACCATACAAGGTATTAGTTAGAACAGTTAGGATCCGAATGAGATCCAGATGATGTAAGATGTCTTCATAGGGTATATTTTTATAGATCCATCAGCATTAGCTTGACACATTGGACATTTATGCCATATTTATAGATTGGTTATATGCATCATATGGAATAACCTTATCCCTAAAAGGGGGAGTTTCGATCAGATACACCTCATGGTTAGGAAGGCGCCAATGCCATCTTTGGAGGCATTTAAGTGTACTGCGCCAGAGCCATTATTGACCAGTATGTATGAGCGTCTAGCATTCGTAAAACTTCCTTCCCTTTTCCACCTATAAACTATAACGTTGGGATGGGCAGGAGTTGACCTTGATTGAGGACTTCCGTAGAGGTCATCTACCCGCTAGTTGATGCATCTTGAGGATGGGTATGGGTTTAGGGCCTCAACAGCGTTTACAACCCCATGAGCCTCACCAGCAACATTCCCCATAGCATGATGCACCATAGTACTTTGAGTTTGAGCATGCCTTTCAACCACTGCCATTTTGGGAGGGCGCAAAGCCATAGTGGGTCCCTAAGACCTATTGATCAATGCTTTATATCTCGTGGCGACACAGACCACTGGGAAAGGGACCCTCACAACTAGTAGAATCATAGGATATTAGAAAGCATGTGAGGATCATAAAAGAGTGACAGGAGAAGATGGGTCGAGATCAGCATGAGATCCTTTGCGATCAACAAGAGATCGCGTGAGCTAGTTGAAAGTAGTAGTAGGAGCATTTAGGTTGCCTTGATTCTATGATCGAAACCTTATTATATAGAGGGGGACACAGTTTTAGGACTCTCAGCCCTAGAGGGTAGTTATATCACTTTTTAGCAGGGTTTGTACTTTCTTTCGGTCAGTAGTATGTACTCTGTGTGTTAGAGCTATGCATTAACTGTTGTAGAATCAGTGTTTACTAGGAAGATGTTCTTTTTCTGTATTTCTGTGATGATCACTCAAAAAGAATTTAAACATATAACTTAACTAATAGGAAAAAAAAGAAAAAAAGGGAAAATCTAAATAAAATCAACAAAGACAGTTGTTGTAGTAAAAAAATGAAAACTTGAGAAGAAAAATGAATTTTTCCATACAAAGTATGAAAAATTTAAAAAGAAAACTTTTCTTTTGCAAACTATACTCAGGAAAAATAGGATTTTTGATAGAGAACTGAAAAATGTTCCAAGTGGGGGAAAGAGGGTAAGTAAAATATAAAAGAAAATATATAATTTTCCATTTCGTACTTTTTTCTACATAAGGGAATTGGGTTTATAAAATTTAACTTTTCTAGATTTGAGCATTAGAAATTTTGTGATAGGATTTTTGGATGCAAAAATTGGTTGGACTGTGCTTATATTTTGTATAAGAGTGAGATAAATTAGATGAAAATTTGTTTTTTATTTTTAAAATATTGCACTTATGTAAAAATTGCCAGTATATTTAGGACATTTGCAGCATATTTTCAAAAGATTTTTACGAGGGAAGCATTCATATAAGAGGTACTGCTTAAAAATTCATCCACATTCATATTATTCATAGCGTGATACACTTTTCACAGTGACACAAATGGTTGCAAAATTATAGATACACTAGATGATTGCAATTATATAAATTGTGCAAGAGATTACATACTTTCACCTTTGCTGAATTTTGGAGATGAAATTTCTAAAGGATGGGAGAATGTAACATCCCACATTTTCAGAATAAGCAATTAATTTGATTTAATTATAAAATTGAGAATATAAACATTTATGGAATTGTTGGAATTTGATCACGAGACTTATACCATTGCATTCATGGTGTTTTTTTGGGAAACGCCGACTGGTTTTTTGAGTGGTCTGTGCACTTTTCATTACAATAAATAATGAATACAGGAGAGTACAGGAGTCATACAAGTTTCCTAACTACTATATACTGATATATAGTGACCATGCCATTAGGTATAGCAAAAAATAAAGGAACATGAGTTAGAATATCATGTCTAAACCGCGAAAGTAATGGTTCTACACTCTCGGCGAAAACATTGCCTAGAACAGAACATGTCATATATAGATCATGTGACATAAGAAGGTGGGCAAGAGCCTCCATATAGGATGATGCCTCAGGAGAGTAAAAAAATTTCCTGTCCCATGACTCATCCTATAAAGTCAACGCGTTATCTTCACCAATCTCTCCTTCTTTCTACAACACAAGATTATCTTCATTAGGATGATAATATAATTTATGTGGCTCCCCATAACCCCCAACAAACTCACAATAAAAGAGGCTATCTGGATAATAGTGCATCCTGGATTCTGCATGTAACCAAGTAGTCTCATTCTCTACCCATCTAATTCCAAAATTCTCAACATGGCTCACCAAAGGGGCTGGGGTGATAGGGATACTAACATCAGGTTTAGTTCTGGAGACCCACGTTCTAACAGGAGTCCTAAAAGTGGGATCTTCTTACGAGGCAAGTCATCGGCTGGGAAAGACATTTCTCAAAGGAATGGACAAAATATTTGCAAGATATGCAAACATCTGGAATCCACTTATATGACACATCAACATGAATATCATGATCATCAATGCAAACTTTTAGCTTCATAGGAAGAGGCCTATCTAGAGCGATATCTATCAAGGTTGTAGATTATATGAGATTTTTCATGACTAGGGTATTAGTATCGAATCATTTCAGCTTGCCAATATGACATGCCCACCAGTTAAGACCAATGAGGGGATAAAGAACGGAACGAATGTTGGTAAAGTGGATCCAAACAGGAATTGACATGACTTTTTCTTTGGCTCTATCCATTGATACACTCGATGTAGTAATGATAAAAGGCTTACCACCAATTATAGGCGGTGCAACCTCCAACACTCTAAGTATCTTTTCACTAAATTAAAGTTTTAGATACTATATTCCATTAACTAGAATTATGTAGTGTTCAAAACTCTAATACACCAAGCACTACAACAAGCAACACGCATGTCAAAGTTCGGCAGTTTGGTGTCTAAAAAGAATCCAGCAAGCTGGTCTTTCCAAAATATCTCTGCTTCATTAAGGATTTTATGGCGTCGGTTTCAAACCAAGGTCTGTAATTAGAATTGAGAAGTCAATGGATTGGTATACACCAACAATGTTGGGAAGGGAAGAGAGTGGTCCATTTGAGGAGAAGCGTTCATTATGGCATTTCCACGAACAGGTGATCTTCGATTTGTATTTTCGTTATCACGAAGGCCCATCAAGACAGATGACCTCAGACCATCAACCATAGGCTCAACGAAATAATCAATGTTCTCGTCATTAACACATTTATTAAGCGGAAAAAACACAATCTTAAGAGAGACATTATCAGTCTTGGGTCCTAATTTGATCATACGTGGAAAATTACCTTTTAGAATTTTCACTTAAACAATTAATGGTCAATATTTAAATATCAAAATATTAAAATGCGGATCGTTACAAATATGCGAAGCAAATTCGAATGTACTTTACTGTGTTCCAAGTATGCTATGCAAAAAATATGAGTACAAGTCTTTATTGTCACAAGTCAAAAGATTACAATAGGTATAAGAATCCCAAATTCGATTTAGGATTACGAAAATGAAAAATGTAATAAAAATGAGAAAAGAAACGGGCCCCTTTCATGATGTTTTTGCGCTTCTACATATAAATCTTGACGAGTGACATAATAGCTTAAGGTCGGCATTATAATTGGTATATGGACTCGGTTGAATGTTGACATAATTGAATAATGACATAGTCTATTGATGGTGTTGTGGCTTGGATTATTGCTAAAATGATGTTCCTCATGAAAGTCGATACAACAACATGGAATAACGATATGATAACATCAATAATCAACTTGCGCATGGTTGGTTTTAATAGCTTCAAGCAATATGAGAAACGACATAATAAGGAACGATACCCATATTTATCAAATAAGCTTGATTTAATAAGGAGCAACATCTATGCATGTCAGCGCCATTGAGTATCGACTACCTCTCTTTTCCCAAAATTGTGGCAATATCAACAAGCTTTGCATCAATTAACGACGACTAAGAATAGTATTGACTCTATGTTGTAATGTCCCGTATTTTTGGTAGTCAAATATTTAATTTAATTTATTATTTTAAATATTGACTTTGGAATACTAATGGATTTTAATATTGAATTCTTTAATTAAAACGAATTCTGAACGTTAAATTTATATTGAATATAAATCGAGCTCGAAATGACGCGGCAGTTCGTAATATGGAGTTTTGAACTTTAACTGGATATACAGGATCCGATATAAGTCAGATTTTTGTGAAACAAGAAACTTTGGAATCTTGTTGATTATAATTTTCATATAGAAGAGAAAAATCCAGATTTTGTGTTATAGATTGTTAATTATGTCCAAATCAAATTTTAAAATAGTCGCTATAGAAATCATTATTAAATTATAACGTTTATTTAATATATTTCAAGGAGTTTAATATAATTTGGACATCGTTTAACTCAAAATTGATAATATTGAGTTGTATGATTTATATTTGAAGCTATATGATATTTCCAGTTGGAAATTTACGATAATAATTTATTATTATTTTATTTGATTATTCTGGAATTTAATAATATTTTATTTATATTATTATAGGCCTTTTAAATAGCCATTTTGCAAATGGTCTCAGTTTTCGATGAAATTAGTTTCATTGGAACCGTATCATTAAATTATTGTAAGAAATTTAAAGTTCGTGGCAAACCGATGTCGTATGTGACAATGGTAGCTGTAAACGTCCAGTCATTTTATATAGCGTGCTATTAAATTAATTTAATTTAATAAAGAGATATTGAGTGTAACTTGAGCAGATGATCGAACTAAGCTACAAAACCAGTTCTATTGAATTCGTATCGACGTTTAGGGCCAGGATAGATATATAGTTTGTTGTTTTTGGAGATTGTGAAAATTGGTGTCCAAGATAGCAATGTGGTGCATATAAAAATAGCGTACCGGGAAACAGTCTCGGAATGCGACGAAACCAGTGTCGTTGGATTCGTATTAATTAATTATTATTAGATTTCAATTTTCGTGTCAATCAGATTTACCGTTTGATCGTAGAAGCGATAAATGCCTTAATCATTCATATTATTTTGGTCAAATTCGACATGGGTAACTTTAAAGGAATAAACGACTGGCCATATGAACTCCGATTTTAACGAAACAAGATTCATTGGATTTGTAAGGAAGAGGTCTAGTAAAATGCCAAGGTTTCAAATTTTTTTGATTTTTTTTGTAATTATAAGAATTTTAAACACTTGATTTTTCATCGATAACTGTAAAGAACTTTTCACAAATGACATCGGAATTCGACGAAACCTGTCCCATCGGGTCCGAAATATTTTTACTACGTTATGATTACATTTGTTTGTCAAAAATGAAGGTTGTATGTTGATGTTTTGAATGATACTTCATACTCAAGTTTCATGAATAATAAATTAGTATCAAACATGCCATTCTCTATATAAAGGATCTGCGCAAGACCTAATTTCAAGTCAAATAAGGGGTGCGTGGTCAACGTTGGGAGCCGCCACTATTTTGAATAAAACCTACAGCCAAAATATCCCTTTCTTCCCATCTAGATTATTGTTTGATCCGAGACACAAATCATATTATGCCCAAATGCAAAGGTGTTAAGCTAATTGAGTACTTTAATTCAACCGGTGGTGATCTTCATCAGGGAAGTGCAATGGTCGGAAATTGGCAAAATAGGCATAGCGGTTGTGAGGGTGCTGCGGCTGAATGGAGCTACCGTGTGCTATGATGTTCAGGGCGGAAGCTAGGTGAGGTGGGGGCGCAACTCGCGCTGGTGTTGGATGGTCCTCCAGCGACCAGGAAGTGGCGGCGTCCGATAACTTATTGGATGCAGTATGGGTTTTCAAGGAATAACGAAGGTAAAAAGGGAAGGAACGAAACGGATTAATTCCATTTGCTAGAAGGAAAGGCAGTGCATTGGTTATCAAAGCAGAAGGGATTGGTTGTTTCCCTTATTTTCAAAAGCTATACCTGGATCGAAATTGTAAAGCAACCAATGGACGATAAAGTATTATTGGGCCCAATTTTTTTTAAATAGTATGAGTAAAATCAGAAATCGACCTAATAAATAAATAAGATACTAATAAGTTTATATGAAGCGTGGTGATTCGGGAGTTTGAACGAACAATGGAGATACATACATCGGACCTGATGGAATGAGGGCTTTAAAACATTTAAACCAACTAATTAGTTAACTAAGGGATATTAAGGAAATTTATAATTTAATTAATCATATTTATTTAAACAGTGAACTAAAATATGATTTTTACAGGATGCTGAAGGGTGCAGGACGATGCAGAGTAAAAAGGCAGCGAGTAGATGTAAATCGGGACCTATTATTTGAAGTAATTAGATTATATAAAGAAAATTAATTAAGGGTTAATCTGTTAATTAAAATCATGAATTTGGAAAATTAATAACTTTGTGTAACGTTATCAGAATTGGATGAGACAAGCGAGGCCCGGACCATATGAACGAGAACTACATTCTGGAACTGCTCTGGACAATGATAGAGACAATAGGGATTTACAGTTAAATTAAACGACTGTTTTAATTTAACTGTAATTGAACCGTTACAATAAATCAAATCAAGATGAGTTAAACTAACTTAGTTCTCCCCACTTATATTTTATATATGTAACAACCCGGATTTTTCAGCTATTTGAATTCAAATATTTAAATTTGTTTTAAATATTATATTAGTAAAATTAATGGAGTTTAATATCAAATTAGTTATAAGACGACGATTAAACGTTTATATTCATATTTAATTTAAAATGAACTCGAAACATCGCGGTAGTTAGTAATATTGAGTTTTGAACTTCAATTGAATAAACAAAATCCTTTTTAAATCGGAATTTTGTGAAACAAGAAACGTTAGAACCGGACTGATTATAATTTTCAAATGAAAGAGAAAAATCGAGATTTCGACTTATATGTTGTTAGTTATGTCCAATAAAATTTTTTAAATAGTCGCTATGTAATTCGGTTATATACTATAACGTTATTTAATGATTTAATAAGGAATTTCTATATATTCGAACGTCGTTCAAGTTGAATATTGAGTTAAACTTTCATACTGATTTATATTTGGAATCGTATAATATATACATTGGGATATTTTGACAATAATATTTTATTATTATTTAATTTAATTGTTTGAATTTAATATATAATTTATCGATATTAAACAAAACGTAAAGATGGTTATTTTCCAAACAACCTCCATTTTCCACGAAGTGAATTTTATTGGAATACGTATCGCTAGTTATTGATAGATTTCCAGTTTGGAATCAATTGGAGTTGTTTTATCAGTATGCGATATTTTAAACGTGAACCGATGAATATATATGGATTTAAAATAATTCGTTTTTGCAAACGGAGTCCGTTTCCAATAAAATTAGTTTCATTTGATCCGGAACGTCAAGATGTAGTAATACGTCCATTTCCGTCATATTTGAAGTTTGGGTATGGCTGTACGAAAATAGAACGTTCAATGTAAATAACGCTGAATACCGGTAAATTTAATAACCGCATAAAGTAACCGTACCAAATAAAAATAAAATAACCATAAAATAAAATGTGCCGTTTAAATTAAATTACGTGTACCCTACCCTACACTTGCCTAATCTATGTGTTCATTCTTCAGCTTTAAGAAATTATATAAAATATACCCTATGCCTACCCACCTAAATAAAACGTACAACACTTTTACCAATACACATGTTAGCCGTCTACTTGAGCCTACCTATATTTTTTCGAAAAGCCTACACTATGTTTCTTTTTACAACTGACTACACTACCGTATACCCTAAGCAAAATTGAAAGGATAGTTTAGGTTCCTCCTCCTACCCTATATGTACAACACTGCACACTCATATGACATAAGGTACACACGCACATCCCAGTTACACAAACCTCCCTTTATGGGAGAACAGTTTACACATGCGTAGTATATTACATCTGCCTAACCTATATACTGAGATTTGCGCATACCTACATTTTCACCACGGTGCATACCATCACCATCGTGCAGACCATACAACACCTTCCATACCCTATACTGCATCCATGGGGTCTCCATCAAACTGACCATGAAATGAAAGAAAACCACATGGCTAGCCTACCTCTATACACTACCTACCCAAAAATCATGCACAGTTATCGAAAAGAACAAGCCAGCTACCATACCTGATCAAAGCACATTCGTTTACACTTTACAACTAACATGCCCTAAGAATGTGTACAACACCTACCATTCCTTCGTTTCTAAGTTTAACCCCTGTCTCCTACCGCCTACCCTATCCCAATACACATCACATTTATTGAAAAGAGGGAAACACGGCTACCTACGCTGCTATACACAGGTCTATGAGTTTTGCCATGCTACCCAAATATTTTGTGTCGTTGCCAAGCTTTCATACCATGCCATCCACAGTACCTTGCGCTATAAATACTGGAGTCGTTGGGATCTTCATTTCCATTACAGAGAAATTTTAATGGCGTGTACGCTTGAAAAGTAAAAAAACAAAAGAAAAAAAATGCGAGTTAATAAATCCAAAACCGAGGAGAGCACACTGAGTTGAGTATTTATTCCGGTTTAGTGCTGGAAGTAGGGAGGAGGTATAGGGTTGTTTATACTACCTGGAAGGAAGCATATGTTCATGCAAAGCAGCATGTTGTACACGGATTCAAGGGTGGAGTATGGTGACAGGGATGAACGGTGGTGTACCGTATGGGGTCGGCAATGGCATGACGACGTGGATCACGCTGGGGAGCTCGAGCAGGGCGATCGGAGGTTGGAGCAGAGACACCGGCGGTCGAAATGGACGTGGTTGGTCGAAGTCCGGTCCTCAGTTTGGACGGCGGAAATGACTTGAAGCAAACGATGGGAAGGAAATCTGAAAATAGTAAGCAAAGGGAAGAAAAAATGGGATGTTAGGAAGAAAATAGGCAGAAGTGGGAAGTATTTTGGGTAACGTGAAGATTGATGGGGAGAAATGAAAACATCAGGAAGTATACGCTGGGAAAGGACTGTTATACTTGTGGGTTTGAGTATTTGGGCTAGTAGGTCGTCGAACTTATTAAATAAATGAAAGGAAGAAAGATCTGCACGAAGGGGAAATGGGGAGTTGGTTTACAAGGGAGACGTTGCATGTTACCAGACGGAAAAATAAAAGAAGGTGAGTGAGATTTAAAAGGCAACGTGAGCTTGCTATTGTGGTCAGTGAAGAGCACTGAAGAATGGTGTGAATATAATACCGTGGCTACTGACTAGGATGGATCAGGTTTTGGGTACGAATTTAAAAAGAACTGAGCGCCGCTGGTCTCGTTGAAACCGCACGGACATGAGCTACGAGATGGAACTGGTTTAATCAAGACCAGAAAATGGAATTGGTTTAATCAAGACCAGAAACAACAGTGATTTTTAATTAAATTAAACGGTTGTTTAATTTAATTAAAACAAGTCATTTAATCGACCGAATAAAATCAAGGTGAGTTAAACTCACTCAGTACTCCCACATATAATTTTTATAAGTCGGGTTTATTATTTTATCATGTTTGTTAATTGTTGGTTAATTTGATGATTGTTTGAATGTTGTTAAATATTGCTATATCAATTATTTAAATTAAACGCTGTTTAATTTAAATGGAAGGACATCATTATTTTTAATGATTATTTCCAATAGAGGTAACTTACCTTATTGGTTATGTTTATAATAATATAAACGTATTTAAATTAAATTGGATGCTTGAATGATATTTATTGGTTGACCGCTATCAGTTGAATTGATTATTTATCTACATATAATCATTATATGAACTGTTTAATCCATGTGATTGAATTATTGATTTAATTACCAATTGTTGAATTCAAATTCAAGTTGTTGTGATATTAACCAATAGGTGATATTAGTTGAGGAATTTATAGCTGATGGCCAGAATACAAACTGTTTTACAAAGATTGATTTTCCGTCACGTGAATCGATAAGTTTTGAAATTTATCTATAAGTGAATGTAGATTTTTAATATATTTATTATTGGAGGTTATAAAAATAAATAAACAAAACATATATATGATGACTGTTTTAATCACCAAACGTCATTTTTGGTACCAAAATTTACCGTGTGCGAAGCACGTGCCTTATCTTAATGGTTTATAAAGCTAATTCTTGTATTAATAGGATTGTTAAGCAAATGTGCAACGATTAATGTAACGATTTATAACTGTGATTAATTGTTTTTAAAACAATTAAAATGGGATTATATTGAATCGATTATTATTTATTTAATAATAATCAAAGTAAAGTGACTAGTTAAATTAATTAATGAAAAGGCTAATTAGGATTGATTAACAAGTTAATCATGTTTTAAAATTGATCAAGTCAACTGTTGTAACTGAAATTGATTTTCAAATTAGTTTGTGCCAATTAATCTAAAATAATCTAGGGAATAGTTGTTTAACTTAATAAGATTTGTAAAAAGGGAAATTGAACATTAATTCCAGTTAGTGGTGAAGTGAATTATAAAACTTAAATTATAATAAGGAATTACTTCTTGAATGAAGTTCGTTAAAGTAATCAAATTTAGTAATGAAATATAACTGAATTTCAAAGTGAGTTTATGTATGGGTTTGGTAAATCAAATTTTAAAAGGGTTTTAAGCGAAGGCAATAAGCTTAAATACATGTTACTTAATATTTTAATTAAGTAAAGGAAATCGAAATGAACATGGTTTGATATTAAACCAAAGTTGTATGAATGAGTTTATGAAAGCGACGTGAAGTTAAAACGTTAATTTTAAATTAACGTTGCTTAATAATGGCACCAATGAAATTGATAAGATAGTAAATAGGATTCCCGGAATGGATGACTGAAAGATTTACAAAAGGACTCTTGTAGTTGAAAGATCGAGTAATGCGATTTGTAATAAAACCCATATCATGAAACAAATAGTTTAAAGACGTTAACGTTCAAAAGTTGATGATTTTATAATCATTTACTAAATCAATAAATTTAGTAATAATAACATATTTAAAAAAAGAAATTCCAAAAGTAAGAAAGTTTATAAAACCATACGTGAAATAAAATAGTGAAGTGGTATTTGTTGGTATCCGAATGAACATGAGTTTTGAATTACAACTGATATTTATCTTAAGATAAGAATGTTGTTGATCAAGGTTTGAGAGGTAATTAAAATACACCAACTTGAACGACTTCAGGATTATCGAAAGATGATTTTTGTTGTAATAGTAGAGATGTTTGAAGTAATTTACTATGAGAAATAATAATGTCACATTATTTGAATAATTAGGTAATATATAAAGTGGAATCCAGAAATAAAAGGAATTAAAAAGGGGCTTTGGAATATTAAGTGATATTTCCAAAAAAATAAAATAAAAAGGAGATTGGTGAAAATATAACGATATTTTCAAAATAAAGGAGATGGGATTTGGAATGTGTTTATTCTGAAAGGGAAAGTGATGATTATGGTGTTCAAATAGCGAAACAAAGGAGATATCGTAACGATTGTTTGAAATGATAAATTGAATTGGTTTCCCAATATTTAGTAATAAGTAATGTTGTGACAAATTGTTTGGAATGGTAGTTAGCGGGAAATGGGATATTGATTTTAAGATATTTTTTCAAGTACATAAATAAAATGATTTGAGAAATCTAATGTATGGAAACTGATATATTATTTTAAAGGCCAAGTAATGTTGTGTACTCAACCAATAGACTCATTTTATTTTTGTTTATTTGATAGTTAAATAACCGACTATCAAATTTTACCCATACGATTGTTGGTATGGAAATTCCGAGATCGAATTTATCTTCGAAAACCATTCCGACCAATAAATACGAATACATCGAAGATACTGATCGAGATGGAGCAATTGATAACCGTAAATCTTCATGAGCGGAAGAAGTATTGTTAAATATCTCTGGCTGATCCCTAGAGTTAACAATGATTCGGTCATGATTGGAATCTATGGATTGCAAGGACTACTCGCTACTGATCTATAGGGTGACTCCTATGATGTGGTAGGAGGGTGCCTTCGGTTCATCCTGTTCCTGGATGACTTGTATGGACGGATGTCTGACAGGGTATTTCTTAAGGATCACATACGTTGACTTTTACAAACGTATTTCTGTTAGTGGCGGAGAAGGGCACTTCTTTTAGCTTAACGACCAGAGTATTTTTGTGGACGTCAATTAGTGATTTGGCGGATCTGACAATGTGGTATTCAAAGTGAATGGTGACTAAGAGTTCAAAGAAGAGTTATAACCTCAAGCCTCATCAACCGGGAAATGACAAAAGTCGGGCAGGCAACATGGCTATGTGGGTCGCTCCCATAAGGGTGTATAATCACCTATCTAAAGAAATTCCTTTTGTTTCTTTAATCTATCGATGATGTCCCTTTCAGGAAACGGTGGTTTGACCCCAACCGTTGGTGATATACATTCGATACACTCAAGAGAAATGAGTGGTCGGTCATGTTTGGCTGGGTTGCAAGATGTTCTTGTTGGACTCAGTGTCTTCCCTCTAGAGATACACTATCGGCAGGTGGTTCCATACGTTGTCATAGTCGGAATTCAATCTCCAATAAGCGCCTGCGGTTTTGTTTGTATACCATATATGGGGAGCGTGAGATGCAAGCGTTCTGCTAGATTCTATTTATTTGTATTTAGACACTATCATAATATCAGAATAATATATAGATTTCAAAATGTTTTGGGTTATTTTAAGGTAAAAACTGTCCGTATTTATGTGTGGATTTGGTCTTACGATTATCTTTTCTTTCAAAAATATGTTTAACTTAAAAATCAAGCTGGATGGTATTATAAACTTAGCGAGTCTTTCTCACTCTGGTTCACCAGACTGATCCGGTAATTGTAATGCTCGGGTTAAATCGGGTTGTACAGGTTCAGGCTATCGGATGCTGTGAAGTCCAAAGACGAGCTAAAGGAGTTCAAACGTATGATGTATACCGTTATTTTTCTGTTATGTGTAAAATATATGAGGACAGGATATTATAATTGCCCAAATGTATTGATGTACTCTGATGTTGTAAGTATGATTTTAAGCTCTCAATAAAAGTTATTTCTATATTATATTTGGTTCTGCTGCGATGTGAGACTCTATATTATATTGGTCTTCTTATTCTTCTATTCTAACTTTCTTTCTTTCTTATCTCACCCTCTGACTTCTTTCTATTGGCATCTGAGTTTCCACTGCATTTTGGGTTGATCATCGGTTGTTTAGTCAGCTCAAAAGATACCGGAAATTTGGGTCGTCACATTTGGTATCAGAGCAATAGTTTAGGAATAACCTTGGCTCTGTGGAGTAACTCGATAGAGGTTGGGTTAGTAGATTTTATATTTGAGAGCACGTATTTGTAGATTTTATATATATACAAATGTTTTGTATTGTGTCGATTGATCGGTTCAAGTTGAACTAGCAATTGATACAAATTGGTTTTGTAAAGAGGGTAAATGAAATAATTTTGTCCAAAATATATTTTTATATATAAAGAAAATAATTTTATCGAATTATTGAGATATTGATTTGTGGGTTGATTTCAATGGGAATTCAGATTGGATTATAAATTTGAATGGTTTAATGAAACCAGAAGAGAATTTTAAATATAGACTTTGTGAGTAAGAATTTAAATATCTGATTAGATAAATCAGAAGTTAACTTAAAAACAAGTCAATTTGGAATAATTTGGTTATGTTGTCAATGGATTGTTTGTTGGTTGGTGGAATAATAGATTGGTTAAATATGAATTCATCAATAATTAAAGGAATTGGAAACTAAGAGAATATAGTTCAGTATAACAAATTTGAATTAAGTCAATATGAAATGAAACTGAAATGATTCAACCCTATATCTGTTATTGGTATTGGATATGGAGCTAAGTGCAGATTGTAAAGAGGAAGAGATATGGAGCTAAGTGCAGATTGGAAAGAGGAATAACTGTTAGTGTTTTGCTTCGTGATTAGAGCTTGTTGCCCGACAAATAGGTAAGCCTTAATTATATTAATTGGGTTGATTAATTTTATACCCCTGAGATTGGTAGCCGCTTGGCTTTTGTTTTCTTTTGGTTCAATATAGGGCCCGGGGTGGTGAGTTGTGGTTGGTTGAATCGAACAGCACAGAGGAGGTGCTCGCGAATTTTTCAGAAAGTTTAAAACTTGGTGTTTTGATAATATTTATTTAATTTTGGAAATAATGGGTTCAGATCATTCTTCTTAACTTAGCAATTTCAGGGACGAAATTCTTTTAAGGTGGAAGAATGTAACGACCCAGATTTTTCAGCTATTTGAATTCGAATATTTAAATTTGTTTTAAATATTATATTAGAAATATTAAAGGAGTTTAATATTAAAATCATTATAAAATGACGATTAAACATTTATATTCATATTTAATTTAAAACGAACTCGAAACATCGCGATAGTTCGTAATATTGAGTTTTGAACTTCAATTGAATATACAGAATCCTTTTTAAATCGAAATTCTGTGAAACAAGAAACGTTAGAACCGGATTGATTATAATTTTCTATTAAAAGAGAAAAATTGAGATTTCGACTTATATGTTGTTAGTTATGTCCAGTTCAAATTTTTAAATAGTCGCTATGGAATTCGATTATATACTATAACGTTATTTAATGATTTAATACAGAATTTCTATATATTCGAACATCGTTCAAGTTGAATATTGAGTTAAACTTTCATATTGATTTATATTTGGAATTGTATAATATATACATTGGGATATTTTGATAATAATATTTTATTATTATTTAATTTAATTGTTTGAATTTAATATATAATTTATCGATATTAAATAAGCCGTAAAGATGGTTATTTTTCAAACAACCTCCGTTTTCTACAAAGCGAATTTTATTGGAATACGTATCACTAGTTATTGATAGATTTGTAGTTTGGAATCGATTGGAGTTGTTTTATTGGTATGCGACATTTTAAACGTGAACCGATGAATATATTTGGATTTAAAATATGCCGTTTTTGCAAACGGAGTCCGTTTCCAATGAAATTAGTTTCATTGGATCCGGAACGTCAAGATGTAGTAATACGTCCATTTCCGTCATATTTGAAGTTTGGGTATGGCGGTATGAAAATAGAACGCTCAATGAAAATAACGGTGAATACCGGTAAATTTAATAACCACATAAAGTAACCGTACCAAATAAAAATAAAATAACCATAAAATAAAATGTGCCTTCAAATTAAATTAGGTATAGCCTACCCTACACATGCCTAATCAATGTGTTCATTCTTCAGCTTTAAGAAATTATATAAAATATACCCTATGCCTACCCACCTAAATAAAACGTACAACACTTTTACCAATACACATGTTAGCCGTCTACTTGAACCTACCTATATTTTTCCGAAAAGCCTACACTATGTTTCTTTTTACAACTGATTACACTACCGTATGCCCTAAGCAAAATTTAAAGGATAGTTTAGGTTCCTCCTCCTACCCCGTATGTACAACGCTGCACACTTATATGACATAAGGTACACACGCACATCCCAGTTACACAGACCTCCCTTTATGGGAGAACAGTTTACACATGTGTTGTATATTACAGCTACCTACCCTATATATTGAGATTTGCGCATACCTACATTTTCACCACGACGCATACCATCACACATACCATCACCATCGTGCAGACCATACAACACCTTCCCTACCCTATACTGCATCCATGGGGTAATCTCCATCAAAATGCTCATGAAATGAAAGAAAACCACATAGCTAGCCTACCTCTATACATTACCTACCCAAACATCATGCACAGTTATCGAAAAGTACAAGCCAACTACCATACCTGAGCAAAGCACATTCATTTACAGCTAACATGCCCTAAGAGAGTGTACAACATCTACCATTCCTTTGTTTCTAAGTTTTACCACTGTCTCCTACCACCTACCTTATCCCAATACACATCACCTTTATCGGAAAGAGGGGAACATAGCTACCTACGCTGCTACACACAGGTCTACGAGTTTTGCTGTGCTACTAAAATATTTTGCGTCGTTGCCAAGCTTTCATACCGTGCCATCCACGGTACCTTGCGCTATAAATATTAGAGTCGTTGGGATCTTCATTTCCATTACAGAGAAATTTTAATAGCGTGTATGCTTAAAAAGTAAGAAAATAAAAGAAAAAAAAGACGCGAGGTAATAAATCAAAAACCGAGGAGAGCACACTGAGTCGAGTATTTATTCCGGTTTAGTATTGGAAGCAGGGAGGAGGTATAGGGTTGTTTATACTACCTGGAAGGAAGCATATGTTCATTCGAAGCAGCATATTATTCACGGATTCAAGGGTGGAGTATGGTGCCAGGGATGAACAGTGGTGTACTTTATAGGGTCGGCAATGGCATGACGACGCGGATCACGCAGGGGAGCTCGAGCAGGGCGGTCGGAGGTTGCAGTAGAGACACCGGTGGTCGAAATGGACGTGGTTGGTCGAATTCCAGTCCTCAGTTTGGACGGCGGAAATGAATTGAAGCAAACGATGGGTAGGAAATTCAAAAACAGTAAGCAGAGGGAGGAAAAAATGGGACGTTGGGAAGAAAATAGGCAGAAGTGGGAAGTATTTTGGGTAATGTGAAGATTGATGGGGAGAAATGAAAACATCAGGAAGTATAAGCTAGGGAAGGATTGTTATACTTGCGGGTTTGAGTATTTAGGCTAGTGGGCTGTCGAGCTTATTAAAAAAATGAAAGGAAGAATGTAGCGCCCCGCCTCTATACCCACTATCGTCCGGTTCATTTTGGCGAAATATCGCAGACCATAATGGAGAATAAGGCATGTGAAGGGCGACCGATTGTATAATTGGTCCATATGAGGAATGCACATCGAATTCTGATACCGATTAAAATTTCGACATGACCATTCGACACATAGGGCAACTACACAACGGCTATATGCAATCCGGAAAGCAGTATAAAATAGACAACAACAATAATATAAATATGATATATCTCAAAGCCAGACACAGAATAATCATATCACAAAGGCGGAATAGATATGAATAACCCAAGAATGTGTACAACAAACTAGTGGTCAACAAAGATCCACTACTACATGTACAAAGATCTACATAAAAGAATATGTACACAACGATAGATAATGTCATAGGTACAACTATACATAAAGCTATGGAGACAGAGTAGCAAGATGAAAGCGGAAGATCAATCCTGTGAGAAGTCCCAGAGGAGTACCTAAAATGACTCGGCCTGACCCGAGTATTATTTATAAGGAAATAAACAATAAACGGATCAGTCTAGCTGTACTTATCAAATAAACTGAGATAACAAGAGATATAACACAGGATGACATGAACATGGCATGTCGACACAATCAGGAAATGACAATGGAATGTCAACACACAAATATCTCTAAATAATCTCCTAGCTAATATAGAATGCAACATTCAAATAATAGCACATAACAGCAAATGACAACGGAATGCCAAATACACTAAATGCATGAATGACAATGGAATGCCAAATAAACTAAACATATGAATGACAACGGAATGCCAAATAAACATTAAATTGATGACCATTGCATCAAAGTAAATCATGAATCATAAATCATTTCTCAAATTGACGCACATCGCGTCAAAGTACTCAAGAATCCATAAATCACTCGAAATCTAGAAAACATCATAAAGAGTGGAAACTTCCCAGATGAGATACGATCTCTAAGTAGCAAACCTATATGTTTGAGCTGAAGCTTCCCATAGAGCCGGGTCGGGACCCCGGAAGATAGAAAACACATAAACTGTGAAATCCCTAGAAAACATCATAAATCATAGAAGATTGGACCGAAGTCCCATAGGTGAAATCCAAGAATCGTAAATCCCACTTGGGCGATCGAGGACCACTAATATAAGTCATAGAGGCGGATACCATGGATCCGGGTGAATAGAAATTACTCCAAGCTAGTGAATATAAGAAAACAGCAACATGTCCCATAACCACACGCTATTCTCGAATATTTACGAACCCGTAATTCGTTTCTATTCAAAACAGAGAAAATCATAGAAGGAGCATTGCCACGGTTTTCAATCGGACGAGTCCAAGAATTAACCATCGAAGCAAAAGCAAGGGTTCATAGTCCTTTATTTTACTAAGACGTTTAATTAGATTTCTCATATGAATGAGGAAAAGGTTTATAAAATATATACTAGTAGATTTGAAGAAGGTTCATAAAACGATTTCGTAAATTAGCTTCGTATAATGAAGTAAGATTGGAAACCATTTTAGTACAAGAATTTGATGTCTACTAATAATATAAAATCTCTTTATATAACTTCGAAGTGGCAATAAACAATAGTACGATTGCCGAGGCAATCGATCAAGGGAATTCACGTCACAACGACGTGAATTCAAATCATAAACTCACATCACAACGACATGCATGAAATCAAGGGATAACGGTTGTAATTTCGATCAACGAACGAATCGAAATCCCAAACTAGCACCCAAAGGTTTTAAACTACATCAGAATAGACTCGAAGGATATCGAGTCGATAATTCACGTTTAAGAGGCCTGAATCATCTCAACAAGAGTATTGAATAATTTCGATATACAAAATAGAGCACATGGGCTTTAGAATGGTCACTTATTCAATTCACATCATAAATAAAACGTGAATCAGCCAAGAAGGATCAACATTGGAAGAATCTCAAGAGAATTAAAGTCGAGGAATCGAGATGTAGAAAATCTGCGAACCAGAGAAACTGACAAGTCACAAACGAAGTCGAAATGGGCCGAGACATCGCCGGGAGTGAGCCGGGATGAGGGTAAACTATGGACCAAGGTCCCCTCCGGTATCCACAGTAGGAAAATAGATTCAGACGTCTGAATCATTTATTTCAGACGTCTGAATTGGGATTTTCAGAAGACGAAAGCATTTAGTTCATTTTGTCCCCAATTCAGATGTCTGAATTATTCCAAACAGACGTCTGAATTACAATTCAGATGTCTGAACAATAATTTTCAGACATCTGAATTCTGTTACTTGAAACTATAATTATTTGGAGCAGGTCAGACGTTTGGCCAAAAATATTCAGACGTCTGAATCCTGTTCCAGAGCACAATTTGCCTTGAAAACATGTTCAAAACGATATCGACGAATGCCCAAAGGCCTAGGATGTTATGCACATGTATATGAGGCTTCTAAAACTCATCAGGGTAGCTCATAACACCAAACTTACATGCACAAACGTTCATACAAGAGATTAGCAATGGTTTTGATTATAAATTCCAAAACGTGCAAATTTTCTAACCAAACCAAATCAAACACGATTCAAGCGACTTGTGAAGGCTTAGAACTATGTCGGGGGACAACGGAGCTTCACAATATCACCACATCAACTCATAGCACATGCATTAGATCGTATGAACAATCTTTATCAAAATTTCCAACTCAACTAAGCATAAAAACATGAAATCGGCTAAGTTACACTAGCCTACTCAATTCACTAGCATATGCAAACTCAAATGGATACTAAATTATACTTGAAACACCCCGCCTCCATTAAGGCCAGTCACAAAGGAAATGCCTTAACTTTGGTGGAGGGTTATAGGTACAAGACACTGAAAATTTACAAGACAGATATGAATATATGCAGCGGAAAAACAAACATTTATTCAAATGTAGTTCAACATAAAACCATTACAGAAAAACTGTCTCACAACTTCAAAAACCATTACATCAATTCCACTGTCTTGATTATTGAATTAAAGAAGCATAAAAACAAAGTTAAAAACTTCATAAATCCCCACAGAAAGTGTGTCCAAAGGCCATAGCTAAAGAGAGAGTCCAAATCATACATCAACAAATCTTCGAGCTTGCAAAGAGTCTGACTAAGCTGGGTTGTTTCCTCCATGTGAACTTGGGGGGGGGGGGGGGACGGAAGAAAAGAAGACGAAAGAAAATAGGGTCAGACATAAAGCCTGGTAAGTCTAGTGGTACTTCGGTATATGAACAGAAAAAGGACATGACAGGCATAAACTGAAAATGGGAAAATACTATATACTAAGACAAAGCGGTTAAGAACCGGAATTACTATCGCACCCCATATTAATCTCTGCACCCACTAGTACTTATCCCAACAGGCACCCCATGAACCAGGGTGAAGTGATCCCTCTCTAATGATCGGCTCCTACTCGCAGAATCATATGTGTCATACGGACCCCCAGATTGTAGCTACCTATGCTGGTCCCACCATGGGGTGTATCAAGTCCCATGGCGGCGGCCCGACACAATTTCCAGAGTGCATATGTACACTACTGATGCCCAGTGCCTAATTTTTCAGCGCTGGAGTGTGTGCACGCCCGCACTCCGTTAGAACCTACACTGCTGCTCTAACCGCCGTCGCTTTGACCGCTTACAATCAGCCCAGTAATCGTGCCCCACCCTGCCTAGTTTTAGGGTACCCTGATACACCTTATTGGGTTACTGCTGAAATGGGACCTCATTACAAGGGTTTTCTAGTCTACATGCTAAGTTGGTTAAGTGTCTGTATTAACCTAACCCCCAATCACCAGTTCAGTTAGCATGTGAAATTGGTTAAGTATTTTCTTAATTGACTTAACCCTACCAATCCTGACTTAGCCTTTATTAAAGCACCAACCACTCACATTAGACACGTATTGTTGCGGTTACTGGATATGCCGGTCGGTTCCGGGCAGTTTTACACTGCAACTCAGTCTAACCTCAGGTCCTTATTGGGCTCAATGCCTTAACCACCCACATTGGATAGGTATTGTTGTGATTACTGGACAACCGGGCGGGTCCGGGCAGGTTTACATCACAACTCAATTCAACCTCGGTTTAAGCATAGTCGTATTTTCTAAATTTACATATTTGTCACTTTTCATTTTATATGTAAATGTCATGGCCCATTATCCAAATTCACTAATTTTGGGTATAACAATTTATACCGCTTAAATGTCACAAGTCATTGGCATGTGCCAAACATGCCAACAAATATATTTTATATTTTAAACCCAACGTTATTTTCCCTGTTTGTACATATGCATCATTATAACAAAAGTTAGGCTCGACATTTCAGCCCAACTTACAAACATAAAAAGGGGAAGCACAGAATCATGAAATATTCTAGAATACATAAAAGGTGTGTGGCGCATGAACTTGCAACATAGCGATTTAACTAACATAAATTATGGGTCATGTGAACTTGCATTCAAATAAGAATATAACTAAATGGGTGTCACATGAAATGGCCTACTTTTAGACTTGCATAAACATGGGTTTAAACATATATAACTAGGCATAATGTCAAACGCAAAACTTGCATGTTAGATGTTCATAAAAATGCCCACTTTTTGACATAACCCAAAGGTGTAAACTAATTCCAATCACGTAGCCAATTTCAACATGAAACTAGCATAATTTGTGTAACACAAACGGTACTTGCATATACCCAATTATAACTTGAAATGAACCTAACAATGTATACATAGGTTTTGAGTCATGTAGGCATAAAGGTTTCAATATAGAACATGTTTACATAAGTCTCAACTTAGACTTAAAAGGAATGTATACTATCCATGTTAACGACATAAACATAAAGGTGTCAATTCCAATATTTACCACAAACTTGCATACGGTGTTGTTTCATTCAAATTATACAATAGTTCCAACACCCAAAGAATTACACCACAAACATTCCATACAAAATATGACAGAATCATCGCAATACATAGAATTAACATCATTATTATAAAATAGTAAAACCCCAATTTCATTTACATCGAATCACATCTTAATTTCTATTCATATTCAGAAAAACCACTATACTTACAACGGGCGATGAATCTTGTTTTCTGGTTTCTGTATTCTGAATTTGCAAATCTTTCCTTTGGGGTAGAAAACGTTGTGTAGAAATTAGATTAGACTTTTGTTTCTTCTTGAATTGGCTCGTCTATAAGCTTTTCTCTCTCGACGTCTCTTCTCAATTTCCTCCCGGCAGCATGACGGCTCTCAGCTTTATTTTTTATGTGAATTGGGTTGAGTCTTAGACTGTTTTTATAGAGTTTCAAGTTGATTTGAGCCGTCAGATGAAGACAGAAGGAATCCAGGCCATACACATCAGGAGGAGGCAATCCAGAGTTGACACGTCAGCCCTAGTGACATACTAAGCCTCAGAAATTCGACCAGAACACAGACCAGGCCAGCCAGACCTGACCAGGTCGACAGGGCAGGTCGACCCTATGGTCGACCCCCAGGTCGACCCTATGGTCGACCTGGGCCCTGGGCAGGAATTTTCCTAGCCAGCCCGGGTCTGGTCCTATTTTTGAATTCTGAATCGATTTTTGAGCTGTTTGAATTTTAAATAAATTCTGAAACTTCCGGAGGTCGTATCTCCTTCGCACGGAGTCCGATTTACGCAAAATCGGACTCTATCTCAAGCAGAATTTTGAGACGAACGCAATGGCGTAACCCATTCCCTTAATTCTTAAGTTTTGAATTAAGTATACTTTAATTTATTAATTTACTGTTAACCGAAAACTCAGGGTGTTACATTCTCCCCTCCTTAAAGGATTTCGTCCCCGAAATCTTCAAGTCTTGAAGAACACATATCCTACCATCCAATCGTCCATCTACTCAATCGTCAAACACAGGCAACCATTGTACCTTAAAAGTCTCTAATGCTTCATGATCATATGCATAGTGTGTGTATATGTCCTTATCTAATGCAAAATCAGGTGGTCTACTGATTCAGTTGACCTCCTTAATGCGAATTATGTCTGTGTCATGAATCCATTATGTATGCAAATTTTCCTACTCAAGATTTTCTACATGAGTGCACAATCATTCGTACAAATTCAACGTCCATATGATAACACATCAAATTTAATCCACATACAAATGTATGCATATGCAAGATGAAAGTGACTTAAGCCGATCTAACACCTAATTGTGTGTGTATATGCAACCACGAGCAATCACTAGCAACCACTTGCAACCATCAACCATAACATGTTTCAAATACATGTTTACATCCAAATAGGTTCCTATCTATAGGTCGAAGATTCGATCGACAGGATACAGTCGAGTGATGGAAGTGAGTGCAAATAAACAAAAACCTTGTCCACATTAGACATTGGTTGAGAAAATATCAACCCTGAAGACCGAAATCAACATCAGATTGACACCCAGAGGATTACCCTCAAGGTCAAAACTAGAAATCTTAACTTTATCAGAAATGTCCAGATGCTTACAGACTATTAGTATAGATCAGATTATCGAATGATTCTCAGAAAACTAAGCATGGGAAAATCCAACCATACCCCGCAAAAGCCCAGAATGTATGCGTTACAATCGACTTAACGCCTAACAAAGATACCCTCAAAACCCAAATATATCACAAGCAGATGAGTCATAACCCCTACGGGGTTTAAGACTATAACCAGATCAGAAACAAGACTAGCATTAAAGTGCAGAGTATCTATTACAGAATCAAAACACCAGAATCAGAAAGAGTCTTAACTCCATAATCAGATAAGAAAATTAAACCTTCTACAGAAACCTTCCTATTTCTATCCTATCCACTAGCCTCGAGAGTGTTCGTCTACCCCCCTTGCCCTCGTTTCTTCGGGCAGTCCCAAGTGAAGTGTCCCATTTCACCACAGTTGAAGCAGGTGCCCTTCCTCTTCCTGCAATCCTTGTTCAGATGAGTTGAGCTTCCACAAGTAAAGCACTTTTTCTCCTTTTTATCCTCAGACTTTTCATCTTTCTTTTGTGTTTCCTTTTTGGGCCATGCTTTCTTGTTCTGTGGTTCTTCCTGCTTTGCCTCTTCCTTTCCCTTGTCTTCCTCGTGTAGCAGTGCCATGTCCGCCAATCTCTCGTAAGTCGCTCCCATGGGTACGTGGGTCATGGCTAAGCTGTGCAGTGGCTCGTTCAATCCTTTAACAAAGCGGAGAGCCTTCTTATGCTGAGTGTTGACTAAATCCGGTCCGAACATAGCCAGTTGGTTGAACTGGTTGACATATTCCTTGACTGTCATGCTCCCCTGCTTAAGAGATAGGAATTTCTCCACTTGTAGACTCCTTCCAGCTTGTGAGAGGAATTTCATCTCAAATCTTGCCCTGAAATCCTCCCATGTTTCCACTGGCCTATCAGCATGGGTAACTTCCCACCAATAGGAAGCCTCATCTTTCAGCAACCACACTGCCAACTGTACTTTTTGTCTGTCCTCTACCTCGAAGATGACGAACAAATCTTCGGTCTCTTTCAGCCAGTTCCTTGCTGCCACGAAGGACTCCGTTCCATGAAAGTCTTTTCCACCCATAGCCTTCAAATCTCTACATATCTTAGCGAAAGCATTACCACGAGGAGGAGGAGGAGGAGGTGCTGCATCAGCTGGGGGAGGTGGAACATTTGCCAGGCCCGCTTCATTGGCCTTCGCCTCGAGGTACCTCCTAAACCAGCTAGGTACTGGTACACCTTCGGGAAGGTTAGGATCCCCAGACATGCTGAAAACGAAAAAGGAAAGATTCAATACCTAAGGATATAAAGATAATGCATATGGCCTTGGGGGATTATGCCTTTTTAAATTGAAACAACTCTTTTTCTTGAAAAATGCTTCTTTAAACTTTGTTTTGAAATTAGTTTTCAAAAACTTTTTATCTGGTCTGGTAAACCTATGCTCTGATACCAAGTGAAACACCCCGCCTCCATTAAGGTCAGTCACAAAGGGAATGCCTTAACTTTGGTGGAGGGTTATAGGTACAAGACACTGAAAATTTACAAGACAGATATAAATATATGCAGCGGAAAAACAAATATTTATTCAAACGTAGTTCAACATAAAACCATTACAGAAAAACTGTCTCACAACTTCAAAAACCATTACATCAATTTCACTGTCTTGATTATTGAATTAAAGAAGCATAAAAACATAGTTAAAAACTTCATAAGTCCCCACAGAAAGTGTGTCCAAAGGCCATAGCTAAAGAGAGAGTCCAAATCATACATCAACAAATCTTGGAGCTTGCAAAGAGTCTGATTAAGCTGGGTTGTTTCCTCCCTGTGAACCTGGGGGGTGGGGGGAAACGGAAGAAAAGAAGACGAAAGAAAATAGGGTCAGACATAAAGCCTGGTAAGTCTAGTGGTACTTCGGTATATGAACAGAAAAAGGACATGACAGGTATAAACTGAAAATGGGAAAACACTATATACTAAGACAAAGAGGTAAAGAACCGGAATTACTATCGCACCCCATACTAATCTCTGCACCCACTAGTACTTGTCCCAACAAGCACCCCATGAACCAGGGTGAAGTGATCCCTCTCTAATGATCGGCTCCTACTCGCAGAATCATATGTGTCATACGGCCCCCAAGATTGTAGCTACCTATGCTGGTCCCACCATGGGGTGCATCAAGTCCCATGGCGGCGGCCCGACACAATTTCCAGAATGCATAGGTACACTACTGATGCCCGATGCCTAATTTTTCAACGCTGGAGTGTGTGCACGCCCGCACTCCATTAGAACCTACACTGTTGCACCAACCGCCGTCGCTTTGACCGCTTACAATCAGCCCAGTAATCGTGCCCCACCCTTCCTAGTTTTAGGGTACCCTGATACACCTTATTGGGTTACTGCTGAAATGGGTCCTCGTTACTAGGGTTTTCTAGTCTACATGCTAAGTTGGTTAAGTGTCTGTATTAACCTAACCCCCAATCACCAGTTCAGTTAGCATGTGAAATTGGTTAAGTATTTTCTTAATTGACTTAACCCTACCAATCCTGAGTTAGCCTTTATTAAAGCACCAACCACTCACATTAGACACGTATTGTTGCGGTTACTAGATATGTCGGTCGGTTCCGGGCAGTTTTACACTGCAACTCAGTCTAACCTCGGGTCCTTATTGGGCTCAATGCCTTAACCACCCACATTGGATAGGTATTGTTGTGATTACTGGACAATCGGGCGGGTCCGGGCAGGTTTACATCACAACTCAATTCAACCTCAGTTTAAGCATACTCGTATTTTCTAAATTTACATATTTGTCACATTTCATTTTATATGTAAATGTCATGGCCCATTATCCAAATTCACTAATTTTGGGTATAACAATTTATACCGCTTAAATGACACAAGTCATTGGCATGTGCCAAACATGCCAACAAATATATTTTATATTTTAAACCCAGCGTTATTTTCCCCTGTTTGTACATATGCATCATTATAACAAATGTTAGGCTCGACAATTCAGCCCAACTTACAAACATAAAAAGGGGAAGCACAGAATCATGAAATATTCTAGAATACATAAAAGGTGTGTGGCGCATGAACTTGCAACATAGCGATTTAACTAACATAAATTATGGGTCATGTGAACTTGCATTCAAATAAGAATATAACTAAATGGGTGTCACATGAAATGGCCTACTTTTAGACTTGCATAAACATGGGTTTAAACATATATAACTAGGCATAATGTCAAACGCAAAACTAGCATGTTACATGTTCATAAAAATGCCCACTTTTTGACATAACCCAAAGGTGTAAACTAATTCCAATCACGTAGCCTATTTCAACATGAAACTAGCATAATTTGTGTAACCCAAACGGTACTTGCATAAACCCAATTATAACTTGAAATGAACCTAACAATGTATACATAGGTTTTGAGTCATGTAGGCATAAAGGTTTCAATATAGAACATGTTTACATAAGTCTCAACTTAGACTTAAAAAGAATGTATACTATCCATGTTAACGACATAAACAATAAGGTGTCAATTCCAATATTTACCACAAACTTGCATACGGTGTTGTTTCATTCAAATTATACAATAGTTCCAACACCCAAAGAATTACACCACAAACATTCCATACAAAATATGACAGAATCATCGCAATACATAGAATTAACATCATTATTATAAAATAGTAAAACCCCAATTTCATTTACATCGAATCACATCTTAATTTCTATTCATATTCAGAAAAACAACTATACTTACAACGGGCGATGAATCTTGTTTTCTGGTTTCTGTATTCTGAATTTGCAAAGCTTTCCTTTGGGGTAGAAAACGTTGTGTAGAAATTAGATTAGACTTTTGTTTCTTCTTGAATTGGCTCGTCTCTAAGCTTTTCTCTCTCGACGTCTCTTCTCAATTTCCTCCCGTCAGCATGACGGCTCTCAGCTTTATTTTTTATATGAATTAGGTTGAGTCTTAGGCTGTTTTTATAGAGTTTCAAGTTGATTTGAGCCGTCAGATGAAGACAGAAGGAATCCAGGCCATACACATCAAGAGGAGCCAATCCAGAGTTGACACGTCAGCCCTAGTGACATACTAAGCCTCTGAAATTCGACCAGAACACATACCAGGACAGCCAGACCTGACCAAGTCGACAGGGCAGGTCGACCCTATGGTCGACCCCCAGGTCGATGCTATGGTCGACCTGGGCCCTGGGCAGGAATTTTCCTGGCCAGCCCGGGTCTGGTCCTATTTTTGAATTTTGAATCGATTTTTGAGCTGTTTGAATTTTAAATAAATTCTGAAACTTCCAGAGGTCGTATCTCTTTCGTACGGAGTCCGATTTACGCAAAATCGGACTCTATCTCAAGCAGAATTTTGAGCCGAACGCAATGGCGTAACC
Source organism: Allium sativum (assembly GCA_030737875.1). Classification (NCBI taxonomy): domain Eukaryota; kingdom Viridiplantae; phylum Streptophyta; class Magnoliopsida; order Asparagales; family Amaryllidaceae; genus Allium; species Allium sativum. Next base: position 734,317,098 of record CM060924.1, on the reverse strand, counting down.
CATTTCCCTTAATTTTTAAGTTTTGAATTAAGTATACTTTAATTTATCAATTTACTGTTAACCGAAAACTCAGGGTGTTACATTCTCCCCTCCTTAAAGGATTTCGTCCCCGAAATCTTCAAGTCTGGAAGAACACATATCCTACCATCCAATCGTCCATCTAGTCAACCGTCAAACACAGGCAACCATTGTACCTTAAAAGTCTCTAATGCTTCATGATCATGTGCATAGTGTGTGTATATGTCCTTATCTAATGCAAAATCAGGTGGTCTACTGATTCAGTTGACCTCCTTAATGCGAATTATATCTGTGTCATGAATCCATTATGTATGCAAATTTTCCTACTCAAGATTTTCTACATGAGTGCACAATCATTCGTACAAATGCAACGTCCATATGATAACACATCAAATTCAATCCATATGCAAATGTATGCATATGCAAGATGAAAGTGACTTGAGCCGATCTAACACCTAATTGTGTGTGTATATGCAACCACGAGCAACCACTAGCAACCACTTGCAACCATCAACCATAACATGTTTCAAATACATGTTTACATCCAAATAGGTTCCTATCTATAGGTCGAAGATTCGATCGACAGGATACAGTCGAGTGATGGAAGTGAGTGCAAATAAACAAAAACCTTGTCCACATTAGACATTGGTTGAGAAAATATCAACCCTGAAGACCGAAATCAACATCAGATTGACACCCAGAGGATTACCCTCAAGGTCAAAACTAGAAATCTCAACTTTATCAGAAATGTCCAGATGCTTACAGACTATTAGTATAGATCAGATTATAGAATGATTCTCAGAAAACTAAGCATGGGAAAATCCAACCATACCCCGCAAAAGCCCAGAATGTATGCGTTACAATCGACTTAACGCCTAACACAGATACCCTCAAAACCCAAATATATCACAAGCAGATGAGTCGTAACCCCTACAGGGTTTGAGACTACAACCAGATCAGAAACAAGACTAGCATTAAAGTGCAGAGTATCTATTACAGAATCAAAACACCAAAATCAGAAAGAGTCTTAACTCCATAATCAGATAAGAAAATTAAACCTTCTACAGAAACCTTCCTATTTCTATCCTATCCACTAGCCTCGAGAGTGTTCGTCTACCCCCCTTGCCCTCGTTTCTTCGGGCAGTCCCAAGTGAAGTGTCCCATTTCACCACAGTTGAAGCAGGTGCCCTTCCTCTTCCTGCAATCCTTGTTCAGATGAGTTGAGCTTCCACAAGTAAAGCACTTTTTCTCCTTTTTATCCTCAGACTTTTCATCTTTCTTTTGTGTTTCCTTTTTGGGCCATGCTTTCTTGTTCTGTGGTTCTTCCTTCTTTGCCTCTTCCATGCCCTTGTCTTCCTCATGTAGCAGTGCCATGTCCACCAATCTCTCGTAAGTCGCTCCCATGGGTACGTGGGTCATGGCTAGGCTGTGCAGTGGCTCGTTCAATCCTTTAACAAAGCGGAGAGCCTTCTTATGCTGAGTGTTGACTAAATCAGGTTCGAACATAGCCAGTTGGTTGAACTGGTTGACATATTCCTTGACTGTCATGCTCCCCTGCTTAAGAGATAGGAATTTCTCCATTTGTAGACTCCTTTCAGCTTGTGAGAGGAATTTCATCTCAAATCTTGCCCTGAAATCCTCCCATGTTCCCACTGGCCTATCAGCATGGGTAACTTCCCACCAATAGGAAGCCTCATCTTTCACCAACCACACTGCCAGCTGTACTTTTTGTCTGTCCTCTACCTCGAAGATGATGAACAAATCTTCGGTCTCTTTCAGCCAGTTCCTTGCTGCCACGAAGGACTCCATTCCATGAAAGTCTTTTCCAACCATAGCCTTAAAATCTCTACATATCTTAGCGAAAGCATTACCACGAGGAGGAGGAGGAGGAGGTGCTGCAGCAGTTGGGGGAGGTAGAACATTTGCCAGGCCCGCTTCATTGGCCTTCGCCTCGAGGTACCTCCTAAACCAGCTAGGTACTGGTACACCTTCGGGAAGGTTAGGATCCCCAGACATGCTGAAAACGAAAAAGGAAAGATTCAATACCTAAGGATAAAAAGATAATGCATATGGCCTTGGGGGATTATGCCTTTTTAAATTGAAACAACTCTTTTTCTTGAAAAATGCTTCTTTAAACTTTGTTTTGAAATTAGTTTTCAAAAACTTTTTATCTGGTCTGGTAAACCTATGCTCTGATACCAAGCGAAACACCCCGCCTCCATTAAGGTCTGTCACAAAGGGAATGCCTTAACTTTGGTGGAGGGTTATAGGTACAAGACACCGAAAATTTACAAGACAGATATAAATATATGCAGCGGAAAAACAAACATTTATTCAAACGTAGTTCAACATAAAACCATTACAGAAAAACTGTCTCACAACTTCAAAAACCATTACATCAATTTCACTGTCTTGATTATTGAATTAAAGAAGCATAAAAACATAGTTAAAAACTTCATAAGTCCCCACAGAAAGTGTGTCCAAAGGCCATAGCTAAAGAGAGAGTCCAAATCATACATCAACAAATCTTGGAGCTTGCAAAGAGTCTGACTAAGCTGGGTTGTTTCCTCCCTGTGAACCTGGGGGGTGGGGGGAAACGGAAGAAAAGAAGACAAAAGAAAATAGGGTCAGACATAAAGCCTGGTAAGTCTAGTGGTACTTCGGTATATGAACAGAAAAAGGACATGACAGGCATAAACTGAAAATGGGAAAACACTATATACTAAGACAAAGAGGTAAAGAACCGGAATTACTATCGCACCTCATACTAATCTCTGCACCCACTAGTACTTGTCCCAACAAGCACCCCATGAACCAGGGTGAAGTGATCCCTCTCTAATGATCGGCTCCTACTCGCAGAATCAGATGTGTCATACGACCCCCAAGATTGTAGCTACCTATGCTGGTCCCACCATGGGGTGCATCAAGTCCCATGGCGGCGGCCCGACACAATTTCCAGAAAGCATAGGTACACTACTGATGCCCGATGCCTAATTTTTCAGCGCTGGAGTGTGTGCATGCCCGCACTCCGTTAGAACCTACACTGCTGCACCAACCGCCGTCGCTTTGACCGCTTACAATCAGCCCAGTAATCGTGCCCCACCCTGCCTAGTTTTAGGGTACCCTGATACAACTTATTGGGTTACTGCTGAAATGGGTCCTCGTTACTAGGGTTTTCTAGTCTACATGCTAAGTCGGTTAAGTGTCTGTATTAACCTAACCCTCAATCACCAGTTCAGTTAGCATGTGAAATTGGTTAAGTATTTTATTAATTGACTTAATCCTACCAATCCTGACTTAGCCTTTATTAAAGCACCAACCACTTACATTAGACACGTATTGTTGCGGTTACTAGATATGCCGGTCGGTTCCGGGCAGTTTTACACTGCAACTCAGTCTAACCTCGGGTCCTTATTGGGCTCAATGCCTTAACCACCCACATTGGATAGGTATTGTTGTGATTACTTGACAACCGGGCGGGTCCGGGCAGGTTTACATCACAACTCAATTCAACCTCGGTTTAAGCATACTCGTATTTTCTAAATTTACATATTTGTCACTTTTCATTTTATATGTAAATGTCATGGCCCATTATCCAAATTCACTAATTTTGGGTATAACAATTTATACCGCTTAAATGTCACAAGTCATTGGCATGTGCCAAACATGCCAACAAATATATTTTATATTTTAAACCCAGCGTTATTTTCCCCTGTTTGTACATATGCATCATTATAACAAATGTTGGGCTCTACATTTCAGCCCAACTTACAAACATAAAAAGGGGAAGCACAAAATCATGAAATATTCTAGAATACATAAAAGGTGTGTGGCGCATGAACTTGCAACATAGCGATTTAACTAACATAAATTATGGGTCATGTGAACTTGCATTCAAATAAGAATATAACTAAATGGGTGTCACATGAAATGGCCTACTTTTAGACTTGCATAAACATGGGTTTAAACATATATAACTAGGCATAATGTCAAACACAAAACTAGCATGTTACATGTTCATAAAAATGCCCACTTTTTGACATAACCCAAAGGTGTAAACTAATTCCAATCACGTAGCCTATTTCAACATGAAACTAGCATAATTTGTGTAACCCAAACGGTACTTGCATAAACCCAATTATAATTTGAAATGAACCTAACAATGTATACATAGGTTTTGAGTCATGTAGGCATAAAGGTTTCAACATAGAACATGTTTACATAAGTGTAACACCCCACCTCCACCAGTGCCACTCTTGCAAGGACACTAGCTTTGGAGGGGCGTTTAAACAAGGTAAACATGCATGCAGATATCACAAGACAGAACATATAAGTAAAACAGAGTAGTAAAGCAGCGGATAAAACTTGCATTTCCAAAACCACAGTTAAGTTACAATAAAGTACTTAGTCATTATTTTCCAACAAACAAAGTCTAGATAAAAGCATAAACTGAAAAACTGAAATACATAAAGTACTATCCCCAAAGTGAAGTGATAAACCATAGCTAGCTCAATGTCCAAACCCGTACATAAGAAAATCCAGTAAGCAAGCTAGAAAGATCCAAGCTAAGCTCCAATGTTCCCACCCTGAGAACCTGAGGGGGGGGGGGAAACGGAAGAAAAGAGGCGAAAGAAAACAGGTCAGTCAAAAAGACTGGTAAGCCCTACTACTATCTGTCTATGAACTAGTAAAGTTAACTGGCATGAGAAGCTGAGATGAACATAAGGATAACAACATACTGGCATGATGATTAACTAACAAGATAGATAAAGGTGTCATCGCATAATTAAGGTTAAGTTTTGCACCACGGGTGTACTAGCATTCTAACATGTCAAGTAAAAACAAGAATTGATCCCTTGGCCCAAGCTTGGCCCAATATAATGAGGTGACCTAAATCAAGGTCACACTACACAGTCTAGTCGATCGGCTCCCTATAAGCCTAACTCGTCAGGTGTCGGTGTAATGCGGCTTAATCATGTAATGTAGTTGACTGTGCAGGGTCCACCCTAGGGTGTATCCGGCCCTATGGTGTAACCCTCTGACACCATACCATGATGCACAGTCCAAACCTACCGTTGCCCGTGTTCAACTCCGGACTTGATGTGCACGACCATGGTCCGCCTGAACAACCGGGGCATCATTCCGCCGTCTATTTTGGTCTCTTACAATCAGCCCAGTAATCGTGCCCCACCCTAGCCTAGTCCTAGGGTCTTATGATACTACCTAGAAGGTTACTGCTGAAAAGGACCACGCAACTAGGGTTTCTTAACGGGTTAAATGTGGTTAACCCGATCCAAATGTGGATTAAATCGGTTAAGAGTACCCAAGGCTCCTGACTTAACCTCGATTAATCCATCAAGCCCAAATTGGTTAAGTATTAAGTGGACCATGACTTAACCCTAATCAGGAGGCATTAATTAACTTAATGCGCTTTAACCTCTCACATTAGACTTTGTTGTGGTTACTAGTTAAGCCGGGCGGGTCCGGGTATCTTTACACCACAACTAGGTCTAACCTCGGGTTCGAGCACAACATGACCAACTTCTCACATTGGGTCCTATTGTTTGTAGCCACTAGTTAAGCCGGGCGGGTCCGGGTAGATTTATGCTACAAACTCAACCCAACCTCGAGTTGGCCACACTCATATTTTCTAAGTGTCATGTCCATTATGTTTCCAAAACATAATTACAAGTTAACATATCACGTCATGTTACAAAAATCATGTTCATGTCATTATGTTACCCAACCCCAACGTAATCCCATCGTTTACATAATCGCAACGACGCATAAAGGATAAAATAGGGAACTTGGCATAACCATGACATAAAGTTGTTGAAGCCACATGTTTAACATGGTGGCATATGAAATGTACATATATTTATATACTTGCATATTGCATTATTAGGCTTCAAAAGCATGCATAAAACCAAACTTAGCATATGAGTGATACATGGTGATAAATGACATGTAGAAGTTGCTAGAAGTTCGCATTTTGCCTCACATGCAAGTTATCATAAGGGATATGATAACTTTCATGTTGCCAAAATGCAACCTTTAATATAAAGCTTGGAGCTTTATGCTCAAAACCTCAAGTTTAACTTGCATAACATGATAACATGATCAACCCAAACTTGCATAACATAGCAACATGTGTCATACATAATGATTAAACCAACTTGCATAATGATCATCCAAACTTGCATATAATGATCAACCAAACTTGCATATAATGATCAACCAAACTTGCACATAATGACCAACCAAACTTGCATATAATGATCAACCAAACTTGCATATAATGACCAACCAAACATGCATATAATGATCAACCAAACTTGCATATAATGACCAACCAAACTTGCATATAATGATCAACCAAACTTGAATATAATGATCAACCAAACTTGCATATAATGATCATCCCCAAACTTGCATCATTCATTTAACTTTAGAGTTCAAAGAAAGAAAGTAGAAAAGGACCTACAATGCTATGAAGACACAAATAATTATTTATTATAAAGATTGAGACGAAGCCCTTATGCAAGCACCAAAAACCCAAATATGCAAGCTCCAAATGAAAACCCTTGATCCAAATCAATAAAAACTCTTGCTTTGAAATAGAAATGTTGCAACTTGACTTGAATGCAAACTAAGAACACTCATACAAGCTTGAAAATACTTGTATGCACTCAAAATCTCTCATAGAAATAAACTTAGGAATTTTAGAATGAGAGTGGAGGCCATGAGAGGAACAATTTTGGCATAATTTAGTTGTAGGAATGAATAATGATGATTTAGGCTAGGCTTAGGGGTCTTTTTATAGAGTTTTAGGATAGTATTAGCCATAGGATTAACCCTAGATTCAATCCAAGCCATCAAAGCATGTCTTGGGGAAGAAGTCAAGTGTAGGAACCATCTAGGGCCTTTAGATTAAAGCTGAACCATGAGAACCATTCAAATGCAAAATCTGCATTTGAGTGAATCGGCCCACGGGTTGACAGCCAAACACCCTGGATTAACCCCTAGTCGACCCAGCGAGCTCGGGTCGACCTCAAAAATCGGACGGTTCGGTTATTCCCCTCTCCCAATTCGCTGTTTTGAACATTTTTGCATATTTATTTATTTAATTTTCAATTATATATATATATATCAATATATATATTTCTCTGCGCAACCCATTTCACTTAATTAAGTATACTTTAATTTGTGAATTTTTCGTGAAAATTCGCGAGGCCATATCTTGGTCATACGGACTCCGATTTTCGAAAACTCAGACTCTATTTCGCGTATTTTTCCGAGACGAACGCAATGGCACAGCCCATTTCCCTTGATTCAGATTTTACAATTTAATTCTGCCTCCATTTATGTTATAACATGTTATTCAAAAATACGGGTTGGTTACATTCTCCCCTCCTTAAAGGATTTCGTCCCCGAAATCTCCAAGTTAGGAAGAACGTATCCTACCATCCATCATCCATCTACTCAAAACATCATCCACGTGCAGTCATTGTCCTTAAAGGATTCTAAATGTTGTATGATCATATGCAAAGGTGTGTGTATATGTACTTATCTAATGCAAAAATCATGCGGTTACTGATACAGTAAACCTCCTTAATGCAAAGCATGTTAGTGAAATGAGTCCATATGTATGCAAATTCCTAACATAATTTATAATCTCTACATGAGTGCACATAACATTCATCCATATGCAACATCCATGTAATAGCATAACAAGTTTTCATCCATGAATAAGCATAAACACTCATGCATAAGCGGTATGAAAGTGTGTGAGCCGATCTTAGTGCCTAACACCCAAACTTGCATACTATCCATGTTAACTTAGACTTAAAAAGAATGTATACTATCCATGTTAACGACATAAACATAAAGGTGTCAATTCCAATATTTACCACAAACTTGCATACGGTGTTGTTTCATTCAAATTATACAATAGTTCCAACACCCAAAGAATTACACCACAAACATTCCATACAAAATATGACAGAATCATCGCAATACATAGAATTAACATCATTATTATAAAATATTAAAACCCCAATTTCATTTACATTGAATCACATCTTAATTTCTATTCATATTCAGAAAAACCACTATACTTACAACGGGCGATGAATCTTGTTTTCTGGTTTCTGTATTTTGAATTTGCAAAGCTTTCCTTTGGGGTAGAAAACGTTGTGTAGAAATTAGATTAGACTTTTGTTTCTTCTTGAATTGGCTCATCTCTAAGCTTTTCTCTCTCGACGTGTCTTCTCAATTTCCTCCCGGCAGCATGACGGCTCTCAGCTTTATTTTTTATGTGAATTGGGTTGAGTCTTAGGCTGTTTTTATAGAGTTTCAAGTTGATTTGAGCCGTCAGATGAAGACAGAAGGAATCCAAGCCATACACATCAAGAGGAGCCAATCCAGAGTTGACACGTTAGCCCTAGTGATATACTAAGCCTCAGAAATTAGACCAAAACACAGACCAGGCCAGCCAGACCTGACCAGGTCGACAGGGCAGGTCGACCCAATGGTCGACCCCCAGGTCGACCCTATGGTCGACCTGGGCCCTGGGCAGGAATTTTCCTGGCCAGCCCGGGTCTGGTCTTATTTTTGAATTTTGAATCGATTTTTGAGCTGTTTGAATTTTAAATAAATTCTGAAACTTCCGGAGGTCGTATCTCCTTCGTACGGAGTCCGATTTACGCAAAATCGGACTCTATCTCAAGTAGAATTTTGAGACGAACGCATTGGAGTAACCCATTTCCCTTAATTCTTAAGTTTTGAATTAAGTATACTTTAATTTATCAATTTACTGTTAACCGAAAACTCAGGGTGTTACATTCTCCCCTCCTTAAAGGATTTCGTCCCCGAAATCTTCAAGTCTGGAAGAACACATATCCTACTGTCCAATCGTCCCTCTACTCAACCGTCAAACACAGGCAACCATCGTACCTTAAAAGTCTCTAATGCTTCGTGATCATATGCATAGTGTGTGTATATGTCCTTATCTAATGCAAAATCAGGTGGTCTACTGATTCAGTTGACCTCCTTAATGCGAATTATGTCTGTGTCATGAATCCATTATGTATGCAAATTTTCCTACTCAAGATTTTCTACATGAGTGCACAATCATTCGTACAAATGCAACGTCCATATGATAACACATCAAATTCAATCCATATACAAATGTATGCATATGCAAGATGAAAGTGACTTGAGCCGATCTAACACCTAATTGTGTGTGTATATGCAACCACGAGCAACCACTAGCAACCACTTGCAACCATCAACCATAACATGTTTCAAATACATGTTTACATCCAAATAGGTTCCTATCTATAGGTCGAAGATTCGATCGATAGGATACAGTCGAGTGATGGAAATGAGTGCAAATAAACAAAAACATTGTCCACATTAGACATTGGTTGAGAAAATATCAACCCTGAAGACCGAAATCAACATCAGATTGACACCCAGAGGATTACCCTCAAGGTCAAAACTAGAAATCTTAACTTTATCAGAAATGTCCAGATGCTTACAGACTATTAGTATAGATCAGATTATCGAATGATTCTCAGAAAACTAAGCATGGGAAAATCCAACCATACCCCGCAAAAGCCCAGAATGTATGCATTACAATCGACTTAACGCCTAACACAGATACCCTCAAAACCCAAATATATCACAAGCAAATGAGTCGTAACCCCTACGGGGTTTGAGACTATAACCAGATCAGAAACAAGACTAGCATTAAAGTGCAGAGTATCTATTACAGAATCAAAACACCAGAATCAGAAAGAGTCTTAACTCCATAATCAGATAAGAAAATTAAACCTTCTACAGAAACCTTCCTATTTCTATCATATCCACTAGCCTCGAGAGTGTTCGTCTACCCCCTTTGCCCTCGTTTCTTCGGGCAGTCCCAAGTGAAGTGTCCCATTTCACCACAGTTGAAGCAGGTGCCCTTCCTCTTCCTGCAATCCTTGCTCAGATGAGTTGAGCTTCCAAAAGTAAAGCACTTTTTCTCCTTTTTATCCTCAGACTTTTCATCTTTCTTTTGTGTTTCCTTTTTGGGCCATGCTTTCTTGTTTTGTGGTTCTTCCTGCTTTGCCTCTTCCTTGCCCTTGTCTTCCTCGTGTGGCAGTGCCATGTCCACCAATCTCTCGTAAGTCGCTCCCATGGGTACGTGGGTCATGGCTAGGCTGTGCAGTGGCTCGTTCAATCCTTTATCAAAGCGGAGAGCCTTCTTATGCTAAGTATTGACTAAATCCGGTCCGAACATAGCCAGTTGGTTGAACTGGTTGACATATTCCTTGACTCTCATGCTCCCCTGCTTAAGAGATAGGAATTTCTCCATTTGTAGACTCCTTTCAGCTTGTGAGAGGAATTTCATCTCAAATCTTGCCCTGAAATCCTCCCATGTTTCCACTGGCCTATCAGCATGGGTAACTTCCCACCAATAGGAAGCCTCATCTTTCAGCAACCACACTGCCAGCTGTACTTTTTGTCTGTCCTCTACCTCGAAGATGACGAACAAATCTTCGGACTCTTTCAGCCAGTTCCTTGCTGCCACGAAGGACTCCGTTCCATGAAAGTCTTTTCCACCCATAGCCTTAAAATTTCTACATATCTTAGCGAAAGCATTACCACGAGGAGGAGGAGGAGGAGGAGGAGGAGGTGCTGCAGCAGCTGGGGGAGGTGGAACATTTGCCAGGCCCGCTTCATTGGCCTTCGCCTCGAGGTACCTCCTAAACCAGCTAGGTACTGGTACACCTTCGGGAAGGTTAGGATCCCCAGACATGCTGAAAACGAAAAAGGAAAGATTCAATACCTAAGGATAAAAAGATAATGCATATGGCCTTGGGGGATTATGCCTTTTTAAACTGAAACAACTCTTTTTCTTGAAAAATGTTTCTTTAAACTTTGTTTTGAAATTAGTTTTCAAAAACTTTTTATCTGGTCTGGTAAACCTATGCTCTGATACCAAGTGAAACACCCCGCCTCCATTAAGGTCAGTCACAAAGGGAATGCCTTAACTTTGGTGGAGGGTTATAGGTACAAGACACTGAAAATTTACAAGACAGATATAAATATATGTAGCGGAAAAACAAACATTTATTCAAACGTAGTTCAACATAAAACCATTACAGAAAAACTGTCTCACAACTTCAAAAACCATTACATCAATTTCACTGTCTTGATTATTGAATTAAAGAAGCATAAAAACATAGTTAAAAACTTCATAAGTCCCCACAGAAAGTGTGTCCAAAGGCCATAGCTAAAGAGAGAGTCCAAATCATACATCAACAAATCTTGGAGCTTGCAAAGAGTCTGACTAAGCTGGGTTGTTTCCTCCCTGTGAACCGGGGGGGGGGGAAATGGAAGAAAAGAAGACGAAAAAAAATAGGGTTAGACATAAAGCCTGATAAGTCTAGTGGTACTTGGGTATATGAACAGAAAAAGGACATGACAGGCATAAACTGAAAATGGGAAAACACTATATACTAAGACAAAGAGGTTAAGAACCGGAATTACTATCGCACCCCATACTAATCTCTGCACCCACTAGTACTTGTCCCAACAGGCACCCCATGAACCAGGGTGAAGTGATCCCTCTCTAATGATCGGCTCCTACTCGCAGAATCAGATGTGTCATACGACCCCCAAGATTGTAGCTACCTATGCTGGTCCCACCATGGGGTGCATCAAGTCCCATGGCGGCGGCCCAACACAATTTCCAGAATGCATAGGTACACTACTGATGCCCGATGCCTAATTTTTCAGCGCTGGAGTGTGTGCATGCCCGCACTCCATTAGAACCTACACTACTGCACCAACCGCCGTCGCTTTGACCGCTTACAATCAGCCCAGTAATCGTGCCCCACCCTGCCTAGTTTTAGGGTACCCTGATACACCTTATTGGGTTACTGCAGAAATGGGTCCTCGTTACTAGGGTTTTCTAGTCTACATGCTAAGTTGGTTAAGTGTCTGTATTAACCTAACCCCCAATCACCAGTTCAGTTAGCATGTGAAATTGGTTAATTATTTTCTTAATTGACTTAACCCTAGCAATCCTGACTTAGCCTTTATTAAAGCACCAACCACTCACATTAGACACGTATTGTTGCGGTTACTGAATATGCCGGTCGGTTCCGGGCAGTTTTACACTGCAACTCAGTCTAACCTCGTGTCCTTATTGGGCTCAATGCCCACCCACATTGGATAGGTATTGTTGTGATTACTGGACAACCGGGCGGGTCCGGGCAGGTTTACATCACAACTCAATTCAACCTCGGTTTAAGCATACTCGTATTTTCTAAATTTACACATTTGTCACTTTTCATTTTATATGTAAATGTCATGGCCCATTATCCAAATTCACTAATTTTGGGTATAACAATTTATACCGCTTAAATGTCACAAGTCATTGGAATGTGCCAAACATTCCAACACATATATTTTATATTTTAAACCCACGTTTTTACGTACACAACATTATAACAAATGTTGGGCTCGACGTTTCTGCCCAACTTACAAACATAAAAAGGGGAAGAACAGAATCATGAAATATTCTAGAATACATAAAAGGTGTGTGGCGCATGAACTTGCAACATAGCGATTTAACTAACATAAATTATGGGTCATGTGAACTTGCATTCAAATAAGAATATAACTAAATGGGTGTCACATGAAATGGCCTACTTTTAGACTTGCATAAACATGGGTTTAAACATATACAACTAGGCATAATGTCAAACACAAAACTAGCATGTTACATGTTCATAAAAATGCCCACTTTTTGACATAACCCAAAGGTGTAAACTAATTCCAATCGTGTAGCCTATTTCAACATGAAACTAGCATAATTTGTGTAACCCAAACGGTACTTGCATAAAGCCAATTATAACTTGAAATGAACCTAACAATGTATACATAGGTTTTGAGTCATGTAGGCATAAAGGTTTCAATATAGAACATGTTTACATAAGTCTCAACTTAGACTTAAAAAGAATGTATACTATCCATGTTAACGACATGAACATAAAGGTGTCAATTCCAATATTTACCACAAACTTGCATACGGTGTTGTTTCATTCAAATTATACAATAGTTCCAACACCCAAAGAATTACACCACAAACATTCCATACAAAATATGACAGAATCATCGTAATACATAGAATTAACACCATTATTATAAAATAGTAAAACCCCAATTTCGTTTACATCGAATCACATCTTAATTTCTATTCATATTCATAAAAACCACTATACTTACAAGGGGCAATGAATCTTGTTTTCTAGTTTCTGTATTCTGAATTTGCAAAGCTTTCCTTTGGGGTAGAAAACATTGCGTAGAAATTAAATTAGACTTTTGTTTCTTCTTGAATTGGCTCGTCTCTAAGCTTTTCTCTCTCGACGGCTCTTCTCAATTTCCTCCTGGCAGCATGACGGCTCTCAGCTTTATTTTTTTATGTGAATCAGGTTGAGTCTTAGGCTGCTTTTATAGAGTTTCAAGTTGATTTGAGCCGTCAGATGAAGACAGAAGGAATCCAGGCCATACACGTCAAGAGGAGCCAATCCAGAGTTGACATGTCAGCCCTAGTGACACACCAAGCCTCAGAAGTTCGACCAGAACACAGACCAGGCCAGCCAGACCTGACCAGGTCGACAGGGCAGGTCGACCCTATGGTCGACCCCCAGGTCGACCCTATGATCGACCTTGGTCAACCAGGTCGACCCCCAGGTCGACCCTATGGTCGACCTGGGCCCTGGGCAGGAATTTTCCTGCCCAGCCTGGGTCTAGTCCTATTTTTGAATTTTGAATCGATTTTTGAACTGTTTGAATTTTAAACAAATTCTGAAAATTCCGGAGGTCATATCTCCTTCGTACGTAGTCCGATTTATGCAAACTCGGACTCTATCTCAAGCAGAATTTCAAGATGAACGCTCTGGCATAACTCGTTTCCCTTAATTCTTAAGTTTTGAATTAAGTATACTTTAATTTATCAATTTATTATTAACCGAAAACTCGGGGTGTTACAATACTTGTGCAAGCCATAAACTTGCGGCATAGATGTGAGTTCAATAAAGAACTCACCTTTGGCTCTTGAATAATCAAGAACAAGCTCCAACAAGGAAGAACAAGCACAAATCCAAGCAAAGAAGCTTTCTTTCTTCAATCACTCCTCTCTAATCACCTCATGAACACATATGCAAACACATAGGTGATATAACATCATAATAATCCCAAATTGATGAGCTGTAGAGATAGAGAAGAGGATAGAGAAGATTACCCATGTTTTAGAATTGGATTTGCACTTGAATTGAGCTCTAGATTGGAAGCCCTAGATTAGGGAATTTCTATTTCCCATTCCCTTCCCCATTTTTCTATTTTCTTTGAAGTGAGAATGAATGAAGGAGGAGAGAGCTAGGTGGAGCTCTTAAGTGATGAGCTAGGTTGGCTAACCAAGCCCTAGCCAAGGTGCCAAAATTCTGAATCTCGGAACATATCGAACCTTATAGTTTTCGAACACCTAAACAACGTTTTGAACTCAATGGAAGTGGTTTCGAGTCCAAATTCATTCGTATGTGTAAAGTGATATTTTGATCATATACTCTAATGAGAAACGACCATATTTCACTAACTCAAAAGGTATCGATGCTTACAGTCAAAAAGGTCGTAAATGATGATCCGGACTCAATGGAAGTGGTCCCAAGTCCTAGTTTAATCGTTTGTGAAAAACGACTTTTTGAGTGATATATGAGATACGAGGATATATTTAAATAAAATATTTAAATCAAAAATCGTCGAATGAGCGGGTTATTACAGACTTCCCCCCTTAAAAGAATTGCGTCTCCGCAATTCCTTAAGAATGAAGTAATGAGTAACAACCAAAAAATATACCATAAAGTGGTACTACAAGAACCGACACGAAATGAAAAGATCACACCAACGTCTAGGTGAGATCCCAATTTCATGTCACAAGATCGTAAAACCAGAGTTCAATCTCGAACTCCATTACCCATGAGGGTAGTCATCCCAAACGGGTAAAATAATTCTAGAAGAATTCATAAGCGCTATGAATTCAAATAGACTTTCGTTTCTTCATATGATTCTCAAAGGAATGAGAATCAATAGAACGTACAGAAACCAAGCGAATCTAATTTGGAATTCAAGGAGCTACAGGACTGCGTCCTACAGACGCGAGATATCAATAATAGGTATTTCTCTCAGGATATGAAATGGGAATTTACGATGGTTGACTAATCCATTCCCAAAACTCAATCACGATGATGTAGTGAACATCGAACTTGAGCACTTTAGTCTTGCGACAAGGTGGCCGACACCAAAAAAATCACAACACAGAGATTCCAACGAATTTAGCTAAGGATAGAAATTTTCGAAGGAATAATCAATTTTAGCATCAATGATTCAGGGTTGGTAACAGAATACCAACAAACTACAAGTCGATAATTAAATAATGGTAAGGAATACCAATGAACTAGAAATCGATAAGAAATATCGGTAACAGAATACCAATGAACTACTCAGGGAAATCGATTTCTAACTAGGTACTAAATCTCATTTAGTAACTAAAAGGACAAATCATTAGGAATTATGAAATTCCCAATATTCAGAAACTCAAGTATCGATTTTAGAAAATCAGAAACATCGAGAAGATGATGGATAAGTAGTGCACAACTTACCACTTCAGAACAACATGATTTAAGATAATTTTCCGCCAAAAATCTCAAACCGCAAAAACATCAACAATTTAATCAAAGAAACAATAGACAATTTCTCTAACAAGATGAGATAAAACCAAAAAGGTCATAATCCCCAAAGATTTGATTGACAAGTGTTAACAAATGTGCGGAGACAATTGTCAATCCAAATGATTCAAACAAACAAAGGAGGAATATCAAAAGAGCTCATCCTTTCGATATCCATTACTAAGAACAACGCAAGGCTAAGTCCATAAGTGAATTGACTATAGCACTTTTGGATGACCGACTAGATCATAGATTCGAAGAAAGGAGTTATTGAGTTTGTCGTGGATCGCAAAACCCAAAGCTTCCCTCCCCAACGGGAATTCCCATTCTCTCGAGTGATCGTTCACTAGAGAAAATAAGAAGACCCATGGAACCACAAGAATACTAAATTCTCTTTAGCAAATCGAAACATGGATTAAGAATTAGGCGAGATTCTCAATCACTAAGAACTTCGAAAATCAAAGATCTGAAATTCAGAGACAAGAGGCATAAATAAATAAGACACTGGAGTTATTTATTTACTCAAAGAAAAGATTCAAGATAATTTCTAATTGAAAATCTTGAACCACTCAAATTCTTGGAATTGCTTCAAGGAAATCTAGATATAAATTATCTAGAAAAATAACAACCGACTACGAAAAATCGCAAAAACCCAAAATATTATTATTTTGATTTACTTATAGGAGTGAATTTTAACTTTTAGAAATCATTTCGAATGTCAGATTGTCACATAATGGTGTTTAGGAATTCCGAACTACAACATGGCATCCCACGTCTCGTTCGAGATCCTTAACGCACTTGATGGACAAGTTAACACAAGAAAGTCCTCATAATTTCTAACGTTCGCACAAATCTCGCGAAAATATAAAAATTCCATAAATCATTCGGGATGGCATAAAGGAAATAAAATTCCTTTATCAACTTACGAATAAAACTCAATTGATATCTTTTGATAACGAAGAACACGGTCGACGTATATTAAAAGAACATAAATAAAATAATCTCTAAACAAGGTAAATGACACTAAGGGATTAATGACACGTACACTGACTTCAAGAAGAGGGATCACAAGAAGCGGGAAGCTTTCCCTCATTCTTGATCTTGATTTGGGAACACAACGAGGTAACACAAGTGAGTTGTTTTAGCCCGAAGGCTTGGTGATCTCACATCGAACTAGAACTATATAGCTAACAACAAGGGAGTAGATTTAGTCACAGAGACATGGTATCTTTATACCGAACGACAAGTGATCAATAGACCATGCTAGGTACGTAACGACGTACAAAACAATCTTAGCTAGAAATCAAGAAACTTCAGGATCAAAGGAGCTTACAACGTGTGTACGACACATGGGCAAGATATCCAATGATCAATCAACTACAAGGATAATAAATGATCAACAAGATAGTGTGATACACAATAATTTAGTTTTCAAATGCACAGGTCCAGTAATTATCCATCAAAGCAAACACAAGGGTCCATAGTCCTCATGTTTACTAAGGCGTTTAAGTAAATTTCTCGTACGGTTGAAGTAGTCAAGACAATGTCAAATTACGATCACCAAAGCGATCGACAACTTGAAATTTACGTTTTAATAACATAATTTATACAAACACAGACATCAATTAACAACTCGAGTCAAAGAATGAAACAGAAGCACCACTAGAGCACACGAGATCTAGATGGACTATAAAAATCAACCCGAAGCGGACGAGTCGATAATTATTCTAAAAGACTAAAACATCAACCCTCCCATATAAGGTACACTGGGTGAACCGACACTTGCACGGCTACGACAAACTATTTCACTTCTTTAAGGAAAAAGAAGGAGGAAAAAGTTAGTCACAAGTTGAATGCAAACGATATGAATTCAATCAAAAATGTAATCGTATAAGGAGATAAGCTATGACGGGTCTTAAGACTCTAATTAAAACACTAAAGCACGATTCACGAGAGAGGCTTAAGACAATACCATCGTCATACTATCATACACTATTCCGGAAAGTTGCTCCGATACCAACTGTAGTGCCCCGCCTCTATACCCACTATCGTCCGGTTCATTTTGGCGAAATATCGCAGACCATAACGGAGAATAAGGTTTGTGAAGGGCGATCGATTGTATAATTGCTCCATATGAGGAATGCACATCGAATTCTGATACCGATTAAAATTTCGACATGACCATTCGTGTAACGACCCGGATTTTGAGCGACTTTGGTTATCGACATAAACACAATGTCGATAACCAAAACATCAAAAATACCGTTAATTAATGAAAGAAATTAGAGGGTGAGGATAGATAAGATAGAAACGTAGAATAGAAGAAGAAAAGAAGAACTTACATCATCAGGGTAACACGAATCTCACAGCGGAACGAATAACATATAATATTTAACATAACTTTGAAATATAACAGTTATGTATATAATAGCACTTATCAGAGTACAGCACTTACAACACAGCGGAAAAACAATAGCTATAAAATCTTGAAGCCTCCTGCTCCAAGCTCCCCAAGTATATCTGTAAATCCCGACTACTTGACTTCCCGTACAAATTTAGGCACCCAAGAGTTGAGGAAAACAACAAAGTAAACTCTGGGTCAGTCATGGGACTGGTGTGAGTAAAATAGTTTGACATAGTTTAACAGATATATGATATCTCATAAGACCACGCCGTGAATACGGAACGGGTTTTTCCCTTATGAGAATCCAACATTTTTGACAGGCAATATCATTCTGATATTATAATAATGTCTAAGTACAAATATATATCAATCTAGCAGAAAGGCTTTCATCTCACGTTCTACATATATAGTATACAATCAAAGTCGCAAGCACGTATTGGATAATGGGTTTCTAACTATGACAAGGTATGGAACCACCTTTCGCTAGTGTACCTCTAGAGAGGAATACACTGGGTTCAACAAGAACATCTTGTAACCCGGCCACACATGACCGACCACTCATTTCGCTTGAGTGTATCGAATGTATATCACCAACGGATGGGATCAGCAACCGTTTCCCGAATGAGACAGCATCAACAATAGATTTTTGAAATAAAATGAAACTCTAGATCAGGTGATTATACACCCTAATAGGTGCGACCTACATAGCCATGCTTCCTGCCCGATTTCTGTCATTTACAGGATGTGAGGCTAGAAGCTACGCTTTATCATTACATCAGATTCACTTCGAATGCCACATTGTCAGATCCATCGAAAATCACTAACTGACGTCAACAACAGTACATTACGTATTAGCCAAAGAAGTTTCCTTCTCCGCTTCCACTCTTGGTACGGTTGAAGAAATCAATGTACGTGATCTTTCTGGAAATACTCTGTCAGACATTCATCCATACAAGTCATCCACATTCACTTAGAATGTCACATCGTCATACCCACCAAATCACAAATTGACTTATCCAAAAATAACACAGGTATACAGCTAAGAGAAACGAATTCCTCTGCCACCAAACGTGAATACGTTTGAACAGATCAACTTACGCAATTTATTAGATATACTCTGTCAGACCTTCGTCCATAAAAGTAGTCCTGGGACTGGACAAACTGAAGGCACTATTCAGTATATCTATCTTAGTCACTATTATCTAAGATTTATACAACAGTCCTTGCACTTTACTCCGTCTTCAATTATATTTGGCATATATGATTCGCAACGCTTATGCCAATACAGAGTGGTTCTTTGGATAATAATCCAACCGGTCTCTCCATATTAACAACGTTAAAATGGTCAAAAACTTCGATAGTCGGTGAGTTAACTATCAAAGAAAAACAAGTGTGCAAACAACTATATTATTTCCAGGTGGAAATAATATCAATCAAACATCATTTAACTTTATTAACTCTTAAATTTATCCTATCATTAATTTATTCTTTTCCTCATAAATAAAAATTTCATTTTCTAATTCATATTTTCAATTTCAAATCTTTGATTTCATTCTGATTCTGATTTGGAAAACATTTCCAAATACTCCTTTATTTGGATTTAAATGGATGTTTAAATCCACATCGCGATGACGACCCAAACCACTATACTCGTTAACTAATTCCACTTAACTCCTTTCACTTTCGAACCTTAACCATTTCTAAATTAAAAATGAAGTCAATCAAGTTGGGGTATTATTACCTCTCAGACCTTAACTGAACGACATCTTTAACCTCGAAATAAGATAAGTTTCCCCTTCCTAAATCATTAACACTTCCTTACGTAATTCTCTTTCGAATATCTCTATTTGATAACTCCTCCCTTCAAATAACTATATTTGATACTCTCTCTTACAAATAACTAGATTCGATAATCTTTCTTCGAATAAACTATATTCAATTTAACTCTATTCAATTTACTCTTATCGATTAACCCTTATCAATTAACTCTATTGGACTAACTCTATTGGATCAACTCTATTTGATTTAACTCTATTTGATTTCACTCTAATCTATTAACTTTTTTCCACTTAACTCCTTTCGAATAAACTATATTCGATAACTCCTTTAATTCTATTCGAATAAACTATGTTCGATTAACTCCTTTACTTCTATTCAAATAAACTATGTTCGATTAACCCCTTTACTTCTACTAGATTTGATAACTCCCCTTTTCGAATAACCAATATTCGATTTACTCACTTCGAATAACCAATATTCGATTAACTTACTTCAAATAACTGATATTCGATTAACTCACTTCGAATAACCGATATTCGATTAACTCACTTCGAATAACCAATATTCGATTAACTCACTTCGAATAACCATTATTCGATTACTCTTCTCTCGAATACACTATATTCGATAACTCTACTTCAAATAAGTGATATTCGATAATTCTACTTCGAATAAGTGATACTCCCTCCAGTTCCTTTTATTAGTCGTTTTAGGCATTTTTCCCTTTTGCTAATTATATGACGTTCTAGCTTTTGTTCACTTTCCCATGCAGCATTTATTAAAAAAGCTGACTGTATCTATTCTTCCAAAGCAACACTACTCATCTTCCCTCCAATATCAACTTATTTCCCTCCCTTTTGTATTGCTATAATAAACACACAGTTATTCCATACTTTTGCTTACAGAAAAATCAAAGCTAAACCCGAATTCAGCATGGATTCTTCATCTCCTCCAACAAAGAAGACTATGCAAGAATTTGATTTGAACGAGGTGCCCGCTACTGAAGAAAAGCTTGATGAAAAACAACTTTGCAATGATGCAGTGCATGCTAAGGTCGATCAGCAAATTGACTTAAACAAGCCTCCTATTGAAGAAACAATGCTGGATAACGATCCGGAGATGGATCAATTTATTCTCTCAATGCTCAAGATTATGTATCCAGAGTTTTTTTAAAGTTGTAATGTGGTTGTTTGGTTGCTTCTTTGTTGGGATTATGCTTCTATCTTGTTGAATGTGTGCTTCCAATTATGTTGAATTTATGCTTCCAGCTTATGCTTTGATCAGTTTCGGATCATGTTTTGCTTAATTTCAATATGACAATATTAGCACATGCAGTAAAACCCATTTTACAATATGTGTTTGCTAATGATAGTCCAAGTGTATGCTATGACTTAAAATCATAGTCCAAAAGGATGCTAACGATGGTTAGATCACTAGAGGGTGCCGAAGTCGGTATTAGTTTATATTGGTGCCGAAATTCGAATCAATGAACTAACATTTTATTGATAAGTTAGTGCATGTGGACAGAAAAACATTAATACACCTCTTACAAAGGTTATGAGTATCCATTCATTTTGTGAATTTTGATAAGTGGACAGATAAATTAGATAATGACAATGCTAGTTCTGTTGTGGACATAAAATGGATAAGTGGAGTATCCATGAGTATCCATTCATTTTGTGAATACCCATATATAGGAAAGTAGCTTGTCAGCAAGTTATTAGCAGCCAACAAAACTACTTACAAAGGTTACGAGTATCCATTCATTTTGTGAAACAGCAGTATTAATCAATAGAAATGTAACCACTACAAAATGATGTGCATGTGTTTTACTGTTCTGGAACATTTTTGATGTGTCTGCGGCACATCATATTGACACTAGGGAGTATTTTGTCCTCCACATATACCAGCACATCATATGTCTGCGGCATCACTGTTCTGGAAAGTACTTACACTAGGGAGAATTTATCAATAGAAATGTAAAATGGGTTTTACTGCATGTGCTAATATTGACATTCGAAATTATTCTTCTGGCAAAGTAACGCATGTGTTTTTCAGTATGTGTTTGCATGTAACCATTACAAAGGTTATGGGTATCCATTCATTTTTCAATATGTGTTTGTATGTAACAGGAATGCATGTGTACTATATATGCACATTCTAGAATAGAGGTAGTTGAACATAAGCAAAATATGATCTATAATACACATGAAATCAATCACAGAAAAAAACTAATGTATGCAAAATTTCATGTTGAAAACCATTACAAACAAGTACAAATGTTTGTCAACTTTTTGGGGGTGTAAATCTTCCAATTGACAAGTTGATAAGCACTAAAAAGATAAAGCAATATGATCAGCAGTAAAACAGAAAAAATGACCACAAGTTGATAAGTAATTCTCTATTGAGATGATGACAATAAGTTCATAGTATTTTGTACCACAGTTGCATCACAACTAATTTGCCTAGGAATACGACGATCTCTTTGTAGTGCAGCTTTATTAATATGTGGAGGATTATATTTGTTCGAACCACCTATCTTCATTATCTCTTGCATGCATAATTGTAGAGTCAAAAAAATATGGTTTACTTTGCTAGATGGGTAATCATCGAAAGCTTTCTCAACGGCACTGATAAGCTCTTACACTATTCTTGGACACTCCTTGTGTTGCAATGCTTGAATTGAAGCAAAAAAACCAAGATCTAGAATATTTAAATCCGGTGAGTTCGATGGTTGATATGCTAATCGAATGTCAAAATCAGTTTGTGAAACAGCAAATTGAAATGCCTCATCGTTCAAATCAATGTGCGTTTTTGCATTATCTTGTTGAATGAATATGGTTTTATTAACGTCTTCTCTTGGCCACTTATTTTGAATAGCTGGTATAACTTTCTCAATCATGTATGCTCGCATATTCTCCCTTTTTACAGATGTCATAGGCTTAATTTTCCAAGTGCCCGCTTCTCTATTCCTGCTTGATCTTTGTGGCCTTTCCATGGTGACGAAAGGGGATACACCTAATTTTCCCGAGGATGCTTCATTTCCGTTATCATCATACCTTGGACGAGCCATAGCAACTAAAAACATAACTTTTCCGATAAAATTCTTACTTTGACATGTACGTAGAGGTACATCTTCATTTGGAAGCAAATAGTACGTTTGGGACTTTTTGGTCATATAGAACCATTTCTCATCGATATGTATCATATTATACATGGATACAAATTTTGGCTCATGAGGTAAGCTTCTTGGATCCAACATTGACATGCAAAATTTGAGACGTGCTATTTTATGCTCCTCTGTCAGATACGGCTTAATTGCATTTGTGTGGCGTCGAAGTAGACCTTGTTTAAAAAGTCGGAATAACGTCGTGTAGCTTATATTCAAAGTTTCGGCAAGTGCTTTCAAGGTTGTTCGTCGATGCAAGGGAACTTCAAGCACACAGTTTAAATCAACATGAATTCTCTTTCGACCACAATTTGTCGTTTTCTTGTGTGAAACATTAACTGCTGCTCCATTTGGGGTGTCTTTTGCCCGTCTCCAAATACGTTGTACCGTCCGTATGGGTACCGAAAATTGTTCAGAAACTTGTGTTGTCGTTGGTTTTTTAAGTTTTCCATTAACGCTCTTTTCTAACAATGCACGATAAATAGCCCATCTATTCTCATTTGATAGAAATATTCTCCTCTTTTCTATAGATGTATGGATATTGCTTGTAAATGTTAAAAACAGGAAAAATAGTGTTTATATAACTGTAAATTTGATAAATAGCAACTATGCATAACATAAAATACACATGATAGATGGGCATAAATGCTTGGATATATAGTTCCATTTGAAGAGCATGTAAAATACACATGTAAAACTACCATGCAGGTGCCATCTATGCATGTACAAACATAACGAATGACAGCATATGCATAACCATATTTACTTCCAAATATGTTTAAATTCACACATTGTTATAAATCTACAGCATGCATTCAAACTCAACAAATGACAGCAAAGTGAAATGTTTAATGGTGAAGATAAGAATAACTTTTTTTTACTGTTGTTCCACCCGTCATCTCACCCCAAATTCCCTGCACAAGTATGTAACAGTTTTTTTTCCCTTGTAAGCAACATCGTCAGTTGTGCACCGCAATGAGACAGCATGCAACAAGAATGAATCTTTCATCAATGTAAGAGAAATAGCAGCATTGAAAACTAGGAATGATTTGTAACAATTTGTTTTTTTTTTTTTAAAACTAGGAAGAAATATTTTTATGGTACGCTTCTCTTCATCAAACTAACAAAACAAAATTAGCGTGAAACATGCTTATGCTAGGCCATAACATGTCAGTTTATGCTTAAAATAAAACACTCCTTATTTAGCTGCAGGTATAATATAATGAATGTTCATACTGAAGATTATCTCAGCTGTCAACCATATGGGGAATCCATGCAATAGTCTGGTATCAATTCAGCCACATCAAAGAATTTTATGTTGAAGCATGAAGGGAGTATTTAAAAAAAAAAGCCTAAAGCATAGTTTAAACACTAAAAATGTAATGTTCTACATTGCATACGTGAAGAACAAAATATAGCCATCTATAAGCATGCATGTTCAGTGATTTATATCCCCACGTTAAAACACTAATAATATTAAGAACATACTAGCAAACTAATGTAAGAAGCATAGTTTAAACACTAAAAATAACATTTTTCATGCATAGAAAAAAGTAACATACTTGCATTTGCAGCAAGGTTGTCTTCATCTTCTTCAAGCAGTGGTGACTCAAACTCTTGATTTGCAATGGTGTTTATGTTTTCTTCTTCCGCTTCATGCAATTCATCAACGTTTAGTTCGAGTAATGGCGATTCGACCTCTTGATTTAGGTCGACATTCAAATCTAGGATAAGAGTTCCAATAGAAGATTGTCTGACTATTAATGAGATTGGCTCCTCTTCTTCTTCGTTGCTGTTTGTAGGAGGACAATTTAGATCAATGTTAAAATTATTTCTAGAAGTCTCCTCTTCTTCTTCATTGCTATTTGTTGGAAGAGAATTTAGATCAATGTTAAAATTGTTTGTAGATGTCATGATATTATAGTTTTGAATCAGTTTTTTTCTTATATATAGATGAAATGAAAGAATTTTTTGTGAGGTTTTGGCTCCATTTTAAATTTTCAGTTTTGCTGGAAAGTTCATTTTCAAATTTTCATGTTGAAATAACAAGGAGGATCGTGAGAACTGCATGTGACAGGAAGGAGTAGTTGAAAGTTTAAACAGAGAGAAGCTGAAGAGATAGTATTGCAAAAGCAAACCCAGAATTATTGTGCATTTAATATTGGGAAATGTGAGTTAATAGGGTAATTAAGTATGTTTCCATTTTTCTTAATTTGTGTGAGAAAACCTAAAACGACTAATAAAAGGAACTGGAGGGAGCATTCGATAACTCTACTTGATTAATTCCATTTGAATAACTCAACTGGTCAACTCTAACTCCAACTGGTTAACTCTAACTGATTAACTCTGACTGGTCAACCCTAACTGATTAACTCTAACTGATTAACTCTAACCCTAATCGATTTCTCCTATTCGAATAACTCCTATTTGATAACGTTTATTCATTTATAAAGATTTACTTTTAATAACGGTTCTTCACTTTATAAATGTTCTCTTTAATAATGTTACTTCACTTATACAAGTGTTGGGTACATATTCTATTTAAAACTATCGGTGTTGAAACCAATATCTCTTCTCTATATAAGTTCATACTTATATATTCCATTTATTGAATGATAAATATTTATTTAATTTATAAACTGTTATTTATAAATTAATCCTTTCTATTTATCTGTTAAAACAGATTTCCATTTTCTATTCATCTTCTAAATATTCCCTTGGTTTAATTCTATTTATTTATCAAATAAATATCTCTTTGATTTAATTCTATTTATTTATCAAATAAATAATCCCTTGATTTAATCCTATTTATTTATTAAATAAATATCTCCTTTAATCTTTATTTATTTCCTAAATAAATAAACCCT
Source organism: Allium sativum (assembly GCA_030737875.1). NCBI lineage: Eukaryota > Viridiplantae > Streptophyta > Magnoliopsida > Asparagales > Amaryllidaceae > Allium > Allium sativum. The sequence goes on along the minus strand of CM060924.1, from coordinate 734,291,082 downwards.
TTTACTTTGATTTATTTCCTAAATAAATAAATTCTTTTAACTCTTTATTTATGTTTTACCAATATATTCCTTTATATTTGCTTTCAAATATATTCCCTTTATATTTGATTTCAAATATATTCCTTTATATTTGATTAACAAATAAATTCCTTTTATATTTGATTAACAAATATAATTCCCTTATATTTGATTAACAAATAAAATTCCCTTATATTTGATTTACAAATATATTTCCCTTATATTTGATTAACAAATAAATTCCCTTATATTTGATTTACAAGTATATTTCTTTTATTCAAAATCCCATTTCTTTTATAATATAAAATCCATTGATTTTATATAAATAAATTATTTTCAAAATATACCTTGAAAATCCCTTTTCCACATTCTGGTATTTCTTATGGTATTTAACACACCATATAACAACGATAAATATCGTCCAACACACATAATCTACGTCCGATTATATATCACAATATATAAATCACGGTAAAATAAATGTTGAGGAATCCAGTTGGATTCCTCCGACATGTTTCCCTGCATCACAGATGTTAGACAATATAATCAACATCACTTTCAGAATTTAACGATCTATATATATATATGTATGTATGTATGTATGTATATATATATATATATATATATATATATATATATATATATAAAATTTCCACTAACTGACTAGCAGTTCAATCAAACAATCAACACACAGTCAATCAACCAATATTTAACAGTTCTAAAAATATAACATGAGATTATAAACTGTTCAGAGTTAGTGAGATTTACTCACATTTGCGCGTTAGCCGTTAAATAACGGTTTGCGTTATTTGATTCAGTCGGACAATTCATTTGCCATAAATTGCAACGAGCTCCAATCTCACTCCTAGTTAGTTCCACTGTGTAGTGTCCGTCCATACGATCGTACCGGACCCTGTTTCGCTTGATTCACAAATTCTTGGCCCATCCACTTCCCTTTTGCCCTGGCCCGTTTGTATTAAGCCCTCTCCACTTTCTTTTCTTTTTTTCCTGTTGGGCTCATCTCTTTGTCTCGGCCCGTCTTCAAATTTGTATACATTATTTTCTTTTTCTCTTCTACAGCTTCCTTTCTTCTTTAAAACCAAATATCCGTGACCTGCTTCCTTTTTCTTCGACATTGCCACACTCTTAACTTCCATCTCGGCTTCATCCCTCAACTAAAATTGTTGACATTTCTTGTACTGCATCCGCGACCAAAGTCACAGTCCCAACCTTTAGACTGTTCATTCATACCATACAGAGAACAAAACTCCACATATCACACCTTAAATCAACAGCAGTTTCTGTCACCAACACCCACATATAATTTGCACAGTCAACTCCACTTCACTTCCTTACGTTACTCCCTTAAACCGCATGCATATATATTTGTTTACCCGTATTCTCTTCTGTTTATCAAATTTGCAGGCAGTGCTATTCTCAAACAATGACTATTGGTTAATATAACAAATGAGATGTTACCTAAGTCCAAACAGATTTCGCCAAGCAAATGAATAGATGATTTTTCACAGCTTACCATCATCAGAAAATCAACTTTCGAACTCACGGTCTCAGACCCATAACTGCACTCGTACGTGAGCTAGTAAGTCACGCACTCCACTGTTGAACTCTCTTGTTCCATCCCACAATCCCCAATCAAACGCATCACCGGATTTGTGTTCTCAGCCTTCACTATGATACACCTCTTAGGTAGCAAAGTCTACCTTTATGAAAATGCTCCCAAAAATATCACGCAAGCACCACTCTTCTCCTCCTGACTTCCGCCATGCCCTGTCCACAAATGCCACCACTCAGCCGCCTTCAGGAAAACACTTCTGGCACCGCCCTGTATTTTGTGCATTACTCTTTTTACTCAGTTCGAAAATCTTCACTCACGCAGCAGATTTAGATCAAAATATTTTTATGTTGTATGCGTCACCAAAATGCCTTCAAACGCTGAACCCTTCTGGTGTTGTATCGGCCACGTTGACCCACTCCAAAATGAAGAGCAGCTCACCCAAAAACTGAATATACTTGCTTTCCAATTTAACAAATTTTATATGATTTTCTTTGGATTTATTGAAGCCATGAATTGTTTTGAGGAAAAGAGAATTGAAGATGCGGATTTTTGTTTGAGAAGTGGCGGCCGGTATTGGTATTGAGATTAGGGAAAATGGGATTAGGTTATAAGAGTGTAGGGTTATTTATAGTATTTTCTAATATCTCATATATGCATGCATGGAGAAACATTGTCAAAGTGGTAAGGTATGTGGCTCTTGTTTTATGTTCACATATATACTTTTGAATTACTTTGTGGCTACCGTTCCTTTGCAGTCAAGAATGTATATGTATTAAATCCTTATTTATTTATTTAGTTTTTTGAAGGATACATACCCCGCTACATATAATTATATTCATATATGAGTGCTGCGGATTGAAATAAATATCCCGTTGTAATCAGCGGTGTGTCAGGATTCCAAAAATATAATAATACCGGAAGGTGGACTCATATTTTGAAACCCCAAAATGTACAGGGTGCCAAATACTTCAAATAAAAAGTTGCTTATTAAATTAATTAAAAATTACAGTAAAATTCTAAAAAATATTTTATCACTATTTCCCAAAAGAACCTTGTCTAAATTCAAAGCCGATCTCTAATTATATCGAATAAACCGTTACAGTCGATAAACGATTTTATAGCGACTATTTAAAAATTTGATTTGGACATATCTCAAAATCTACACGACGAAATCCCGATTTTTCTCTTCCACTAGAAAGATATACTCCACCAGCTCCACACGTTTCTTGTTTCACAGAAATCCGACTTAAAACGAATCATGTACATTCAGTTGAAGTTCGAATCGCCAATTTACGAACTGCAGCGCCATTTCAAGCTCTGTTTTAATTATATTATAATTCTACATTCAAACTGACGTCGATTGAATATATTCGTCAATATAATTCAATTCTAAGCTGAATTAAATCTAAGGGACGACCCCATTCACAGAATATTGTGATTCCCAATATTTTTGATTATTTCTGAATTAAATATATTATTTAATTGTTTAATTTAATTAAATATTCCTTATTATTTAATTAACGACGATTTAATTCCCAAAATCACTATTTATATAATTAAATAAATTAATTATAATACCTCTGACAATGAGGGTCATTACATTCTTCCCCACTTAAAATAATTTAGTCCTCGAAATTGCTAAGTTAGAGGACGACCCTATCTATTTGATAAAAGCTTATCGGTTTACCCCTTATCTCTGGTTTCAACTGAACCAACTAATATCGATTTCAATATTAATTCCTTCCGACTAACTAAAATTTTCAAAAATTTTCAAAATTTTCTAACCTTAAAATTTCGGAAAATTTCGCCATAACTTCCTTTGTACAGCCCTATCGGTAAAACTCCAACTCGCCTCTCTAGGCCTTCTCCAACCCAAAAGAAAATCAAATAGCCAAGCGGCTTGCCAATTCGGCTCATAAATCTCATGCTTATATCAAAAATAAACTTGTACCTTTTTGTCGGGTATATCAACACTATCACTTTCACCTGTTATCAATCCAACATATACCGGTGTTATCTCAACCAAATTCCAACCTGTTTTTATCCACAAATCCAACCATTCGCTTATACCTAAGTCGAATTAAATTTCAAATTCGAGTTCCATTCTCGATTTCAACTCTTAACTTCCTAATCAAACTTTCATTTTAGATTCTTATCTCGACAATCAAATTTTATTCAAGAACAAAATTTTCTTGATATCATTCTATTCCCATTCAATTTTACACTTAACTGGGTTTAATTCAATTTGCTTTCACAAGTTCACTTTTAATTTGTTTTAAGTTAAACCATCTATTTCTGGGAGTTTTAAACAGCTTTGTTTTTCTTCTCAAAAATCCACTTTTCTTTATGGGATTCAAACCAACTTGTTTTTCTCAAAACAATTCAAAAACAAAATCTTTGGTAGTAATCCGTCACTTACACACTCGAAAATGAACACCGATGATGTCATGATCAACATCGTAATCTATTTTCCAGCTACCGAAGTGAGTTCAATACTATAGCACATTCAAAACCCATTTTTAATCATTTCCCCTTTGAAATCAATTCCAATATCCTTTTACAATGTTGTAAACATATTTAAAATCTCCCAGGATCTTAAAATTCTCATATACTTAATCCAAATCCATTTCCAAACACCTTTCCCATTCTAGGATTTTAAATTCCAATTCTGATCTAAATTCAGATTTAATTCATTTCAATTTCTTATAATTTACTTGTATAAATTCTGATTGGTTATATATAACCATTTCAAATTTAATAATCTTATCTAATTATAATTACTACCAACACATCCTATATATGATAATATATCACATATCCATACTGTGTCGGTCCATTGTATTCAAGTGTTTATTTACTTCTACCGATACAATGGATCAAACTGATCGACCAGAACTCATAAACAACTCAGCCAATGAATCTCCACAATATAAAACCTTTTTTATATCAAATACAAATACGCACTCGTATATATACACTCAAAATCAATCTAGGGTGTTACTAACCCTATCTCTAACGAGTCACGCAACAGAGCCAAGGTAAAACTTAACTTAAGCTCTGATACCAACTGTAACGACCCGGATTTTGAGCGACTTTGGTTATCGACATAAACACGATGTCGATAACCAAAACATCGAAAAATCCCGGTAATTAATGAAAGAAATTAGAGGGTGAGGATAGATAAGATAGAAACGTAGAATAGAAGAAGAAAGGAAGAACTTACATCATCAGAGTAACACGAATCTCACAGCGGAACGAATAACATATAATATATAACATAACTTTGAAATATAACAGTTATGTATACAATAGCACTTATCAGAGTACAACACTTACAACACAGCGGAAAAACAATAGCTATAAAATCTTGAAGCCTTCTGCTCCAAGCTCCCCAAGTATATCTGTAAATCCCAACTACTTGACTGCCCATACAAATTTAGACACCCAAGAATTTAGGGAAAACAACAAAGTAAACTCCGGGCCAGTCATGAGACTGGTGTGAGTAAAATAGTTTGACATAGTTTAACAGATATATGATATCTCATAAGACCGCGTCGTGAATACGGAACGGGTTTATCCCTTATGAGAATCCAACATTTTTGACAGGCAATATCATTCTGATATTATAATAATGTCTAAGTACAAATATATACCAATTTAGCAGAAACGCTTTCATCTCACGTTCTACATATATAGTATACAATCAAAGTCGCAAGCACGTATTAGATAATGGGTTTCCAACTATGACAAGGTATGGAACCACCTTTCGCTAGTGTACCTCTAGAGAGGAATACACTGGGTTCAACAAGAACATCTTGTAACCCAGCCACACATGACCGACCACTCATTTCGCTTGAGTGTATCGAATGTATATCACCAACGGATGGGATCAGCAACCGTTTCCCAAATGGGACAACATCAACAATAGATTTTTAGAAATAAAATGAAACTCTAGATCAGGTGATTATACACCCTAATAGGTGCGACCTACATAGCCATGATACCTGCCCGATTTCTGTCATTTACCGGATGTGAGGCTAGAAGCAACGCTTTATCATCACATCAGATTCACTTCGAATGCCACATTGTCAGATCCATCGAAAATCACTAACTGACATCTACAACAGTACATTACGTGTTAGCCAAAGAAGTTTCCTTCTTCGCTTCCACTCTTGGTACGGTTGAAGAAATCAATGTACGTGATCTTTCTGGAAATACTCTGTCAGACATTCATCCATACAAGTTATCCTCATTCACTTAGAATGTCACATCGTCATACCCGCCAAATCAAAAATTGACTTATCCAAAAATAACATGGGTATACAGCTAAGAGAAACGAATTCCTTCGCCACCAAACGTGAATACGTTTGCACATATCAACTTACGCGATTTATTAGATATACTCTGTCAGACCTTCGTCCATAAAAGTTGTCCTGGGACTGGACAAACCGAAGGCACTATTCAGTATATCCATCTTAGTCACTATTATCTAAGATTTATACAACAGTCCTTGCACTTTACTCCGTCTTCAATTATCTTTGGCATATATGATTCACAACGCTTATGCCAATACAGAGTGGTTCTTTGGATAATAATCCAACCGGTCTCTCCATATTAACAACGTTAAAATGGTCAAAACTTCGATAGTCGGTGAGTTAACTATCAAAGAAAAACAAGTGTGCAAACAAAGATATTATTTCTAGGTGGAAATAATATCAATCAAACATCATTTAACTTTATTAACTCTTAAATTTATCCTATCATTAATTTATTCTTTTCCTCATAAATAAACATTTCATTTTCTAATTCATATTTTCAATTTAAAATCTTTGATTTCATTCTGATTTTGATTTGGAAAACATTTCCAAATACTCCTTTATTTGGATTTAAATGGATGTTTAAATCCACGTCGTGATAACGACCCAAACCACTATACTTGTTAACTAATTCCACTTAACTCCTTTCACTTTCGAACCTTAACCATTTCTAAATTAAAAATGAAGTCAATCAAGTTGGGGTATAATTACCTCTCAGACCTTAACTGAACGACATCTTTAACCTTGAAATAAGATAAGTTTCCCCTTCCTAAATCTTTAACACTTCCTTACGTAATTCTCTTTCGAATATCTCTATTTGATAACTCCTCCCTTCGAATAACTATATTCGATACTCTCTCTTTCAAATAACTAGATTCGATAATCTTTCTTCGAATAAACTATATTCGATTTAACTCTATTCAATTTACTCTTATCGATTAACCCTTATCAATTAACTCTATTGGACTAACTCTATTGGATCAACTCTATTTGATTTAACTCTATTTGATTTCACTCTAATCTATTAACTTTTTTCCACTTAACTCCATTTGAATAAACTATATTCGATAACTCCTTTAATTCTATTCGAATAAACTATGTTCGATTAACTCCTTTACTTCTATTCGAATAAACTATGTTCGATTAAATCCTTTACTTCTACTAGATTTGATAACTCCCCTTTTCGAATAACCAATATTCGATTTACTCACTTTGAATAACCAATATTCGATTAACTCACTTCGAATAACTGATATTCGATTAACTCACTTCGAATAACCGATATTCGATTAACTCACTTCGAATAATTAATATTCGATTAACTCACTTCGAATAACCAATATTCGATTACTCTTCTCTCGAATACACTATATTCGATAACTCTACTTCGAATAAGTGATATTCGATAATTCTACTTCGAATAAGTGATATTCGATAACTCTACTTGATTAATTTCATTTGAATAACTCAACTGGTCAACTCTAACTCCAACTAGTTAACTCTAACTGATTAACTCTGACTGGTCAACCCTAACTGATTAACTCTAACTGATTAACTCTAACCCTAATCGATTTCTCCTATTCGAATAACTCCTATTTGATAACGTTTATTCATTTATAAAGATTTACTTTTAGTAACGGTTCTTCACTTTATAAATGTTCTCTTTAATAATGTTACTTCGCTTATACAAGTGTTGGGTACATATTCTATTTAAAACTATCGGTGTTGAAATCAATATCTCTTCTCTATATAAGTTCAGACTTATATATTCCATTTATTGAATGATAAATATTTATTTAATTTATAAACTGTTATTTATAAATTAATCCTTTCTATTTATCTGTTAAAACAGATTTCCATTTTCTATTCATCTTCTAAATATTCCCTTGGTTTAATTCTATTTATTTATCAAATAAATATCTCTTTGATTTAATTCTGTTTATTTATCAAATAAATATTCCCTTGATTTAATCCTATTTATTTATTAAATAAATATCTCCTTTAATCTTTATTTATTTCCTAAATAAATAAATCCTTTTACTTTGATTTATTTCCTAAATAAATAAATTCTTTTAACTCTTTATTTATGTTTTACCAATATATTCCTTTATATTTGCTTTCAAATATATTCCCTTTATATTTGATTTCAAATATATTCCCTTATATTTGATTAACAAATAAATTCCTTTTATATTTGATTAACAAATATAATTCCCTTATATTTGATTAACAAATAAAATTCCCTTATATTTGATTTACAAATATATTTCCCTTATATTTGATTAACAAATAAATTCCCTCATATTTGATTTACAAATATGTTTCTTTTATTCGAAATCCCATTTCTTTTATAGTATAAAATCCATTGATTTTATATAAATATATTATTTTCAAAATATACTTTGAAAATTCCTTTTCCACATTCTGGTATTTCTTATGGTATTTAACACACCATATAACAACGATAAATATCGTCCAACACACATAATCTACGTCAGATTATATATCACATTATATATCACAATATATAAATCACAGTAAAATAAATGTTGAGGAATCCAGTTGGATTCCTCCGACCTATTTCCCTGCATCACAGATGTTAGACAATATAATCAACATCACTTTCAGAATTTAACAATCTATCTATATATATATATATAATTTCTACTAACTGACTAGCAGTTCAATCAAACAATCAACACACTGTCAATCAACCAATATTTAACAGTTCTAAAAATACAACATGAAATTATAAACAGTTCAGAGTTAGTGAGATTTACTCACATTTGCGCGTTAGCCGTTAGATAACGGTTTGCGTTATTTGATTCAGCCGGACAATTTATTTCGCCATAAATTGTAACGAGCTCCAATCTCACTCCCAGTTAGTTCCACTGTGTAGTGTCCGTCCATATGATCGTACCGGACCCTGTGTCGCTTGATTCACAAATTCTTGGCACATCCACTTCCCTTTTGCCCTGGCCCGTTTGTATTAAACCCTCTCCACTTTCTTTTCTTTTTTTCCTGTTGGGCTCATCTCTTTGTCACGGCCCATCTTCAAATTTGTATACATTATTTTCTTTTTCTCTTCTACAGCTTCCTTTCTTCTTTAAAACCAAATATCCGTGACCTGTTTCCTTTTTGTTCGACATTGCCACACTCTTAACTTCCATCTCGGCTTCATCCCTCAACTAAAATCGTTGACATTTCTTGTACTGCATCCCCGACCAAAGTCACAGTCCCAACCTTCAGACTGTTCATCCATATCATACAGAGAACAAAACTCCACATATCACACCTTAAATCAACAGCAGTTTCTGTCACCAACACCGACAAATAATTTGCAGAGAACAAAACTCCACATATCACACCTTAAATCAACAGCAGTTTCTGTCACCAACACCTACAAATAATTTGCACAGTCAACTCCACTTCACTTCCTTACGTTACTCCCTTAAACCGCATGCATATATATATATATATATATATATATATATATATATATATGTTTACCCGTATTCTCTTCTGTTTATCAAATTCGCAGGCAGTGCTATTCTCAAACAATGACTATTGGTTAACATAACAAATGAGATGTTACCTAAGTCCAAACAGATTTCGCCAAGCAAATGAACAGATGATTTTTCGCAGCTTACCATCCTCAGAAACTCAACTCTCGAACTCACGGTCTCAGACCCATAACTGCACTCGTACGTGAGCTAGTAAGTCATGCACTCCACTGTTGAACTCTCTTGTTCCATCCCACAATCCCCACTCGAACGCATCACTGGATTTGTGTTCTCAGCCTTCACTGTGCTACAACTCTCAGGTAGCAATGTCTACCTTTATGAAAATGCTCCCAAAAATATCACGCAAGTACCACTCTTCTCCTCCTGATTTCCGCCATGCCCTGTCCACAAATGCCACCACTCAGCCGCCTTCCAGGAAAACACTTCTGGCACCGCCTTGTATTTTGTGCATTACTCTTTTTACTCAGTTCGAAAATCTTCACTCACGCAGCAGATTTAGATCGAAACATTTTTATGCGATATGCGTCACCAAAATGCCTTCAAACGCTGAACCCTTATGGTGTTGTATCGGCCACGTCGACCCACTCCAAAATGAAGAGCAGCTCACCCGAAAACTGAATATACTTGCTTTCCAATTTAACAAATTTTATTTGATTTTCTTTGGATTTATTGAAGCTATGAATTGTTTTGAGGAAAATAGAATTGAAGATGCGGATTTTTGTTTGAGAAGTGGCGTCCGGTATTGGTATTGAGATTGGGGGAAAATGGGATTAGGTTATAAGAGTGTAGGGTTATTTATAGTATTTTCTAATATCTCATATATGCATGCATGGAGAAACATTATCCAAGTGGGAAGGTATGTGGCTCTTGTTTTATGTTCACATATATACTTTTGAATTCCTTTGTGGCTACCGTTCCTTTGCAGTCAAGAATGTATATGTATTAAATCCTTATTTATTTATTTAGTTTTTTAAAGGCTACATACCCCGCTACATATAATTATATTCATATATGAGTGCTGCGGACTGAAATAAATATCCCGTTGTAATCAGCGATGTGTCAGGATTCCAAAAATATAATAATACCGGTAGGTGGACTCATATTTTGAAACCCCAAAATGTTGATTACAGGGTGCCAAATACTTCAAATAAAAAGTCGCTTATTAAATTAATTAAAAATTACAGTAAAATTCTAAAAATTATTTTATCACTATATCCCAAAAGAACCTTGTCTAAATTCAAAGCCGATCTCTAGTTATATCGAATAAACCGTTACAGTCGATAAACGATTTTATAGCGACTATTTAAAAATTTGATTTGGACATATCTCAAAATCTACACGAAAAAATCCCGATTTTTCTCTTCCACTAGAAAGATATACTCCACCAGCTCCACACGTTTCTTGTTTCACAGAAATTCGTCTTATAACGAATCATGTACATTCAGTTGATGTTCGAATCGCCAATTTACGAACTGCAGCGCCATTTCAAGCTCTATTTTAATTATATTATAATTCTACGTTCAAACTGACGTCGATTGAATATATTCATCAATATAATTCAACTCTAAGCTGAATTAAATCTAAGGGACGACCACATTCATAGAATATTGTGATTCCCAATATTTTTGATTATTTCTGAATTAAGTATATTATTTAATTATTTAATTTAATTAAATATTCCTTATTATTTAATTAACGACGATTTAATTCCCTAAATAACTATTTATAAAATTAAATAAATTAATTATAATACCCCTGACAATGCGGGTCATTACAATTCGACACATAGGGCAACTACACAACGGCTATATGCAATCCGGAAAGAAGTATAAAATAGACAACAACAATAATATAAATATGATATATCTCAAAGCCAGACACAGAATAATCATATCACAAAGGCGGAATAGATATGAATAACCCAAGAATGTGTACAACAAACTAGTGGTCAACAAAGATCCACTACTACATGTACAAAGGTCTACATAAAAGAATATGTACACAACGATAGATAATGTCATAGGTACAACTATACATAAAGCTATGGAGACAGAGTAGCAAGCTGAAAGCGGAAGATCAATCCTGTGAGAAGTCCCAGAGGAGTACCTAAAATGACTCGGCCTGACCCGAGTATTATTTATAAGGAAATAAACAATAAACGGATCAGTCTAACTGTACTTATCAAATAAACTGAGATAACAAGAGATATAACACAGGATGGCATGAACATGGCATGTCGACACAATCAGGAAATGACAATGGAATGTCAACACACAAATATCTCTAAATAATCTCCTAGCTAATATAGAATGCAACATTCAAATAATAGCACACAACAGGAAATGACAACGGAATTCCAAATACACTAAACACATGAATGACAACGGAATGCCAAATAAACTAAACACATGAATGACAACGGAATGCCAAATAAACATCAAATTGATGACCATCGCATCAAAGTATATCATGAATCATAAATCATTTCTCAAATTGACGCACATCGCGTCAAAGTACTCAAGAATCCAGAAATCACTCGAAATCCAGAAAACATCATAAAGAGTGGAAACTTCCTAGATGAGATACGATCTCTAGGTATATGTTTGAGCCGAAGCTCCCCACAGAGTCGGGTCGTGACCCCGGAAGAGAGAAAACACATAAACTGTGAAATCCCTAGAAAACATCATAAATCATAGAAGGTTGGACCGAAGTCCCATAAGTGAAATCCAAGAATCGTAAATCCCACTCGGGCGATCGAGGACCACAAACATAAGTCATAGAGGCGGATACCATGGATCCGGGTGAATAGAAATTACTCCAAGCTAGTGAATATAAGAAAACAGCAACATGTCCCATAACCACACGCTATTCTCGAATATTTACGAACCCGTAATTGGTTTCTATTCAAAACAGAGAAAATCATAGAAGGAGCATTGCCACGGTTTTCAATCGGACGAGTCCAAGAATTAACCATCGAAGCAAAAGCAAGGGTTCATAGTCCTTGATTTTACTAAGACGTTTAATTAGATTTCTCATACGTATGAGGAAAAGGTTTATAAAATATATACTAGTAGATTTGAAGAAGGTTCATAAAACGATTTCGTAAATTATCTTCGTATAATGAAGTAAGATTGGAAACCATTTTAGTACAAGAATTTGATGTCTACTAATAATATAAAATCTCTTTATATAACTTCAAAGTGGCAATAAACAATAGTACGATTGCCGAGGCAATCGATCAAGGGAATTCACGTCACAACGACGTGAATTCAAATCATAAACTCACATCACAACAACATGCATGAAATCAAGGGATAACAGTTGTAATTTCGATCAACGAACGAATCGAAATCCCAAACTAGAACCCGAAGGTTTTAAACTACATCGGAATAGACTCGAAGGATATCGAGTCGATAATTCACTTTTAAGAGGCATGAATCGTCTCAACAAGAGTATTGAATAATTTCGATATACAAAATAGAGCACATGGGCTTTAGAATGGTCACTTATTCAATTCACATCATAAACAAACGTGAATCGGCCAAGAAGGATCAACATTGGAAGAATCTCAAGAGAATCAAAGTCGAGGAATCGAGATGCAGAAAATCTGCGAACCAGAGAAACTGACAAGTCACAAACGAAGTCGAAATGGGCCGAGACATCGCCGGGAGTGAGCCGGGATGGGGGTAAACTGTGGACCGAGGTCCCCTCTGGTATCCACAGCAGGAAAACAGAATCAAACATCTGAATCATTTATTTTAGACGTCTGAATTGGGAGTTTCAGAGGACGAAAGGATTTAGTTCATTTTGGCCCCAATTCAGACGTCTGAATTATTCTGGACAGACATCTGAATTACAATTCAGACGTCTGAACAATAATTTTCAGACATCTAAATCTTGTTACTTGAAACTATAATTATTTGGAGCAAGTCAGACGTCTGGCCAAAAATATTCAGACGTCTGAATCCTATTCCAGAGCACAATTTGCCTTGAAAACATGTTCAAAATGATATCGACGAATGCCCGAAGGCCTAGGATGTTATGCACATGTATATGAGGCTTCTAAAACTCATCGGGGTAGCTCATAACACCAAACTTACATGCACAAACATTCATACAAGAGATTAGCGATGGTTTTGATTATCAATTCCAAAACGGGCAAATTTTCTAACCAAACCAAATCAAACACGATTCAAGCGACTTGTGAAGGCTTAGAACTATGTCGGGGGACAACGGAGCTTCACAATATCACCACATCAACTCATAGCACATGCATTAGATCGTATGAACAATCTTTATCAAAATTTCCAACTCAACTAAGCATAAAAACATGAAATCGGCTAAGTTACACTAGCCTACTCAATTCACTAGCATACGCAAACTCAAATGGATACTAAATTATACTTGTGCAAGCCATAAACTTGCGGCATAGATGTGAGTTCAATAAAGAACTCACCTTTGGCTCTTGAATAATCAAGAACAAGCTCCAACAAGGAAGAACAAGCACAAATCCAAGCAAAGAAGCTTTCTTTCTTCAATCACTCCTCTCTAATCACCTCGTGAACACATATGCAAACACATAGGTGTTATAACATCATAAAAATCCCAAATTGATGAGCTATAAAGATAGAGAAGAGGATAGAGAAGCTTACCCATGTTTTAGAATTGGATTTGCACTTGAATTGAGCTCTAGATTGGAAGCCCTAGCTTAAGGGATTCTATTTCCCATTCCCTTCCCCATTTTTCTATTTTCTTTGAAGTGAGAATGAATGAAGGAGGAGAGAGCTAGGTGGAGCTTTTAAGTGATGAGCTAGGTTGGCTAACCAAGCCCTAGCCAAGGTGCCAAAATTCCGAATCTCAGAACATATCGAACCTTATAGTTTTCGAACACCTAAATGACGTTTTGAACTCGATGGAAGTGGTTTCGAGTCCAAATTCATTCGTATGTGTAAAGTGATATTTTGATCATATACTCTAATGAGAAACGACCAAATTTCACTAAATCAAAAGGTATCGATGCTTACATTCAAAAAGGTCGTAAACGATGATCCAGACTCAATGGAAGCGGTCCCAAGTCCTAATTTTATCGTTTGTGAAAAACAACTTTTTTAGTGATACATGAGATACGACGATATATTTAAATAAAATATTTAAATCTAAAATCGTCGAATGAGCAGGTTATTACAAAGAAAGGTATTCACAAAGGGGAAATGGGGAGTTGGTTTACAAGGGAGACATTGCATGTTTCCAGATGGAAAAAGAAAAGAAGGTGAGTGAGATTTAAAGGGCAACGTGAGCTTGCTATTGTGGTCAGTGAAGAGCACTGAAGAATGATGTGAATATAATACCATGGCAACTGACTAGGATGGATCAGGTTTTGGGTACGAATTAAAAAAAAAACTGAGCACCGCTGGTCTCGTTGAAACCGCACGGACACGAGCTACGAGATGGAACTGGTTTGATCAAGACCAGAAACATCAGTGATTTCTAATTAAATTAAACGGTTGTTTAATTTAATTAAAACAAGCCATTTAATCGACCGAATAAAATCAAGGTGAGTAAACTCACTCAGTACTCCCACTTATAATTTTTATAAGTCGGGTTTATTATTATATCATGTTTGCTAATGGTTGGTTAATTTGATGATTGTTTGAATGTTGTTAAATATTGCTATATCAATTATTTAAATTAAACGCTGTTTAATTTAAATGAAAGGACATCGTTATTTTTAACGATTATTTCCAATAAAGGTGACTTACCTTGTTGGTTATGTTTATAATAATATAAACATATTTAAATTAAATTGGATGCTTGAATGATATTTATTGGTTGACCGCTATTAGTTAAATTGATTGTTTATCTACATATGATCATTATATGAATCGTTTAACCCATGTGATTGAATTATTGATTTAACTACCAATTGTTGAATTCAAATTCAAGTTGTTGTGATATTAACCAATAAGTGATATTGGTTGAGGAATTTATAGCTGATGGCCAAAATACAAACTATTTTATAAAGATTGATTTACCGTCAAGTGAATCGATAAGTTATGAAATTTATTTATACGTGAATATAGATTTTTAATATTTTATTTATTGGAGGTTATAAAAAGAAATATACAAAACAAATATATGATGACTGTTTTAGTCACCAAACACCATTTTTGGTACCAAAATTTACCGTGTGCAAAGCACGTGGCTTATCTTAATGGTTTATAAAGCTAATTCTTGTATTAATAGGATTGTTAAGCAAGTGTGCAATGATTAATGTAACAATTTATGACTGCGATTAATTGTTTTTAAAACAATTAAAATGGGATTATATTGAATTGATTATTATTACTTTAATAATAATCAAAGTAAATTGACTAGTTAAACTAATTAATGAAAAGGCTAATTAGGATTGGTTAACAAGTTAATCATGTTTTAAAATTGATCAAGTCAACTGTTATGACTGAAATTGATTTTCAAATTAGTTTGTGCCAATTAATCTAAAATAATCTAGTGAATAGTTGTTTAACTTAATAAGATTTGTAAAAAGGGAAATTGAACATTAATTCCAGTTAGTGGTGAAGTAAATTATAAAACTTAAATTATAATAAGGAATTACTTCTTGAATGAAGTTCATTCAAGTAATCAAAGTTAGAAATGAAATATAATTGAATTTCAAAGTGAGTTTATGTACGGGTTTGGTAAATCAAATTTTAAAAGGGTTTTAAGAGAAGGCGATAAGCTTAAATATATGTTACTTAATATTCGAATTAAGTAAAGGAAATCGAAATGAAAAGGGTTTGATATCAAACCAAGATTGTATGAATGAGTTTACGGAAAGAGACGTGAAGTTAAAACTTTAATTTTAAATTAACATTTCTTAATAATGGCACTAATGAAATTGATGAGATTGGAAACAAGATTCTCGGAATGGATGGTTGAAAGATTTATAAAAGGACTCTTGTAGTTGAAAGATCGAGTAATGCAATTTGTAATAAAACCCAGATCATGAAACAAACAGTTTAAAGACGTCAACATTTACAAGTCGATGTTTTGATAATCATTTACTAAATAAATAAATTTAGTAATAATAACATATTTAAAAAAATAAATTTCCGAAGTAAGAAGGTTTATAAAACCGTATATGAAATAAAATAGTAAAGTGGTATTTGTTGGTATCATAATGAATATGAGTTTTGAACTACAACTGATATTTATCTTAAGATAAGAATGTTGCTGATCAAGGTCTGAGAGGTAATTAAAATACCCCAACTTGAACGACTTCAGGATTATTGAAAGATGATTTTTGTTGTAATAGTAGAGATGTTTGAAGTAATTTACTATGAGAAATAATAATGTAACATTATTTGAAGAATTAGGGAATATATAAAATGGAATTCCAGAAATAAAAGGAATTAAGAAGGGGCTTTTGAATATGAAGTGATATTTCCAAAATAAATAAATAAAAAGGAGATTGGTGAAAATATAACGATATTTTCAAAATAAAGGAGATGGGAATTGGAATGTGTTTATTCTGAAAGTGTAACAACCCGAGTTCCGACAGACTGAATTTTTCCAAAAAATCCAATCTCTCGAACCCGGAGTTGAGTATTCTAGTATCCTGCAGAAAAGACAGAAATAAAAACAGGTCAGCGTTCGTAAAACAACTCACAGCGGAAGGAATAAAATATAGTTTATTCAAAATAACTGTACCTTTATAATAATACAGCTAAGCCAGGTATTAAGCTAAACCATCCCTATCTTGAACCTAACCTGGAAGAATGTAATGAGGAGGGGGTCAGAACATAAGTTTCGTGTGAGTGGTCTATAATAAACTCTTGTGTAAACCTACTTATACCGTTCAGATATAATTTACTTGTCTTATTAGGTTATTCACAATATTGGCACCCAAGGCCAAACCCATGTTATTCTCGTCCACTTACTAGTAGATTTAACCTAATACATCGTACATGAATTTTTTCCCCAACTCGTAATTCTTTCCATGTATTTGTACAGTCCTTTGCCGTATATCGTACGGGCTTCCCTACGTAATTCTATACTACGTCAACGTAGTGCCACCATTCTTGAAAATCGTTTGGACTGTCACCCTTGACCTGGCTAGGTTTCTTTATCACGAACTATCGAGTTATTCAACTAGGATTTATGCCATCTAGGACCACTAGGGATTATGCTACCTATCGAACAGCGCCCTTTTCCCACGCATGTATCGTGAATCGTTTTCATTGTCTAAATGCACATGCACACTATATGTGCGACCCGAGTCCCGTAACAGGGCTAATCAAGAGATATGGGACTCGGTCGGGAGCTTAAAGTTATCTGCCGATGCAGATGCTAAAGTCTGTTTTTCTACCAGTGGTTATGGTCCCACGTGACCCCTCCCTCAACTAATGAAAGGCAATCCAAGAAAATCAAGCACGAGAACTATACTTCTGCCACCTATGCCCTACTTTCCTATTGGCCAGCCTCACCATAACTAGATAGCAAGTGTATGGTCTGTTGGGAGTTCTCTGCCTTTCCGCATGCTTACTACTATTGACTATAGATGGTAGGTAGTCGACGACGTGCTATCACAGGGCTAAACTAAGTATCGCCGACCCACGCTGGTCCACCATAGTCTTTAGGTTGCCTATATTGCAACCAAGGCATACCCTTGGTTCTTCTACCGCAGACCTTAACCTCTGTGAGCCCAAGCGGATCATCTGCAACCTCACAGAGGGATACCAAGAGTACCCTTCCGTCCCCGAAGCTACGTGCTTCGTAACCCAGTCCGCTGGAGCCTTTTTCGAAGTCAGATAACGTTCTCTCCTCCTCGTATATTTGTTAAGCGATGATTTACCGTATCGGGTTATTCATCTACTTAGGGACTAGCCCAGTTTTCTTGACTAAGAATTATCACTTAGTTATTCCTAACCAAGTTTTACCACTTAGTTTCCTTTCCCATTAGTCTTGTTTAACTAAGGTTTTCCCCTTGGTCCCCTTGACTAAGGATTATAACTTAGTTCTGTTCTCGATCGTTTTCTTAACTATGGTTTATTGCTTAGTTCTTATTAACTAAGGCTTGTTACTTAGTTATCAATTCTCATTGCTTTACTTAGTCAATTGTTGATATCCGAGTCATCAGACTACATATTCTCGTTTCATAATTCACTTGTTTGACTAAGGTTTTCTCTTAGACCCAAACATGACTTAAGTTTCCTTTTAATCGGCGATAGTACGCGGGTGTTTTCTCCCCCGGTTCTTGTTTACTTTATACTATAAGTCATCTCACCCTTCGAACCCCTGCATTATATCCAGAGTCTTATTCCCTGTCCCTAGGACAGGTTTATTCAATATTTAATCCATCGATTTCCCCACCTTTGGTTTATAATATGTGGTTAACATTCCCTATTTCTGTTTTAGCTATGCCTTATCTAGCCGTTCATGTTGACTTAACCATTTAAGGATCATGTTAAACTGGTTAAGTAATTTCTCGCATTTTCTTGACTTAACCCACCCACGTAATACATCAAATTCATAGCTTGACCCTATTGTGTGACATTAATTCACTATTAACGCACCTCAACCTCTCACATTAGGCCTGTTTTCGTGGTCACTGGATATGCCGGGCTACTCCGGGCAGAATTACACCACGACTCATCCGAACCTCGGGTTTAAAGCACGGTATGACCAACTACTCACATTGGGTCCTATTGTTTGTTGTTACTAGATTCGCCGGGCGGTTCCGGGCAGGTTTATACTGCAAACTCAACCCAACCTCGAGTTGGCCACGTTCAAGTTTATCTAAAAGTCATGTCCATGTTCAAGTTTTAGGTGCCAAGATTTCATGTCAAGTTCTAGATGTAAATCCCACGCTCTTATTCATGTCCAAGTTACAATTTATGTCTTATTCAAGCGTCACGTACCCATAAGCAAATTTATAAGCAAATTCATGTTTAAGCCGTTTCAGTGATAGCAATTATATGCCATTTCCTAAATCAAGTTCATGCTTATAGTTTTCCAACTTGGTCCTACCCATTCAAATCTTATTAAGATTATATTATACTCAAATCCCATTGTAATTTATTACCACGCCTTCCAATCCATGTCATGACCCAAAATCAAGCATTCTCCTTTTTAGTTCACAATTAACATTCCGTCGTATTCATTTCATAATAAAGCTAGGCTCATGATAGCCTAGTCATAAAAAGATAAAAGAGGGAGAATAAAAGAGGACATAATCGTAGGCATAATAATTAAAAGCGAATACATGACAATATTGAACATTACAGATCCAATTTCCACAATAATTTCATTTCGCATTTACATAGGGAATGTTTGAACGATAAATCATAATTTTACACAAAAATTGTATTATAACTCCACTCACCTTGCTTGTCATCTTCAAAATAAGGACTAGATAATTCTTGGCTTGTTGCCCCTATTTCCTCGGCTTGATTTACAGTTATTGAATCATATTTAACTTCTCTTTGCGGCATACGTATGTGAATCTGAATCCATCGTCTTCTCTTTAGACCTCTTTTCTATTTTATTCGTTGTTCTAGATCTCATTCTTTTAAATCTATAAGAATAGATGTTGTAGAGGAAAGAGGGAAGAATAGATCTAAGATCTTTTGAAGAAGATAGTGAGGGAGCAGAGAGCCATGGCTTCGCCATGAATTGTTTTATGGAGTTTACAATGAGCTTATGGTTGTTTATATAGGAGCCAAACTACGAATCTCACTCAAAAACTTGTCCAAATACATCGGAATGCAACCAGAACCAAGTCTGGGCAAAAGAGACCAGGTCGACCCGCAGGTCGACTGTAGTGTCGACCTGGTGGGGGGGTGTTGACTGCATAGTCGACACTACAGTCGACCTGGCCTGGGCGGGAATTTTCCCGCCTTGCCCCCTCTGTCTGTTTGAAATTCGAATTTGGCTTCTAGTTTGAACTGTTTGGTTTTATATTGAATTCTAAAACTTCGAATGGCCATAACTTACACATACGGACTCCGATTTAAGAAAATTCGGACTCGATTCCATGTAGAATTCCGAGACGAACGAAATGGTGGAATCCGTTTAACTTATTTCTTAAGATATAAACAGAATATATTTTATTACTATAGTTCTTTAATTAATCCGCTCGCGTATCACCATTTCATTTTTATATCTCGGAATATATATACATAAATCTCTTATTTTTAAATTGTAAAAATGCGGGGTGTTACATTCTCCCACCCTTAAGGAATTTCGGCCCCGAAATTCAATAAGAGTAAGATTTAAGTCCCCTCACTACCATCCAAAATGTGTTCAGCCAATTGTTGCAACCATGTGCACATGTGCAAAGTGAATTACATTGTAGTAAAATATGTATGCCTAACTTGTGGTACCACCTATATGGATGCAAAAAAAAATTCTTTGAAAATTTCTTTTCCAAAACATGATGCTCTCACCCTAAATATACTTGCAGATCTAAATGAAATGCAAAAATTTAAGAAAACATTTTCATCCAAATTTTTCCCACACCCTTACAGAATAAGAGTGAAGTTCATCCAATTGTTGCATCCAAGATCCTACCATCCATCTTTAATTTTAGAAAAATCTAATTTTTCTAAATCTTATATAATGGAAAATTTTGCCTTTTTTCCCGTTTTATTACTTTCTTGCTTTTCTTTATCTATATATATTACCGTGCAATATTTTCATGGTTACTTTAAGCACAACAGATCTCATTAAGAAAACAACGTGCGGATTACATTAAGATAATTTTAGTACATTGTTACAACTAGATAACAAAGAAAACAGTTAAGCATTACTAAAATAAAACACTACTCTATGGATACAATGATAGAGGTCAAGTCTAACGGAAGTAGCTACGAATGAGATCCTCTATGCCATCAATCCTCTCTCCCTATCGTCGATTCCCCTGCCTAACCTCTAACTGTAAGTCCTGTAGTGTAACACCCCACGCCCGCTATGGTCACTCACTAAGGGAATGCCATAGCATCGGTGGAGTATTTTAGTGAATATAGAACAGAAAAATTACAACAAGACAGATATAAATAGTACTTGAAATTTTAAAACGTCATCTCATAACAGCGGAAATAAACATGTCTGGTTACATCATAAAACCACGATAAAAATCAAGTACAATATCCATCAAAATAAAGAAGTACATAATCCCACTCTCTCATACAATAGCCAGAAAAGATAATTGGATAACTGGAGCTTTACATCTACCCAAGCTCCTAAAGACTGGAACAGCAAACCGATCAAGCTCTACTACCGCTAGGATCCACCTTAGGACCTGAGGGTTGGGAACAAGATAAAAACAACGGGGTCAGACATAAGTCTGAGTGAGCCCTATAACTTTAACAATACAATCATTAAAGTAACCAGAGAAGACATAAACTTGACCTACGGTAATATCTGGGGATGAATGGCTACACTAAGCAGCTTGGTAGACTTAGGATAAACTAAGATAACCGTAAGGACGCATCTACCCACCCAAGGATAATTACTAACTGCACCACACCAGTCGTTCCTACTTAAAGGTTGATCCCTTCCAAGGACTTAGAAAATTTCCCCAGTAGTTTCATGTACTCCTAGCCCACTACATAGGTGCTGTCTGCCCCTATCTCCACTAGGTGTACTCAGTAATTCTTACCCAGTAGTTTCGTGTACCCCTACATAGGTGCCGTCTGCCCCTATCTTTATTAGGTGTACCCACTACTCCCCAACGATCGGCTCCCTACCGTAGATACCCGTGCTGGTCCCACGATTGGGGTGTATCTTTCCCCTAAAGTGGCTACCAGATAATATCAACAGTGCACGGCTTTATATCTACACGATGCAACAACGACTTACCAACCAGCCCGGGTCCACACACGCATATGAAACCCGTTGGTCCCGCGTTGCCACCGCTAACCCGGTTTGGCCTCTTATAGTCAAGCCCAATATGCGTGTCCCGTCACCCGACTAGAGTCGAGCCCACAAAGATACGTTTGGGATATTGGTTGAAATGGGCCCCCACAAGCTACTACTTAAGCTTGCTAATTTTATCTAGTGCATCCCACTTAACCCCTTATATAGTCATGCCCACTTACATGTTAAGTTTTGGTTAAGTCATCAATCATATTTCAATTGCCACTTAGGGCACCCACTAGATTTCTACATGCCACCCAAAGCACTTACTTAACCCTTCACCCATGTTTTAATTACATGTTCCACTTTGGTTAAGTATTCTAATCGTATTTTCACATGCCACCCATGGCACTTACTTAACCCTTTAATCATGTTTTATTGACATGTTTTACTTTGGTTAAGTATTCTAATCGTATTTTTCTATTGCCACCCAAGGCAACCCACTAGTCTCATCATGCCACCCCAAGGCACCCACTTAACCCCTCATGTCCCACTACATGCTAATATGGTTAAGTGTTTCTTAATTCATTAATTAGGATCATGACCTCATAAAGACCTCTCACATTAGACCGTCTTTTATGACTGCTGGATATGCCGGTTGTTTCCGGGCAGACTTCTGTCATCAAAAGGGTCTAACCTCGTGTCTTTACTTTAATCATGTATTTAATTTATGACTAAGACCTCTCACATTGGGCCAATCATTTGTAGCCGCTGGATGGACGGTCGGTTTCGGGAAGACTTCTGCTACAAAAGGGTCCAACCTCGTGTCTTAGTTGATTAATTACACCTAATTAATCACCCCCATATTAATTATCCCTAATTAGTATCAAATTTTCCATAACATGGGTAGACCTAACTCAATAGGTAAATTCCCATGGGGTAGACCTAACTCAATAGGTAAATTCCCACTTATGGTAATTTATTTTTATGGTATGCTTAATCATACCCAATCATATTTTTATTAACATATTTACCAACCCCATCGTTCCCCACGTAAATCGTTCTCTTTTCATGACATAAATAAGGGGAAGATCATCACAAATATCATGGGTTTAGCATACAACTTTGTCATGGGTTAAGAGGATGTCAACTTGCATATATGAGCATATATTAACCCAACTACATTTAACCCAAACTTGCATATTATCATACACATGATTTGCATAACATGTTGCATATGAGCTTGCATATTATCATACACATATCTTGCATAACATGTTGAAATTGTATATAGGCATTCTCATAACTTGCATAACATGTTAAACATGCATTTAAGCATACACATAACTTGCATAAGCATTCACATACTTGCATAAGCATCCACATACTTGCATAAGCATTCACATACTTGCATAAACATGCATAACTTGCATATCATGTCTTTTAAGCATATACATATCTTGCATAAGCATTCATATACTCGCATAAGCATGCATAACTTGCATATCACATAAATCTTGCATTTAAACATATACATGACTTGCATAAGCATCCATATACTTGCATATTAACTCTTAAACTTGCATAATGTGTCATCATGAACTTGCATATTAACAAACATGTAACTTGCATAGCATATCTTGCATCTTAACATACATGTAACTTTCATAGCATATCTTGCATATTAACATACATGTAACTTTCATAGCATATCTTGCATATTAACATACATGTAACTTTCATAGCATATCTTGCATATTAACATACATGTAACTTGCATAGCATATCTTCATGAACTTGCATAACATGTATATGATCACATAGTCCACAACTTGCATATTTAGCATCATGTAAACATAACATACATCATACTAAACTTGCATAAACTTACATACTCAACATGCATAAACCCACTTGTTAAACATGCATAAACCAACTTATTAATCATGCATAAATCCACTTATCAAGTATGCATAAACCAACTTATTAAATATGCATAAACCAACTTATTCAATATGCATAAACATAGAAAAACATAGAGTAACATATCATTACAAATGATTCAAACTCACTAATCCACATTCAAGACCATAAGTCTCATTACACCTAATCTACTTACTTTAACAATTGATGTTAAAGTGATAGAAACTCACAACTAGCAATTTGCACTCCAAATGAAGAAGATTAAGATGCTTAGAAGAGATTAGAGGTTGATTAGAGAGGTTGATTAGCTTGCTTTCCTCTTCATTGATTTGTGGTGGCCATGATCAAGTTTCATTTTGCCATAGTTTAGTTACAAGATCTAATTATGAATGAATTAGGATAGGGTTAGGGTCTTATTTATAGGATTAGGTTGCATTTTAGACCCTTAGATTAACCCTAGATTGGTTTAGACCCGTCAGATCCAAGAAGCTTCCAGAACCAGCCCTCCAAGCCAGCCCAAGAACCTAAACTGGTGCACCCAGTTTTACTGGGCGTCGCCCCCTGTCGACAGGCAAGTCGACACCCCTGTCGACAGGCATGTCGACAGCCCTGTCGACATGGGTAGGGCGGGAATCTTCCCGCCTGGCCCCGCTTGCTCTATTTTAAAATCTGGTTTTAAATTATTAAATCTGTTTTAAGCTTTAATTTTTCTGCAAACTTCATTGGGCCTTAACTGGGCCATACGGACTCCGATTTTCGAAAACTCGGACTCTATTTCGCGTATTTTTCCGAGACGAACGCAATGACGCAGCCCGTTACCCCCAATTCCCACACCTGAGATTATTTATCCTATAATTAGTGAATTTTAGTATTAACTAAAATTCGGGGTGTTACATTCTCCCCTCCTTAAAGGATTTCATCCCCGAAATCTCTAAGCTAAGGAGAATGCATATCCTACCATCCAAACAACCATCTACTCAATCCATCAAACACGGGCATCCATTGTCCTTAAAACAATTTCTAATGATGTATGTATATGCAAAAAGTGTGTGTATATGTTCCCTATCTAAGGTATGAACATATGCAAACCATGATAGTGCCATGCATCCATTATGTATGCGAGAGAACCCTATCGACCCATACAATATCTATATGAGTGCACAATCATTCACCAAAATGCATCATCCATATGATAACACAATCATTAAACATCCATAAATATAGTTTCCTACACACCATTTTATGCAATATGCAATATGAAGTGATTGAGCCGATCTAGTGCCTAGAGTGTGTGTATATGCATCCACGAGCAACCACTAGCAAACACTTGCATCCACATGCATCCATCAATCATAACATGTCTCAAACACATGTTTCAACCATAGGTTTACCCTATCTAAAGGTCAAAAGTACTAACGAGAGGACATACTAAGGATAAGATAAGCACAAGATATGTGATGAAGGAGAAGCAAAAGGATATACCCTCCGAAAGAAAAAGGGTACCTCGAACGCATCTTCGCTTCCGTCTCCCAGGTAGCGTCACTCTCTTCATCTCCCCTTTGTACTTTGACTAGTTGAACCTCTCTGTTTCTCAACTTCCAAATCTCTGACCCAAGGATGCAAGTAGGAGCTCGCTGAATCGTCGCATCACGCTCTACTTCCACTTCTCTAAGCAAACTCGACCCTACCACCTCTGCAGTCTCATGTAGGCACCTCCTCCCATGGAATACATCATGTACACCACTAAGTCTGTCGGGTAACTCCACCAATGGAAGATGCTCCTCCCGTGTACCTCCAAAATCCAAGATACATAGCCTCAAAAGGTCTTCTAAAATATGATTCACCCTCTCGGTCTGGCCGTCTATCTGAGGATGATACGCGGTACTCAATTACAACTGAGTCCCTACCGCCTCTTGGAAACTCTTTCGAAACTCTCTAGACTCTCTAGTGAAGATAGGATCCCGATCGCTCACCATACTGGAGGGTACACCATGCAATCTAACAATCTTTCGAATATAAACTGAAGCTAGACATGGAATAGTGCTCTTGCTCTTCCCGGGTATGAAATGGGCACACTTAGTAAGTTTATCAACCATAAGCCCAATCCACGTATTACCCTTCCTTGATTTCGGTAATCCATCGAGACACTATCCCACTTCCTATTACGGAACTCCCAACGAGTGAAGCAACCCTCCGGGTTTCCTTTACTTTGCTTCCACTTGTTAGCACACCAAGCATCGAGCGATATACTCGGCCACATCTTTCTTCATACCGGTCCAGAAGAAAACCCTCTTCATGTCTTGGTACATCTTGTCCCCACCGGGATGAATAGTCATCCTAGAACGGTGTGCATCATCCAGAATAACCTTCCTCAAACCCTCGTTTTGCGGTACGCACAGTCTACCGTCTCTACGCAAGCACCCCCTATCGTCTAGGGTGTACCTACTCAAATGGCTGGACGACTTTCCCCCTTATGAGCTTCTCTACCAACTCAATCAACTGTGGGTCGTCCCTCTGTGCTTCTCCAATCCGCCCCAAAAGAGTAGGCCTAACCTCCAAGGAGGCTAGCAAACCGGGTACGAAAATCAACGGAAGGTCTAAAGTCAAACATAGAAATAAACTCTAAGCCCCGTCGTTCAACGAACCACAAACTCGAGGACAACCCTTTCTACTTAAGGCGTCCGCTACCATGTTACCCTTACCGTGGTTGTATGCTATCTCGAACTCATAGGATGCTAAGAATCCCATCCACTTTTAAGACTATGCGTCTGAAGAGTCCCCAATACTTCCCTAAGATATAGGGCAGGTTCTTCTCCACTCCTAGAGAAAATCAGGATATTCTCCCATGCAAAATCGTCACAACTATCCATCTCTCACGCAGACCACCCTAGTCGAGCTCGATGTCCCCCAAACGCAAGCCCCAAAGGCCTAAACCAATATCAGACAAACATCCAAGGGATATCTCCTTCGAGTTCAGGCACCAACGTGAGATGATACTCGTAAAAATGGCCAAACAATTAAGCCCTTGTCCAACTCTGGATGTCCTCGCCAGTCTCGCTCCAAAACCACCGTTTATCCCATAACTGGCTTGGCTCATCCTATGAAAACTTATTCCGCTCCTAGAAAAGACCAAGATGTCATTTACAAAGACCATCACGAACTTATTTAGGTACTCCCTGAACACCCTTCTCATCATATGCGGGGACGTTCGTCAAACCAAATGGCATCTCCAGCCACTCATAAAAAAAAACCATTCGGAGTCCTAAAGGTAGTCTTCTCTATACTATCCTCGGTCATTCCCAACTGACGAAACCTCGTGGTTAAGTCCAACTGCGAAAATACTGAGGCGCCCACTAACTGATCAAAGAGATCATCTGTCCTCGGCAATGGGTATCTATTCTTCTTTGTGAGTTTATTAAGTTCTCTTTAGCCTACCCAAAGTCTGAGGGACCCATCCGCCTTCGTAACAAAAACTACTGGAGCGCCCCACTCCGATATACTTCGTCTTATGAACCCCTTCTTAAGCAAATCGCCTACTTACTTGTGGAGTTCCCTCCTCTCACGAGGAGCCACGTGGCACACTGGCCAAAGCACTGGTTTGGCTTTGTCTACCAGATATATTTGGAAGTCAATTTCCCGCTCCGGAGGTAAGCCCTTCACCTCCTCCAAACACATCCGAGTATTCCCGGACCACTCTATAAATTGCAAACTCTCGACCGACGTGTCAAGCGATTCTAGATAACTTAGCATAACAGATTCTATGGGATTACAAGAGATCTCAAGAGTGTCACCCAAGCGGCCCATAAGCCTAACAACTCTCCTCAAAATCAAGAACGGCACCCCTACTGGATAACCAGTCCATGCCCACTAACCCATAGCCCGTGAAGCCCAACAAGCATCACATCTAAACCCAACGCTAAGTATAGAAACTTTCAAACCCAAACACATCATGGAGCCCAATTGGGTTTGAAAAAACTAAGGGATCATCTACCAACTGGTGTCTCAGTGCAGTGACTCTACTAGTAATGATGAGATAAACGAACTCAATGCGTCAAAATCAAATAAAGTACGGACAGGATGATCGATCAGAAAAACTAGACTTTCAATAGAAGTAGTTCCACCTCTTTCCCGAATCGCGAGAGCCTGTACTTGCCCCCTAGCCTGACCTGGTGCCACATGAGCTTGCACCTGTCCTCCTGAGGTAGACCCCGTCCTTTGCTCCTTCTTTGGACAGTCTTTCATCAGATGCCCTGCTTCGCCACAGTGGAAGCAGCCAGTCTTAGTCTTCTTGCGACAATCTTTGTTTAGGTGGCCTAGTGTCCCACAATTGAAGCACCTCTTCTTTCCCTTGCCATCGTTGCCTTTCCCACCCTTGTTTTGCTGTTGCTGTTGAGGTCTCTTCTGATCTCCTTTCTTCTCGTGTGCTTTACTAGCATTGGGACCTTTCTCTTCCTCATGCATATTTTCTTCCGCTTTTGAGAGAAACTTTGCCTCAAACCTATGCCTGAAATCCACCCAAGAGTCAATCGGGCGTTCTCCATTAGTGACCTCCCACCAGAACGAGGCCTCTCCTTCCATTAACCAGGCGGCCAACCTGACTTTCTTTCCCTCTTCTACTTCCAAGATTTCCATCAATTCTTCCGTCTCATTAAGCCACTCCCTAGCTCCCACAAAAGGTTTTCCTCCCATAGCCTTAAACTTCCTACAAGTCATAGCAAAAGTATCCGTGCGAGGAGGCACGAGTGCAACGGGTGGAGGAGGAACATTTGCTGGACCTGCAGCGGCGGCCCTAGCCTCTAACAACCTCCTATACCATACTGGTACCGCTACACCGTCCGGAAGATAAAGATCTTCAGCCATGCTGAAACGAAAAAGAAAAGTTTCAAAACGGAGAATTTCGAAAGATAAGGATATGGCTATCGGGGATTATGTTTTTCTTTCAAAAACTTTTCTCTTTAAAGACATGTTTTTGAAAATATTTCTTCCAAAAATATTTTTAGAAAAATAGTTTTCTAAAAATTTTATCTGTTCCGGTAACCTGGCTCTGATACCACGTGTAACACCCCACGCCCGCTATGGTCACTCACTAAGGGAATGCCATAGCATCGGTGGAGTATTTTAGTGAATATAGAACAGAAAAATTACAACAAGACAGATATAAATAGTACTTGAAATTTTAAAACGTCATCTCATAATAGCGGAAATAAACATGTCTGGTTACATCATAAAACCACGATAAAAGTCAAGTACAATATCCATCAAAATAAAGAAGTACATAATCCCACTCTCTCATACAATAGCCAGAAAAGATAATTGGATAACTGGAGCTTTACATCTACCCAAGCTCCTAAAGACTGGAACAGCAATCCGATCAAGCTCTACTACCGCTAGGATCCACCGTAGGACCTGAGGGTTGGGAAAAAGATAAAAACAACGGGGTCAGACATAAGTCTGAGTGAGCCCTATAACTTTAACAATACAATCATTAAAGTAACCAGAGAAGACATAAACTTGACCTACGGTAATATCTGGGGATGAATGGCTACACTAAGCAGCTTGGTAGACTTAGGATAAACTAAGATAACCGTAAGGACGCATCTACCCACCCAAGGATAATTACTAACTGCACCACACCAGTCGTTCCTACTTAAAGGTTGATCCCTTCCAAGGACTTAGAAAATTTCCCTAGTAGTTTCATGTACTCCTAGCCCACTACATAGGTGCCGTCTGCCCCTATCTCCACTAGGTGTACTCAGTAATTCTTACCCAGTAGTTTCGTGTACCCCTACATAGGTGCCGTCTGCCCCTATCTTTATTAGGTGTACCCACTACTCCCCATCGATCGGCTCCCTACCGTAGATACCCGTGCTGGTCCCACGATTGGGGTGTATCTTTCCCCTAAAGTGGCTACCAGATAATATCAACAGTGCACGGCTTTATATCTACACGATGCAACAACGACTTACCAACCAGCCCGGGTCCACACACGCATATGAAACCCGTTGGTCCCGCGTTGCCACCGCTAACCCGGTTTGGCCTCTTACAGTCAAGCCCAATATGCGTGTCCCGTCACCCGACTAGAGTCGAGCCCACAAAGATACGTTTGGGATATTGGTTGAAATGGGCCCCCACAAGCTACTACTTAAGCTTGCTAATTTTATCTAGTGCATCCCACTTAACCCCTTATATAGTCATGCCTACTTACATGTTAAGTTTTGGTTAAGTCATCAATCATATTTCAATTGCCACTTAGGGCACCCACTAGATTTCTACATGCCACCCAAAGCACTTACTTAACCCTTCACCCATGTTTTAATTACATGTTCCACTTTGGTTAAGTATTCTAATCGTATTTTCACATGCCACCCATGGCACTTACTTAACCCTTTAATCATGTTTTATTTACATGTTTTACTTTGGTTAAGTATTCTAATCGTATTTTTCTATTGCCACCCAAGGCAACCCACTAGTCTCATCATGCGACCCCAAGGCACCCACTTAACCCCTCATGTCCCACTACATGCTAATATGGTTAAGTGTTTCTTAATTCATTAATTAGGATCATGACCTCATAAAGACCTCTCACATTAGACCGTCTTTTATGACTGCTGGATATGCCGGTTGGTTCCGGGCAGACTTCTGTCATCAAAAGGGTCTAACCTCGTGTCTTTACTTTAATCATGTATTTAATTTATGACTGAGACCTCTCACATTGGGCCAATCATTTGTAGCCGCTGGATGGCCGGTCAGTTCCGGGCAGACTTCTGCTACAAAAGGGTCCAACCTCGTGTCTTAGTTGATTAATTACACCTAATTAATCACCCCCATATTAATTATCCCTAATTAATATCAAATTTTCCATAACATGGGTAGACCTAACTCAATAGGTAAATTCCCATGGGGTAGACCTAACTCAATAGGTAAATTCCCACTTATGGTAATTTATTTTTATGGTATGCTTAATCATACCCAATCATATTTTTATTAACATATTTACCAACCCCATCGTTCCCCACGTAAATCGTTCTCTTTTCATGACATAAATAAGGGGAAGATCATCACAAATATCATGGGTTTAGCATACAACTTTGTCATGGGTTAAGAGGATGTCAACTTGCATATATGAGCATATATTAACCCAACTACATTTAACCCAAACTTGCATATTATCATACACATGATTTGCATAACATGTTGCATATGAGCTTGCATATTATCATACACATATCTTGCATAACATGTTGAACTTGTATATAGGCATTCTCATAACTTGCATAACATGTTAAACATGCATTTAAGCATACACATAACTTGCATAAGCATTCACATACTTGCATAAGCATCCACATACTTGCATAAGCATTCACATACTTGCATAAACATGCATAACTTGCATATCATGTCTTTTAAGCATATACATATCTTGCATAAGCATTCATATACTCGCATAAGCATGCATAACTTGCATATCACATAAATCTTGCATTTAAACATATACATGACTTGCATAAGCATCCATATACTTGCATATTAACTCTTAAACTTGCATAATGTGTCATCATGAACTTGCATATTAACAAACATGTAACTTGCATAGCATATCTTGCATCTTAACATACATGTAACTTTCATAGCATATCTTGCATATTAACATACATGTAACTTTCATAGCATATCTTGCATATTAACATACATGTAACTTGCATAGCATATCTTCATGAACTTGCATAACATGTATATGATCACATAGTCCACAACTTGCATATTTAGCATCATGTAAACATAACATACATCATACTAAACTTGCATAAACTTACATACTCAACATGCATAAACCCACTTGTTAAACATGCATAAACCAACTTATTAATCATGCATAAATCCACTTATCAAGTATGCATAAACCAACTTATTAAATATGCATAAACCAACTTATTCAATATGCATAAACATAGAGAAACATAGAGTAACATATCATTACAAATGATTCAAACTCACTAATCCGCATTCAAGACCATAAGTCTCATTACACCTAATCTACTTACTTTAACAATTGATGTTAAAGTGATAGAAACTCACAACTAGCAATTTTCACTCCAAATGAAGAAGATTAAGATGCTTAGAAGAGAATAGAGGTTGATTAGAGAGGTTGATTAGCTTGCTTTCCTCTTCATTGATTTGTGGTGGCCATGATCAAGTTTCATTTTGCCATAGTTTAGTTACAAGATCTAATTATGAATGAATTTGGATAGGGTTAGGGTCTTATTTATAGGATTAGGTTGCATTTTAGACCCTTAGATTAACCCTAGATTGGTTTAGACCCGTCAGATCCAAGAAGCTTCCAGAACCAGCCCTCCAAGCCAGCCCAACAACCTAAACTGGTGCACCCAGTTTTACTGGGCGTCGCCCCCCTGTCGACAGGCAAGTCGACAGGCAAGTCGACACCCCTGTCGACAGGCCTGTCGATAGCCCTGTCGACATGGGTAGGGCGGGAATCTTCCCGCCTGGCCCCGCTTGCTCTATTTTAAAATCTGGTTTTAAATTATTAAATCTGTTTTAAGCTTTAATTTTTCTGCAAACTTCATTGGGCCTTAACTGGGTCATACGGACTCCGATTTTCGAAAACTCGGACTCTATTTCGCGTATTTTTCCGAGACGAACGCAATGACGCAGCCCGTTACCCCCAATTCCCACACCTGAGATTATTTATCCTATAATTAGTGAATTTTAGTATTAACTAAAATTCACTAATTATAGGATAAATAATCTCAGGTGTGGGAATTGGGGGTAACAGGCTGCGTCATTGCGTTCGTCTCGGAAAAATACACGAAATAGAGTCCGAGTTTTAGAAAATCGGAGTCCGTATGGCCCAGTTAAGGCCCAATGAAGTTTGCAGAAAAATTAAAGCTTAAAACAGATTTAATAATATAAAACCAGATTTTAAAATAGAGCAAGCGGGGCCAGGCGGGAAGATTCCCGCCCTACCCATGTCGACAGGCCTGTCGACAGTGGTGTCAAGAATGGGATTATTTATCCTATAATTAGTGAATTTTAGTATTAACTAAAATTCGGGGTGTTACATGTAGTCCGGCTCCTAACTGATCATAGGAGGTGCCCATATCGTGTAGCATCTGCTGCTGAGTCTGAGCTAGGCCCACCTGTGCCTGTAGCATCTCCTGCTGTGTCCTTAGTATGTCATGATGGCCCCTAACTATACGAGCTTGCTGCTCTGAAACATACCTCAACTCAGTCCTCCAATCTGGATCTCTAGTAACCCATGGGTCCCACCCGGACGTATCTGAAGCCCCCTGTCTCGGGGTCTGAGAAGTCCAAGCTCCTTCCCAAGCCTGGTCTGCCTGTGCTTGCTCAAACCCCTTATGCGGTGTCTACCGGTGCTCCTCGTAATATCCGGGTTGACTATCATGTGGCTCGTCCTCTTGCTCTTCCTCCTCCTCACCCTCCTCCTCTCCATCATGTTCCATAGGATGTGGCTCTTGCAGCTGTTGTAAGTGTATACCCATCCTTGTTAGTGCAGCCACGTTAATAATACTAGAGGGATGAGAAGAAAGTACTACAATATCCTCGTCGTGTAGATCAACACCACTCCGTATAAAAACCGTAGTCCATAAATGTCCAAAACAAATATTGGAATGTCTTAATTCTCTAGTGGCATGGTACTGCTGTAAGATAGTACGTGCCCAGTTCATCTGTATACCCCCAAATATAGCATAGGTAGCATGCTTAACGATGTGTGGAATTCTATCGAACCCGGCGTTCTGCCCTGCAAGGTTATACTGCAATATCCTGATAACAAATCTAGCAAGTGGGCGTAGATGCACATTATCCCACTGTCTGTCAAACTCATTAAAAAAAATCCCATGCCATACAGTAACATCATCCATTTCAAGATCCGCTGTATCCAGTCCCGTACCACGGATATTTAACATTTCACCAAACTGGACCTTATTAATATATATATATATATATATATATATATATATATATATATATATATATATATGAGTACCCTTAACCTTCGTACTATAGGTTACTAGACCCTCATCATTCGTACCAATTTCTAAATAAGCGTCAAAAAGCCTTACCAAACGCTTGAGGCCTTTTCTCTCGGCGGTGCGTGAGTCCAAGATAGAAAGCAAACCCGCCTCCACAAATAAAGCTTCCACGGGGGTTCTAGCAAAATCAGCGAATCTCACCGGACGGCCTAATAGTAACTTCATGTTAGCGCTCTTCACGTATTGCTCGACTATCTCATGTCGCTCGTCGCACCATTCTATCTCTTCTGGTGTTAGTTGAGGGTAAAGCTCAAGAAGGGATGGTTGGTTTGCCATGGCGATTTGAGCACAAATTGAGAGAGGAGAATCATGGATCTGGATAGAGGATGGCTCTAGATTCAATTTGAGACCGGTTTTATAGAAAATAGCGGGGAAACGAAGCGGTGGGAGGTGGAGGAAGTGAAGGGGTTTTGGGTTCTTTGGGTGCTGGAAGGGAGAATGCACAAAATTGTGCTTGGGAGCTGAAGGCCGTCGGCTTTCGTACCTTTTATTTTTTTTCTGCTACAGGAGGGGTGTCGACTGGGCGGCCGACTTGCCCCTTACAAAAAAAAAAATTCTTTGCGACTCCATGCAGCGATTCTTCGTCTTCCTTTGCGATGGTCCGCCTCCATTCTTATGTACCATTGGTCGTGTTCATTCGAGATTGTTAATTTTCTTCTTATGTTCGTTCCGATTCCGTGGAATATAAACTTAAGCGGAACATACGATCTTAATTATTCATAATTAAGTACACTTTTTATTTTCTCTTGCGGGTTCAAAGATTTCCTTAGATTCCATTTCCAGTGTACGGGGTAAATTTCCATTCCTTTTTGGGCCCACATCATTCTAAGTTTATAAATTATAATATATCCATATTTTCTCAAAAATACAAATATGCTCTCTCATAATTTTTCCCAAGGAAAACTAAACCTAAGCTGTGATACCAAATGTAACAACCCGAGTTCCGACAGACTGAATTTTTCCAAAAAATCCAATCTCTCGAATCTCGAGTTGAGTATTCTGGTATCCTGCAGAAAAGACAGAAAGAAAAACAGGCCAGCGTTCGTAAAACAACTCACAGCAGAAGGAATAAAATATAGTTTATTCAAAATAACTGTACCTTTATAATAATACAGCTAAGCCAGGTATTAAGCTAAACCATCCCTGTCTTGAACCTAACCTGGAAGAATGTAATGAGGAGGGGGTCAGAACATAAGTTTTGTGTGAGTGGTCTATAATAAACTCTTGTGTAAACCTACTTATACCGTTAAGATATAATTTTCTTGTCTTATTAGGTTATTCACAATATTGGCACCCAAGGCCAAACCCATATTATTCTCGTCCACTTACTAGTAGATTTAACCTAATACATCGAACATGAAATTTTTCCCCAACTCGTAATTCTTTCCATGTATTTGTACAGTCCTTTGCCGTATATCATATGGGCTTCCCTACGTAATTCTATAATACGTCAACGTAGTGCCACCATTCTTGAAAATCGTTTGGACTGTCACCCTTGACCTGGCAGGTTTCTTTATCACAAACTATCAATTATTCAACTAGGATTTATGCCACCTAGGACCACTAGGGATTATGCTACCTATCGAACAGCGCCCTTTTCCCATGCATGTATCGTGAATCGTTTTCGTTGTCTAAATGCACATGCACACTATATGTGCGCCCCGAGTCCCGTAACAGGGCTAATCAAGAGATATGGGACTCAGTCGGGAGCTTTAAGTTATCTGCCGATGTAGATGCTAAAGTCTATTTTTCTACCAGTGGTTATGGTCCCACGTGACCGCTCCCTCAACTAATGAAAGGCAATCCAAGAAAATCAAGCACGAGAACTATACTTCTACCACCTATGCCCGACTTTCCTATTGGCCAGCCTCACCCATAACTAGATAGCAAGTGTATGGTCTGTTGGGAGTTCTCTGCCTTTCCGCATGCGTACTACGATTGACTATAGATGGTAGGTAGTCGACGACGTGCTATCACAGGGCTAAACTAAGTATCGCCGACCCATGCTGGTCCACCCTAGTCTTTAGGTTGCCTATATTGCAACCAAGGCATACCCTTGGTTCTTCTACCGCAGACCTTAACCTCTGTGAGCCCAGGCGGATCATCTGCAACCTCACAGAGGGATACCAAGAGTACCCTTCCGTCCCCGAAGCTATGTTCTTCGTAACCCAGTCCGCTGGAGCCTTTTTCGAAGTCAGATAAGCGTTCGCTCCCCCTCGTATATTTGTTAAGCGATGATTTACCGTATCGGGTTATTCATCTACTTAGGGACTAGCCCAGTTTTCTTGACTAAGAATTATCACTTAGTTATTCCTAACCAAGTTTTACCACTTAGTTTCCTTGCCCATTAGTCTTGTTTAACTAAGGTTTTCCCCTTGGTCCCCTTGACTAAGGATTATAACTTAGTTCCGTTCTCGATTGTTTTCTTAACTATGGTTTATTGCTTAGTTCTTATTAACTAAGGCTTGTTACTTAGTTATCAATTCTCATTGCTTTACTTAGTCAATTCTTGATATCTGAGTCATCAGACTACATATTCTCGTTTCATAATTCACTTGTTTGACTAAGGTTTTCTCTTAGACTCAAATATGACTTAAGTTTCCTTTTAATCGGCGATAGTACGCGGGTGTTTTCTCCCCCAGTTCTTGTTTACTTTATACTATAAGTCATCCCACCCTTCGAACCCCTGCATTATATCCAGAGTCTTATTCCCTGTCCCTAGGACAGGTTTATTCAATATTTAATCCATCGATTTCCCCACCTTTGGTTTATAATATGTGGTTAACATTCCCTATTTCTGTTTTAGCTATGCCTTATCTAGCCGTTCATGTTGACTTAACCATTTAAGGATCATGTCAAACTGGTTAAGTAATTTCTAGCATTTTCTTGACTTAACCCACCCACGTAATACATCAAATTCATAGCTTGACCCTATTGTGTGACATTAATTCACTATTAACGCACCTCAACCTCTCACATTAGGCCTGTTGTCGTGGTCACTGGATATGCCGGGCTACTCCGGGCAGAATTACACCACGACTCATCCTAACCTCGGGTTTAAAGCGCGGTATGACCAACTACTCACATTGGGTCCTATTGTTTGTTGTTACTGGATTCACCGGGCGGTTCCGGACAGGTTTATACTGCAAACTCAACCCAACCTCGAGTTGGCCACGTTCAAGTTTATCTAAAAGTCATGTCCATGTTCAAGTTTTAGGTGCCAAGATTTCATGTCAAGTTCTAGATGTAAATCCCACGCTCTTATTCATGTCCAAGTTACAATTTATGTCTTATTCAAGCGTCATGTACCCATAAGCAAATTTATAAGAAAATTCATGTTTAAGTCGTTTTAGTGATATCAATTATATGTCATTTCCTAAATCAAGTTCATGCTTATAGTTTTCCAACTTGGTCCTACCCATTCAAATCTTATTAAGATTATATTATACTCAAATCCTATTGTAATTTATTACTACGCCTTCCAATCCATGTCATGACCCAAAATCAAGCATTCTCCTTTTTAGTTCGCAATTAACATTCCGTCGTATTCATTTCATAATAAAGCTAGGCTCCTGATTGCCTAGTCATAAAAAGATAAAAGAGGACATAAACGTAGGCATAGTAATTAAAAACGAATACATGACAATATTAAACATTACAGATCCAATTTCCACAATAATTTCATTTCGTATTTACATAGGGAATGTTTGAACGATAAATCATAATTTTACACAAAAAGTGTATTATAACTCCACTCACCTTTCTTGTCATCTTCAAAATAAGGACTAGATAATTCTTGGCTTGTTGCCCCTATTTCTTCGGCTTGATTTACAGTTATTGAATCATATTTGACTTCTCTTTGCGGCATACGTATGTGAATCTGAATCCATCGTCTTCTCTTTAGACCTCTTTTCTATTTTATTCGTTGTTCCAGATCTCATTCTTTTAAATTTATAAGAATAGATGTTGTAGAGGAAAGAGGGAAGAATAGATCTAAGATCTTTTGAAGAAGATAGTGAGGGAGCAGAGAGCCATGGCTTCGCCATGAATTGTTTTATGGAGTTTACAATGAGCTTATGGTTGTTTATATAGGAGCCAAACTACGAATCTCACTCAAAAACTCATCCAAATACATCGGAATGCAACCAGAACCAAGTATGGGCAAAAGAGACCAGGTCGACCCCCAGGTCGACTGTAGCGTCGACCTGGTGGGGGGGGTGTCGACTGCATAGTCGACACTACAGTCGACCTGGCCTGGGCGGGAATTTTCCCGCCTTGCCCCCCTGTCTGTTTGAAATTCGAATTTGGCTTCTAGTTTGAACTGTTTGGTTTTATATTGAATTCTAAAACTTCGAATGGCCATAACTTACACATACGGACTCCGATTTAAGAAAATTCGGACTCGATTCCATGTAGAATTCCGAGACGTACGAAATGGTGGAATCCGTTTAACTTAATTCTTAAGATATAAACAGAATATCTTTTATTACTATAGTTCTTTAATTAATCCGCTCGCGTATCACCATTTCATTTTTATATCTCGGAATATATACACATAAATCTCTTATTTTTAAATTATAAAAATGCGGGGTGTTACAGAAAGGGAAAGTGACGATTATGGTGTTCAAATAGCGAAACAAAGGAGATATCGTAACGATTGTTTGAAATGATAAATTGAAATGGTTTCCCAATTTTTAATAATAAGTGACGTTGTGACAAATGGTTTGGAATGGTAGTTTGCGGGAAATGGGATATTGATTTTAAGATTTTTTTTTCAAGTATATAAATAAAATGATTTGAGAATATTAATTTATGGAAACTGATATATTATTTTAAAGGCCAAGTAATGTTGTGTACTCAACCAATGGATTCATTTTATTTTTGTTTATTTGATAGTTAAATAATCGACTATCAAATTTTACCCATACGATTGTTGGTACGGAAAGTCCGGGATCGAAATACGAATACATCGAAGATAATGATCGAGATGGAGCAAGTGAAGACCGTAAATCTTCATGAGTGGAAGAATTATTGTTAAATATCCCGGGCTGATCCCTAGAGTTAACAATGATTCTGTCGGGATTGGAATCTACGGATTGCAAGGACTACTCGCTACTGATCTATAGGGTGACTCCTATGATGTGGTAGGAGGGTGTCTTCGGTTCATCCTGTTCCTGGATGACTTGTATGGATGGATGTCTGACAGAGTATTTCTTAAGGATCACGTACGTTGATTTTTACAAACGTATTTATGTTAGTGGCGGAGAAGGGAACTTCTCTTAGCTTAACGACCAGAGTATTTTTGTGGACGTCAATTAGTGATTTGGTGGATCTGACAATGATGCATTTAAAGTGAATGGTGACCAAGAGTTCAAAGAAGAATTATAACCTCAAGCCTCATCAACCGGGAAATGACAAAAATCGGGCAGGCAACATGGCTATGTAGGTCTCTCCCATTAGGGTGTATAATCACCTATTTAGAGAAATTCCTTTTGCTTCTTTAATCTATTGATGCTGTCCCTTTCAGGAAACGGTGGTTTGAGCCCAACCGTTGGTGATGTACATTCGATACACTCAAGAGAAATGAGTGGTCGGTCATGTGTGGCCGGGTTGCAAGACTTTCTTGTTGGACTCAGTGTATTCCCCTCTAGAGATACACTATCGGTAGGTGGTTTCATACGTTGTCATAGTCGGAATCCAGTCTCAAATAAGCGCCCGCGGTTTTGTTTGTATACCATATATGTAACAACCCGCATTCTACGCATCAGTAGATCGTAGAATATTTATTTCTTTTTCCTGGTAAGTCGTATGGTCATGTACTTTTGGGGAACGACTATTGGGGTCATTTCCCATGTTCATGATTTTTGTCGATTTTTAAATGACCGTTTTGCCCCTAGTTGATCTTGTTTTGTCCATAACTTTTGACTGGAAAAGAATTTTGACCTAAAACCACCTCCATTAGCTCCGGATGATGGTTTCTCTTTCTATAGAGTGGTCATAATAGCCAAAACGGACTTACTGTTTGGGAGATATAGCTGAATTAAGGTTTAGAGGGTTAAAAACAGCTAATTGGGCTTAACCGGATGATTAGCAACTAGGCCCAATGGGGGATTTCGGGTTTGGGAGTATTTAAGGGCTGCTAGGGTTAGGATTTCGGTTTTAGACTCATTTTTCCAGCCGCCACTTACCTCCTTCAAGCTCTAGCAATGGCCTCCATCTTCTAAAACACTCCAAAACACTTTTTTTGTCATTTCTAATCAAGGATTAGGCTAAACTACATCAAATCAAGGGAGATTAGCATAAGGATTGGGATAGAGCTGCTGGAACACATAGAGATTGGATTCAAACAGAGAATTATTTCAGATCTATAGTTTACTTTGTGGCAAAGGTGAGTGATTTGCATTGTTCTTCACTAATTATGGCTAGTTATGGTAATTAGCGAAAATTAGCGAAATTATGGCTCAGAAAAATTTAGAAAAATTCCTAAAATTCTAAAACATCATTTTATGCCTCTGATATGAATTTGGGTTAATTTCGACTAATTTTGCTAATCCCGTATTTTGGGGGATTAAGAGGTGATTAGTGATAATTAGCGAATTTATGCATGTTAAAAATCTGGAAAAATATTCAGAAATTCATAAATATTGTTTTAGACCTCTGATATGAAATTTGGCTAAGTTGGATAAGTTTTGCTAATTATATGCTTAAACATGCTTAAGAGGGATTAAGGGAAAATATGGGATTTTGGTCATGTTTGATCCATTTTGCCATGTCATATTGTTGCTTTGGTGTTTGTGGTTGGTTCTCTATGTTTCTATGACTGTATGGTATGCTTTTTGATTGATTGGAAGTGTCAGATTGGTCGAAAACGCTGTCGAGAGGCGAAAATAGCTTGCTGAGATAGTGCAGGAATGGCCATGAGTGACCAGGAGTGACCAGGAACGACCAGGAATGTTTCAAGAACGACCAGGAGTGACCAGGAACGACCAGGAGTGACCAGAAATGGTCAGGAACGACCAGGAGTGACCAGGAACGACCAGGAATGGCCAGGAACGACCAGGAATGTTCCAAGAACGACCAGAGTGACCAGGAATGGCCAGGAACGACCAGGAGTGACCAGGAATGGCCAGGAACGACCAGGAGTGACCAGGAACAACCAGGAGTGACCAGGAATGGCCAGGAACGACCAGGAATGTTCCAGGAACGACCAGCAGTGACCAGGAATGGCCAGGAACGACCAGGAGTGACCAGGAACGACCAGGAGTGACCAGGAATGCTCAAGAACGACCAGGAATGCTCCAGAACGACCGACCAGAGTGGAAGGTGCCTGACCGACCGACCCGAACAGGAAAGAAGACCAATAACCCGA
The DNA here is from genome assembly GCA_030737875.1 of Allium sativum. Classification (NCBI taxonomy): domain Eukaryota; kingdom Viridiplantae; phylum Streptophyta; class Magnoliopsida; order Asparagales; family Amaryllidaceae; genus Allium; species Allium sativum. The sequence continues at coordinate 734,249,428 of CM060924.1, read as the reverse complement.
GATGCAAAGGTAGTCCAAATGGGAGTTAGAGCTCAAGATCCAGACGGGAACCAATGAGTTCACTTCATGATTGGGCTTTGCAGCGGGACGTGTGCAAAGGGGTTGTCGGTATTCATAACTTTGGTTAACCACTGAGAGATGGATAGTGGGCTTGTAGTGATAGTTGTACGGGATTGGATTCCGTCATGGCCCAAAGGATTAGGTAACCAAGGTAGTGGATACCGTATGCTTTACGCACTGAGTAAGAGATGTGAGGATGGTTGCTATGCTTGATTGTTTGACATCACTATGACATGCACACCCCCACCCCCGTATTTCTTACACCATATGTTAGTGGTACCTTAGAGTATTGTATAGTATGTAGTGCTAACTCTTTGGTTGCAGGTTAAGGTTCAGGTATGATTGGATTGTACCTGTTATTGTTCTGTTTAGTTGCTTATCACTCATACCAGACTTTTGTCTCACCCAGAGTTTTATGTCTCTTCTTATTACTCTGGGTGCTCACACGAGCAGACTAGAGACAGGTCAGGTGGATATGCACGAGTAGATGCCGGAGACGAGCAGGAGGCTTACACGTACTATTTATACATATATCTCCCTGTGTTGTTGATGGTCGCTACTTTGGGCATTAGTAGCGCACCTTTTCTTTCTTTTGCTTTAGAGACAGTATTTTGAAGTGTAATAATGCTGTTGGATCGTAATCTGTATCTTTGGATTTCCGCTGCTATGATGGTTTAGTTTTCAGCTTATGTACTGTCTCGCCTGTTTAATGTCAAGTATGTTATTATTATATTTTGTTCCATGCGCTGTGAGACATTCTACAGGTTCTTTGTTAGTTCATTCTCTTCTTTCTTTTCTTCTGACGACCGTCCCGTGCTAACTAGACATGTGTACAGCGCACAATTGGAGTTAAATGTCGGTTGGTGCGGGGCGGGCCGTCACATTTGGTATCAGAGCTCTAGGTTGCGTAGTTCACCTAGGGAAAGACACTAGGGAGAGATAGTACGTATATGAGAGCGCGTATTTGTGATTACTTTGGTTTTCAAAAGCTATATATATATATATTATTAGTATAGCTAAGGATGAAGTCGCACTGCACTAACACCACTATGGAGATGGTTAATCGTTTTCTCTGTACAGATTGAACGATGAGCCGATATACGAGGAGTACGGGTTCAGGAGAAAACAATGGGAATGTTCCTGATATGAGGACGATGTTCACTACTTTCATGCGAGAGATGCTTAGGGATGCTCGAGGAGCAGTTCCTAATGTTGCTAATGGTGGTGGTGCAGCGGTGCAGGCGCCTAGGGCCGATTTCGCCAAGCTTAACAAGGATTATACTAGTCTTGGTGGGAAGCCGTTCCACGGAACGGAGTCGGCTACGGATGTTCAGGATTGGCTAGATAGTTGTGAGCGCATCGTCGAAGATCTGGGAATCGAGGACGCAATGAAGAGGAAGCTAGCATCCCGTTAGCTGTAAGGACGGGCTATGAATTGGTGGAATGCTATTAAGGCAGCTACCCCAGAGGATCAGATTACTTGGAATCAGTTTAAGACTCGCTTTTGTGATAAGTTTATTCCAGCTGCTCATAAATCAGAATTGTTCAGGAAGTTCTTGGAGCTTAAGCAGAATGGTAGGGCAGTCTCGGAATATATTGCTGAATTTGATACTTTATCGAAATATGGATTGTCCCTTATCGATACAGTCGAGAAGAAGAACGAGAAGTTCATAACTGGCTTAGATGGATATTTGGGGGAAAGACTTATAAACCATATCAATGAGACGTTTGAGTCAATTGTAGGGAAGGCATTAAGGTCAGAGAGCCTTTTCCCTAAGTTGAAGACTGAGGTTGCTATTGCATCTGCCGAGGAGCCAAAGCCGCAAGCAGGCGGTGAAGGCAGGAAGAATTCTTAGAACAAGAGGAAACAAGACCAAGCTAAGGATGGTCAGAAAAAGAGAAGTAAGAAAGATGGCGAATGTTTTAGTTGTGGCAAGAAGGGCCACTATGCCAGAGATTGTCGAGAAAAGCCTGGGGAAAGAAAGTGCTTTAACTGCGGCCAGGCGGGACATCACAAGGATGATTGTCCACAACCTCCTAGGGAGAAGCAGATTGTGAAAGCATATGCTATCAGTGTTGTTCCTTCTTTGTCGAATGCCCCAACTGCGGCGAAAAAGGGAAAGAATGTTGTTATCCGAGGTATGCTTTCTATTTAAGATGTTTCTGTTTGACAGACCCGAGATAGTCGATAGACCTTTAGTAGTGACGATCCCGGTTGGTGGTTCGACTAGCCTTTGCATGATTTGTTGTAATGTGGTCTTATCGAGTCATGGATGTATGTTTGTTGTGATCGCTTTGTTTAGGCTTTACTAGGTTTAGCATTGTTTTGGGGAGTCGATCTACTCCAAAGGAATAGGGTGGTATTAGGTAAATACCTAGTGATGGCGATAGTAACTGGAGTTAAGGAAACTGAGAGGTTATCATTGTAAAAAGTTCTAGTTGTCTCTGGGAGGCAAATGAGTGCTCCAGTGCTAGATTGTTTTGCTAGTATCACCTCACATGGATTGTCTGAACTCGGAGGAGATGTTCATTGGATGATATCTTGGTTTACTCGAGGAGGGATGGGCAGACGGAACATGATAAGACTATTCAATGGTATGGACTGCCCCGAGTTAAACTCAATAGGGTTATGGGATGGCTCGAGTGGGACTCGAGAAAGATGCAAAGTAATGGATTGTTTAGAACCCTATGTTGATGTTCTCTTTGGATAGTAGGACTTTGAGGGAATAGGATGTGTTCGTTGATCATGGGAGATGCAACGAAGGTTAGGACGATTCAAGTTGGACTTGAACTCGTAAAAGAAAATAGGTGTTCGTTGATCTTGGAGATGCAACGAATAGGGAGACGACTCACGTTGGACTAGAATTTGTCAGTACTCAAGACTGGGTCTGAGTTATAGATTGACTCGAGTTGGACTCGAGAAGGCTGCAAGGAATTGGATTCAGCTCGAGTTGGACTCGAGAGGGCAGCAAGATAATGGATAGACTTGGGTTGGACTCAAGTATTTTAGGAGGACTAAAAGTAGGGGTATCTGGGGATGCCCGTTACCTTGGATCCATTGGACGTGATCTAGTTATCCTTAGAGGATAAACGTACGTTGGACGTACGGTAGTCCGATTGGAGGCTCGGCTTCCATTAGTTTAGTTATCCTTGGAGGATAAACGTACGTTGGACGTACGGTAGTCCGATTGGAGGCTGGGCTTCCGTTAGTTTAATTATCCTTGGAGGATAAACGTGGGTTGGACGTACGATAGTTAGTTGGAGGCGGGGCTTCCATTAGTTCTTGATGTTGGTTAGACTAGACATTCAAGAATCGACATGTTGGGATTGGTTAGACCAGTCAGGTAGGTATCGACGTATGTATGGCTTTAGCAGGTGATAGATAGGACTTGGTTGATGGATGCTATAGTTGTTATGTTTGTTCATATTCTTCTTCTCTTGAGTAGACTATCACCTGTAGGTTTCTAGCGATGGGGGACCAAAGAGATGATGGTACATACGGACATCAGGCTATGAGCCAGTGCAGTGAAGTTGTCATGACTTCATGGGGCAGAGTGGACATAGCAAAGGATTTGAGTATGGTAACAGTTGCATTGGGAAGGAGACATGCCAGTCTAGGGGTTATGTTTCTGGAATGGAAGTAACTGAAGTATATCGTAGGATATGATTTCAGAACTAAGTATGAATTAGATTCATAAATGTTAGCAAGTTTGACGATTGGATCGACATTGAGTGAGTGGATTGGTTCCAGTTAGAGGAACGATCCTAACCTATTGGAAATCATCTCTAGGGTAGAAATGGGTATCGATGGAAAGAGAATGATCAAGCAAGAATTTGATCGAGAAGGATAGCTTCGAAAGAACAAGGGAATAGTTATACCCAACGTAGATGGATAGAGAGATGAAGTGCTTAGAGCATATCATCACTCGAAATTGACTATACATCCCAGTGGTAACAAGATGTATGGAGACATGGAGCAGACTTACTACTGGGAAAGGATAAAGAAAGACGTTGGGAAAATTTATATCCAAGTGCATGAATTGCCAGTTAGTTAGAGCTGAGCAAAAGAAGCCTAGTGGTTTGTTACAGCCATTAAAAATTCCCGAATGGAAATGAGAACAAGTCTCAATGGATTATATTGATTGTTTACCAAGGACTAGGTCATGATGGTATTTGAGTGAATCGTATATTAGAGCATCTTTTGAGAGCTTGTGTCTTGAATTTTGGAAGGTCATGGGATGACCAGAGACATCTGGATGAGTTATGGATAATAATAGTTATTAGCACCAAGATTTGTTAATCCATCCCCAGTTCTCGAACAAGTTGAGAATTTGGCGTATAAAGTAGAGTTACCGGGCAAGATGGCGGGAGTTCACAACGTATTTCATGTTTCCCAGTTAAGGAAGTATGTGTATGACCCTAGTAGGACTATTTCACCAGATCAGTTGGACGATATCGAGGTTGAACCCGAGGTGGTTGGGAACCGCAAGCCTATGCGTATTGTTGGGAACGATACGAAGCAGCTTCGAAGGAAGGTGGTGAAACTAGTCAAAGTTCAGTGGGGGTGAGAATGAGAAAGACTGTACTTGGGAAACAGAGGAGGACATAAGGAAGAAGTATCCAGAACTCTTTGCCTAGTAAGGTTTTGGTAATGATAGTTTCTTCCCTTTTTAGTAAACCGCATGCTAGGATAGGCTTGTTGTGTTGTTTTGTATGCTTTATTGTTTGAAAATGATTGATAGGCATGCGGGACCCTTTGTGTGTTTTGATTAGGGAATTTCGAGGGCGAAATTTCTTAAGGGGGGAGAATGTAACAACCCGCATTCTACGCATCAAAGGATCGTAGAATATTTATTTCTTTTTCCTGGTAAGTCGTATGGTCATGTACTTTTGGGGAACGACTATTGGGGTCATTTCCCATATTCATGATTTTTGTCGATTTTTAAATGACCATTTTGCCCCTAGTTGATCTTGTTTCGTCCATAACTTTTGACTGAAAAAGAATTTTGACCTCAAACCACCTCCATTAGCTCCGGATGATGGTTTCTTTTTCCGTAGAGTGGTCATAATAGCCAAACGGACTTACCATTTGGGAGATATGGCTGAATTAAGGTTTAGAGGGTTAAAAACAGCTAATTGGGCTTAACCGGGTGATTAACAACTAGGCCCAATGGGGGATTTCGGGTTTGGGAGTATTTAAGGGCTGCTAGGGTTAGGATTTCGGTTTTAGACTCATTTTTCCAGCCGCCACTTACCTCCTTCAAGCTCTAGCAATGGCCTCCATCTTCTAAAACACTCCAAAACACCTTTTTTGTCATTTCTAATCAAGGATTAGGCTAAACTACATCAAATCAAGGGAGATTAGCATAAGGATTGGGATAGAGCTGCTGGAACACATAGAGATTGGATCCAAACCGAGAATTATTTCAGATCTATAGTTTACTTTGTGGCAAAAGTGAGTGATTTGCATTGTTCTTCACTAATTATGGCTAGTTATGGTAATTAGCGAAAATTAGCGAAATTATGGCTCAGAAAAATCTAGAAAAATTCCTAAAATTCTAAAACATCATTTTATGCCTCTGATATGAATTTGGGTTAATTTCGACTAATTTTGCTAATCCCGTATTTTGGGGGATTAAGAGGTGATTAGTGATAATTAGCGAATTTATGCATGTTAAAAATCTGGAAAAATATTCAGAAATTCATAAATATTGTTTTAGACCTCTGATATGAAATTTGGCTAAGTTGGATAAGTTTTGCTAATTATATGCTTAAACATGCTTAAGAGGGATTAAGGGAAAATATGGGATTTTGGTCATGTTTGATCCATTTTGCCATGTCATATTGTTGCTTTGGTGTTTGTGGTTGGTTCTCTATGTTTCTGTGACTGTATGGTATGCTTTTTGATTGATTGGAAGTGTTAGATTGGTCGAAAACGCCATCGAGAGGCGAAAATAGCTTGCTGAGATAGTGCAGGAATGGCCAGGAGTGACCAGGAACGACCAGGAGTGACCAGGAATGTTCCAAGAACGACCAGGAGTGACCAGGAACGACCAGGAGTGACCAGGAACGACCAGGAGTGACCAGGAATGTTCCAAGAACGACCAGGAGTGACCAGGAACGGCCAGGAACGATCAGGAGTGACCAGGAATGGCCAAGAACGACCAGGAGTGACCAGAAACGACCAGGAGTGACCAGGAATGGCCAGGAACGACCAGGAATGTTCTAGGAACGACCAGGAGTGATCAGGGACGACCAGGAGTGACCAGGATTGGCCAGGAACGACCAGGAGTGACTAGGAACGACCAGGAGTGACCAGGAATGGCCAAGAACGACCAGGAGTGACCAGGAATACTCCAGAACGACCAGGAATGCTCCAGAACGACCGACCAGAATGGAAGGTGCCTGACTGACCGACCCGAACAGGAAAGAAGACCAATAACCCGAGATGCAAAGGTAGTCCAAATGGGAGTTAGAGCTCAGGATCCAGACGGGAACCAATGAGTTCACTTCATGATTGGGCTTTGCTGCGGGACGTGTGCAAAGGGGTTGTCGGTATTCATAACTTTGGTTCACCACTGAGAGATGGATAGTGGGCTTGTAGTGATAGTTGTACGAGATTGGATTCCGTCATGGCCCAAAGGATTAGGTAACCAAGGTAGTGGATACCATATGCTTTACGCACTGAGTAAGAGATGTGAGGATGGTTGCTATGCTTGATTGTTTGACATCACTATGACATGCACACCCCCACCCCCGTATTTCTTACACCATATGTTAGTGGCACCTTAGAGTATTGTACAGTATGTAGTGCTAACTCTTTGGTTGCAGGTTCAGGTATGATTGGATTGTACCTGTTATTGTTCTGTTTAGTTGCTTATCACTCATACCAAACTTTTGTCTGACCCAGAGTTTTATGTCTCTTCTTATTACTCTGGGTGCTCACACGAGCAGACTAGAGACAGGTCAGGTGGATATGCACGAGTAGATGCCGGAGACGAGCAGGAGGCTTACACGTACTATTTATACATATATCTCCCTGTGTTGTTGATGGTCGCTACTTTGGGCATTAGTAGCGCACCTTTTCTTTCTTTTGCTTTAGAGACAGTATTTTGAAGTGTAATAACGTTGTTGGATCGTAATCTGTATCTTTGGATTTCTGCTGCTATGATGGTTTAGTTTTCAGCTTATGTACTGTCTCGACTGTTTTATGTCAAGTATGTTATTATTTTATTTTGTTCCATGCGCTGTGAGACATTCTACAGGTTCTTTGTTAGTTCATTCTCTTCTTTCTTTTCTTCTGACGGTCGTCCCATGCTAACTAGACATGTGTACAGCGCACAATTGGAGTTAAATGTTGGTTGGTGCGGGGCGGGCCGTCACAATATATGTGAAGCGTGAGATGCAAGCATTCTGCTAGATTCTATTTATTTGTATTTAGACATTATCATAATATCAGAATAATATATAGGTTTCAAAATATTTTGGGTTATCGTAAGGTAAAAAGCGTCCGTATTTATGTGTGGATTTGGTCTTACGATTATCTTTTCTTTCGAAAATATTTTTAACTTAAAAATCAAGTTGGATGATATTATAAACTTAGCGAGTTTTTCTTACTCTGGTTCACCAGACTGACCCAGTATTTGTAATGCTCGGGTTAGACCGGGTTGTACAGGTTCAGGTTATCGAATGCTTTGAAGTCCAAAGACGAGCTGAAGGAGTTCAAACGTATGATGTATACTGTTATTTTTCCGCTATGTGTTATATATATTGTTGGTAAATAAGGATCGATTACGCAGCGGATATCAACAATTTTTACACATCAGGTATGAAATTCGAATCCAAAATTGAATTAAAACATGTACCTTTCTTCTGATTGAATCTAATTCCAGATCAAATTGAATCGAGTGCTTGAAATCGAGCACCTCTATTGGAGATCCACAAGTGATGCTTTCGAGAACGACAATCGAAACCCAAGATTGGAGTTTGGTACTAGCCGATGAGATGAGCGAGGTCTAGGGTTTTAGAATAATCGTTTTGGGTTTTCAGAATGAATGAATAAAAGGTGCGGCCTCTTATTCCTTTATAAAGGAAACCCTTACGAGATTTTTCTTAACCCTTTTACTTGTTCTAAAAGAATGTGTCAAACTAATTTTGATATCCTTTTTAACTTAAATGCTCTCTCCATTTGCAACACCTATATGTGTGACCCTAGAGGTTGTTGTAGCATTGGCAACAATTTAAACATTTAAACTGTAAACAATGAGCGGCATCTAGTAATACATCACTGCTACCCAATCTACAACAATATCAATGATTCGATATGACCTTTGTGAATAATGTATCAATATAATTTAATCCTTTTAACCGTTATATCCAAGATTAAACTGGAGGCATGGATCGTATCATCCTCTTTATAATTTAATATGTTTTCTTGATTAATGAGTAGACTATTAAGAACAAATCAATATTTGAGCACGGCCATGCATTTCACCGTCTCACTCAATCAAGAGGCCCATGGATATCACTACGAATATATCGTAGGGTTAAATTCCATCTAGATCATTCATAATTTTCATTCGATTCAAGATATATCCAATAATCACTGTTATCATTACTCTGTTACGAAATAACTTTAGACGATATCAAAACACAAATATCCTCGAATAAAATTATAATGATTTCAGGTTTGAGGACCATTACATCACTGTCACTATGAGAACAACTTATGATACTGCTGATTATATTCCATGTAGTTATCTCACAGTGGGTCAGCCCAATACGCTATTCTCTAATACGTATTTATATCTTGACTTTAATATCACGTATATTAATGATCAACGAGATGTGATCATCAGTCAATCAATATACTAGTCTCAATGCTTTATTGTTGTCCTATATAAACAATAAAACTCGACTAGGGACATTCAAGAATTATAATACTTGTCATATTATATAATCTCAAATTCAGTCTTACTCGAACTATATAATTCCGTATTATTATTCTAAGGACTTCTATTATATTATTATTCATATTACGCAGTAAATACAATATAATAGAATAATATTTTATTCCAAATAAAATAATAACATCAATAGTGTTATTAATCTCATCAAATGAATTGCCTCTAGGGCACAAACTCTAACAATCTCCCACTTGCACTAGAGTCAATCATTTACGTATCGTATACTTATGAAACTAGTGTGACTATTAAACTTCTGCTGCGACAGAATTTAATTCAGTAGGCCTGCAATATTACAACTTTTTGTAACTTTGCAGATATGTTTATCTCTTTTGTGAACAAATTCACATAAGAATTATATTTCTTAAAATATATGTTTGGATTGATGATGAGTTTAAGGTTTTAGGCCTGAGCAACAACCATATTGTTATCGTAATGTATATCATTCGATCAATAATGAATTAAGTTCAATCATGAACTTCTTAATCCAAACATTTTCTTTCTTAGAATCAGTATTTATTTCTTGTTTTTAAACTAACATTATTTGCAATAATTAATGTGTTATCAAATAACATTTGAATTATTGTTTCACTCCCACTCAATTTCTTGCCTATACAAGATTCAGTGGCATTTTGTGGTTGTGAAACGTTTCGAATTCTATTTCATTCTCATTGGTATCTTAGAAACTGGCTCTCCTTTATAAAGGATACCAATTCGAGCAATAAACATTTTATTCTCAGAGAATATATAGAAATAATATCCACTTGGTTCTTTTGGATATTCCACAAAATGATTATTTGATTTGGATTCAATCTTATCAGAAGGACATTTAATAAGCGTCTTTGCATCCCAAATCTTCGCATTAGACACACTAGGACATTTCCTAGTTCATATCTTATATGGAGTCTTTAGATCGTTTTAGTGGGATTTTAATACAATTGTTCTAAGTTTAATTTATTTGAAGATCTATATGACTTATCATAAATCATATTTTATCTTATAAGGTACGATATCTCCTTTCAGACACACCATTCCAATATGGTCTTCTAGATGTAGTAAGTTATGAAACAATTTCAAACTTATATGGATAGTCATTAATTAATTGGCTTAAACATTCTCTTTGATCTGTTCGAAGAGAATTTATTTTCTATCAAAATTGGTTTCTATCTCCACTTTGAATTCCTTGAACTTTTCAAAGGATTCTAATATGTGTTTCATAAGATACACATATCTGTATCTACTGATATCGTTAGTAAATATAATGAAGTAACAACACCTACCTATAGTTTATGTATTCATTGTTCCATATACATCATTATGTATGAGACCCAATGTTTATCACTCATTCACTGTATCAAGTGAAAGGTGATTCAGTTATTTTGCCTTATAAACAAGATCTGCATTCTTCATATGATTCGAAATCAAATGACATCAAAGTTCCATCATTATGGAGTTTTGATATACTTTCTTGTTTACTAGGCTAACCGTTAATACTAAAGGTATATTGAATTTTGTAATGTCCCGCATTTTATCGGTCTGTATTTGAATATTTAAATCAGTTTAAATATTGAATTCAGAATATAAATGGATTTATATATTAATTAAAACGAAGTTGAACGTATATAAATATATATTAATTATAATCGAGCTTAGAACGACCCTGCAGTTCGTAATTTAACGTTCTGAACTTCAATTGAGTATACTGGACTCGTTTTGAATTGGATTTCTTCGAATCGAGAAACGTTGGAATCTGTTGAACAGTATCTTTCTAACAGAAGTGAAAAATCGAGATTTCGTCGAATATATTGCAAGATATGTCCAAATCAAATATTCAAAAAGTCGCTGTGAAATCGGTTTTCGACCGAAACAGATATTTGAATATAACTAGAGATCGGTTGCAAATCTGGACAAGGTTCTTTTGAGGCGGCGCGATAATTTAATTTTTAGAATTTTACTGTAATTTTTAATTAACTAAATGAAAACCTTTTTATTTGGAGTATTGTGTACCCTGTATCGGTATTTCGGGATTTCACAGAATGAGTCGAACTACCGGTATTATTATATTTCTGGGATCATGACACCTCATTGAGCATGATTGTACTCTTACTTCAGTCTGTACCGCTCGTACATGAATATAATTGTACATAGTGGTGTATAATAGCTTTTAAAAACTTAGAAATATATATATACTCTAAGATCTTAAAAATCTAAGGAGTGAACATGCCTACGCTATCCTATACAGCATGGCCATAAATTTGGCAAATCATTAAAACGTGACTTCTGACATTATACTACGGATTTAATAACCGAACCTAACCTACACACTAAAATTGTTTGCATGTCCCTATTCCTTCATAAGTAAGGAAAACAAAGGAAACACGTGCTACCCTAATACACACGACATGCCTACTCTAGTTACTTAGCAAACGAAGGAGTAATATTTAATATCACTTCACCATACACTACAGTACCTACCTATAATTACACAGGAAAACCTATTCCTTATCGAGTAAGGAAATGAAACTCTATAAATAACTAACCAAAGCCTTAAATTGTATTTCACTTCTTCTCAGATAATTCTCCAAGGCTAAGAAATGATAATGGCTAAAAATCCATTCGACCTCTTCCCAGTAAATAAAATAAACAACAGAGACCGAAATAAAAACGTAAACTCCAAAATCAATACATAGCGAAAAGGTTTAATTCTAGTTTCCGTGATCCTGTTTTGCGAAGGCTTTCTTCTCGCTGTTTGTGTCAGATGGAGCATGCATGGCCTGGTAAAGGAACATGTACTGTCTGATATTGAGGGAAGGATTCGCTCGCGAGAAGGCAACCGCACGCATGAAGGATTGGGAGGGGGAAACAAGAGCTGAAAACTCAACACGTATACATGTAAAAGGGGTGCTAGGCGTTAGTACTTGGGTGGGATTCATGATAAAAATGATCGCACATTGTACTGTGCTGATCCCATCGCAAATGGAGGCTGTGAGTGGTGTTTTGGGGGGGGGGATCAAAGTGTTCGGGAGTATGGGTGTAACGACCCGGATTTTCGGCGACTTTGGTTATCGACATAAGCTCGATGTCGATAACCAAAACATTCGAAAAATCCAGGTAATTAGTGAAAGAAATTAGAGGGTGAGGAAAGATAAGATAGAAACTTAGAATAGAAGAAGAAGAACACAACATCAGAGTAACACGAATCTCACAGCGGAACGAATAACATATAATATATATAACATAACTTGAAATATACATCTATACTTGAATATACATCAATATCAAAGTACATCACTTACAACACAGCAGAAATAACTATAGCTATATGATCCTGAAGCCTCCTATTCCAAGCTCTTCCAGTATATCTGTAAATTCCCGACTACTTGACTGCCCATACAAATTTAGGCACCCAAGAGTTTAGGGAAAACAACAAAGTAAACTCCGGGTCAGTCATGGGACTGGTATGAGTAAAACGGTTTAAAAACAGTTCAAACAAGTAAACGATATCCCATAAGACCACGCCGCATAACGGAACGGGTTTTTCCCTTATGAGAATCCAAAATATCTTTATATCAAAAACCTTTTGATATTATAATAATGTCTATCAACCACAGTATATATATATAATCATCTAGCAGAAACGCTTTCATCTCACGTTCTACATATATAGTATACAATCAAAACGGCAAGCACGTAATGGGTAATGGATTTCCAACTATGACAAGGTATGGAACCACCTTTCGCTAATGTAACTCTAGAGAGGAATACACTGGGTTCAACAAGAACATCTTGCTACCCGGCCATACATGACCAACCACTCATTTCGCTTGAGTGTATCGAATGTATATCACCAACAGTTGGGATCAGCAACCGTTTCCCGAATGGGACAGCATCAACAATAGATTTTTAGAAGTAAATGAAACTCTAGATCAGGTGATTAAACACCCTACTTCGGTGCGACCGACTTAGCCATGCTGCCTGCCCGATTTCTGTCATTTACCGGATGACGAGGCTAGAAGCTACGCTTTATCATCATACCAGATTCACTTCGAATGCCACATCGTCAAATCCATCAAATCACCGATTGACGTCTACAACAGTACATTACGTGTTAGCTAAAAGAAGTTTCCTTCTCCGCTTCCACTCTTGGTACGGTTGAAGAAATCAATGTACGTGACCTTTCTGGAAATACTCTGTCAGACATTCATCCATACAAGCCACCCAGGAACAGGATGAACTGAAGGCACTATTTCTATTAATAGAAAAAGTCCTTGCACTCTACTCTGTCTTCGATTATCTTTATATAATCTGATTCGCACGCTACTGCCGATACGGAGTGGTTCTTCGGATAATAATCCAACCGGTCTCTCCATATTGACAACAATGGTCAAAACTTCGATAGTCTGTGATTTAACTATCGAATAAAAACAAGTGTTTCGATAGTCGATGATTTAACTATCGAATAAAACAAGTGTTCATCCAAACATCCAACAATCACTGAGCCTTTATTTAATATTCCATTAATTAAATCTCTTCTCTATTTCTTTATCAATATTTGTTAACCAAATATTTTCAATAACCATATTGGCCTTATACGTTCTTTGGAAAACATTTCCATATATCGCCTTCCATTATTTTCTAAACTAGGAAATATTCATTATTCTATTTCCTAGCTTCGCACATATTTGGGTTAAAACAGACGTTGTGTAAAACATTGTTACGACAACCCAAATACAGTATTTAACTAATTCTTATTCCACATTGATCTTCGAGCCTGAATCTTGCTATTTATCGGTATATCATGAAATTAACCAAGTTGGGGTATAATTACCTCTCAGACCTTGACTGAATAACATTTAACGTCAAAACAGACAAGACTACTTACTCGAATAATCAATACCATACCACTACTTCTTCACTTTTGAGCACATATATACTTTCTCTTTTATCCTTACGAGGTTTTATTCTTATACTTCCTTTTTTATTATACTATTCTATTTCTAAGTTCATTTTCTTATCGACTTCTATATATATCGATACGTTGATTTCTAACTATCAAATTATCTTAAAAATTTTCTATCTCCTTAAATTCCCGGAAAAATTCGCCATAACCTCCTTTGTACCGGGAGCATCGGGAAATTTCAAATAGCTTTCCCGGTCCTTCTCATATCAAAAAGAAAAAGAAAAAGCCAAGCGGCTTGCCGATACGACGCATAAAATCTCATATATGAATTTAAATACGTACCTTTTTGTCAGGCATTCTATTTATTTCACTTCTATACTTTATTCCAAACCTGTCTCCTATATATTTATACCTGTCCAATCTATTTTAAGTATACCAATCTTTTTAACTCAATTTGTTAATTAAATCTGTTAATTAACTTCTTAGTCTAATCCACTTCTATTTATCCAAATCTATTTATTTTAAATCCCATTTGAATTTCTATATTCAAATTCCATTTGAAATACTATATTCAAATTCTATAGTTAAACTCCATTTGAATTCTATTATTCAAATTCTATTTCAATTCCTTATATTCAAAGTCCATTTGAATTCTCTGCATTTTTTTATAAACAACGTTTATAACTTCAATTCAAATCCCACCTTTCCATTTATAAACAACGTTTATAAATTCAATTCAAAACCCACCTTTCCATTTATAAACAACGTTTATAAATTCAATTTAAAACCCACCTTTCATTTATAAACAACGTTTATAAATTCAATTCAAAACCCACCTTTCATTTATATACAACGTTTATAAATTCGATTCAAATCCCATATTTTCATTAATAAACAAAGTTTATAAATTCGATTCAAATCCCATATTTTCATTTATAAACAACGTTTATAAATTTGATTACTTGTTCATATATATTCAAAACAAGTTAATGTTTCTATACTTGATTTAAAATTCAAATTCTATTTATAAAAATAGAATTCCCCTTTTAAATTTCAAATACCCTATCCGATATTTTTATGAATCAATATTCAAGCCCCAGGGATATTTTAAACAATCAATCAACAAATTTTCAATCACTTGATTTTTATCACATCATATATGAATATATATGATATCAAACAAACAAACAGATAATATATATTTTTGAAGAATCCAGTTGGATTCCTCCAACCTGTTTTCCTGCATCCACAGACGTTAGTCAACATAGTAATACCCATCCTGCTTCGAGGTAGGATATCGCGGTATGAAGGCCATCCACTAATCATAGCGTGGGGCGTATAGGGTAATCATCCGCTATGAAACTGCGGGCATCCGCTAATGAAACTGCGGGAATCCAACCAATAATCAACCCAATATATATATAATAGTCCTAAATAACTATATATATTTTAAAACAATCAGACAACATTCAAACAAGCACAGACAATTATTTTTAACTATATAAAATAATTTCTAAATAAATGGTGAGTGAGGTTTACTCACCCTGATTTTCCTTGCTGAATATCTCGATAAATCTCGTAACGTCACGACTATGAATTTTACTTGAATGAAACTCATTTGTTACCTATAATTATTAAATTTTGTTTTCAATTTGCTATTATTAATTTAAATAAATAACTAACATAAATGGGCGATTTATCCTATACTTTTCAATTTTTAAAACAAAATATATACCATGTTGCCTCACTGTTGAAACCAGCAACCCTTTGCTGCCTATCATGAAGCAATACCCAACTCAGTTCGAATTCCTCTTCCACGTTGCACTTCAGGATTGTGCTTAAGCTTCAGCTCCATTTAAACATTTCAACAAGCACCTTCTGCTCATCACCTACCACAGTCACCGCAACTTCCATTCTTACATGAATCGCTCATCCAAACTTGCTCCTGGGTCGCCAATCCCCTAGCCGACTTTCCCATCACAAATTAGCACCTCAAACATCGCAAGCCTGAATCCCTTTTTGAGTTTGAACCTCGCAAGTCAGCATTGCACCTTGCTTCTAAGAGCACCATGTTGTTCGCATCCCTATAGCAGTACTGGATCAGCTCTCCCCATCGCGACTTCCTCCTTGTCAAAAATCGAACGAAACCACTCTCGAACACCTCGCAAACCACCTCGCCCAATTCGAACGACTTGAAATCGCGACCCCACCTTCCGTTCGTGACGAACGTTCGAGCCTCTTCCCCCCCTCCAGTGTTCGATTTCAGAAGAAGGTGGAGAGAAGGAAGTTGTGGTTTATAAGAAGAGGTGCAGCCATTTTATTTTCCAGAAGATCGATCAAATTTCAGAAGAAAGAATGAATGAGGAACTCGGCGTGCGATTTTATAGAAGGAGGAAGGTAGCAGCTGTGGTTTTAAATGAACAGCGAGGTCATTTTGAACTTGCGGCATTGAATTTGAATAGAGAGGCTTGCCTTGTGTGGAGATAAAGATGGACGCACGTTTGGCTTTGTCCACACAAGAATAAAAGAATTTTTATTTATATTTTATTTAAATCAAACTGATATCCTTGAATTTAAATCACTCCGTGATTCTGAACTCCTTTCTAAACCCAACGACTGTCAATTTTAGGGTAAAACCACTATTCTGAACCTACTGGGATAAGTATCGAAGTCCAGTTTGATCATCCGGAGCATATATTAATTTAAACTGATATAAATTAAATTTCAAACCATCTAAATTCTTGATAATAATCTAATATTATTATTCTAATTCAAACAGGAGTTTGAATTAATTATCTGAACTATTTCAAATTCAGTTTTGACTTCGAATTGAATTATTCGCTGATTCTTCGATTTGATAATTTAATATATACGATATCAAATCGAAATCGATATTTAAATTGGTAACATAAATATAGAATTTCATTTATTTTATCAACTAAATATTTAAATCCATTTTAAATATTTAAAATTAGTTGGTCGAAATCCCGGGTCATTACAATGGGGAGGTACCGGGTTGGAATAGGGTGCTGATGAAGGTGGGAAGCTTTTCGTTCAGTGGAGAATTGGAAGAGGGAGGGGGATCCGGAATGGAAAGTAAAAATAGCAGGAGGAAGAAAGGGTGGGCGGTTGGACTTGGAGCAAAATAGGGGAGTCACAGACGTGAGGTATATTTGGTAAATGACTTTACATTTTAATAGTGGGGTTACTGTTTGGACGTATAGGGTATGGTGAGGAAGATGGAGTGGCGTTAAGGATGGTCTGCATGGTAATATGCGAAAGGAGGAGCTGTGGTTGTTTCGGTGAGGTAGTTGGTGCCATTTCGTGAAACAACAGGACGTTGGGCTTATGGAAATGTTTGGTGTGAGTAACATGAAGCATGAAGGAGCTGAGTGAACATGCAGAAGGTGTAAGGGGAGAACGTTATTACTGTGAGGGCGAGTTAGAAAATGAGGTAGGAAATATAGTGGAGCGTGTTGCATGTCCATGCACGTATGGGATCATGATATTTGCGTGAAAAATAAGGTGGGATGTGGGGAAGGATTTGTTCGTCTATAGTGGATGGCGCAAGTATGGTATCAGCCTTGAAAGGCCACGCATTATAAAGAAGAAGAGAGAGGAATCGGCAACAAAGTGAATAGCAGGTTTAGTTCATGAAGTTGGGTAGGTGCGTTGCATGTGTGACTAAATACTGGAGTGGTACAACCAGTATGTCAAGTAATCGAATCCGGCCGCGAATGTGAGAAGCATCTTGGTAAAACACATTTTGGGTTTTTGTGAAGAAGCGAGGACAGGAGAGTTATGAAGAACGGTGTACTGGAGCACCGTGGTCTAGTTGATCGAAGTTCCAATGACCCGATGTATGGAGATGGTTTTAAAATGTTGAAGAACGGTGTCCGCTGTAGAAGTTGAGGAGGAGGTTAGTGAGTTGGTCTTGTCTATGGGGAATGTGGTGACAGAAAGGATCGATGAAGGCAGATGAAATATTCACTGTTATGTGAAGTCGACGGTCGGAAACATTGAATACCAGTAAGACGTGAGCAAGGATGGATCAGTTTGGAAAATTTCAAGATTTGGGGTAAGCCGGTTCAATGATACAGTAAAGGAGATGGAGAGATTAGATGATGTTATTGGCGAACGGGAAACGATCAGATCTGTTGGAATCATAACGATGTACCGACGCAAATCGTTTTTAACGGTTAACGCGCCAAGGTGAGTAAAATCACTAACTCTGATCTTTTTAATATATTTTAACGTTGTTTGAATGTTGTGTGATGGTCGATTAGTTAGATTACAATTCATTTGGTTGAATATCATATATCACCACCGATTTGACATTGATTCCATCGATTAGAATATCCCTAGTATAGAGTTAGTGTAAATTGTGTTGACTGACACCTGTGGATGTGGAAACCGGTTGGAGGAATCCGACCGGATTCCTCGATATTTATATGTATTGTTTGTTTTATATGCACTATTTGAACCCAGTTTATATTTAAAACCCCGTGTGAATATCAATGTTGAACGAAAATTCAACATTCGTGTCGATAAATAAATAAACGATATAGATTTAGAAAGTGGTGACAGTCGACCGTAAAACCATCGTTTTGTTAAAGAGTTGATTGACCGTCAGGCAAATCAACGAAGTTAATTATAAAAAATATATTTTTATAATTAAAAGAAGATTTAAATTTATAATAAAAGTTCTATTATAAACCAGTAATTTAGGGTTCATTTTTATAAAATTAAATAAAAATGATTTTTGACATTTAAATAGCAGAGATTATCCGGCGATTAAATATTTGGATAATTATATTTAAGATAAACAATTTAGAAATATTATTAGATTAATTTTTGAGAAGTAATTGAAGTCAGTTAACAAGTTTACTGATGGAATGAGGTTGATTTAATCAACTGTTATTTGAGAAAAAGATTATTAGATTAATTGGTCTTTAATTAATCTAATGAAACAGTTTAGAAATAAATTAATCAAAGTCATGAGATTTAATTACCTTTTTGAGAAGTTATAAGTAGCACTGGGGAATGGAAAAGCGAAGAGTTAATGTTTAAAAGAAATAATCATAAGCAACAGAGATTTCAAAGTAAGAATATGGTGTTATAAAACCATAGTTAAAATTAAACAAGAAAATACGATTTAATGTATAAGGGATTAGAATACAAACTTATATCGATTCTAAGGTAAGAACGTTGTCGACCAAGGTCTGAGAGGTAATTAAAATACCCCAATTTGAACGGTTTCACTATTATCGAGGAACGGTATCAGTTTGTAATGGGAAAAGATGACAAGATTTGTATGACAGCGGATTGCAAGTCTTAAAACTATAGCGATAAAATAAACGCTGCTACCTAAGTTTAAGCGTGACTGTTAGGTCAAGATTGGTATAAAAGGAATATGGTAGCGTGTGCAAGTCTTAGAACTATAGCGATAAAATAAACGCTGTTGATTAGGCTTAAGCGTGACTGTTATGTCAAGATTAGTTATAACGGAGAATATTACAGCATATTGCAAGTTTTACCATAGCGATAAATTAACGCTGTTAACCAAACTTAATCATGATTTTTATATATAGCAGCACTTCTTAGGAAATGTCACAGTTGGTTTAATAAGTAAATGACGTTTGTTCAAAGAAATATAAGAATAAGTTTAGAAAGAGAATTTGGAGAATCGTGTTATAAAACGATGACAACATTTCGATGTTTGAAATGTGATTAGAATTAAACCATTAGGATTTGGAACTAGAATTCGACAAATGTCGAATGTATTAAAGTAAATCATTTTTAGGAATTAAAATCTGATAGGATAATTAACATTTGGTTTTAAACAAATAAATGTTAATAGGATAGGAATCAGTATTTAGTTATAAACCTGATATTGATTAAATAAGAAGTGATTTAGAAACAGAGTTTATAAAGTGAAATAGGGATATAAAAGTATGAAAGAGATTCCGGTAAAACAAGATAAGGGAAATTATTACGTGAATAAAGAGTTATATGATAAAGATGTTCAGATTTCTATAATAAGGGATGGTATTCACATTTCAAAGTAAAAAAATGTTTTAAAGTGAACGCTGGGCCGATTAAAAGGTTAAAATGAAATTGGAAATATTTTCCAACGTAAATAGGGTAGATTATCCAGGTATAGAAATAAAGAATGTGAAATTAATGGAATTAGTTCGAACGATAATAACGTATGTTTTCTAGAACATGAAAGAATAAGAGTTTATAATAATTGGAAATGTTTTCCAAGAAGTGTAAAAAGGCTAAAACAGGATTTGAGAAATATCGGGTAAGATATGGGAATTCGAATTGTAAAACGAATCTTAAATAAAAGTGTCCATGATTGTATGATGTTTAGTTATACATTGGAATGGATGTTGTTTTTACTTCGATAGTTAAATAACCGACTATCGAAGTGTTTGACCATCGTTGTCAGTACGGGGAGACCGGTTGGATATATTATCCAGAAACCACTCCATATAGGCATAAGCACTGCGAATTAGATATGCTGAAGATAACTGAAGACGGAATTAAATACAAGGTTCGTTCAGTTCTAGAATGGTGTTTTCTTTTTGTCCAGTCCTAGGACAACTTGTATGGACGAGTGTCTGACAGAGTATTTCCAACGGTCACGCCGTTGATTGTTACGAATATACCAAGTTGGTGGGGAGTAGGTAACTTCTCCTTATTCTACACCCAGTGTGCATTTGTGTAATCAATGTGTGATTACAGATTTGACGATGTGACATTCAAAGCTAATGGTGATCAGATGTTCTGAAGATAGACGTAGCCTCTAGCCTCACAACCAGGTATGACAGAAGTTGGGCTAGGCAGCATGGCTAGTTGGGTCATCCCCAAGCAGGGTGTATTGTCACTGATCTAGAGAAAATTCATATTTATACTTCTTTTCAATTCTGTATCTTCGGATGACGGTTGGATGGCCTACAACCGTGGTGGCGATATATTCGCGACACTCAAGCTAAATGAGTGAGCGGTCATGTGTGGCCGGGTTGCAAGATGTTCTTGTTGAACCCTGAGTGTATCCCCTTTAGAGTACACTGATCAGAAGGTGCTCCCATACCTTGTCTGTTGGAATACAATCTCCAATAAGCGCCCTGCGGTTTATGTTTTTATACTATATATATGTGGAACGTGAGATGCAAGCGTTCTGCTACTTGATTATTTAATTGAGTAGACAGTATCATAATATCACTGGTTTTGATATCAAAGAATTTTGGATTATAGTAAGGTTTTCAAAGTTAAACAGTATGGTAGGAATTTACTCACACCAGTCCCATGACTGACCCAGAGTTTATTTTGTTTGTGTTTTCCCTAAACTCTTGGGTGCCCAAATTTGTACGGGCAGTCAAGTGTTTCAGGCTTTTACAGATACATATGGAGGAGCTTTAAGCAGGAAGCTTCACCACTACTTATGTAGAAATTATTTCCGCTGTGATGTATATGAGTTATACTCTGATACTCGTATGTATATCCAGATTTGTATTTCAAGATTTTGTTATATAATACATTTATTTTATTCCGCTATGAGTTTCGTGTTTACTCTGATTCTGTTCAGTTGTGATCTTCTTCTTCTTCTATTCTATTAGTTCTATCTTTTCTATCTCATCCTCTAAATTCTTCTACTAATGTCCTGGAATTTTCGATGCTCGAGAAATTGACAGTGTATTTATGTTGATTTTCTGGGTCGAAAATCCCAGACGTTACAGTTGGTATCAGAGCTGAAGGTTTAGTGATTACCTTGGCTCGGTGGCGTAACTCAATAGAGATGGAGTTGGTAATACTCTTGATTGAGTTTGAGTGTGTATATATGAGTGCGTATTTGAAAATTTATATAAAAACTGATTTATATTGTGTTAATTGGTCAGTCGAGTGGTTTATGAATTCTGGTAGAAATAGTAATGCAAACTGCGTCGATAGGTGTTTCTAAACTCTTGAACAGGGTAATTCGACACAGTATGTTTTTCAAAAGGGAGAGTAAAATAATTTTACCCAAAAATATATTTTGATATAAAGAAAGCATATATATTGGAATTATCTAGTATATATTGGATGTGTTGATCATTATTATGATCAAGTAAGATATATAATTGAGTTGGTTATATAAATAACCAGTCGGAATATTATACAAGTATAATATATAGAATCAGATAGATTAAATCTGAGTTTAAAACCAAAATTGGAATAAAACTCTAGAAAATTGGAAAAGAGTTGGAAATAATGTTTGGATTAAATATATGGGAATTTTAAATCCTGGGAGATTTGAAATTGTTTTCCAAGGGTTGTGAAAGAATATTTTGATGTAATTTCAAAATAAAGTGTTTAAAAATGGATTTTTAAAGTAATATAGTATTGAACTCACTTCGATGGTTGGAAAGTAAATTCCGATGATGATCGCGACATTATCGGTGTTCATTTTCGAGCTGGTAAGTGACGGATTACTACCAAAGATTTTGTTTTGTATTATTTGGGAAACAAGTTGTCAGAAATTCAAATGTTTTGAATTGCCATCATTATATGTAAAGATATATGATTTCAGACTGATTTGAAATAAATCCCAGGAGTTTGAATTCTGAAATAAAAATTTAAACTTATGAAGTTTCATAGATTGGAACGGTAAAAGTGGATAAACCTGAATTCTACTTGAAAACTCAGTAATGAAAAATTTGAATGTAATTAACACCAATTAAGTGAGAAATCGTATCGAAGTAGAATTTAAGTGGTGAAACAAGATTTTGGATTTGAAACCGAACTTGGTTATGGAATTTGTTTGGACATAAGGGAATGATTGGACTGGAGAATACATTGATTTGAGATCAGTTAGAAATGCTTGGATATAGGCTGGTTTGATAGCACATGGCAGCGAAAGAGTTGAATCCCGATAAAAAGATATAAGTTTACCTTATATTCGGGTTTGAGATTTTTGAGCTACTTTAAAAAGCCGTTTGGCCGTTTGAATTTCTTTTGGATTGGAGAAGGCCCAGAGTGGCAAGTTGTTGTAGTACCGAATAAGCCGTGCAGAGGAGATGCTGGCGAAATTCTTCCAAAATTAAAGCTGTTAGGAAATTTTCAGAATTTTGAAAATATTCGAAATAAGGAGGAAATTAATATTTTAATTGGAATTAATCAGTTCAGTTGAAACTGAAATTATAAAATAAACCAAAAAGAATTTTAATCTGTTTATAACAGAGAGTGTAGCATTTTCCCCATCTTAGCAATTTCGAGGACGAAATTATTTTAAAGGGGAAGGACTGTAACGTCCCGCATTTTATCGGTCTGTATTTGAATATTTAAATCAGTTTAAATATTGAATTCAGAATATAAATGGATTTATATATTAATTAAAACGAAGTTGAACGTATATAAATATATATTAATTACAATCGAGCTTAGAACGATCCTGCAGTTCGTAATTTAACGTTCTGAACTTCAACTGAGTATACTGGACTCGTTTTGAATTGGATTTCTTTAAAATGAGAAACGTTGGAATCTGTTGAACTGTATCTTTCTAATAGAAGTGAAAAATCGAGATTTCGTCGAATATATTGCAAGATATGTCCAAATCAAATATTCGAAAAGTCGATGTGAAATCGTTTATCGACCGAAACAGATATTTGAATATAACTAGAGATCGGTTGCAAATCTGGACAAGGTTCTTTTGAGGCAGCGCGATAATTTAATTTTTAGAATTTTACTGTAATTTTTAATTAATTAAATGAACAACTTTTTACTTGGAGTATTGTGTACCATGTATCGGTATTTCGGGATTTCACAGAATGAGTCGGACTACCGGTATTATTATATTTCTGGGATCGTGACACCTCGTTGAGCATGACTGTACTCTTACTTCAGTCTATACCGCTCGTACATGAATATAATTGTACGTAGTGGTGTATAATAGCTTTTAAAAACTTAGAAATATATATATACTCTAAGATCTGAAAAACCTAAGGAGTGAACATGCCTACGCTATCCTATACAGCATGGCCATAAATTTGGCAAATCATTAAAACGTGACTTCTGACATTATACCACGGATTTAATAACCGAACCTAACCTACACACTAAAATTATTTGCAGGTCCCTATTCCTTCATAAGTATGGAAAACAAACGAAACACGTGCTACCCTAATACACACGACATGCCTACTCTAGTTACTTAGCAAACGAAGGAGTACTATTTAATATCATTTCGCCATACACTACAGTACCTACCTATAATTACACAAGAAAACCTATTCCTTATCGAGTAAGGAAATGAAACTCTATAAATAACTAACCAAAGCCTTAAATTATATTTCACTTCTTCTCAGAAAATTCTCCAAGGCTAAGAAATGATAATGGCGAAAAATCCATTCGACCTCTTCCCAGTAAATAAAATAAACAACAGAGACCGAAATAAAAACGTAAACTCCAAAATCAATACATAGCGAAAAGGTTTAATTCTAGTTTCCGTGATCCTGTTTTGTGAAGGCTTTCTTCTCGCTATTTGTGTCAGATGGAGCATGCATGGCCTGGTAAAGGAGCATGTACTGTCTGATATTGAGGGAAGGATTCGCTCGCGAGAAGGCAACCGCACGCATGAAGGATTGGGAGGGGGAAACAAGAGCTGAAAACTCAACACGTATACATGTAGAAGGGGTGCCAGGCGTTAGTACTTGGGTGGGATTCATGATAAAAATGATCGCACATTGTACTATGCTGATCCCATCGCAAATGGAGGCTATGAGTGGTGTTTTGGGGGGGGGATCAAAGTGTTCGGGAGTATGGGGAGGTACCGGGTTGTAATAGGGTGCTGATGAAGGTGGGAAGCTTTTCGTTCAGTGGAGAATTGGAAGAGAGAGGGGGATCCGGAATGGCAAGTAAAAACAACCGGAGGAAGAAAGGGTGGGCGGTTGGACTTGGAGGAAAATAGGGGAGTCATTGACGTGAGGTATATTTGGTAAATGACTTTACATTTTAATAGTGGGGTTACTGTTTGGACGTATAGGGTATGGTGAGGAGGATGGAGTGGCGTTAAGGATGGTTTGCATGGTAATATGCGAAAGGAGGAGCTGTGGTTGTTTCAGTGAGGTAGTTGGTGCCATTTCGTGAAACAACAGGACGTTGGGCTTATGGAAATGTTTGGTGTGAGTAACATGAAACATGAAGGAGCCGAGTGAACATGCAGAAGGTGTAAGGGGAGAACGTTATTACTGTGAGGGCGAGTTGGAAAATGAGGTAGGAAATATAGTGGAGCGTGTTGCATGTCCATGCACATATGGGTCATGATATTTGCGTGAGAAATAAGGTGGGACGTGGTGAAGGATATGTTCATCTATAGTGGATGGCGCAAGTATGGTATCAGCCTTGAAAGGCCACGCATTATAAAGGAGAAGAGAGAGGAATCGGCAACAAAGTGAATAGCAGGTTTAGTTCATGAAGTTGGGTAGGTGCGTTGCATGTGTGACTAAATACTGGAGCGGCACAACCAGTATGTCAAGTAATCGAATCCGGCCGCGAATGTGAGAAGCATCTTGGTAAAACACATTTTGGGTTTTTGTTAAGAAGCGAGGACAGGAGAGTTATGAAGAACGGTGTACTGGAGCACCGTGGTCTAGTTGATCGAAGTTCCAATGACCCGATGTATGGAGATGGTTTTAAAATGTTGAAGAACGGTGTCCGCTGTAGAAGTTGAGGAGGAGGTTAGTGAGTTGGTCTTGTCTATGGGGAATGTGGTGACAGAAAGGATCGGTGAAGGCGGATGAAATCTTCACTGTTATGTGAAGTCGACGGTCGGAAACATTGAATACCAGTAAGACGTGAGCAAGGATGGATCAGTTTGGAAAATTTCAAGATTTGGGGTAAGCCGGTTCAATGATACAGTAAAGCAGACGGAGAGATTAGCTGATGTTATTGGCGAATGGGAGGCGATCAGTTCTGTTTGAATCATAACGATGTACCGACGCAAATCGTTTTTAACGGTTAACGCGCCAAGGTGAGTAAAATCACTAACTCTGATCTTTTTAATATATTTTAATGTTGTTTGAATGTTGCGTGATGATCGATTAGTTAGATTACAATTCATTTGGTTGAATATCATATATCACCACCGATTGGACACTGTTTCCATCGATTAGAATATCCCTAGTATAGAGTTAGTGTAAATTGTGTTGACTGACACCTGTGGATGTGGAAACCGGTTGGAGGAATCCGACCGGATTCCTCAATATTTATATGTATTCTTTGTTTTATATGCACTGTTTGAACCCAGTTTATATTTAAAACCCCGTGTGAATATCAATGTTGAACGAAAATTCAACATTTGTGTCGATAAATAAATAAACGATATCGATTTAGAAAGTGGTGACAGTCGACCGTAAAACCATCATTTTGTTAAAGAGTTGATTGACCGTCAGGCAAATCAACGAAGTTAATTATAAAAATTGTATTTTTATAATTAAAAAGAAGATTTAAATTTATAATAAAAGTTCTATTATAAACCAGTAATTTAGGGTTCTTTTTTATAAAATTAAATAAAAACGATTTTTGACATTTAAATAGCAGAGATTATCCGGCGATTAAATATTTGGATAATTATATTTAAGATAAACAATTTAGAAATATTATTAGATTAATTTTTGAGAAGTAATTGAAGTCAGTTAACAAGTTTACTGATGGAATGAGGTTGATTTAATCAACTGTTATTTGAGAAAAAAGATTATTAGATTAATTGGTCGTTAATTAATCTAATGAAACAGTTTAGAAATAAATTAATCAAAGTCATGAGATTTAATTACCTTTTTGAGAAGTTATAAGTAGCACTGGGGAATGGAAAAGCGAAGAGTTAATGTTTAAAATAAATAATCATAAGCAGCAGAGATTTCAAAGTAAGAATATGGTGTTATAAAACCATAGTTAAAATTAAACAAGAAAATACGATTTGATGTATAAGGGATTAGAATACAAACTTATATCAATTCTAAGGTAAGAACGTTGTCGATCAAGGTCTGAGAGGTAATTAAAATACCCTAACTTGAACGGTTTCACTATTATCGAGGAACGGTATCAGTTTGTAATGGGAAAAGATGACAAGATTTGTATGACAGCGGATTGCAAGTCTTAAAACTATAGCGATAAAATAAACGCTGCTACCTAAGTTTAAGCGCGACTGCTAGGTCAAGATTGGTATAAAAGGAATATGGTAGCGTGTGCAAGTCTTAGAACTATAGCGATAAAATAAACGCTGTTGATTAGGCATAAGCGTGACTGTTATGTCAAGATTAGTTATAAAGAAGAATATTACAGCATATTGCAAGTTTTACCATAGTGATAAATTAACGCTGTTAACCAAACTTAAGCATGATTTTTATATATAGCAGCACTTCTTAGGAAATGTCACAGTTGGTTTAATAAGTAAATGACGTTTGTTCAAAGAAATATAAGAATAAGTTTAGAAAGAGAATTTGGAGAATCGTGTTAGAAAACGATGACAACATTTCGATGTTCGAAATGTGATTAGAATTAAACCATTAGGATTTGGAACTAGAATTCGACAAATGTCGAATGTATTAAAGTAAATCATTTTTAAGAATTATAATCTGATAGGATAATTAACATTTGGTTTTAAACAGATAAATGTTAATAGGATAGGAATCAGTATTTAGTTATAAACCTGATATTGATTAAATAAGAAGTGATTTAGAAACAGAGTTTATAAAGTGAAATAAGGATATAAAAGTATGAAAGAGATTCTGATAAAACAAGATAAGGGAAATTATTACGTGAATAACGAGTTATATGATAAAGATGTTCAGATTTCTATAATAAGGGATGGTATTCACATTTCAAAGTAAAAAAATGTTTTAAAGTGAACGTTGGGCCGATTAAAAGGTTAAAATGAAATTGGAAATATTTTCCAACGTAAATAGGGTAGATTATCCAGGTATAGAAATAAAGAATGTGAAATTAATGGAATTAGTTCGAACGATAATAACGTATGTTTTCTAGAACATGAAAGAATAAGAGTTTATAATAACTGGAAATGTTTCCCAAGAAGTGTAAAAAGGCTAAAATGGGATTTGTGAAATATCGGGTAAGATATGGGAATTCAAATAGTAAAACGAATGTTAAATAAAAGTGTCCATGATTGTATGATGTTTAGTTATACATTGGAATGGATGTTGTTTTTACTTCGATGGTTAAATAACCGACTATCGAAGTGTTTGACCATCGTTGTCAGTACGGGGAGACCGGTTGGATATATTATCCAGAAACCACTCCGTATAGGCATAAGCGCTGCGAATTAGATATGCCGAAGATAATTGAAGACAGAATTAAATACAAGGTTCGTCCAGTTCTAGAATGGTGTTTTCTGTTTGTCCAGTCCCAGGATAACTTGTATGGACGAGTGTCTGACAGAGTATTTCCAACGGTCACGTCGTTGATTGTTACGAATATACCAAGTTGGTGGGGAGAAGGTAACTTCTCTTTATTCTACACCCAGTGTGCATTTGTGTAATCAATGTGTGATTACGGATTTGACGATGTGACATTCAAAGCGAATGGTGATCAGATGTTCTGAAGATAGACGTAGCCTCTAGCCTCACAACCAGGTATGACAGAAGTTGGGCTAGGCAGCATGGCTAGTTGGGTCATCCCCAAGCAGGGTGTATTGTCACCGATCTAGAGAAAATTCATATTTATACTTCTTTTCGATTCTGTATCTTCGGATGACGGTTGGATGGCCTACAACCGTGGTGGCGATATATTCGCGACACTCAAGCTAAATGAGTGAGTGGTCATGTGTGGTCGGGTTGCAAGACGTTCTTGTTGAACCCTGAGTGTATCCCCTCTAGAGTGCACTGATCAGAAGGTGCTCCCATACCTTGTCTGTTGGAATCCAATATCCAATAAGCGCCCTGCGGTTTATGTTTTTATACTATATATATGTGGAACGTGAGATGCAAGCGTTCTGCTACTTGATTATTTAATTGAGTAGACATTATCATAATATCACTGGTTTTGATATCAAAGAATTTTGGATTATAGTAAGGTTTTCATAGTTAAACAGTATGGTTGGAATTTACTCACACCAGTCCCATGACTTACCCAGAGTTTATTTTGTTTGTTTTTCCCCTAAACTCTTGGGTGCCCAAATTTGTACGGGTAGTCAAGTGTTTCAGGCTTTTACAGATACATCTGTAGGAGCTTTAAGCAGGAAGCTTCACCACTACTTATGTAGAAATTATTTCCGCTGTGATGTATATGAGTTATACTCTGATACTGGTGTGTATATCCAGATTTGTATTTCAAGATTTTGTTATATAATACATTTATTTTATTCCGCTGTGAGTTTCGTGGTTACTCTGATTCTGTTCAGTTGTGATCTTCTTCTTCTTCTATTCTATTAGTTCTATCTTTTCTATCTCATCCTCTAAATTCTTCTACTAATGTCCTGGAATTTTCGATGCTCGAGAAATTGACAGTGTATTTATGTTGATTTTCTGGGTCGAAAATCCCAGACATTACAGATTTAAATCACTAAATTTAATCCACTTATTTTTAATGTCAAGTACATTATAGTTAAGGATTTACAAGGATCATTAATTGTTTGTGAAATTCCATATGATATTTCATTTAAATAAAATGAATAACAATTGTTCTTTTATTACAAATGAAATTCAAACTTGTCTAAACAAGATCTATAATAACATTTATCTTAAGTGGAATTTCATTATAACAATTATTTTACTTATTTAATTAAGCCAGTATAATAAAAGAATCGACTTCCTATGGAAAATTCAGCAACATTTCTTCATTTCCAATCGTAAGTCCACTTGTCCTTTTATCTCATTTCTACTTATTATGTAATCAACATACACTTATGTGATTTATATCTAGTACCTAATACTAGAAATATATATATAAGTAGATTTTATAACATTTATATCTTAATTGGTTAAAGTAATACTTCAACTTTTATTTTAGATCCTCTATATTTGTTAGAACAATTACGTTTTAATTTGTTTGAGGACAATCCCCAAATTTCAATGTTAGTCAAGAAATTTGATTTAATTCAATTTATTCTTCTTAAGGATTAATTTAAATTATCAGAGTTATTTATTATTTAATATCTATAGTAGATAATAAATAATAACTGATTCTTTAATACTTATTTAATATAAATTTTGACAATCAAAATTGTATACTAACATAAATGTGTAATTTAAACTAAATTATGCTCTCACTCAAATTAACATCCCATTATTTATATACATATATCAGTATATATATATAATGGTGTTCCAAGATCCATATCTAATCATGTTTTGACTCTGCTTTGGCAAATCCCCAAAACACAACCTTTTAGGTAGACATCTTATGTCAATTATATTGTGTATATAATTCTTGGATCGCATGATGAACATTTTGTTCGGTATTATTCATTTGCTCATAATATAGAATAATTCACGTTGTTGCCTCTAAGCCATAATCTTATTATGCAGCTTAGTTAAGTCAGACCCAATAATACAATTCAAGTATCACTTTTACTCCGTCGCATATAACCAAAATAAAAGAATGCATAATGCTTTGGCATTACCTACATCCAGTGATTTTGGACATTGATGAGTGTATTATTGGAAGACTTCACCCTGACTTAATATAATAAAATTTTACTTTAGAGGAAATTTATAATTCGTAGTGGCGAACAATATTAGATTATACTCACATATCAGAATATATGTGCATATCACCATCATATTTATATATATATATATAATTTTATACTTTGAACAATTCAATATTTTGGATAACCCAATATACTCATGTTGAGTATCAAAATACTCAAGAATCTAACATGAATCATCACCAATCATTCACTTTTAATATGTACAACGTTCAGTTCCTAACCATTTTAAAACCCATACACTTAAGATTTACATTTTAATGCTTCATAACAGCTTAAAGAGCACTCGAAACCAAGACCATATAAAATAGTATACTAAAACATGATTCCAGCAACATGTGCAACAATTAATTCCCCAATATTGCCAGTACAGTAACATATATTACACTATTGCAGTTAGATTAGTCCAAATCAAATTAATACATTTAGACCATATCAATACATACAGTTTTACTTGCAGCATGCAGTCTTTTACTAACATTCTTACGTTTCAGTCCATTACGCTTCATATAAACAATAATTTATACAAACAATACATATAATCAAACCGTAACAGGATTTCATTTTATATATGAGTGGGCCAAAAAAAAACAGGTATAAATTGAAGGTGCCGGGTTGCAAATCACGTTTGCACCATCAATTCCTTTAAAATGCAAAATTCTCGATTAGTCAAACTAATCCACGCCTTAATGTTCAGAACATCTCATCATTTCATACAGACCTGTCATAACAAGACAATATTTAACTAAAGTTAGCAACCGTATGTAACTTGTGTCTGTTATCTATGTCAAACATAGATATACTTATATATACAATTATACATATAGCAATGGTTGCATACTTGTAGATAACATGTTCCCTCTGTGGTGCTTATTTATTCAGAATCAATATTCCTTATCACAATACTTAAACTGTGTAAAACATTTGAGTATCATGGAAAAAATAAACATCATCAGTTTATATTATGAAACAACAATTTGAATCATATGCATGTTTAATGAATTTTATAATTCATTTACACAGTTCATTTGGTATCAGGCATAAATTTTATGCCTTCACAAATAACATTGATATAATGCTCAACATTTGCATCTTATACCAAAATTATAAGTCGTTTTTTTTTTCATAAATATGTCAAGCACAAATTTTATGCAGTATATCCTAATGTACACTGTATACTAACCATGTATAGTTAATCCTTGCCTAACTGACATATATTTTAAAGCAAAATGGAAGGAGCAAATGGAATCCATATGTACAAACAGACGTGCAATGAGGTTCAAAATCTTCAAATCTTATTAAAGTGGAATTTGTAAAACTCATCATGTAAATCATGTTTACAAAATTTATCACTTGTCTTAGTTCAATAATATTTTCATATATTATTATAACTAGATTGTCATTCTGAGAGGCGTTTTTGATAATGAGTTCGGCAAGTCATACTTGCTGTTTAAAATCAAATGCATCCCAATATACATTTTAGTATGTATGTATTAGAATACAATATCTTCTTTATTCAAGCATCAACTGCAAATCCAATTTGCATTGACGTTTTGAATATAAACAAAATATCAAAATTTATGTTAAATATATCAAATATATATACATAACATAGTGTGAACCAGACCTTTCTATCATTTAAATAAGAGGCCATATATATATATTCATTTGTTATCGCGTAATAACATGTATGTATATATATATGATATTCTCTGTAACAATATATATAAACACACACTAATGAACACTAATCAATGTGCAAATGTGACAGTTCAAAACTATAATTTGCATGAATCATTGCATTTTATGCAAATGGAATTCAACTTGATGAAATTCAAGATACATTAACAACTTGATATGAACAAACTATTTTATGCATATACTATATATATATATATATATATATGCAATAGACATGATGATATTATACATTGTAATGTGCAGAGTGATTATACCATACTAGGCTTGAGTAACTATCAAATAATTGCAGCTTATGTATAATCAGCAGGTACTACATACATATATAGGATTTTGTAGACCATATATATTATATGCTGAAAAGAAATTTTTTATTGGTACTTTATTTCAGACAGCAAAACATAAGATGATTTTAAAATAAGCATTGTACCTTGATACAATTATTCATACTAACAGTATAAATCATTTAGCAAAACATATTTCCTACAGCTTTTAAAATCAGATAATATCATATACATATTTATCATTATGAATGTGGGATTATTAGATTATAACCCAAAATCACCATTACATATATGTCAAGTACATATATGTTGATGCAAATTTGTTTCTAGAATACATCATACATGAATTTTATGGAATAGCCAAGTCATACAACATTTGTTATGACTTGGACTTATTCTTGGTCATTACCAATATTATGAGAAATCAAAACCAAAAAAATATTATGTATGAATCTTCAATTCAAGTTGTACAATCCCATTGACCAATTTTTCAATTTGAAGTCAAAAAAATACTTTCAAATGATCAGTTTTATGAAAACACTGTCTAAACAGTTTTTTATATAAATGATTTCAATGAATCAAATCCAAATATAAAATATGTATATTACTGATCACAAATAGCAAAATTTTGGCTTCTTTAAAATAAGAAGGAAGAGTATAACATGTTCAGAATTTTAACATTCTTAAATCAAACAAATTTTGATTTTATATTCAGTTATAAAGATCAAATCAAAATAAAATACTCTTTAACATATTTCCATAATTTTGATTTCATCAAATCAAAACTAATTTGAAAACAATTTTACTGATTTATCAATCAGTAAAACGGTTTTTGATCCAAAAAAAAATAACAATGTCAAGTCAATATACTTATCTATTAAACATTTCGATATCATTCATTACCAGGAATCATTTTTATAAATCTGAATATTTAAGTTTATTCATTCATAGATGAATGTATTATACCAGATTTCCAGTGTTTAGATTATCAAATATAACAAGCAAAACTGGAGACATGTCAGAATTAATATCATATATATTAATCCACTATTATATTCAGATTTTATAAAATAAAATTGTCCTGAAAACATTTTATATCCAAAATCTCTATGGATCAACAGTTCTGGATGATTGATCAAATAGCCATTTCTCTGTATTTCTTAATTAAAACCAGATCCTTAATGTTCTTACATTTTCGATTATCAAAACTCGTTTTTGATAAAATTGCAGGATTCCAGCATACTCAATTTATATAAACAGATTAATACGTGGCTACATAACAAATTCCTGAATTCAAGGTTCAAACATCAATGTCCAAAACAAGTCAAATTAGTTCTATGTTAAACCATATTTATACCACTTATTCACAACGGTAACAGTGTGACCAGCAACAAAATAAACAAGTACGGTTAATGAACAGTAAGTGTTAATTTAGCTGAATACTTAAAATCCAACAGAGCACGATAAATATTGGCATAACAGAGATGATTCAAGATTAAGCAGTATATATACACATTTTAATATCTGTAACTATTACAGATATTACACTTATACAAATTTTCATATAAATGCAGAATTCATTTATTCGGATTCAACATTTGATCGGATACAAATTCACAAATCTCAAATTTCGATCTGAAATCTGCACAGGTGATCATAACACTATAGACTTAAACATGTACACAGAATTGAAATCATTACTCAAACCCAACTTTTGAATTCGAAAGGAACCTTGCTCTGATACCATTGTTGGTAAATAAGGATCGATTACGCAGCAGATCTCAACAATTTTTACACATCAGGTATGAAATTTGAATCCAAAATTGAATTAAAACATGTACCTTCCTTCTGATTGAATCTAGTTCCAGATCAAATTGAATCGAGTGCTTGAAATCGAGCACCTCTATTGGAAATCCACAAGTGATGCTGTAACGACCTGAAAATCCAAACTATCTGAGCTGACTAATACAACACACATCCAACTCAAATAATATAGAAATACGAGTCATTAGCGTTAAAGAAAATAGAAAAGATAGAAGAAGAACAGAAATAACAATACAGAACCTCACAGCGGAACGAATAAAATATATTATATAACATAAGCTTTGAAGTACAAAATTTTATATCATATATACATACCGTCATCAGAGCACAATACAACATTTGGTACAGTGGAAATAACTCTAAATAACTAACGTTGAAGCCTCCTACTTCAAGCTTCTCCAAGTGCATCTGTAAAAGCCTGAAACACTTGACTGCCCGTACAAATTTTGGGCACCCAAGAGTTTAGGAAAAACAAAACAAAATAAACTTTGGGTCAGTCATGGGACTGGTGTGAGTAAACTCCAACCATATGGTTTAACTTCAAAAATCTTTTGAAAGAAAAAGATAATAGTCAGACCAGTCCATACATAAACACGGACGGTTTTTACCTTACTATAACCCAAAATATTTTGATATCAAAATCCAGTGATATTATAATAATGTCTAATCAAGTAAATAATCAAATAGCCGAACGCTTGCATCTCACGCTCTACATACATAATATAAAATCAAAAACTGCAGGGCGCTTATTGAAGATTGGATTCCAACTATGACAAGGTATAGGACCACCTTCCGATGATGTATCTCTAGAGGCGAATACACCTGGGTTCAACAAGAACGTCTTGCAACCCGGCCCACACATGACCAACCACTCATTTCGCTTGAGTGTATCGAATGTATATCACCAACGTTTGGGCTCAAACCACCGTTTCCCGAAAAGGGATAGCATCGAATAGATTAAAGAAGTAAAAGAAATTTCTCTAGATATGTGATTATACACCCTAATGGGAGCGACCCACATAGCCATGCTGCCTGCCCGATTTTTTTCATTTCCCGGTTGTGAGGCTTGAGGCTATGTCTAACTTTTAGAACATCTGGCCACCATACACTTTGAATGCCACATCGTCAAACCCGTCAAATCACTAGTTAATCTTCCCAAAAATATTACGGGTATAAAAGCTAAGAGAAATGAATTTCTCCGCTACCAGACGTAATACCTTGAAAAGATCGTCTTATGTGACCGTTAGGAGTACTCTGTCAGACATTCGTCCATACAAGTTGCCCTGGGACTGGACAAACATAACAGCTCTTTGAATCTCACTCCATCTTCGATTATCTTCAGCATAATCTAATTCGCAACGCCTATGCCTATACAGAGTGGTTTTCGGATCTTAAATCCAACCGGTCTCTCTGTATCGACAACGTTGGTAAAAATCTTTGATAGCCGGTGTTTTAAACATCAAAGGAAAAATAAACATCCATCAAACAATTCCACAATCACTGGCCCTTTATAATAATTCATTTTAAGTTCATTTCTTAGTGAATTCTATATGTATCGTTATATCGATTTCTATTATCAAAATTTCTTAAAAATTATTCTAACTTTCTAAATTTCCAGAAAAATTCGCCATAACCTCCTTTGTACCGGCAAATAGTTCAAATCTCAACTCGCCTCGCTAGGCCCTTTCCTATCAAAAAGAAAATCAAAAAGCCAAACGGCTTGCCGATTCGGCGCATAAAACCTCATATTGAAATTGAAACATGTACCTTTTGTCGGGCACTTAAATATATTCTTCGTATTCTCTTCATACTCTTCGTCCCATACTTGTTTATCATATACTCATCTACATTTTCACTTTACTTCAATTCATACCACTATTTGGATTCAATCGAATTAAATCCCACAAATAAATTCTTTAATTAGTTAAATCGCTTAATTCACTTATAGTTTTGAAACAGTAGTGTTCAAACATATTTTAATCCACTTATAAACAAATCGAATTTCATTTATAATTCAAACCTCATATTCGATTTCAAATTCTTCTTTACAAATCCAATTTACTTGACTTATGTTAAGTTCCGTTCAAAATTCCATTAACTAACTTTACTTAGTTAATATCATTCCAAAATCTGGTTTTTTTTATATCAAAAATAATTTCATTCACTTTACTTGAGTTCGTATATATTTAATAACTCAATCTGGGTTTTTCAAATAAGAATTCGGATTTTATTCACTTAAAATCCTTTTATATTAGTTAAATAAACCGATATGGTTTAAAACGATTGTGGCGTTGTTTTTCTGAAAATTTGATTTTGACATAACTCAAAATCTATACGACGAAATCTAGATTTTTCTCTTTCACTAGAAAACTATCATTTAGTCGGTCCGGGCATTTCTTATTTCATCGAATTTCAACTTATATTGAGCTCCGTATACTCAATTGAAGTTCGAATCGCCAATTTACGAACTACCACGCTGCGGCGAGTTCGTTTTAATTAAATTTAATATAACGTTTAAAATTTTGTTTATAAATAAAATTTCAACTCTATTTCAGTATTTAAAATAATTCGAACCCATTATCCAAATTTGACTTAACAATTCTAATCATTCCAACTGTCGATTATTTACTTTCACATTCATAACTCGGCTATGAATTTATTCAAACTCCAATTCTATATTCGTCTCAAATCCACTTGGAGTTAAATTATTTATAAAATTCGATAGAATCAAATTCCAATTATAAATTCCTTCATGGGGAAAAATCGATTTATTCAATATCCATTTTCATTACAAAACTAATATCATCCCTTGATAATAGTGAAGTCGTTCAAGTTGGGGTATTCTAATTACCTCTCAGACCTTGATCGACAACGTTCTTATCTTGAGATAGATAACAGCTTGTAATACCAACACTCGATTAAATCTCATCTTTTAGTCTATTCAAAAATGGTCTCATAAGCCATATCTACTTTGGAAGAATTCATTTCTAAATTATCCGATAAAAATTTCTTCATCACATTTATAAACTTTGTTTATAAATTAACTCCCTTATTATATATATTAGTACAACTTCCACTTGAATTCAATTCTCATTATATTTATTATTTATCATATATATATACATATGTATATAAACTTATAATCCATTTCATATTAAATTTTTACACAATTTCAATATCTTTTCTGAAAAGAATAATTTTATTTCTATGAATTCGACATTGCTGAATTCAAAGCATAATTTCATGTGGATATATTTAAATTCAGTTTACATTCCAAACATCGGAATAAATTCCATTTCCATCGTTTCTTCTTGAAACGATTTCAAAATCACCTTTTAAAATTCATACTTGAATTAAAATTTCAAGTTATCCAATAACAGTATTTTCCTCATTTAAAAATATCATTTATAAAATGCGCTTCTTGTTCTAAATATTAAAACAAGTTTTTGATTTCAAATTTCATTTGAAATCTAATTTCCACTTTGGAAAATAAGTTCTCCTTTAAAACTTCATACGTGAATTTAAATAAATTATCCAATGAAATACTTTTCTTTTATTTATAAAAATCGTTTATGAATAACACTTCTTGTTTTAAATATTAAAACAAGTTTCCGATTTCAAATCCCATTTCTATTTTCGGAAAATAAATTTCCTCTTCCAAACTAATACTTGAGTTTGCATTTCAAAATTATCCAATGATAATTTTTTCTACTCAGTTATAAACCTCGTTCATAAATTCAAGTACTTGTTTTTATTTCTAAAAACAAGTTCATATTTCCCTAGCCAAATCTGAAATTCAATTTCTATTCGGAAAATTATATTTTTCCTTTTTAAATCCAAAAATCTCTTTTATGATATCTTTAAATGTCAACCTCGAGGGCCAGTGATATTTAAATTCCCAAATAAGCAAACCAACAATCCACTTCACACATCACACACATCTAAATGTGTAAACAGTAATAAATAAAGTTGAGGAATCCAGTTGGATCCCTCCAACCTGTTTATCCTGCATCCACAGATGTTAGTCACATAAATAATACCAATCCTGCTTCAAGGCAGGATATCGCAGTATAAAAGGGAATCCACTTATATACGTGGCGTAGGGTTATCCGCTAATGATATTGCGGGCATCCGCTAACAGTATTGCGGGAAATATCCAATAACCACAATCACCAAGCCTGAGTAACTAATATATATTATGTATATTATAACCACAATGATTCAATAATCCATGCACGCATTCAAACAATCAACCATTTATTTTTAACGATAAAAATAAATTAAATAACTTTTGAGTGAGATTTACTCACCTCGATTTCATTTGTTGAATATCCATTTAGAATTCCTTATCGTCTTTTCTTTGAATCCAATTACATGACATCTTCACGTCTCTGAATCAACTTGAATGAAATTTACTAATCACCTATGATATTTGATTTTATTGTCGATTAACCTTTTACTTGATTTAAATTAACTTAATAAATTAACCTATGTATTACAAATTTTAAAATGATGATGTAATGACCCGCATTTGCAGAGGTATTATAATTAATTTATTTAATTATATGGATAGTGATATAGTGAATTAAATGGTCGTGGAATTAAATAATGGTGAATATTTAATTAAAATAATATATTAAATAATATATTTAATTCAGAAATAATAAAAAATATTGGAAATCACAATATTCTGTGAAAGGGGCCGTCCCTTAGATTTAATTCAGCTTAGAGTTGAATTATATTGACGAATATATTCAATCGACGACAGTTTGAATGTATAATTATATTATAATTAAAATAGAGCTTGAAATGGCGCTGCAGTTCGCGATTTGGCGATTCAGACTTCAAATGAATGTACAAGATTCGTTTTAAGTCGGATTTCAGTGAAACAAGAAACGTGTGGAGCTGGTGGAGTATATCTTTCTAGTGGAAGAGAAAAATCTGGATTTCGATGGGTAGATTTTGATTTACGTCCAAATCAAATTTCAGAAAAGTCGCTGTAGAATTCCTTTATAATTTGCGACGCTTTATTTACGTTATAAAAGGAATTTAAATATAAACTGAATATCGAGGTAATCGGGAATCTGAAATATCAAACTGTATATTCTGATATAATAATATGGAGTTGTACGATATCATATGTGAAGATATACGAAAATATAAATTTATTTATATTTAATTTAATTATATTTATATATATTTATATATTTAAATGGGTCATCCAAAGCTTTAAAAATAGCCGGTTTTGCAAAAGAAGTCGGAATTCGACGAAACTAATTTTGTTGGATTCGCAATATCAAATAGTTGTTAGATTTCCAGTTTCGTGATTTTTAGAGTCACTGTGTGGCCGTACAGATTTTTAGAGAGAAACAATCAGTATTTTGATAGTTAAAAATACGCTGTGTGAGCATACGGAGTCGGAATTCGACGAAACCAGTTTCGTTGGGACCGTAATGTCGAGCTGAAGGTGCATGTCCAGTTTGGTGATTTTTGGGCATCATAAGTGATCACAGGAATTTTAAAGAACAAATAAAAATAGAGCTTGCTTATAAATAAATATAAAATTCGAATATAAAATTATTTAAAATTCCTATAAATACTCTAAAACATTTCCTAACCCTAAATATTTCTCTCTACACAGTCAAATACTTGGTAGCCGCCACCAAAGAAAAGACACAGCAAAAGTTCCAAGTTAAGAAAATCAAAATCAATTGCAAAGAAATCCTATAAATCCTCTAATACATATATTTGCAATCATCCTCGCAAATCCTTCAGTTCTGGGTACTTCGAGTTGGACTCGACGTGTTTCCTGGTTCGCTGGAAATGGTGAGTGAAAGCTAGGGTTTTGATTTCGAGCAGACGGAGGAGGCTTTTGGAAAAACTGAGTTTGGATTTGGGTTTGCAGGATCGAACAGCTTTGGCATGGGTTTTTATGTGGAGATCGATGCGATTTTCCGCCGATGCTTTCCAGGGGTGAGCTGTTCGTCGCAATGTATTTGTGGAGGGCGAGTTCGATGTTTTGGTGAGGAGATGAAGGAGAACGGAATGAGGAGTATCAGGGTGATTCCGGTTTGAAGAATAATGGAGTGTTTGATGAATGGTGGGAGCAAGAAGATGTGAAAAAAGGACATTGATGTCGTACTGGAGCTTGTCTTTGAATTGGGGAAGAAAGCGAATTAAAAGGGGGCGGGTCTGTGTATGTTTGTGGGCCGAATTAAGATGGTGAGGCCCGGTGAAATAAACTCTTAAGTTTTATTTAAATTTAAATATCATACAAGTTTGTTTAAGTCATAACTTAATCATACGACCTCGGAATTCAGCGAAACATGATCCGACAGGATCGTATGGACGGACACTACACGCTGGAACTGACCGCGAGTCAATTGGAGTCCATCACAATTTATAGCAAAATAAATTGTCTGAATCAAGCGATGATTATCGTCATTGACGATGATCGTCCAAATGTGATTAAAACTCACCAACTCTGAACAGTTCTATTTTTACAGCGTATTCTTAGAACTGTTATAAATTGTCTGTTTGACTGTGTGTTGACTGTTTGATTGAACGGCTAGTCAGTTAGTAGAAATTATATATATTTATATATACGTGTATATATATATAAACCGTTAAATATTTATATGTTGATTCTTCTATTAGAATATTTCATATCGAACTGAAAGTGATGTTGATTTTACTGTGTAACATCTGTGATGCAGGGAGACAGGTTGGAGGAATCCGACGGGATTCCTCAACATTTATTTTACTGTTTTTCATATATGTTGATATATGATGTGATATATATAATCTGTTGATCGTGTATGGTTAGAATGATATGATCATTATTATTCGATATTTTTAATATCATAAGAGACCCTGGGATGCAGAAAAGGAATATTTCAATGTATATTGAAATAAAGGAATTTTATAAAATCAATCGATTTTATAAAAAGGAATATTTTGAAATAAAAGTATTTATAAAATCATAGGATTTTATAAAGAGGAATATTTATTGGTTAAATAAATAAAATAAATAAAAAAGGAAATTTTCAATGTTATATTGAAAAGAGAAAATATTTATAAAATCCAAGAGGATTTTATATAAGAGGATATTTATAAATAGAATATTTATAAATAGAAATATTTATAAACGGAATATTTATAAAGTGAATTATTTATTTAGAATAAATAGATAAGATATTATAAAATGGATTATTTATCTATTAAATAAATAAAATATTAAATAGGGATTATTTACTTAGAAAGAAAAGGAGTATATTTGTAAAACAAGGTGAAAAAGAAATGTTTATTTAGAAAATAAATAGAGGTAATATAAAAGGATATTTGTAAAACCATTTACAAATAAATTATAAAGGAAATATTTATCCTTGGATAAATAAAGTTATATAAGTCTGAACTTATATAAAGAAATAAACAGAGAAAAGGGAGCAAATTAATTTACAAATGATATTTATAAATTAAGTAAAATATTTATCATTCGATGAATAGAATTTATAGAGAAGTAGATATTGGTTTTAACATCCATGATTTTAGAATGTTAACTCAACACTTCTAAAATGAATAAACGTTATAAAATCTATAAGGTGAAGAACTGTTACTAAAAGTAAATCCTTATAAATGAACAAGTGTTGTAAAAAGGGAAATCGTTATAAATCATTAAAGTAATCGAATATAAGTTGATTGAAAAGGAGTTAACCAAATTTAGTAAATAGATTTGAGTTAAGTTATCGAGAGAAGTTATTGAGTTAAGTTATCAATTAAGAGAAATCGAGTTAAGTTATTGGTTAAGAGTAATCGAGTTAAGTTATCGAGAGAAGTTATTGAGTTAATGTAATTAAAATAAGTTAAGTCATTGTAATCGATAAGTGAATCAAATTAGTTAATCGATGTAAGTGAATCGAGTTAAGAAAATTGAGTAAATCAAGTTAAGTAATCGAGATTGATCGAGTGAGAATTAAGTTAAAGTTAAATAAGTGAGTTAATCGAGTGGGTCGAACCAAGTTAGTCGGGCCTAGTTAATCGAATCAAATCAAGTCGAGTTAGTCGAGTCGAGTTAATCAAGCCGAGTTAAGTTAGTCAAG
Organism: Allium sativum; assembly: GCA_030737875.1. Lineage (NCBI taxonomy): Eukaryota > Viridiplantae > Streptophyta > Magnoliopsida > Asparagales > Amaryllidaceae > Allium > Allium sativum. Next base: position 734,206,895 of record CM060924.1, on the reverse strand, counting down.
TTAATCGAGTTAGGTTCGTCGAGTTAAATAAATCGATGTTAGTCCATCGAAAGGAGTTATCGATGTTAGTTCATCGAAAGGAGTTATCGATGTTAGTTCATCGAAAGGAGTTATCGATGTTAGTTATTCGAAAGGAGTATCGAATTTGTTATTCGAAAGGAGTTATCGATTATAGTTAAATCGAAAGGAGTTATCGATTAGTTAAATCGAATGGAGTTATCGATTTGTTAAATCGAAAGGGAAGATTTATCGAATACAGTTTATTCGAGAGGAGATTATCGAATATAGTTTATTCGAAGGAGTTATCGATTATTAGTTAATCGAAGTGAGTTATAGAATATTAGTTAAATCGAAGGAGTTATCGAATATAGTTTATTCGATGGAGTTAATCGATTAGAGTTAAATCAAATGAGTTAATCGAATATAGTTATTCGAATAGAGTTAAAGGAGTTAATCGAATATAGTTTATTTGAATAGAGTAAAGGAGAAAATCGAATATAGTCTATTCGAATAGAGTTAGAGGAGTTATCGAATATAGTTTATTCGACAAGAGTTAAGTGAATAGAGTTAATCGAACATAGTTAAATCAAAATGGAATTAAATAGAAATTAGAAACTGACTAGAGGTTAATAAGTTGAATGGTTTCCTGAGTATCAATTTGATGTTGGTTTCGGCCTTCGGGGTTTTTGTGACGAACTGGAATTTCGCTCGATCCGAATCGATTGTTAAACCGACCAAGACCGTTCGATAACCCCTGATCGTTTGAGAACACGACAAATCAGAACGCAAACAGAAGAACATTTCATTGTTTATTACAACAATTCCATAAGAATACAAGAATATTACAGAGTATGAATAAATATTATACAACAGAGATTATCAGAGATTTAAATACAATACTACAGCGGAAAAATAATACAAAACATAACTGAAAGAAATACACGGATACAGAGCTTTCCGAATATCACTTCATCTATAAACCAAGATCCTGTGAATATAAATCTGCAAAACCCAACTACTGGCTTCCCGTGCGGAAAATAATGGCACCCAGAGTTTAGGTCAAAACAATAAACTCCAGGTCAGTCATGTGACTGGTGTGAGAACTAAAACAGTTATAAATTCTTATTTTAAAGTTCGGTAAATCAAGGGACCACGCCGTATAACACGGAACGGGTTTTTACCCCAAGAATACCAGTGCTTAAACAAACAGCGCAATGCTAAATAAAGAACAATGAAGCTGTTATAAGACCCAGGTCCCATCACACAATGCAACGCAAGCCAGAGGATAGGGTTTTACCTTATAACAGCCAAATATGCTTTGATACGCGAAATTTCATCTTTTATTATCACTATAAGTGAAGAAAACAACTTCAATCATAAGTATAAATCATAGACGGCATAGTGCCCCATCCCACTATGTCGCCATACTAGGCTCTACAAATAACACCGAATGACACGTATTGGAAATTAGATTCCATCATGAGTCGAGGCAAGGGGCAAGCTCCTCTCCGATTCGAGACACTCTAGCAAATGTCTCAGGACCCCACTATGATCCTTGGAATCGGCTGGGTCGGTCCTCTCTTACTTTTGAGGATTGGCAATTCCTGAACACACGTTTCCCGGTCCTAACAGACCTAATATCGAGGCGCCTCATCCAACAACCACACAGGTGAAAAGTATATAAATGTCGGCCAGTTTAAGCACCGACACCACCCATAGCTAGAAAGAAACGTCGTGCTCTCCCAGCGGTCCGTATCCTGTTTTTGACTCATACCGAGGTGTGAGGCTCGCGAATTCACGTTACACAAAGCGGTGCCACAAAGGCCGTGCTTTGATCATCAACCACAAGACTCTGCTTTTCAACAGAAGCCTTGATCAATTGCCACTTAGGCATGCCACATAGGCAATTCACGCCATGCGATTGATATCTATCGATATATAACCTCTAAGCTCGTACGTCCCAGAGAAGGGCGTTAAGCAAGAGAATAAATTCTCCGCCGCCAAACAGATATATATTTAATAGAAATCAATCACACAGAATAAAATCCAATGTCAGACACACAGTCCATTTACAAGTCCGTTCTGGGTCTGAACGAAACCGGAGGCACCTTATTCCTCCCCCGTATGTCCAATACAGGGCAGAGGTCCTCGCATATCCGTCGATTTCCAAGTACGTCTGGACGATCACCAACTGATTCTCTCCTCTTGGGTGTACTGCCCAATCAAGATTATCAATAATCATCCAAACGATGTGAAGACCATCCGGTCTTCTACCACCGTCTTCATCTTCGACGTAATGTCGAATCGGTTATTCAGAATGGGTAAAACCCAGCCTTTCTGAATAACCCTCGTATATAATAAACAAATGTTACACAAACACAACATACGCCTCATTCCAATTCAGAATATTCCTTTATTCCAAAATTCACATTCTTAGGGAAAGGTTCCCATTAATTTTATCAAAGATAAATTCTTTGAAATTTATTCTTTAATCTTCCTTTGAATATCATTTCAAACTAGTCGGGATTAACGAACCACACCAAAGTAATTATTTATTTTATTTCCCAATCCCAACCTATTTATCCCATGAGGCAAAACTGGTAATACCCCATATCTAACACCACGGTGTTATCGGTAAAATTAATTACCATTTCACGTTCAAATCTAATTAAAGATTTGACTATCGCTTTGGAGCAAAACTGGTGATACTCCATTCTCGATCATTTTAATCTAATTAAAGATTCATTAAAACTCCACTTAGTTTTAATTTTTAACTGGGTTAAAGAACCGGTGTCATTTAAAACACGGTTCACGATAAACCCAAAATTTCATTCCAATTCGTATACTGGAAATTCTGATTATTTTTAAAAGCCACTTCAAATCCAATTTATTTATTTAAAATTATTGGATTTTAATTCTAGTTCAAAACTAGTTCATTTCGATAAAAAAACATTTTTATCCTTTCAAATAGGGAATTTTTCATCCCAGTTCTTTCCAATTCATATATTTTGATTTTACACAAATTATAGATATTTTTAATAATTTTATCAAGGCCCGTACAGTCGATTTCCAATAACGGTCGTCGAACTGCACTTACAGCGACCTTTTCTAAATTTGATTTGGACGTATCTCCAAATCCAACCGTTAGATTTCAAATTTCTAATATTTATTGGAAAACTCTTTTCGATACGAACCCAACGGTTCTGGTTTCAGGATAATCCGATGGTCGGATCTCCCGTAACGTCAATTCGAAGTCAATGGTCGAAATTCACGAACTGCCGCGGCGCGGCGCGTTCTATTCAGGCCATTTAATATATATAATATATATATTATATATATTTCATCGATTTCAATTCTAAACGTAGTTTATAAATCGTTTTAAATTCGTTTTCAAAACGATTTCAACTTCATATTCAATTTTAAATCAAAATTGAATATTCCACATCATCGATATATATAAATGATAATATTTTCAAAACTTGATATTTTGAAATCACTTCTTTTTCAATATTCGAATAAAATCGATATAAATATCATTCACGTCAAAATGGCGCAAATCTAACCAACACGGCTTTATATATTTCAATAACTTCTTTATTTTATTCAACAAATGAATATTTTTCTTCAACACATGAATATTTTATTTCAACACATGACTAATCTAAACGAATGAGTACTGTCAACACCTGAATATATATTTTTGTTATTAAATATTTTTTTTTCAACACATGACTAATCTCAACGAATGAGTACCGTCAACACATGAATATTTATTTTACTTCAACACATGAATATATATTTCTTTCCACACATGGATATATATTTCTTTCAACACATTAACATATATTTTATTTTCAACACATGAATATATATTTTATTTTCTAAATTGGAATGAGGCCCAATCAATTACCATATAAGGTTAATTATATGGATTCCATACAACACATGTATATAACAGCCACGATAAATAATCAATCATCATCCAAAGTGCACAACACAACTGTCTGTCAACCTATCGATCGACATACAATAAATTATTGGGACTAGTGTACATCTCAATACCCGTGTGGGGTTTCACATCAACAAACACAAATTTTATTTGTGCAGTTGGGCGACGTGTAAAATTTATCGTCCCAATCAAGATCAGTCAAATCAGTGTACATAAACAAACCGTCTGGTTTGTAAATGAATATTTTATTTTATTCACTTCCACGTTAAAAATTATATTTTTAACGATAAAATATTTTCTTTCAACACATGAATTTCTATTCAGTTCACTTACACAATAAAAATGATATTTTTATTTTTCTAACATATTTTAGAAAATTTCGGCGGCATAACGGCACGATACTAGAAATGGGACAAGGCCTAGCCTCGTCCCCGGTCTAGTGATGGTCCATGCCAATCACATATCAATCAAATCAATTTTATTTTTCACACCACATAATTTCACCAAATATTCTAATTAATCACCAAACAACCAAACAAACAAGTCCATGGTCTGTGGACGAGGGTGTCGGGTGCTACTAAACACCGTCTACATCCTAGTATATATATTTCTAACTAGGAAAAGAAATTTAGAGTGAGAAGTTCTCACCAATAGCTAACCCAACGCCACGACTCTTCATAGGTAGGAAATCTTCACCTTTCTTGCCCTTCGTCACTTTCGTCACCCGTAACCACTACATATATAAAAATCGCATTTTTATATATTATCACTTCTTGCATAAAAATTATATTTTTATTTCCACTTCACATATATAAGAATTGAACTTTTATCTTCACTGCATATATATAAAAACAAATTTTTATTCCCTACTTCGTTATACAAATTATATTTTCATATTATTCTTCTCCTAATAAAGATTTTATTTTTATTACTCTACATGAATAAAAACCATATCTTTACTATCATACCTATATAAAGATCATATTTGTAATATGCCACTAGTATAAAAATTATATTTTTTATTACTCTACTATAATAAAAATCATATTTTTATTATTCTAAAAATATAAAAATCATATTTTTATTCTTTATATCATATAAAAATTATATTTTTATTACTCTACTATAACAAAAATCATATTTTTATTCTTCATATCATATAAAAATTATATTTTTATTACTCTACTGTAATAAAAATCATATTTTTATTATTCTAAAAATATAAAAATCATATTTTTATATTCTCCAGTATATAAAAATTCTATTTCGAATCCGCTACTCATATAAAAATTATATTTTTATCTTGCTAGTAATATAATAAAAATTATATCTTTACTTCGCTTTCACATAAAGATCAAATTTTTATCTCACTTTCATATACGTAAAAATCGCCTCTTTTACATAAACAAAATCACGTCTTTATATTTTTTTTGAAAGATCACGTCTTTATATTATTAAAAATCACGTCTTTATATTATTAAAAATCACGTCTTTATATTATTAAAAATCACATCTTTATATTATTTACAATCAAATCTCTTCTATGACAAAAATCTAATCTTTCATTACATAAAAATATAATCTTTCTCATATAAAAATATAATCTTTACTTCTTATGGTAAAAATTCTATCTTTCTTATTATAAAAACCGTATTTTTAATTTCAGAATTTTAACCTCATTAAAAATCAGTCATTTTATAATAAATAAATAAAAACAAATAAAAATGTATTAGAAAACTCACTTCAATTTCTGTTTTCTGCGTAGTGGAGGGTCTTCTACACGCTGGAGGTGCTCGGCGCGAGTGGTGGGAGTCCGTTCAGGGGTGGCAGCGGGTTCCTCTTCTTCATTTGGGGGTGTGGTTGCGGTTTGGGGAGGTTTGGGGTCTGGGGTGATCGGAGAGGGGGTGAGGGGGGACAGCGGGCCAGGGAAGGTCAGGCGGTGGCGTCGGGAAGGGGCTAGGGTTGCTGGCGGCTCCGATTTGGGGGTGTTGGAGTTTGGGTATCGTCGAGGCGGGCCAGGGTGCTGCGGAGGTCGAAGGGGGTGGCGTGGTCATGGGGGAGGGGCTTCGGTGGTGGCGCGCCACCTGGAGCGGCGGTGGCAGCGACTTCCATCGCCTCTATATTTTTTTTCCGGTGGAAATCGATTTGAACGATGAATGCCAGGGGAGTGCGTTGACTTGGTATGAGTAAAAGGGGGGAGATATCGGGGGGGGGGGGGCTATTTTACATTATTTAATTTATTATTAAATTTTGAAAAGCAACTTTTTATTTTCAAATCGAAATCAGACCCACCGACTGTCGTCCCTAGCGTTTTACCCTCATTCCGAACACAATGGGATATGTATCATAGGTCAATTCAACTGTTTAAATCAGTTTCCATTGAATTTACAATATAATTCAGTATATATTCAATTTGAACGTACATTTTAAATTACCGGGGCCACATACAGTCTTTAAAAATTCCCGAAAAATTATTTCTGCTTTCGTATTGACGATACGGTCCTAACAAAACTGGTTTCGTCAAATTCTGAGACCGTTTGAAAAATGGCCCCTTTTTGGTCGACCCGATTTAATTGAAACTGTCAAAACACGTTCAGCTTCGCCACGCTCACATACCGTTTCAGAAAATTATGGAAAATTCATCTCAGCAATAAATTGACATCTCGGATCCAACAAAAGTGGTTTTGTCGAAAATCGAGCTAGTTTGCAAAATTTCCATTTCTAAGGGCCTTCATATATATTAAAATATATATAAATTCCACAGCGACCTTTCAGAATTTTGAACTGAACATATCTTTCAACTTCTAAAGTGAAATCTCAGTTTCTCAACTTCGTTAGAAAGATATGGTTAAACAGATTCGAATATTTCTTGTTTCGTTCAATTCCGACTTAAAACGAATCCTGTATATTGATTTGAAATTCGAAATCGAAATTTCGAACTGCAGGGCCATTTCAGGCTCGTTATATAATTAAAATAAATTTATTCGTTTTAACTTCATCGAAAATAAATTTTCCATCGTTTTTATTTAAAATAAATCATTTTAAATATTCGAAATTCATTAAAATAACCAAAATAAAAATTTTAAACTGGCTCAGATTTTTCGGGTTGTTACAGTTTTACTTAGGAAGTTGTTCTCTTGTTAGTTATAGTTAGGGACTGATAGTTGTGGAAGAGTAGTGATACGAAATTGAGCCTGGGAAATGTTTTCCCGTGTTAATAACGCATATTTTCTAAACATAGAAAATGAGGGAATATATATATATATATATATATATGAATGATGATTGATCGATAGAATTTCCATTTGGAAATAATATCGTTGTTTGCACACTTGTTTTTCTTTGATAGTTAACTCACAGACTATCGAAGTTTTGACCATTTTAACGTTGTTAATATGGAGAGACCGGTTGGATTATTATCCAAAGAACCACTCTGTATTGGCATCAGCGTTGCGAATCATATATGCCAAAGATAATTGAAGACGGAGTAAAATGCAAAGGCTATTGTATAAGTCATAGATAACAGTGACTAAGATGGATATACTGAATAGTGCCTTCGGTTTGTCTAGTCCCAGGACAACTTGTATGGACGAAGGTCTGACAGAGTATATCCAATGGATCGCGTAAGTTGATCTGTTCAAACGTATTCACGTTTGGTGGCGGAGGAATTCGTTTCTCTTAGCTGTATACCCATGTTATTTTTGGATAAGTCAATTTGTGATTTGGCGGGTATGACGATGTGACATTCTGAGTGAATGAGGATGACTTATGTTGATGAATGTCTGACAGAGTATTTCCAGAGAGGTCACGTACATTGATTTCTTCAACCGTTCCAAGAGTGGAAGCGGAGAAGGATACTTCTTTAGCTAACACGTAATGTACTGTTGTAGACGTCAATTAGTGATTTTCGATGGATCTGACAATGTGGCATTCGAAGTGAATCTGTTATGATGATAAAGCGTAGCTTCTAGCCTCATCAACCAGTAAACGACAGAAATCGGGCAGGCATCATGGCTAAGTCGGTCGCACCGAAGTAGGGTGTATAATCACCTATATAGAGAATATTCATTTGCTTCTTTAATCTATCAATGTTGTCCCATATATATACGGGAACGGTTACTGATCCCAACCGTTGGTGATATACATTCGATACACTCAAGAAAAATGAGTGGTCGGTCATGTGTGGCTGAGTTACAAGATATTCTTGTTGAACTCCAGTGTATCGTTCCTAGAGTACACTGATCGGAAGGTGGTTCCATACCTTGTCATAGTTGGAAATACATTATCCAATAGTGCTTGCGATTTTGATTGTATACTATATATGTAGAACGTGAGATGAAAGTGTTTCTGCTAGTTGATATCTACTTGTACATAGACAATATTATAATATCAAAAGCTTTTTGATATAAAGATATTTTGGATTCTCATAAGGGAAAAACCCGTTCCGTTCTACGGCGTGGTCTTATGAGATATCGTTTACTTGTTCATATACCTGTTTAAACTGTTTTACTCACACCAGTACCATGACTGACCCGGAGTTTACTTTGTTTTTTTCCCTAAACTCTTGGGTGCCCAATTTTGTACGGGCAGTCAAGTAGTCAGGATTTTACAGATATACATGAAGAGCTAGAGCAGGAGGCTTCAGGATCATATAGCTATAGTTTATTTCCACTGTGTTGTAAGTGTTGTACTCTGATAAGTGCTATTATATACATAACTGTTGTATTTCAAAGTTATGTTATCTATTATATGTTATCCGTTCCGCTGTGAGGTTCGTGTTACTCTGATGTTGTGTTCTTCTTCTTCTTTTATTCTAAGTTTCTATCTTATCTATTCTCACCCTTTAATTTCTTTCATTAATTACCGGGATTTTTCGATGTTTTGGTTATCGACATCGAGCTTATGTCGATAACCAAAGTCGCCGAAAATCCGGGTTGTTACAGTTGGTATCAGAGCTTAAGTTAAGAATTACTTGGCTCTGTGGCGTGACTCGGTAGAGATAGGGTTAGTAATACCCTAGACTGAGATTGAGTGTATATATACGAGTGAACGTATTTGTATTTGATATAAAAATTTGTTTCATATTATGGAGATTCATTGGTTGAGTGGTTTATGAGTTCTGGTCGATCAGTTTAATCCACTGTATCGGTAGGAGTTACTAAACACTCGAATACGATGGGTCGTCACGATATGTTTTGAAAAGAGGGTAAACTAAAATAAGTCTACCCAATGTATATCTTGATATAGAGAAGATATATATATATATATATATATATATATATATATATATATATATCAAAATTATAATATATTGGATACATTGGTTGTAATTATAATCGAGTAAGATTATAGAATGTGAAATGGATATATATAACCAATCAGAATTCATATAAGTAAAGTATATGAAATAAGATAAATTGAATCTGAATTTAAATCAGAATTTGAATATAAAATAAGGAAATTTTAAGTTCCTGGGCGATTTTGAGATGTTTCAAAATGGATGTATTTAGTAAGGGTTTTGAAATGATATAGTATTGAAATCACTTGGGTAGCTGGAAAATAATTCCGATGATGACTGCGCAGTATCATCGGTGTGGTTTTCGAGTTCTAAGGGGTGGATTACTACCAAAGATTTTAATTTAAATTGTTTTGAGGAAACAAGTTGTTTAGAAAATTCAAAGGTTTTGAATTGGCAGTATGATTTCAAATTTGATTTGAAATAAAACCAGGAATTTAAATTCTAGAAATTAAAATTTAACTTGTGAAGTTAATTCGAATGGGAAGGTAAAAGTAAATAATAAACCAGAATTTAACTTGAGATGATAGGTTAAGAAAAACTGGAAGTGATTAGAGAATAATCTGGATTTGGATTTGAAATGATAAGTTGAGAGTTTGGAATTTGAAACTCGAATTTGAAATTGAATTAGGCTTGAATAAGCGAATGGTTGTGTTAAGAATAACTTGGTTGGAGTTGATTGGGATGGCATTTGTATATGCCGAGTTGATAACAGATGGAAGGGATATAAGGATATGCCCGACAAAAAGGTACAAGTTTATATTTGATATAAGCATGAGATTTATGAGCCGAATTGGTGAGCCGCTTAGCTGTTTGATTTTCTTTTGGGTTAGAAATGGCCCAGAGAGGCGAGTTGTGGTTTTACCGATAGAGCTGTACAATTAAAGGAGGTTATAGCGAAATTTTCTGAAAATTTAAAGTGTTAGAAAATTTTCAGAATTTTTGAAAATTTTAGTTAGTCGGAATGAATAAATATTTAAGTCGATTAATTGGTTCAGTTGAAATCAGAAATAAGGGGTAAACAAATCTTAGGAATTCCAATAGATAGGGTCATCCTCTACCTTAGCAATTTCGAGGACGAAATTACTTTAAGTGGGGAAGAATGTAATGACCCGCATTTGCAGAGGTATTATAATTAATTTATTTAATTATATGGATAGTGATATAGTGAATTAAATGGTCGTGGAATTAAATAATGGTTAATATTTAATTAAAATAATAAATTAAATAATATATTTTATTCAGAAATAATAAAAAATATTGGAAATCACAATATTCTGTGAACGGGGTCGTCCCTTAGATTTAATTCAGCTTAGAGTTGAATTATATTGATGAATATATTCAATCGACGACAGTTTGAACGTATAATTATATTATAATTAAAATCGAGCTTGAAATGGCATTGCAGTTTGCGATTTGGCGATTCAGACTTCAAATGAATGTACATGATTCGTTTTAAGCCGGATTTCAGTGAAACAAGAAACGTGTGGAGCTGGTGGAGTATATCTTTCTAGTTGAAGAGAAAAATCTGGATTTCGACGGGTAGATTTTGATTTACATCCAAATCAAATTTCAGAAAAGTCGCTGTAGAATTCCTTTATAATTTGCGATGCTTTATTTACGTTATAAAAGGAATTTAAATATAAATTGAATATCGAGATAATCGGGAATCTGAAATATCAAACTGTATATTTTGATATAATATTCTGGACATGTACGATATCATATGTGAAGATATACGATAATATAAATTTATTTATATTTAATTTAATTATATTTAAATATATTTATATATTTAAATGGGTCATCCAAAGCTTTAAAAATAGCCGGTTTTGCAAACGAAGTCGGAATTCGATGAAACTAATTTTGTTGGATTCGCAATATCAAATAGTTGTAAGATTTCCAGTTTTGTGATTTTTAGAGTCACTGCGGCCGTACGGATTTTTAGAGTGAGAAGAGTCAGTATTTTGACAGTTAAAAATACGCTGTGTGAGCATACGGAGTCGGAATTCGACGAAACCAGTTTCGTTGGGACCGTAATGTCGAGCTGAAGGTGCATGTCCAGTTTGGTGATTTTTGGGCATCACAAGTGATCACAGGAATTTTAAAGAACAAATAAAAATAGCGCTTGCTTATAAATAAATATAAAATTCGAATATAAAATTATTTAAAATTCCTATAAATACTCTAAAACATTTCCTAACCCTAAATATTTCTCTCTACACAGTCAAATACTTGGTAGCCGCCACCAAAGAAAATACACAGCAAAAGTTCCAAGTTAAGAAAATCAAAATCAATTGCAAAGAAATCATATAAATCGTCTAATACATATATTTGCAATCATCCTCGCAAATCCTTCGGTTCTGGGTACTTCGAGTTGGACTCGACGTGTTTCCTAGTTCGCTGGAAATGGTGAGCGAAAGCTAGGGTTTTGATTTTGAGCAGATGGAGGAGGCTTTTGGCAAAACTGAGTTTGGATTTGGGTTTGCAGGATCGAACAGCTTTGGCGTGGGTTTTTATGTGGAGATCGATGCGATTTTCCGCCGATGATTTCCAAGGGTGAGCTGTTCGTCGCAGTGTATTTGTGGAGGGCGAGTTTGATGTTTTGGTTAGGAGATGAAGGAGAACGGAATGAGGAGTATCAGGGTGATTCCAGTTTGAAGAATAATGGAGTGTTTGATGAATGGTGGGAGCAAGAAGATGCGGAAAAGGGACATTGATGTCGTACTGGAGCTTGTCTTTGAATTGGGGAAGAAAGTGAATTAAAAGGGGGTGGGTCTGTGTATGTTTGTGGGCCGAATTAAGATGGTGAGGCCCGGTGAAATAAACTCTTAAGTTTTATTTAAATTTAAATATCATACAAGTTTGTTTAAGTCATAACTTAATCATACGACCTCGGAATTCAGCGAAACGAGATCCGACAGGATCGTATGGATGGACACTACACGCTGGAATTGACCGCGAGTCAATTGGAGTCCATCACAATTTATAGAAAAATAAATTGTCTGAATCAAGCGATGATTATCGTCATTGACGATGATCGTCCAAATGTGAGTAAAACTCACCAACTCTGAACAGTTCTATTTTTACAGCGTATTCTTAGAACTGTTATAAATTGTCTGTTTGACTATGTGTTGACTGTTTGATTGAACTGCTAGTCAGTTAGTAGAAATTATATATATATACATATATTTATATATAAAAACCGTTAAATATTTATATGTTGATTCTGCTATTAGAATATTTCATATCGAACTGAAAGTGATGTTGATTTTACTGTGTAACATCTGTGATGCAGGGAGACAGGTTGGAGGAATCCGACGGGATTCCTCAACATTTATTTTACTGTTTTTCATATATGCTGATATATGATGTGATATATATAATCTGTTGATCGTGTATGGTTAGAATGATATGATCATTGTTATTCGATATTTTTAATATCATAAGAGACCCTGGGATGTAGAAAAGGAATATTTCAATGTATATTGAAATAAAGGAATTTTATAAAATCAGTCGATTTTATAAAAAGGAATATTTTGAAATAAAAGTATTTATAAAATCATAGGATTTTATAAAGAGGAATATTTATTGGTTAAATAAATAAAATAAATAAAAAAGGAAATTTTCAATGTTATATTGAAAAGAGAAAATATTTATAAAATCAAAGAGGATTTTATATAAGAGGATATTTATAAATAGAATATTTATAAATAGAAATATTTATAAATGGAATATTTATAAAGTGAATTATTTATTTAGAATAAATAGATAAGATATTATAAATTGGATTATTTATCTGTTAAATAAATAAAATATTAAATAGGGATTATTTACTTAGAAAGAAAAGGAGAATATTTGTAAAACAAGATGAAAAAGAAATGTTTATTTAGAAAATAAATAGAGGTAATATAAAAGGATATTTGTAAAACCATTTACAAATAGATTATAAAGGAAATATTTATCCTTGGATAAATAAAGCTATATAAGTCTGAACTTATATAAAGAAATAAACAGAGAAAAGGGAGCAAATTAATTTATAAATGATATTTATAAATTAAGTAAAATATTTATCATTCAATGAATAGAATTTATAGAGAAGTAGAAATTGGTTTTAACATCCATGATTTTAGAATGTTAACTCAACACTTCTAAAATGAATAAACGTTATAAAATTTATAAGGTGAAGAACTGTTACTAAAAGTAAATCCTTATAAATGAACAAGCGTTGTAAAAAGGGAAATCGTTATAAATCAATAAACTAATCGAATATAAGTTGATTGAAAAGAAGTCAACCAAATTTAGTAAATAGATTTGAGTTAAGTTATCGAGAGAAGTTATTGAGTTAAGTTATCGATTAAGAGAAATCGAGTTAAGTTATTGATTAAGAGTAATCGAGTTAAGTTATCGAGAGAAGTTATTGAGTTAAGTTAGTTAAGATAAGTTAAGTCACGTGAATCGATAAGTGAATCAAATTAGTTAATCTATGTAAGTGAATCGAGTTAAGAAAATTGAGTAAGTCAAGTTAAGTAATCGAGATTGATCGAGTGAGAATTAAGTTAAAGTTAAATAAGTGAGTTAATCGAGTGGATCGAACCAAGTTAGTCGGGCCTAGTTAATCGAATCGAATCAAGTCGAGTTAGTCGAGTCGAGTTAGTCGAGTCGAGTTAAGTTAGTCAAGTTAATCGAGTTAGGTTCGTCGAGTTAAATAAATCGATGTTAGTCCATCGAAAGGAGTTATCGATGTTAGTTCATTGAAAGGAGTTATCGATGTTAGTTATTCGAAAGGAGTATCGAATTTGTTATTCGAAAGGAGATATCGATTAAAGTTAAATCGAAAGGAGTTATCGATTAGTTAAATCAAAAGGAGTTATCGATTTGTTAAATCGAAAGGGAAGATTTATCGAATACAGTTTATTCGAGAGGAGATTATCGAATATAGTTTATTCGAAGGAGTTATCGATTATTAGTTAATCGAAGTGAGTTATAGAATATTAGTTAAATCGAAGGAGTTATCGAATATAGTTTATTCGATGGAGTTAATCGATTAGAGTTAAATCAAATGAGTTAATCGAATATAGTTATTCGAAAAGAGTTAAAGGAGTTAATCGAATATAGTTTATTCGAATAGAGTAAAGGAGAAAATCGAATATAGTCTATTCGAATAGAGTTAGAGGAGTTATCGAATATAGTTTATTCGACAGGAGTTAAGTGAATAGAGTTAATCGAACATAGTTAAATCAAAATGGAATTAAACAGAAATTAGAAACTGACTAGAGGTTAATAAGTTGAATGGTTCCTGAGTATCAATCTGATGTTGGTTTCGGCCTTTGGGGTTTTACTTAGGAAGTTGTTCTCTTGTTAGTTATAGTTAGGGACTGATAGTTGTGGAAGAGTAGTGATACGAAATTGAGCCAGGGAAATGTTTTCCCGTGTTAATAACGCATATTTTCTAAACATAGAAAATGAGGGAATATATATATAGACATATATATAAATGATGATTGATCGATAGAATTTCCATTTGGAAATAATATCGTTGTTTGCACACTTGTTTTTCTTTGATAGTTAACTCACATACTATCGAAGTTTTGACCATTTTAATGTTGTTAATATGGAGAGACCGGTTGGATTATTATCCAAAGAACCACTCTGTATTGGCATCAGCGTTGCGAATCATATATGCCAAAGATAATTGAAGACGGAGTAAAATGCAAGGGCTATTGTATAAGTCTTAGATAACAGTGACTAAGATGGATATACTGAATAGTGCCTTCGGTTTGTCCAGTCCCAGGACAACTTGTATGGACGAATGTCTGACAGAGTATATCCAATGGATCGCGTAAGTTGATCTGTTCAAACGTATTCACGTTTGGTGGCGGAGGAATTCGTTTCTCTTAGCTGTATACCCGTGTTATTTTTGGATAAGTCAATTTGTGATTTGGCGGGTATGACGATGTGACATTCTAAGTGAATGAGGATGACTTGTGTTGATGAATGTCTGACAGAGTATTTCCAGAGAGGTCACATACATTGATTTCTTCAACCGTACCAAGAGTGGAAGCGGAGAAGGAAACTTTTTTAGCTAACACGTAATGTACTGTTGTAGACGTCAATTAGTGATTTTCGATGGATCGGACAATGTGGCATTCGAATTGAATCTGTTGTGATGATAAAGCGTAGCTTCTAGCCTCATCAACGGGTTAATGACAGAAATCGGGTAGGAAGCATGGCTAAGTCAGTCGCACCGAAGTAGGGTGTATAATCACCTATCTAGAGAATATTCATTTGCTTCTTTAATCTATCAATGCTGTCCCATATAATATACGGGAACGGTTGCTGATCCCAACCGTTGGTGATATACATTCGATACACTCAAGCAAAATGAGTGGTCGGTCATGTGTGGCTGAGTTACAAGATGTTCTTGTTGAACTCCAGTGTATCGTTCCTAGAGTACACTGATCGGAAGGTGGTTCCATACCTTGTCATAGTTGGAAATCCGTTATCCAATATGTGCTTGCGATTTTGATTGTATATAATATATGTAGAACGTGAGATGAAAGCGTTTCTGCTAGTTGATATCTACTTGTACATAGACATTATTATAATATCAAAAGCTTTTTGATATAAAGATATTTTGGATTCTCATAAGGGAAAAATCCGTTCCGTTCTACGGCGTGGTCTTATGAGATATCGTTTACTTGTTCATATACCTGTTTAAACTGTTTTACTCACACTAGTCCCATGACTGACCCGGAGTTTACTTTGTTGTTTTCCCTAAACTCTTGGGTGCCCAATTTTGTACGGGCAGTCAATTAGTCAGGATTTTACAGATATACATGAAGAGCTGGAGCAGGAGGCTTCAGGATCATATAGCTATAGTTTATTTCCGCTGTGTTGTAAGTACTGTACTCTGATAAGTGCTATTGTATACATAACTATTATATTTCAAAGTTATGTTATCTATTATATGTTATCCGTTCCGCTGTGAGGTTCGTGTTACTCTGATGTTGTGTTCTTCTTCTTCTTCTTCTATTCTAAGTTTCTATCTTATCTATTCTCACCCTCGAATTTCTTTCATTAATTACCGGGATTTTTCGATGTTTTGGTTATCGACATCGAGCTTATGTCGATAACCAAAGTCGCCGAAAATCCGGGTCGTTACAGTTGGTATCAGAGCTTAAGTTAAGAATTACTTGGCTCTGTGGCGTGACTCGGTAGAGATAGGGTTAGTAATACCCTAGACTGAGATTGAGTGTATATATACGAGTGAACGTATTTGTATTTGATATAAAAATTTGTTTTATATTATGGAGATTCATTGGTTGAGTTTTTTATGAGTTCTGGTCGATCAGTTTAATCCACTGTATCGGTAGGAGTTACTAAACACTCGAATTCTATGGGTCGTCACGATATGTTTTGAAAAGAGGGTAAATTAAAATAAGTTTACCCAATGTATATCTTGATATAGAGAAGAGATATATATATATATATCAAAATTATAATATATTGGATAAATTGGTTGTAATTATAATCGAGTTAGATTATAGAATGTGAAATGGATATATATATATAACCAATCAGAATTCATATAAGTAAAGTATATGAAATAAGATAAATTGAATCTGAATTTAAATCAGAATTTGAATTTAAAATAAGGAAATTTTAAGTTCCTGGTCGATTTTGAGATGTTTCAAAATGGATGTATTTAGTAAGGGTTTTGAAATGATATAGTATTGAAATCACTTGGGTCGCTGGAAAATAATTCTGATGATGACTGCGCAGTATCATCGGTGTGGTTTTCGAGTTCTAAGGGGTGGATTACTACCAAAGATTTTAATTTAAATAGTTTTGAGGAAACAAGTTGTTTAGAAAATTCAAAGGTTTTGAATTGGCAGTATGATTTCAAATTTGATTTGAAATAAAACCAGGAATTTAAGTTCTAGAAATTAAAATTTAACTTGTGAGGTTAATTTGAATGGGGTGGTAAATGTAAATAATAAACCGGAATTTAACTTGAGATGATAGGTTAAGAAAAACTGGAAGTGATTAGAGAATAATCTAGATTTGGATTTGAAATGATAAGTTGAGAGTTTGGAATTTGAAACTCGAATTTGAAATTGAATTCGGCTTGAATAAGCGAATGGTTGTGTTAAGAATAACTTGGTTGGAGTTGATTGGGATGGCATTTGTATATGCCGAGTTGATAACAGATGGAAGGGATACAAGGATATGCCCGACAAAAAGGTACAAGTTTATATTTGATATAAGCATGAGATTTATGAGCCGAATTGGTGAGCCGCTTGGCTGTTTGATTTTCTTTTGGGTTAGAGATGGCCCAGAGAGGCGAGTTGTGGTTTTACCGATTGGGCTGTACAAAGGAGGTTATGGCGAAATTTTCTGAAAATTTAAAGTGTTAGAAAATTTTCAGAATTTTTGAAAATTTTAGTTAGTCGGAATGAATAAATATTTTAGTTGATTAATTGGTTCAGTTGAAATAAGAAATAAGGGGTAAACAAATCTTAGGAATTCCAATAGATAGGGTCATCCTCTACCTTGGCAATTTCGAGGACGAAATTATTTTAAGTGGGGAAGAATGTAATGACCCGCATTTGCAGAGGTATTATAATTAATTTATTTAATTATATGGATAGTGTTATAGTGAATTAAATGGTCGTGGAATTAAATAATGGTGAATATTTAATTAAAATAATAAATTAAATAATATATTTAATTCAGAAATAATCAAAAATATTGGAAATCACAATATTCTGTTAACGGGGTCGTCCCTTAGATTTAATTCAGCTTAGAGTTGAATTATATTGACGAATATATTCAATCGACGACAGTTTGAACGTATAATTATATTATAATTAAAATCGAGCTTGAAATGGCGCTGTAGTTCGCGATTTGGCGATTCAGACTTCAAATGAATGTACAGGATTCATTTTAAGCCGGATTCCAGTGAAACAAGAAACGTGTGGAGCTGGTGGAGTATATCTTTCTAGTGGAAGAGAAAAATCTGGATTTCGACGGGTAGATTTTGATTTACGTACAAATCAAATTTCAGAAAAGTCGCTGTAGAATTCCTTTATAATTTGCGATGCTTTATTTACGTTATAAAAGGAATTAAAATATAAACTGAATATCGAGATAATCGAGAATCTGAAATATCAAACTTTATATTCTGATATAATATTCTGGAGCTGTACGATATCATATGTGAAGATATACGATAATATAAATTTATTTATATTTAATTTAATTATATTTAAATATATTTATATATTTAAATGGGTCATCCAAAGCTTTAAAAATAGCCGATTTTGCAAACGAAGTCGGAATTCAACAAAACTAATTTTGTTGGATTTGCAATATCAAATAGTTGTTAGATTTCCAGTTTCGTGATTCAGAGTCACTGTGTGGCCGTACGGATTTATAGAGTGAGAAATAGTCAGTATTTTGACAGTTAAAAATACGCTGTGTGAGCATACGGAGTCGGAATTCGACGAAACTAGTTTCGTTGGGACCGTAATATCGAGATGAAGGTGCATGTCCAGTTTGGTGATTTTTGGGCATCACAAGTGATCACAGGAATTTTAAAGAACAAATAAAAATAGCGCTTGCTTATAAATAAATATAAACTTCGAATATAAAATTATTTAAAATTCCTATAAATACTCTAAAACATTTCCTAGCCCTAAATATTTCTCTCTACACAGTCAAATACTTGGTAGCCGCCACCAAAGAAAATACACAGCAAAAGTTCCAAGTTAAGAAAATCAAAATCAATTGCAAAGAAATCCTATAAATCCTCTAATACATATACTTGCAATCATCCTCACAAATCCTTCGGTTCTGGGTACTTCGAGTTGGACTCGACGTGTTTCCTGGTTCGCTGGAAATGGTGAGCGAAAGCTAGGGTTTTGATTTCGAGCAGATGGAGGAGGCTTTTGGCAAAACTGAGTTTGGATTTGGGTTTGCAGGATCGAACAGCTTTGGCGTGGGTTTTTATGTGGAGATCGATGCGATTTTCCGCCGATGATTTCCAGGGGTGAGCTGTTCGTCGCAATGTATTTATGGAGGGCGAGTTCGATGTTTTGGTGAGGAGATGAAGGAGAACGGAATGAGGAGTATCAGGGTGATTCCGGTTTGAAGAATAATGGAGTGTTTGATGAATGGTGGGAGCAAGAAGATGAGAAAAAAGGACATTGATGTCGTACTGGAGCTTGTCTTTGAATTGGGGAAGAAAGCGAATTAAAAGGGGGCGGGTCTGTGTA
The DNA here is from genome assembly GCA_030737875.1 of Allium sativum. Classification (NCBI taxonomy): domain Eukaryota; kingdom Viridiplantae; phylum Streptophyta; class Magnoliopsida; order Asparagales; family Amaryllidaceae; genus Allium; species Allium sativum. The sequence continues at coordinate 734,187,370 of CM060924.1, read as the reverse complement.
TGTTTGTGGGCCGAATTAAGATGGTGAGGCCCGGTGAAATAAACTCTTATGTTTTATTTAAATTTAAATATCGTACAAGTTTGTTTAAGTCATAGCTTAATCATACGACCTCGGAATTCAGCGAAACAAGATCCGACAGGATCGTATGGACGGACTCTACACGCTGGAACTGACCGCGAGTCAATTGGAGTCCATCACAATTTGTAGCAAAATAAATTGTCTGAATCAAGCGATGATTATCGTCATTGACGATGATCGTCCAAATGTGAGTAAAACTCACCAACTCTGAACAGTTCTATCTTTACAGCGTATTCTTAGAACTGTTATAAATTGTCTGTTTGACTGTGTGTTGACTGTTTGATTGAACTGCTAGTTAGTTAGTAGAAATTATATATATATATATACACGTATATATATATATATATTTATAAACCGTTAAATATTTATATGTTGATTCTGCTATTAGAATTGTAACACCCCACGTCCATTAATGTCACTCACAAAGGGAATGCATTAACTTCCATGGAGGTTTTAAGTGAATATAGAACAGTAAAATTACAACAAGACAGATATAAAATAGTACTTGGAAATTCAAAAACTTTATTTCATTGTAGCAGAAGTCAAAACATGTTTGATTTCATCATAACACCATATTCAATGTCAAGTACAATATCTATCTTGATAAAACAAGTACATAATCCCATTACATGAATAGCCATTAAAAAGAAAGATAACAAGCTGGACTTTACTTCAACAGTCCAAGCTTTCCAGAAGATAAGCGATCCAACTAGACTCCACTAGAACTTGGCCCAACCTGCGGACCTGAAGGGAGAAAAAGGATGGAAAAGAGGGGGTCAGACATAAAGTCTGGTGAATATGATAATTCTACAATACTATTACCAAAATAACTGGACTAAGGCATAAGCTGGAAAATAAGAAAATGTCTATGAAGAGCAGATTAAGGACATAGACAATCGCTAAAGGCAACGTTACAGGCGCTCCTAAATACTAAAGGATAAACACTATACTGCACCACACCAGTCACCCTAAAGATTCATCCCACTTAGCTTCACTTAGAAACTTTCCCAATGGCTTTACGTACCCCTAGCTGACTACATAGGTGCCGCCTGCCCCTATCTCCACTAGGTGTACCCTACTTCCCATTATTCGATCGGCTCCCTAACTCGTAGATACCCGTGCTGGCCCCACAGTGGGGTGTATCACTCCCCTAAAGTGGCAACCTGATACAACGGACATGCACGGCTTATACCTACACGATGCAACAACGTCTTACCTACCAGCCCGGGTCCACACACGCATATGAAACCCGTTGGACTTGCGTTGCCACCGCTCCCTGTTTTGGCCTCTTATAGTCAAACCCAGTATGCGTGCCCCGTCCTCGACTTGGGTCGAGCCCACAAAGATACGTTTTGGGATATTGGTTGAAATGGGCCCCACTATTTACCACAAGCATTCCACCTAAGCTTGTCCCCATTAGTCCATCCCACTTAACCCACTTAGTCATGTTCATTTACATGTGTGTTTGGTTAAGTCTAATTGTATTTCAAATGCCTCTAAAGGCAACCACCAGATTCCTCATGCCAACCAAGGCACCTACTTAACCCCCATGTCCCACCTTACATGATTATCTGGTTAAGTATTTCTTTGTTCATTAAGGCCATAACCTTATAAAGACCTCTCACATTAGACTGGCATTTATGGCAGCTGGATTTGTCGGGCGGGTCCGGGCAGTCTTACACCATAAAAGAGTCTAACCTCGTGTCTTTACAACTGTTATGCTTTAGTTTGGGCCTAGGACCTCTCACATTGGGCCGACATTTGTGACTACTGGATTTGCCGGGCGGGTCCGGGCGGGTTTACATCACAAACGGGTCCAACCTCGTGTCCTAAGCATTGATTATTAATAATAATCCACTTTCCCCCAATTTTAATAATTCCCTACTTGAATTATTAATTACTTCCAATTTTTAACAATGTCCATAATTGACTCAATTATGGACATTCATTCATGGTATGCAACATCTTACAAAATTGCACCCAATTTATTAATTCCTAATATTACCCCTACCCCACGTTTGAACGTTTATTCGCAAAATATATGTTAGACTCGAATAGCCTAACTCATAGCATAAAAGAGATTATCATAATAACAACATGTATATGTGACCAAATGAATCATAATAAGGGGTGAAACTTGCATATGTCCAACTTGCATAGATTATACATGTCATGGATCTAAAGGTGTCAACTTGTTCAAAATTCACCTAATATGATCTCAATCAATTTTCATAAACTTACATATGAACATGTGTGAATCAACATCATCTAATTTTTTAACAACATGGTTTTATATGGGTACACCTAACTCAATAGGCAAATTCCCATAATCAAGTTTTATTTAATTATAGTTTCAAGTTTATGGGTACACCTAACCTAATAGGCAAATTCCCATAAACAAGATCCATTTAAATTAAGAAAAAAAAAACATAACTTTAAGCATGATCCAACAACATCATGATTTTTCAACATAATATAGCATGATTTATAACATGGCATAGTATGATAGTATAACATAGCTTGACATGATTCTCAACATAGCACGACATAGCATAAGAGAATTTACAACATAGCATGACATAGCATATATAATTTACATCATACGACAACATAATAACATAATAAGAGATCCACAATATATAGAATTTACAATTACAAATCACATCACTTTCTTGTGATCCATTCATAACCGAGTCAAATTAGTTTGTAATAGTCTTGTGAGAATCATCATACTCACCAACAAAAGAAAAGAATTAGAGAAAGAGAGATCTTTTGATTTGATTTGTGTAGATTTAGTTGTAGATGATTAGGCTTCCTCTTCTTAGTTTGTGACGGCTATGCTGAACTCCATGGCAGCAGCATGACGGTAGCTTCTCTAATTTTACAAGTGATTTAGGTCTAGGGTCTACCCACTTATTTATAGATTTTAGAATGCATTTAGACCATTAGATTTAACCTAGAAATAACCGCAGCCGTTCAGACAAGATGGGGTTTATCTTGTTGACTCAGCAATGAGTCAGAAGTGACTCAGCAAACACTCAGCAAATTAATAAACTTCTATTCATGTTTGCATTAACTGCCCATATATATACATATATATATATATATATATATTCTACAATGTACACATTAGATACATCCCCCCCTTTTACACACTTATTATTGTTTTTATATACATATTAGATACATCCCCTCTCTTACACACTTATTAATATTTTTATATTCATATTAGATACATCCCCTCTCTTACACACTTATTAATATTTTTATATTCATATTAGATACATCCCCTCTCTTACACACTTATTAATATTTTTATATTCATATTAGATACATCCCCTCTCTTACACACTTATTAATATTTTAGCAACTTTAGTGTTAATAGAAAATTCGGGGTGTTACATTCTCCCCTCCTTTTAGGATTTCGTCCCCGAAATCTTCAAGTCTGGAAGAATGTATATCCTACCATCCAAACGTCCATCTACTCATCCATCATACACAGGCATCCATTGTCCTTAAAAGACTTCTAATGCTTTATGATCATATGCAAGTGTGTGTACACGTCCTTACCTAATGCGAAATCAGGCGGTCTACTGATTCAGTTGACCTCCTTAATGCAAATTATGTAAGTGTCATGAATCCATTATGTATGCAAAAGATCCTAATTGCTTACATACTACTTCTGTATGCATGCACACCCATTCAACCGAATGCAGCATCCATATGATGGTACAACCATTATACATCCATTATACTAAATACATCCATATATATGCAATATGCAATATGAAGTGACTGAGCCGATCTAGTGCCTAAAGTGTGTGTATATATGCATCCACGAGCAACCACTAGCAAACACTTGCATCCATTTTGCATCCATCATACATAACATGTCTCAAACACATGTTTCAACCATAGGATTATCCTAACTAAAGGTCAAAGATACTAATGAGAGGACATACTAAAGATAAGATAAGCTAAGCTAAGCGATAAAGGAGAAATTAAAAGACATACCCTCAAAAAGAAAAGGGTACAACGAATGCATCTTCTCTTCTGTCTCCCAAGTTGCGTTGCTCTCATCATCTCCCCATTGCACTTTAACCAGTCTGACCTCTCGATTCCTCAACTTTTTGATCTCCGACCCAAGAATGCATGTAGGAGCTCGTCTAATTGTTGCATCACGCTCTATTTCCACCTCTTTAAGCAAGCTTGGCTCTACCACCTCCGCGGTCTTGTGCAAACACTTCCTCAAATGTAATACATGGAATACGTCTTGTACTCCACTAAGTTTCTCAGGCAACTCCACCCTATATGCCATCTTCCCAATCCTGTTTTTTTACAGGAAACGGCCATACAAACCTTGGTGCTAATTTCCCCACGGACCCAAAGCGAAAAACATTCTGTAACGGAGATACTTTGATAAAAACCATGTCCCCAATGTAAAACTCAAGATCTGTTCTCCTCTTATCAGCATACGATTTTTGCCTATCTTGTGCTGCTTTCATCCTCCTTCGAATCAACTCAATCTTCTACGAGGTTTCCCTAACCATATCGGGCCCAAGTAGGATTTTATCGGTAGATTCCCACCAACATGTAGGCGAACGGCAAGGCCTTCCATAAAGAGCTTCGAAAGGTGCCATGCCAATACTAGACTGAAAGCTATTATTATATGCGAATTCTACTAACGGAAGGTGCTCTTCCCATGTACCCCCAAAGTCTAGGATACAAAGCCTTAAAAGATCCTCTAGAATGCGATTCACCCTCTCGGTCTGGCCGTCTGTCTGAGGATGATATGCGGTGCTCAAACATAGCTGAGTCCCTACCACCTCTTGTAAACTCTTCCAAAATTCGCTAGTAAAGATGGGGTCACGGTCGCTTACTATACTAGAAGGAATACCGTGCAAACGAACTATCTCCTTAATGTATACAGAAGCTAACCACGGAGCAGTCCTCTTACTTTTCACGGGAATAAAATGGGCGCTTTTAGTAAGTCTATCTACTATAACCCAAATCCCCGTGTTACCCTTCCTTGATCTTGGTAATCCATCCACAAAATCCATTGAGATGCTTTCCCATTTCCATAGTGGAACTTCTAATGGGTGAAGCAACCCACCGGGTTTCTTTTGTTCTGCTTTAACTCGTTGGCACACCAAGCATCTAGCGACGTACTCGGCCACATCCTTTTTCATACCGGCCCAAAAGAAAACCCGCTTCATATCTTTGTACATCTTATCCCCGCCGGGATGAATGGTCATTTTTGAGCGATGAGCATCATCAAGAATGGCCTTCCTTAAGTCTTCGTCTTGTGGTACACAAAGTCTATTATCCCTTCGTAACCAACCCTTATCGTTTAGGGTATACCTACGAAGATGGCTTGACGACTCCCCCCCTTTGAGCTTTTCTACTATCTCAACCAACTGTGGGTCGTCTCGCTGTGCCTCACCAACCCGTCCTAGAAGTGTAGGTCTAACCTCCAAGGATGCTAACAGACCGGGTACTAAGTCAACGGAGGGTCTAAAGTCAAACATAGAGATGAATTCTAAGCTTTGTCGTTCAACAAACAACGGACTCAAGGACAACCTTTTCCTACTTAAGGCGTCTGCCACCACGTTACCCTTGCCCGGGGTATATGCTATTTCAAAATCGTAGGAGGCTAAGAATTCCATCCACCGTTGCTGCCTTAAATTCAAATCCTTCTGAGAGAATAAGTATTTTAATGATTTGTGGTCAGTGAACAGTTCGAATTTCTCACCAAGAAGATAGTGACGCCAAGACTTAAGCGCGAAAACAATTGCGGCTAGCTCTAAGTCATGCGTGGGGTAATTCTTTTCATGAACCCTCAACTGCCTTCCACCATAGGCTATTACTCTTCCCTCTTGCATGAGGACCGCGCCAAGTCCCGTCCCACAAGCATCAGTATAGATGGTAAACGGTTTATTCCCGTCTGGCAGCGCTAAGACTGGGGCTGAAGTTAAGGCTCTCTTTAAACGTTGGAACGCATCATCGCAATCTTTGTCCCACGTAAAAACCAGGTTCTTCTTCGTTAAACGTGTTAATGGAGCTGATATTTTTGCGAAGTCTTTGATAAACTTCCTATAATAGCCAGCCAACCCCAAGAAACTTCTTACTTCGGTTGCATTTTTAGGGACCTTCCAATCTTGGATGGCCACCACCTTTGCGGGATCCACTGCTATCCCTTCTTTGGAAACCACGTGCCTTAAGAACCGTACTTCCTTCCTCCAGAAGTGACACTTAGAAAATTTTGCCTTAAGGTTATGCGCTCGAAGGGTTTCCAACACTTCCCTAAGATGTAGGGAGTGCTCTTCTTTATTCTTAGAAAAGACTAAGATGTCATCCACAAAGACTACCACGAATTTGTTAAGGTATTCCCTAAACACCCTACTCATCAAATCAACAAAATATGCAGGGGCGTTTGTCAAACCAAAGGGCATCACTAGCCATTCATAGAATCCGTCAGGAGTCCTAAAAGCAGTCTTATCTATACTATCCTCAGCCACTCTCAGTTGATGAAAGCCAGTGGCTAAGTCCAACTGCGAAAACACTGAGGCGCCAACTAACTGATCAAAGAGATCGTCAATCCTCGGCAGTGGGTGTCGGTTCTTTTTAGTAAGCTTGTTTAGTTCTCTATAGTCCATACAAAGTCTAAGAGACCCATCCGCCTTTGTGGCAAAAACTACTGGAGCACCCCACTCCGATATACTACGTCTTATGAACCCCTTCTCAAGCAACTCCTTTACTTTCTTATTGAGTTCCCTCCTTTCACGAGGATCCATGTGGCGCACTGGCAAAGATACGGGTTTAGCATTATCCACAAGATAAATTCGAAAGTCTATCTCCCGCTTTGGAGGTAAGCCCTTCACCTCCTCAAACACATCCGGATATTCCCGGACCACTTCTACCGATCGCAGGTTCTCTACAGACGCATCAAGCGATTCAAGATAACTTAGCATAACGAAATTTATGGGATTACAAAAGATGTCGAGAGCATTACCAAGGCGAGTCACAAGCCTAACTACTCTCCTTTCACAATCAAGAATGGCCCTATTTCTAGACAACCAATCCATTCCTAAAATTAGCCCATAGCCCGTGAAGCCCAATACATAAGCATCACATCTAAATTCAACGCTAAGTATAGAGATTTTCAAATCCAAACATATCATGGTCAAATGAGCCGAACCCCCAATTGGATTTGAAACGACCAAGGGATCCTCTACTAAACTGGTGTTCAAGTGCAGTGATTCAACTAATGATGCAGAGATAAACGAATGAGATGCGCCAGAATCGAATAAGGTACGGACAGGATGATCAAACAAAAAAACTAAGCTTTCAACAGAAATTGTTCTACCTCTTTCTTGCAGCGGTGGGGCCGCAATAGCCTGAACTTGCCCCCTTGCCTGCCCTGGTGCCATAAGAGCCTGCACCTGTCCTCCCGAGGTAGACCCTGCCCTCTGCCCCTTCTTTGGACAGTCCTTCACTAAATGTCCCGCATCTCCACAATGAAAACAACCAGTCTTCTTTTTCTTTCTACAATCTTTGCTGAGATGGCCAGGCATCCCACAATTGAAGCATTTCTTCTTCCCTTTGCCATTATTGTTTTTACCACCCTTCTTATTTTGCTGTTGGGGTTTCTTCTGATCCCCTTTCTTTTCAACTGCCTTATCCTCATGCATAAGTGCCATTTCTACTAGCTTTTCAAAGGTGGCTCCCATAGGGATGTGGGTCATAGCCAACCCTTGCAACGGTTCATTCAAGCCTCTAACGAACCTCAAAGCTTTCTTCTCTGGCGTGTTCACCAACTCCAAGCCAAACCTTGCTAACTGATTAAATTTATTGACATATTCCTTTACTGATGAGCTCCCTTGCTTTAGTGCCAGGAATTTTTCCATATTTAAGTTCTCCTCTGCCCTTGAAAGAAACTTTGCCTCAAACCTTCGTCTGAAATCCGCCCATGAATCAACTGGACGTTCCCCGTTAGTGACCTCCCACCAAAACGAGGCCTCTCCCTTCATTAACCAAGCAGCTAAACGAACTTTCCTCCCATTTTCCACTTCAAAGATATCCAACAATTCCTCAGTCTCCTTAAGCCAATCTCTGGCCTCCACAAACGTCTCAGTCCCTTGAAAAGTTTTTCCTCCCATAGCCTTGAATTCCTTGCACGTCTTTGCAAAAGTGTCAACACGAGGAGGAGGAGGAGGAGGAATGGGTGCAACTAGGGGTGGAGGAGTATCCGCTGGGCCTGCAGTGGTGGCCCTAGCCTCCAAGTATCTCCTAAACCACCCTGGAATCGTCACACCTTCTGGGAGATTAAGATCTTCAGCCATGCTGAAACGAAAAAGGAAAGATTCAAAATGGAGAATTCGAAAGATAAAGATAAGGATGTGGCTATTTGGGATTATGTTTTTCATAAAAACTCTCTTTAAATAACATGTTTTTTTTTTGAAAGCACTTCTTCCAAAAATACTTTAGAAAAAAAATATTTTTCTAAATTTTTTTTTTATCTGTTCTGGTAACCTTATGCTCTGATACCACGTGTAACACCCCACGTCCATTAATGTCACTCACAAAGGGAATGCATTAACTTCCACGGAGGTTTTAAGTGAATATAGAACAGTAAAATTACAACAAGACAGATATAAAATAGTACTTGGAAATTCAAAAACTTTATTTCATTGTAGCAGAAGTCAAAACATGTTTGATTTCATCATAACACCATATTCAATGTCAAGTACAATATCTATCTTGATAAAACAAGTACATAATCCCATTACATGAATAGCCATTAAAAAGAAAGATAACAAGCTGGACTTTACTTCAGCAGTCCAAGCTTTCCAGAAGATAAGCGATCCAACTAGACTCCACTAGAACTTGGCCCAACCTGCGGACCTGAAGGGAGAAAAAGGATGGAAAAGAGGGGGTCAGACATAAAGTCTGGTGAATATGATAATTCTACAATACTATTACCAAAATAACTGGACTAAGGCATAAGCTGGAAAACAAGAAAATGTCTATGAAGAGCAGATTAAGGACATAGACAATCGCTAAAGGCAACGTTATAGGCGCTCCTAAATACTAAAGGATAAACACTATACTACACCACACCAGTCACCCTAAAGATTCATCCCACTTAGCTTCACTTAGAAACTTTCCCAATTGCTTTACGTACCCCTAGCTGACTACATAGGTGCTGCCTGCCCCTATCTCCACTAGGTGTACCCTACTTCCCATTATTCGATCGGCACCCTAACTCGTAGATACCCGTGCTGGCCCCACAGTGGGGTGTATCACTCCCCTAAAGTGGCAACCTGATACAACGGACATGCACGGCTTATACCTACACGATGCAACAACGTCTTACCTACCAGCCCGGGTCCACACACGCATATGAAACCCGTTGGACTTGCGTTGCCACCGCTCCCTGTTTTGGCCTCTTATAGTCAAACCCAGTATGCGTGTCCCATCCTCGACTTGGGTCGAGCCCACAAAGATACGTTTTGGGATACTGGTTGAAATGGGCCCCCACTATTTACCACAAGCATTCCACCTAAGCTTGTCCCCATTAGTCCATCCCACTTAACCCACTTAGTCATGTTCATTTACATGTGTGTTTGGTTAAGTCTAATCGTATTTCAAATGCCTCTAAAGGCAACCACCAGATTCCTCATGCCACCCAAGGCACCTACTTAACCCCCATGTCCCACCTTACATGATTATCTGGTTAAGTATTTCTTAGTTCATTAAGGCCATAACCTTATAAAGACCTCTCACATTAGACTGGCATTTATGGCAGCTGGATTTGCCGGGCGGGTCCGGGCAGTCTTACACCATAAAAGAGTCTAACCTCGTGTCTTTACAACTATTATGCTTTAGTTTGGGCCTAGGACCTCTCACATTGGGCCGACATTTGTGACTACTGGATTTGCCGGGCGGGTCCGGGCAGGTTTACATCACAAACGGGTTCAACCTCGTGTCCTAAGCATTGATTATTAATAATAATCCACTTTCCCCCAATTTTAATAATTCCCTACTTGAATTATTAATTACTTCCAATTTTTAACAATGTCCATAATTGACTCAATTATGGACATTCATTCATGGTATGCAACATCTTACAAAATTGCACCCAATTTATTAATTCCTAATATTACCCCTACCCCACGTTTGAACGTTTATTCGCAAAATATATGTTAGACTCGAATAGCCTAACTCATAGCATAAAAGAGATTATCATAATAACAACATGTATATGTGACCAAATGAATCATAATAAGGGGTGAAACATGCATATGTCCAACTTGCATAGATTATACATGTCATGGATCTAAAGGTGTCAACTTGTTCAAAATTCACCTAATATGATCTCAATCAATTTTCATAAACTTACATATGAACATGTGTGAATCAACATCATCTAATTTTTTAACAACATGGTTTTATATGGGTACACCTAACTCAATAGGAAAATTCCCATAATCAAGTTTTATTTAATTATAGTTTCAAGTTTATGGGTACACCTAACCTAATAGGCAAATTCCCATAAACAAGATCCATTTAAATTAAGAAAAAAAAAACATAACTTTAAGCATGATCCAACAACATCATGATTTTTCAACATAATATAGCATGATTTATAACATGGCATAGTATGATAGTATAACATAGCTTGACATGATTCTCAACATAGCACGACATAGCATAAGAGAATTTACAACATAGCATGACATAGCATATATAATTTACATCATACGACAACATAATAACATAATAAGAGATCCACAATATATAGAATTTACAATTACAAATCACATCACTTTCTTGTGATCCATTCATAACTGAGTCAAATTAGTTTGTAATAGTCTTGTGAGAATCATCATACTCACCAACAAAAGAAAAGAATTAGAGAAAGAGAGATCTTTTGATTTGATTTGTGTAGATTTAGTTGTAGATGATTAGGCTTCCTCTTCTTAGTTTGTGACGGCTATGCTGAACTCCATGGCAGCAGCATGACGGTAGCTTCTCTAATTTTACAAGTGATTTAGGTCTAGGGTCTACCCACTTATTTATAGATTTTAGAATGCATTTAGGCCATTAGATTTAACCTAGAAATAACCGCAGCCGTTCAGACAAGATGGGGTTTATCTTGTTGACTCAGCAATGAGTCAGAAGTGACTCAGCAAACACTCAACAAATTAATAAACTTCTATTCATGTTTGCATTAACTGCCCATATATATATATATATATATATATATATATATATATATATATATTCTACAATGTACACATTAGATACATCCCCCCCTTTTACACACTTATTATTGTTTTTATATACATACTAGATACATCCCCTCTCTTACACACTTATTAATATTTTTATATTCATATTAGATACATCCCCTCTCTTACAAACTTATTAATATTTTTATATTCATATTAGATACATCCCCTCTCTTACACACTTATTAATATTTTTATATTCATATTAGATACATCACCTCTCTTACACACTTATTAATATTTTAGCAACTTTAGTGTTAATAGAAAATTCGGGGTGTTACAAGAATATTTCATATCGAACTGAAAGTGATGTTGATTTTACTGTGCAACATCTGTGATGCAGGGAGACAAGTTGGAGGAATCCGACGGGATTCCTCAATATTTATTTTACTGTTTTTCATATATGTTGATATATGATGTGATATATATAATCTGTTGATCGTGTATGGTTAGAATGATTTGATCATTGCTATTCGATATTTTTAATATCATAAGAGACCCTGGGATGTAGAAAAGGAATATTTCAATGTATATTGAAATAAAGGAATTTTATAAAATCAATCGATTTTATAAAAAGGAATATTTTGAAATAAAAGTATTTATAAAATCATAGGATTTTATAAAGAGGAATATTTATAAATAGAATATTTATAAATAGAAATATTTATAAATGGAATATTTATAAAGTGAATTATTTATTTAGAATAAATAGATAAGATATTATAAAATGGATTATTTATCTGTTAAATAAATAAAATATTAAATAGGGATTATTTACTTAGAAAGAAAAGGAGAATATTTGTAAAACAAGATGAAAAAGAAATGTTTATTTAGAAAATAAATAGAGGTAATATAAAAGGATATTTGTAAAACCATTTACAAATAGATTATAAAGGAAATATTTATCCTTGGATAAATAAAGTTATATAAGTCTGAACTTATATAAAGAAATAAATAGAGAAAATGGAGCAAATTAATTTATAAATGATATTTATAAATTAAGTAAAATATTTATCATTCGATGAATAGAATTTATAGAGAAGTAGAAATTGGTTTTAACATCCATGATTTTAGAATGCTAACTCAACACTTCTAAAATGAATAAACGTTATAAAATCTATAAGGTGAAGAACTGTTACTAAAAGTAAATCCTTATAAATGAACAAGCGTTGTAAAAAGGGAAATCATTATAAATCAATAAAGTAATCGAATATAAGTTGATTGAAAAGGAGTTAACCAAATTTAGTAAATAGATTTGAGTTAAGTTATCGAGAGAAGTTATTGAGTTAAGTTATCGATTAAGAGAAATCGAGTTAAGTTATTGATTAAGAGTAATCGAGTTAAGTTATCGAGAGAAGTTATTGAGTTAAGTTAATTAAGATAAGTTAAGTCATGTGAATCGATAAGTGAATCAAATTAGTTAATCGATGTAAGTGAATCGAGTTAAGAAAATTGAGTAAATCAAGTTAAGTAATCGAGATTGATCGAGTGAGAATTAAGTTAAAGTTAAATAAGTGAGTTAATCGAGTGGGTCGAACCAAGTTAGTTGGGCCTAGTTAATCGAATCGAATCAAGTCGAGTTAGTCGAGTCGCGTTAGTCGAGTCGAGTTAAGTTAGTCAAGTTAATCGAGTTAGGTTCGTTGAGTTAAATAAATCGATGTTAGTCCATCGAAAGGAGTTATCGATGTTAGTTCATCGAAAGGAGTTATCGATGTTAGTTATTCGAAAGGAGTATCGAATTTGTTATTCGAAAGGAGTTGTCGATTATAGTTAAATCGAAAGGAGTTATCGATTAGTTAAATCGAAAGGAGTTATCGATTTGTTAAATCGAAAGGGAAGATTTATCGAATACAGTTTATTCGAGAGGAGATTATCGAATATAGTTTATTCGAAGGAGTTATCGATTATTAGTTAATCGTAGTGAGTTATAGAATATTAGTTAAATCGAAGGAGTTATCGAATATAGTTTATTCGATGGAGTTAATCGATTAGAGTTAAATCAAATGAGTTAATCGAATATAGTTATTCGAATAGAGTTAAAGGAGTTAATCGAATATTGTTTATTCGAATAGAGTAAAGGAGTAAATCGAATATAGTCTATTCTAATAGAGTTAGAGGAGTTATCGAATATAGTTTATTCGACAGGAGTTAAGTGAATAGAGTTAATCGAACATAGTTAAATCAAAATGGAATTAAACAGAAATTAGAAACTGACTAGAGGTTAATAAGTTGAATGGTTTCCTGAGTATCAATCTGATGTTGGTTTCGGCCTTCGGGGTTTTACTTAGGAAGTTGTTCTCTTGTTAGTTATAGTTGGGACTGATAGTTGTGGAAGAGTAGTGATACGAAATTGAGCCAGGGAAATGTTTTCCCGTGTTAATAACGCATATTTTCTAAACATAGAAAATGAGGGAATATATATATATATATATATTATGATTGATCGATAGAATTTCCATTTGGAAATAATATCGTTGTTTGCACACTTGTTTTTCTTTGATAGTTAACTCACAGACTATCGAAGTTTTGACCATTTTAACGTTGTTAATATGGAGAGACCGGTTGGATTATTATCCAAAGAACCACTCTGTATTGGCATCAGCATTGCGAATCATATATGCCAAAGATAATTGAAGAGGGAGTAAAATGCAAGGGCTGTTGTATAAGTCTTAGATAACAGTGACTAAGATGGATATACTGAATAGTGCCTTCGGTTTGTCCAGTCCCAGGACAACTTGTATGGACGAAGGTCTAACTGAGTATATCCAATGGATCGCGTAAGTTGATCTGTTCAAACATATTCACGTTTGGTGGCGGAGGAATTCGTTTCTTGTAATGACCCGGATATTTGACGGTGTAATAATTAACTTATTTATTTATTTAAATAACGAATATATTATTTAATCCTCGACGTTAGAACGTATAATTTTGATATAATTAAAAATCGAGCTCGAAATGACGCGGCAGTTCGCTATTTGGTGATTTGAACTTCAACTGAATGTACATGATTCATTTTAAATCGGATTTCTGTGAAACAAGAAACGTACGGAGCTAGTAGAGTATATCTTTCCAGTGGAAGAGAAAAATCAGGATTTCATCGAGTAGATTTTGAGATATGTCCAAATCAAATTTTAAAATAGTCGCTATAGAATCGTTTATCGACCGTAACGGTTTAATCGATATAATTAGAGATCGGGTTTGAATTTAGACAAGGTTCTTTTGGGAAATAGTGATAATTTAATTTTTAGAATTTTACTATAATTTTTAATTAATTAAATAAGCACTTTTTATTTTGGAGTATTTTGCACCCTTAACCAATATTTTGGGGTTTCAAAATATGAGTGAACCTACCGGTATTTTTATATTTCTGGAGTCGGGATACCTCGCTTGTCACGATGGTGTTTTTATTTCTGTTTGTAACTTTTCATATGTGATCGTATGAATTTTGTTGTAACGGAATTTATGCACTGAGGTATGCTAAAACTTTATAACCTAAACAAACGTATTTCTTGTGAGGTAATGCAAAACAACAGTCGTCTCTTCTGATACCGCCAAATAAATATTCATATTATTATAAGAACATTGGATGCTTCGGTTACTTCAGTGTAAGGGAAACGTTTACTTTAGACCAAAGTTAACCTATGTATCTTCACATCATCACGCAAGCCTACCTTACATTTGACAGCTAGCCTATCTTTATTTAATTATATATTAACCTCGCCACAAGTGACTGGGACACTTTCCTTGGTCCTTAAGTTAAATCCATATATAGTGTACAAAAACAAAGGAGTCTAGAAGTAGGTATATGAAAACTACTACTGTAGGTATTTATTCATGCACGTTCACTTTAGTAACCTCCCCGTCCTATACCTTTCTAACATTTAAGCCATCCACTTGCCTTAAAACATAAAGTCTCCTATACTGCCTTAACAACTAAGAAACGCAGACCCTGAACTTCACCCAGCTACTTACTTACCATCATGCAAGGTTATGAAGTGAAATACAAGACGTATGAACACTGTACCCTTTTTCCTTAGCAGTTAAGTACCATAACATTACTTAGCAAGGAAGGATTCATCTTGAATAAATAGAGGACAGGGTCTCTTTCTCATTCATTTTTCTGCTAAGACCAAAAATAGTGAAGGTTAGGAAACCAGATCTTATAAAAAGAACTCCAACAAAAATCTTCAATCAAAAATCCCGAAACAACCTTCTGTAAACTCAACAAAACGAGATCTACACGCTGATATACTTTGTTTTTGGCTCGATCAAACTTCCTCAGTATCGACGTGTGTACATTCGACCTAGACAGGTAGTTGACGTTGTCCAAGGAGGAGATAGGGGAGTGTGGAGTTGGCGTACGATCCTGAGGTGCTAGGCACATGCATGTGCGAAATCTGGTGGGATTAAAGCTGTCGACGCGGTTTGGTTTAGGGGTGAGACGCGGTGAACTTGGTGAGGAAGTTGAAGTGAACGAGTTGAGGGATTTAACGGTGAAGGATTTTGCTGTCGACTTTGTATGTGGAAGCTTGGGTCACGGACATGCCTACTGGGAGTGATGGTTTTAGTCTTGGATGTGTTATGCATGAAGGGAGACAGTCGGTGAAGGCACTGTGTTGCCTGGAGCGAGTTTGAGCGTAAATGAAGGGTTTTTATTGTGTACAGTTGGGTGCGTATTGTCTGGGAAGGATCTGTATTGGCTTTGAGTGAAGGGTGTATGGGTTTCATTGAGGTGGATGATTTCAAAATACTGGGGGCGAGTGGCAAGATCTGGTGACGAGGGGGACATACTTACAAAGGGAAGGGGAGGAAGGTGTAGGCGTAAACAGGGTCAGTGATGTTGTTGAAATACAAAATACTGGGAGTGTTTCATGAATAGAAAATACAAAAGTGAAGGGGAGTTAAACACGTGGGACGGGGGATCAAAACAAACGATGAAACGGCGGGTGTGTTTATTTTTGAAGGAACATGCATTTGGGTGAGAAGTGTAAAGAAAATGGAATGGTAACTGTGTAGAAGTCAGTGGTGTAAACTGACAGTGGATTAAATCAATAAAGAAGCTGGCGTGATACCATTTTCTTGGAATGAAGCAGTAAGCTTTCTAGAGAAGAATGAGCAGCATTTACAACGTGGGCCGATTAAAACTGAAAGCCCAAATGGAAAGAAAAAGAAATGATAAAGAAAAGAAGAAAGGGCCCAAAAAGAGGGGGGTGCCACGCCATGAATATGCAAGTACATGGTAGTGTTATGTGAATTGGTGGACTAAGCAAAGGGTTAGTGGACGTGGATTAAAGGAGAGGATGGACTTATGTTTTGGAAATATCGATAAATACTTAGAGCTGGCAGATGTAAAAGATGCATATGGAAGAAGACATTCATGAGGTCTGGGTTTTGAAAAGTGAGTGGGCCGGAAATGTTGAATTGGCGAAACAAAATCCGCCGGGATCCTATCAACGCACGCTACAACAATGGAACTGACTGGAAGCGAATCGAAGCTCATTACAATTTATGGCGAAATAAATTGTCCGACTGAATCAAAACAGACGCAAACCGTTATTTAACGGCTAACGCGCAAATGTGAGTAAAACTCACCAACTAGAACTGTTAATTATCTGTTGACTGTTGTGTGTTGATTTGGTTGATTGAACTGCTAGTCAGTTAGTTGAAATTATATATATATATATATAAACCGTTATATATATATATATATTGATTCTGTTTATCAGAATAATTCGTACGGAACTGAAGTGATGTTATGCATGTTGTTTAACATCTGTGATGCAGGGAAACAGGTTGGAGGAATCCGACTGGATTCCTCAACATATATTTTTCTGTTTTTCATATATTGTAATATAGGATGTGATATATAATATGTTGATGATTATGCGTGTTTGGATGATATCAATCGCTGTGTTTGGTATTTTAAAATACCATAAGAATTAGTGGGATGTAAAAAGGAAGTTTTCAAAGTATATTTTGAAAATAGATTATTTATATAAAATCAACGGATTTTATATATGAAAGAAAAAGGGTTTTTATAAAAGAAATCATTTTATAAAGTCAAAGAAAATAAAAAGGAAATAATTTGAAAATAAGGCATTTATAAAATCATAGGATATTGAAAAGGTGAACATTTATTTAGAAAATAAATAGAATTGAAAAGGAGAATATTTATTTAGAAAATAAATAGGAATAAGGAATATTTACTTAGAAGACAAATAAACCGTTGTAAATAGGAAATATTTGTAACGGTAAATAGAAGTTGTAAATAGGAAATATTTGTAACGGTAAATAGAAGTTGTAAATAGGAAATATTTGTAACGGTAAATAGAAGTTGTAAAAAAGGAAATAGTTGTAACGGAAAACGTAGTTTATCAAAAGGAGTTAATCAAACGTAGTTTATAAAAAGGGGTTAATCGAATATAGAAATTAAGAAGTGAAGTTAAACAAAAATTAGAAACTGACTAGAGATTTGTAAGTTGAATAGTTTTCTGAGTGTTGATCTGATGTTGGTTTCGGCCTTCGGGGTTTATACTTAGAGAATTGTTCTCTTACTAGTTTACAGTTAGGGACTAATAGTTGTGGAATGATAGTGATGCATAAATGAGGATTGGAGATGTTTTCCAATGTTGAAAACGTATATTTTCTAATTTTAGAAAATATGGAAATATGAATATATATATATATATATATATGATTGATGATTGGATCGATAATTCCATTTGGAATTAAGATCGTTGTTTGTACACCGACATGTTTTCATTTGATAGTTAAATCACAGACTATCAAGTTTTGACCATTTTACGTTGTTAATATGGAGAGACCGGTTGGATTATTATCCAAAGAACCACTCCGTATCGACATAAGCGTTGTGATCAAATACGATGAAGAAATTGAAGACGGAGTAAAGTGCAAGGGCTGTCTTGTTTACAGAATAGTGCCTTCGGTTTCGTTCAGTCCCAGAACGAACGTATATGGACGAATGTCTGACAGAATAGTTCCAATGATTGAAAGAGTTGGACTGTACAAATATATATGGTGGCCAACGGATTTATTCCCTTCGCATAATATCCATAATCTATTTGTGCAGATCCAACTAATGATTAACGGATCTGATAATGTGGCATTCAAGTGATCGTGTTATCAATGAATGGAAAGTAAGCGTAGCTTCTAGCCTCACATCCGGTAAATGACAGAAATCGGGCAGGCAGCATGGCTAAGTCGGTCACACCGAAGTAGGGTGTATAATCACCTATCTAGAGAATATTCATTTGCTTCTTTAATCTATCAATGCTGTCCCCTATATATACGGGAAACGGTTGCTGATCCCGACCGTTGGTGATGTACATTCGATACACTCAAGCGAAATGAGTGGTCGGTCATGTGTGGCTGAGTTGCAAGATGTTCTTGTTGAACTCCAGTGTATCGTTCCTAGAGTACACTGATCGGAAGGTGGTTCCATACCTTGTCATAGTTGGAAACCCAGTCATCCAATATGCACCTGCGGTTTTGATTGTATACTATATATGTAGAACGTGAGATGCAAGCATTTCTACTAGACTGATATCTATTTGTATTTAGACATTATCATAATATCAGAATGATATTGCTTTTCAAAGATGTTTGGATTCTCATAAGGGAAAAACCCGTTCCGTATTCACGGCGTGGTCTTATGAGATATCATATACCTGTTTAAATGATTTGAGTTTACTCACACCAGTCACATGAATGACCCGGAGTTTATTTGTTTTGTTTTCCCTAAACTCTTGGGTGCCTAAATTTGTACGGGCAGTCAAGTAGTCGGGATTTACAGATGCACTTGGAGAGCTTGGAGCAGGAGGCTTCAGTAGTTGATAGCTATTATTTATTCTGCTGTGATATTATATGTTGTACTCTGAAAATGGTATGTATAAACAGTTATAACTTTGTATTTCAAAAGTTATGTTATATTTTATTCGTTCCGCTGTGAGATTCGTGTTACTCTGTTGTTGTTGTCTTCTTCTTCTTCTTCTATTCTAAGTTTCTATCTTATCTATCCTCACCCTCTATCTTCTTTCTATTAGTTTCTTGAATTTCCAGTGCAATTTGGGGTTGGACTTGTGTTATTTAGTCAGCTCAAATTGGACCGGATTTTCGGGTCACTACAGTTGGTATCAGAGCTTAAGTTAAGTGAATTACCTTGGCTCTGTGGCGTGACTCAGTAGAGATAGGGTTAGTAATACCCTAGACTGAGATTGAGTGTATATATATGAGCGCGTATTTGTTATTTGATATAAAAATTTGTTTTATATTGTGGAGATTTATGGGTCGAGTAGTTTATGAATTCTGGTCGATACAGTAATGCAAACTGTGTTGATAGGAGTTACTAAACACTTGAATACGATGAACCGACATGGTATGTTTTGAAATTAACATAGTATAATTGGTTGTATTGGTTGTTAGTATAATCGAATGAGACTATAAAAGGTGGAATGGTTATAAATAACCAGTCAGAATTCGTATAAGTGTTACGAATGAATTAAATCTGGAATTAAAGTCAGAATTGAAATTTAAAACTGGAAATTCAGACCAGTGTTTGTAATTGAATCTGGATTTAAGTATACGGAAATTTTAAGTTCCTGGGAGAGTTTGAAATTTGTTTTCAAATTGAAAGAGAAATATAGTATTGAACTCACTTCGATCGCTGGGAAATAATTCTGAGGATGGATCGATACGTCGTCAGTGTGATTTTCGAGTTTCAAAGTGACGGATTACTACCAAAGATTTTGTTTTGAATTTTTTTTAATAAACCAGTTGTTTTGAAATTCAAAAGTTTTGAATTGGTGTTATGTTTTCAAAAATTTGATTTGGAATGAACCCAAGGATTTAAAAATTCTGGAATTTAAATTTAATTAATGAAGTTAAATGAGTTGAGATGGAAAAGATAAATAAACAAATTAAAATTTTAACTTGAACTAAGTTAAAGTAAATTTGGATTGGATTAGTGATGATCTGGAATAGAATTGAATTGATAAATTCAAAGTTTGGAATCAAGAATCGATTAGAGTTTGATTGAGATGACAATGGTATATACTAAGTTGTTAACAAATGAAAGGGATATAGTGTTATGTCCGACAAAAAGGTACGAGTTTATATTTCATATGAGTTTGGAGATTTATGAGCCGAATTGGCAAGTCGCTTGGCAGTTTGATTTTCTTTTGGGTTGGAGAAGGCCTAGAGAGGCGAGTTGTGGTTTTACCGATAGGGCTGTACAAAGGAGGTTATGGCGAAATTTTTCGAAAGATTTACACATTAGAAAATTTTCAGAAATTTTGAAATTTTTAGTTAGTCGGAATAAGTTAATATTTTAGTAGATATTAATTGGTTCAGTTGAAACTGAAATTAAGGGGTAAACCGATAAATATTTACCCAGTAAATAGGGTCGTCCACTATCTTAGCAATTTCGAGGACGAAATTATTTTAAGTGGGAAAGAATGCAATGACCCGGATATTTGACGGTGTAATAATTAACTTATGTAATTATTTAAATAACGAATATATTATTTAATCCTCGACATTAGAACGTATAATTTTGATATAATTAAAAATCGAGCTCGAAATGACGCGGCAGTTCGCTATTTGGTGATTTGAACTTCAACTGAATGTACAGGATTCGTTTTAAATCGGATTTCTGTGAAACAAGAAACGTACGGAGCTAGTGGAGTATATCTTTCCAGTGGAAGAGAAAAATCAGGATTTCATCGTGTAGATTTTGAGATATGTCCAAATCAAATTTTAAAATAGTCGTTATAGAATCGTTTATCGACCATAACGGTTTATTCGATATAATTAGAGATCGGGTTTGAATTTAGACAAGGTTCTTTTGGGAAATAGTGATAATTTAATTTTTAGAATTTTACTATAATTTTTAATTAATTAAATAAGCACTTTTTATTTTGGAGTATTTTGCACCCTTAACCAATATTTTGGGGTTTCAAAATATGAGTGAACCTACCGGTATTTTTATATTTCTGGAGTCGGGACACCTCGCTTGTCACGATGGTGTTTTTATTTCTGTTTGTAACTTTTCATATGTGATCGTATGAATTTTGTTGTAACGGAATTTGTGCACCGAGGCATGCTAAAACTTTATAACCTAAACAAACGTATTTCTTGTGAGGTAATGCAAAACAACAGTCGTCTCTTTTGATACCGCCAAATAAATATTCATATTATTATAAGAACATTGGATGCTTCGGTTACTTCAGTGTAAGGGAAACGTTTACTTTAGACCAAAGTTAACCTATGTATCTTCACATCATCACGCAAGCCTACCTTACATTTGACAGCTAGCCTATCTTTATTTAATTATATATTAACCTCGCCACAAGTGACTGGGACACTTTCCTTGGTCCTTAAGTTAAATCCATATATAGTGTACAAAAACAAAGGAGTCTAGAAGTAGGTATATGAAAACTACTACTGTAGGTATTTATTCATGCACGTTCACTTTAGTAACCTCCCCGTCCTATACCTTTCTAACATTTAAGCCATCCACTTGCCTTAAAACATAAAGTCTCCTATACTGCCTTAACAACTAAGAAACGCAGACCCTGAACTTCACCCAGCTACTTACTTACCATCATGCAAGGCTATGAAGTGAAATACAAGACGTATGAACACTGTACCCTTTTTCCTTAGCAGTTAAGTACCATAACATTACTTAGCAAGGAAGGATTCATCTTGAATAAATAGAGGACAGGGTCTCTTTCTCATTCATTTTTCTGCTAAGACCAAAAATAGTGAAGGTTAGGAAACCAGATCTTATAAAAAGAACTCGAACAAAAATCTTCAATCAAAAATCCCGAAACAACCTTCTGTAAACTCAACAAAACGAGATCTACACGCTGATATACTTTGTTTTTGGCTCGATCAAACTTCCTCAGTATCGACGTGTGTACATTCGACCTAGAAAGGTAGTTGACGTTGTCCAAGGAGGAGATAGGGGAGCGTGGAGTTGGCGTACGATCCTGAGGTGCTAGGCACATGCATGTGCGAAATCTGGTGGGATTAAAGCTGTCGACGCGGTTTGGTTTAGGGGTGAGACGCGGTGAACTTGGTGAGGAAGTTGAAGTGAACGAGTTGAGGGATTTAACGGTGAAGGATTTTGCTGTCGACTTTGTATATGGAAGCTTGGGTCACGGCCATGCCTACTGGGAGTGATGGTTTTAGTCTTGGATGTGTTATGCGTGAAGGGAGACAGTCGGTGAAGGCACTGTGTTGCCTGGAGCGAGTTTGAGCGTAGATGAAGGGTTTGTATTGTGTACAGTTGGGTGCGTATTGTCTGGGAAGGATCGGTATTGGCTTTGAGTGAAGGGTGTATGGGTTTCATTGAGGTGGATGATTTCAAAATACTGGGGGCGAGTGGCAAGATCTGGTGACGAGGGGGACATACTTACGAAGGGAAAGGGAGGAAGGTGTAGGCGTAAACAGGGTCAGTGATGTTGTTGAAATACAAAATACTGGGAGTGTTTCATGAATAGAAAATACAAAAGTGAAGGGGAGTTAAACACGTGGGACGGGGGATCAAAACAAACGGTGAAACGGCGGGTGTGTTTGTTTTTGAAGGAACATGCATTTGGGTGAGAAGTGTAAAGAAAATGGAATGGTAAATGTGTAGAAGTCAGTGGTGTAAACTGACAGTGGATTAAATCAATAAAGAAGCTGGCGTGATACCATTTTCTTGGAATGAAGCAGTAAGCTTTCTAGAGAAGAATGAGCAGCATTTACAACGTGGGCCGATTAAAACTGAAAGCCCAAATGGAAAGAAAAAGAAATGATAAAGAAAAGAAGAAAGGGCCCAAAAAGAGGGGGTACCACGCCATGAATATGCAAGTACATGGTAGTGTTATGTGAATTGGTGGACTAAGCAAAGGGTTAGTGGACGTGGATTAAAGGAGAGGATGGACTTATGTTTTGGAAATATCGATAAATACTTAGAGCTGGCAGATGTAAAAGATGCATATGGAAGAAGACATTCATGAGGTCTGGGTTTTGAAAAGTGAGTGGGCCGGAAATGTTGAATTGGCGAAACAAAATCCGCCGGGATCCTATCAACGCACGCTACAACAATGGAACGGACTGGAAGCGAATCGAAGCTCATTACAATTTATGGCGAAATAAATTGTCCGACTGAATCAAAACAGACGCAAACCGTTATTTAACGGCTAACGCGAAAATGTGAGTAAAACTCACCAACTAGAACTGTTAATTATCTGTTGACTGTTGTGTGTTGATTTGGTTGATTGAACTGCTAGTCAGTTAGTTGAAATTATATATATATATATATATATAAACCGTTATATATATATATATTGATTCTGTTTATCAGAATAATTCGTACGGAACTGAAGTGATGTTATGCATGTTGTTTAACATCTGTGATGCAGGGAAACAGGTTGGAGGAATCCGACTGGATTCCTCAACATATATTTTTCTGTTTTTCATATATTGTAATATAGGATGTGATATATAATATGTTGATGATTATGCGTGTTTGGATGATATCAATCGCTGTGTTTGGTATTTTAAAATACCATAAGAATTAGTGGGATGTAAAAAGGAAGTTTTCAAAGTATATTTTGAAAATAGATTATTTATATAAAATCAACGGATTTTATATATGAAAGAAAAAGGGTTTTTATAAAAGAAATCATTTTATAAAGTCAAAGAAAATAAAAAGGAAATAATTTGAAAATAAGGCATTTATAAAATCATAGGATATTGAAAAGGTGAACATTTATTTAGAAAATAAATAGAATTGAAAAGGAGAATATTTATTTAGAAAATAAATAGGAATAAGGAATATTTATTTAGAAGACAAATAAACCGTTGTAAATAGGAAATATTTGTAACGGTAAATAGAAGTTGTAAATAGGAAATATTTGTAACGGTAAATAGAAGTTGTAAATAGGAAATATTTGTAACGGTAAATAGAAGTTGTAAAAAAGGAAATAGTTGTAACGGAAAACGTAGTTTATCAAAAGGAGTTAATCAAACGTAGTTTATAAAAAGGGGTTAATCGAATATAGAAATTAAGAAGTGAAGTTAAACAAAAATTAGAAACTGACTAGAGATTTGTAAGTTGAATAGTTTTCTGAGTGTTGATCTGATGTTGGTTTCGGCCTTCGGGGTTTATACTTAGAGAATTGTTCTCTTACTAGTTTACAGTTAGGGACTAATAGTTGTGGAATGATAGTGATGCATAAATGAGGATTGGAGATGTTTTCCAATGTTGAAAACGTATATTTTCTAATTTTAGAAAATAAGGAAATATGAATATATATATATATATATGATTGATGATTGGATCGATAATTCCATTTGGAATTAAGATCGTTGTTTGTACACCGACATGTTTTCATTTGATAGTTAAATCACAGACTATCAAGTTTTGACCATTTTACGTTGTTAATATGGAGAGACCGGTTGGATTATTATCCGAAGAACCACTCCGTATCGACATAAGCGTTGTGATCAAATACGATGAAGAAATTGAAGACGGAGTAAAGTGCAAGGGCTGTCCTGTTTACAGAATAGTGCCTTCGGTTTCGTTCAGTCCCAGAACGAACGTATATGGACGAATGTCTGACAGAATAGTTCCAATGATTGAAAGAGTTGGACTGTACAAATATATATGGTGGCCAACGGATTTATTCCCTTCGCATAATATCCATAATCTATTTGTGCAGATCCAACTAATGATTAACGGATCTGATAATGTGGCATTCAAGTGATCGTATTATCAATGAATGGAAAGTAAGCGTAGCTTCTAGCCTCACATCCGGTAAATGACAGAAATCGGGCAGGCAGCATGGCTAAGTCGGTCACACCGAAGTAGGGTGTATAATCACCTATCTAGAGAATATTCATTTGCTTCTTTAATCTATCAATGCTGTCCCCTATATATACGGGAAACGGTTGCTGATCCCGACCGTTGGTGATGTACATTCGATACACTCA
Source organism: Allium sativum (assembly GCA_030737875.1). Lineage (NCBI taxonomy): Eukaryota > Viridiplantae > Streptophyta > Magnoliopsida > Asparagales > Amaryllidaceae > Allium > Allium sativum. Next base: position 734,161,997 of record CM060924.1, on the reverse strand, counting down.
AGCGAAATGAGTGGTCGGTCATGTGTGGCTGAGTTGCAAGATGTTCTTGTTGAACTCCAGTGTATCGTTCCTAGAGTACACTGATCGGAAGGTGGTTCCATACCTTATCATAGTTGGAAACCCAGTCATCCAATACGCACCTGCGGTTTTGATTGTATACTATATATGTAGAACGTGAGATGCAAGCATTTCTACTAGACTGATATCTATTTGTATTTAGACATTATCATAATATCAGAATGATATTGCTTTTCAAAGATGTTTGGATTCTCATAAGGGAAAAACCCGTTCCGTATTCACGGCGTGGTCTTATGAGATATCATATACCTGTTTAAATGATTTGAGTTTACTCACACCAGTCACATGACTGACCCGGAGTTTATTTGTTTTGTTTTCCCTAAACTCTTGGGTGCCTAAATTTGTACGGGCAGTCAAGTAGTCGGGATTTACAGATGCACTTGGAGAGCTTGGAGCAGGAGGCTTCAGTAGTCGATAGCTATTATTTATTCTGCTGTGATATTATATGTTGTACTCTGAAAATGGTATGTATAAACAGTTATAACTTTGTATTTCAAAAGTTATGTTATATTTTATTCGTTCCGCTGTGAGATTCGTGTTACTCTGTTGTTGTTGTCTTCTTCTTCTTCTATTCTAAGTTTCTATCTTATCTATCCTCACCCTCTATCTTCTTTCTATTAGTCTCTTGAATTTCCAGTGCAATTTGGGGTTGGACTTGTGTTATTTAGTCAGCTCAAATTGGACCGGATTTTCGGGTCACTACATTTCTCTTAGCTGTATACCCGTGTTATTTTTGGATAAGTCAATTTGTGACTTGGCGGGTATGACGATGTGACATTCTAAGTGAATGAGGATGACTTGTGTTGATGAATGTCTGACAGAGTATTTCCAAAGAGGTCACATACATTGATTTCTTCAACCTTACCAAGAGTGGAAGCGGAGAAGGAAACTTCTTTAGCTAACACGTAATGTACTGTTGTAGACGTCAATTAGTGATTTTCGATGGATCTGACAATGTGGCATTCGAAGTGAATCTGTTGTGATGATAAAGCGTAGCTTCTATTCTCATCTACCGGTAAATGACAGAAATCGGGCAGGCAGCATGGCTAAGTCGGTCGCACCGAAGTAGGGTGTATAATCACCTATCTAGAGAATATTCATTTTCTTCTTTAATCTATCAATGTTGTCCCATATATATATGGGAACGGTTGCTGATCCCAACTGTTGGTGATATACATTCGATACACTCAAGCAAAATGAGTGGTCGGTCATGTGTGGCTGAGTTACAAGATGTTCTTGTTGAACTCCAGTGTATCGTTCCTAGAGTACACTGATCGGAAGGTGGTTCCATACCTTGTCATAGTTGGAAATCCATTATCCAATACGTGCTTGCGATTTTGATTGTATACTATATATGTAGAACGTGAGATGAAAGTGTTTCTGCTAGTTGATATCTACTTGTACATAGACATTATTATAATATCAAAAGCTTTTTGATATAAAGATATTTTGGATTCTCATAAGGGAAAAACCCATTCCGTTCTACGGCGTGGTCTTATGAGATATCGTTTACTTGTTCATATACCTGTTTAAACTGTTTTACTCACACCAGTCCCATGACTGACCCGGAGTTTACTTTGTTGTTTTCCCTAAACTCTTGGGTGCCCAATTTTGTACGGGCAGTCAAGTAGTCAGGATTTTACAGATATACATGAAGAGCTGGAGCAGGAGGCTTCAGGATCATATAGCTATAGTTTATTTCCGCTGTGTTGTATGCTGTACTCTGATAAGTGCTATTGTATACATAACTGTTATATTTCAAAGCTATGTTATCTATTATATGTTATCCGTTCCGCTGTGAGGTTCGTGTTACTCTGATGTTGTGTTCTTCTTCTTCTTCTATTCTAAGTTTCTATCTTATCTATTCTCACCTTCTAATTTCTTTCATTAATTACCGGGATTTTTCGATGTTTTGGTTATCGACATCGAGCTTTTGTCGATAACCAAAGTCGCCGAAAATCCGGGTCGTTACAGATGAATACCTTATTTTCTTGCAGACAGTTCGATCAACTACGGAGCCATTACTATGTTGTTGCTCAACATCACGGCAAGTCCTAGTTTATCAGCAATACCTTCCGACATCCTTAAATCATCCACTGCTAAACCCAGACAAGTTTCTTGTCAGGTCGACAGTCCTATTTACACTGTTATGGCTTTTGTTTTACCAAAATCCATCGCTTCCATTTGAGCAGAAAAATATAGATCCTCCTTTTCCATCCTACTTGCCTGAAACAACCACCGTGAAATACCTTTGTTACCTCAAACAGCAAATCCGAAGTCCAATCCCACCTTCTCCTTCATCGCATCTCATCAACTACAAAGCATCACACACGTTCAGCACAGCATCACTCCATTCTAATTCAGTTCAATTGATCCTTATATGTTCACCACCCCAATTCTACACAGACCGCCTCCCACTGCCAATTGTTAAAACAATATCGAACTCAACACCACCTACTGCGTTCACTTCCAAATTCAACACCGTGACCTTCGAACAGCAGATGTGCCCCTTTCAGAACCCCATCGCAGACCAATAGACCCCTTTGTTGTTGTTCGAAACACCCTCACGAGCGTTGCCACCATCGCGTCTACCCTAAGATCGCGGTCGCCTCATAACACCCAGTCCATCGTTAATGTCCTTGACCCCTCCTTTGAACCTACCATCGCACCAACTCGTGGGTGTCTAGCTCGAGTCGAGCTTTGTGGAAATCGTGATTTGCGATTTCTATTTCCCCCCTTTCGATTCTCTCTATTTTTTTTATTTGGTGATCTGGTTTTTTTCGATTTGACTGGGAAAGGGAACGAAAGAGGATTTGAAATGGTTTTTGTGGATTTTCAGAAATTAGGGAAAAATCAAAGGAACAGCTTACTTTATAGAATACGAAGGGGGGACAAGTAGTACTTGGCCATAAATACCATGTTTCATTGATATTAAAAGAGGAAGACGGGAAATTTGGCTCGAGGATAGCCATTAGGTCTGCGATGCAACATTTAGGTCGGCTGAAATTGAATTTTAGGGTGGCCGATTTGAAATGTATTAAATTCGATTTAACTTTGTTCTTATCTAGTTAAATATATTTTTTGGTTCCTAAATAGTTATTGACAGACGTTCCTAACACTATACGATATTCTGAACTTAACTGAACATATTCTAAAATTATTTCGATTGTTTTACAGACTATCAATATTAATTTGACGATTCAAATTAAATTCATTGATAATAAATAATTATTATCGTTCTAATTAAATATAGAATTTGTTTTGATCGACTGAATTGTTTTGATTCAGTTCTAACTACGAATCAATTATTAATCGTTTTCGTATTTCGATAATTCAATATACTCGATATTAATTCGTATATTGATTATTCAATCGATAAATTCACAACAAAAATCCATTTATAATTATAATTCAATATTTAAAATAAATTTAAATATTCGATATTAAATGGCTAAAATCCGGGACGTTACAGATGCTCTCGAGAATGACAATCGAAACCCAAGATTGGAGATTTGAAACTAGCCGATGAGATGAGCGAGATCTAGGGTTTTAGAATAATCGTTTTGGGTTTTCAGAATGAATGAATAAAAGGTGCGGCCTCTTATTCCTTTAAAAAGGAAACCCTTACGAGATTTTTCTTAACCCTTTTACTCGTTCTAAAAGAATGTGTCAAACTAATTTTGATGTCCTTTTTAATTTAAATACTCTCTCCATTTGCAACACCTATATGTGTGACCCTATAGGTTGTTGTAGCATTGGCAACAATTTAAACATTTAAACTGTAAACAGTGAGCGGCATCTAGTAATACATCACTGCTACCCAAGCTACAACAATATCAATGATTCGATATGACTTTTGTGAATAGTGTATCAATATAATTTAATCCTTTTAACCGTTATATCCAAGATTAAACTGGAGGCATGGATCGTATCATCCTCTTTATAATTTAATCTATTTTCTTGATTAATGAGTAGACTATTAAGAACAAATCAATATTTGAGCATGGCCATGCATTTCATCGTCTCACTCAACCAAGAGGCCCATGGATATCACTACGAATATATCGTAGGGTTAAATTCCATCTAGATCATTCATAATTTTCATTCGACTCAAGATATATCCAATAATCACCGTTATCATTACTCTATTATGAAATAACTTTAGATGATATCAAAACACAAATATCCTCGAATAAAATTATAATGATTTCGGGTCTGAGGACCATTACATCACTATCACTATGAGAACAACTTATGATACTGTTGATTATATTCCATGTAGTTATCTCACGGTGGATCAGCCCAATACGCTATTATCTAATAAGTATTTATATCTTGACTTTAATATCACGTATATTAATGATCAATGAGATGTGATCATCAGTCAATCAATATACTAGTCTCAATTCTTTATTGTTGTCCTATATAAACAATAACACTCGACTAGGGACATTCAAGAATTATAATACTTGTCATATTATATAATCTCAAATTCAGTCTTACTCGAACTATATAATTCCGTATTATTATTCTAAGGACTTCTATTATATTATTATTCATATTACGTAGCAAATACAATATAATAGAATAATATTTTATCCTAAATAAAATAATAACATCAAAAGTGTTATCAATCTCATTAAATGAATTGCCTCTAGGGCACAAACTCTAACATATATGAGGACAGGATATTATAACTGCCCAAATGTATTGATGTACTCTGATGTTGTAAGTATTATTTTAAGCCCTGAATAAAAGTTATTTCTATATTATATTTTGTTCCGCTGCGATGTGAGACTTTGTAATATATTGGTCTTCTTATTCTTCTGTTCTAACTTTCTTTCTTTCTTATCTCACCCTCTGACTTCTTTCTATTGGCATCCGAGTTTCCAGTGCATTTCGGGCTGATCATGGGTTGTTTAGTCAGCTCAAAAGATACCGGAAATTTGGGTCGTCACAATATAAGTTTGGTTTTATATTTGTGTGCTACGGTTGCTAATGGTTGACTGTTTGTTTGTTTGTTAATAATATATGTTTTTATATATATTGATTGAACCAATGAAATTAAACGGTTGTTTAATTTCAGTGAAAAACCAAACCATTATTTTGACGATTGGACCCAACTGAGGTAACTTATCTTGTTGGTCACGTTCATAAAATAAACGTGTTAATTTAAATGAACTGTTTGAATTGATTGTTAGTGTTAAATAAATTGGTTATTGTTAAATGGCTGTTATTTACTGTTATATCAGTTAAATTGTATTGATTGGATTGATGTGAGATAACATATTCATATAGAAAAACAGGTTGGAGGGATCCAACGGGATTCCTCAAATATATGTAATGTTGTTTATTTTCATATCATCATTATATGAACTGTTCTGATTGGACGATTGATTTGATCATTGACCGTTGAACTGAAATTGAAAAATTTATTTTGTTTAAACCAATAAGTAGTATTGGTTGAGTAATTGGCGGTATATGGCCTATAAATCAATCATTTTTCAAATATGGATTTACCGTCAAGTGAATCGATGGAAATAAAGTTATAAAATTTACTTTAACACTGAAAATAGATTTTTAAATCTATTATTTTGCATTAAAGTTTGTTAAAAGGAAATAGATATTTATTATTTAATATTTAAATTTATAAGTAATTATTAAATGATATTATAAAGTAAAATATGATATTAATCGGATTTATAAGCAAATGGGCCAAACTTAACCCAACGGTTAAGAAGTGGATAATTGTTTTTTCTAAAGCAATTAAATGGAATTATTTAAATTTATTATATTGTTAATTAATTTAAAGTGAGAACTAATTGGGATCGATTAACGAATTAATTGTGTATTGAATTGACCAAGTCAACCGCTGGATTGATTATTAAATTAATTTATTTTGAATTAATTTAATTAAATATTTAACGAATATTTATTTAATTTTAGTAAAATTTTAAAAGAGAATTTTTTTATTTATTTTAGTCAATTAAGAAGTTAACTACTGCTATAGTAGTTAGTGATCGAAGCAAATTATTATAAAAATTTAAGAGATTAACTTTTTAATTGAAATTCATTTGAAAAGTGATTAAAGTGAAATGTATCTAATTGAATTGTGAAAGGAGTTAACGGATTTTATATTAAAACTGGTTTTATAACGAAGCTATAAAAGAGATTTTAAGCGAATATGATAGCTTAAATTAAGTAATTATTTAATATTTCAAATTAGAAAAAAGGAAATTGAAAAATGGGGAAATGGTACGAAATGGTTAAGTGAGGGTTATTCCGAGGTATAGAATGTGATATTTTGAAGTCCGGAATGGTTAATGAAGTGGGATTTAAATGGAATTTGTAAATAAGTAAGAGTTTTGAAGAAATGAATTTGTAAAAATTGTTACAAATAATAAATTAAACTACTTGATTTATAACCGCAGATCCTTAAAAAGACCGCTATGGGATTTTTGACAACGCATAAGTTGTCGCAATGATTTGAAAAGAGTATAAATAAGGAAATAAAAAGTTTTGTAACGGAATCTGTAACGTTTGTTACAGATGATAATTTGAATTGTTTTGATAAACTTGAATATAAGGATTCGTACAGAATGTGAACATTAGAACTGTAAAATATAGAATGGTAAGATTTATAAAGATACTTATATGAGGTTTGTAAAGATATTTATATTAGATTGTTACAGACAGTTATATAGGATTTTAAAAAACAATATAGTATTGTTGTTTCAAACAAGTTGAAGAATATTTTTAAAGAGATGTTGAGGAAATTAATAAAGGATTTATTTATAATGGAGTCAAAACTCGAGTATAGTAGTAGAGAGGATTATCAAAGATTAATAAAGAAGTAAAATAATAGTTTACTTAATAATTAATTAAATAAACGTTGTTGAAATTTAAATAAGGATTTCAAAGGAAACTCGTGGTTAATAAACTCCTATCTATTCTGAAAATATGAATGTTGTTGGTCAAGGTATGAGAGGTAAATAAATACCCTAACTTGAATGACTTCACGATTATCCAAGAATGGTATTAGTTTATGAACGAGAGCAATTGAGGGAAACATAAGTTATCATTTCCATAAATGATATTATAAACTGTATTCAAAAAGTTTATAAGCGTATGAAATGATTTCTAAGAATATTCTTATTTATATTAAGAAGAAAATGATAAACCCCAATATAAGACGATTTAAAGAATATAATTAACAGATGTTTAATTAGAGAGGCCAAGTAATGTCGAGTACTGAATCAGTAAGCTCATTTCATTCACATACTTATTTATTTGATAGTTAAATAACCGACTATCAAATCTGGACAAATACGATTGTTGGTGCGGAAAGACCGGGATCGAATTATATTCAAAAACCATTCCAACCAGCAAATACGTAAAGATATTAATTGAAGATGGAGCATTGAAGACCGTGTATCTTCATAAGCGGAAGAACTACTGTTTGAATTTCTCTGGTTAGCTCCCAGAGATATTTACGTAGTGATTCTTTCATGAATGAAATCTTCGGATTTCAAGGACTACTCTCTACTGATCCTTAGGGTGATACCTACATAGGATGTGGTAGGAGGGTGCCTTCGATTTATCCTGTTCCTGGATGACTTGTATGGACAGATGTCTGACAAAGTATTTCCAAAAGAGTCACGTATGTTGATTTCTTCAAACGTACCAAGTTAATTGCGGAGAAATGTACATTCTCTTATCAATTTGAGTATTTTTGTGGACGTCAATCAGTGATATCTAGTGGATTTGACGATGTGACATTCAAAGTGGATGTAGATGTGTTGTTATGAAAGATAAGCTTAACCTCTAGCCTCATCAACTGGGAAATGGTTAAAATCGGGTAGGTCGCATGGCTGTGTGGATCGCACCCATCAAAAGGGTATATCATTACCTGATCTGGAGAAATCAAATGCCTTCGGTTGTCCCTTTTATTTTTATATGTATGCTATCAGTTCGGTTGGTTGTCCCCTAACCGTGGTAATGATATATTCGGTACTCTCAAAAGAAGTAAGGGGTCGGTCATGTTTAGCCTGGGCTGCAAGATGTTCTTGTTGAACCTCAATGTATTCATCTCCAGAGATACATTGTTAGAAAGGTGGTTGCCCATACCTTACCATGGAAATCCATTCTCCAATAAGCATCCACGGTTTTGATTGTATACTATATATATAGAGCGTGAGATGCAAGCGTTCTACTAGATTGAAACTTACTTGTATTTAAATACCATTATAATATCAGAAAAGATATTGATTTCAAAAATATTTTGGGTTATCATAAGGTAAAAACCATCCGTATTTATATATGGATTTGGTCTTATGATTATTCTTTTCTTTCGAAAAGATTTTGGACTTTAAAAATCAAGTTGTGTGATACCTTTAAACTTCGTGTGTTTTTCTCACTCTGGTTCACCAGACTGACGTATCATTTGTAATGCTCGGGTTAACCCGGGTTGTACAGGTTTAGATTATCGGATGTAGTGAAGATACGAGCTGGAAGAGTCTAGACGTATGATACCTAGTTGTTATTCCGTTGTGTGATTATATATGAGGACAGATTGTTATAACTGTCCAGATGTGTTGATGTACTATGATGATTGTAAGTATTTTTAAAGCTCTCTATAAAGATTTTTTTTGTGTAGGACGGATGTGTAGCGCGAGACTACACAGCCGATTAAGCATAATATTAACATATATAACCCAGTTTACAAGCCCAACTAGCAGCTAATAGGTCTAAAGAGAGTTAATTATACATAAGTACCCGCCATAGTAACGTTTAACAGTAGCAACAAAACAACCCAGCAGCAAAATACCGTAAAACAGAGTGCAAACACAAGCCAAAATATAAACCCACATAAGAACTGACAGAACCATGCACCCATCACCAAGTTAATGCAAATCTGGACTCAAGTCACCCTGATTTGAACCGACTGATTCTGCTGGACTATTGCTCACAGGCAACACAAGCATAAACCTGGCAGGAGAAGATTGCCTTGTCTAAGAGTTAAAAAAGTAAATGATAAGTTTGCATAAGCCATCACACTTCTTCAGTGGTTTGCTAAATACAACTGCATTCCTTTCTTTCCAAATATACCAACAGAATATTAATAAAAGGGAATCTATAAAGATTTATCTCTATATTATATTTTGTTCCGCTGCAATGTCAGATTCTGTATTTTGATAATTCTTTTTCTTCTTCTATTCTAATATTTACTTCTTTCTTATTTCATCCTCTAACTTCTTTTTAATAATGTTCCAGTGTTTTCGATGCTTGAATGTTTGACATGGTGTTTTTGTGTCGATTTTCTAGGTCAAAAATCCCTGGGCCGTTACAGTGGTATCAGAGCTATTGTTTTAGTAATAACCTTGACTTTGTGGTATATCTCGATAGAGATTGGGTTAGTGATACCCTAGATTGAGTTGAGTATATATATGAGAGAGCGTATTTGTAGATTTATTATATACAAATGTTTTGTATTGTGTTATTTGATCTGTTCAAGTGTTGAGAAGCACTGAACTGGTAATGGATACAATACTGTTTTGTAAAGAGGTAAATGAAATAATTTTACCCAAATTATATTTCGTATAGAAAAGAAATAGTTTTCTCAAATTATTGAGATATTGTGTGTTGATTGAATGGAATTCAAATTGAATTAAAAATTTAAATTGAAACTTAACTTGGTTAAGTTAAATTAAATTAATAAGGATATTGAAATTAAATAAAATAAATTTGGAATTTGGAATTGAATTAATAATTAAATAGAATTCAATCGGATATTAGTCGATTGATGTTCAAATATGTTAAACCAAAGTAAAATATTAATATTGAATGTAAATTCAATTGATTTAATTTAATTGATTTGGTTGTGAATTGGTTATTGATTATGAATTGTTTGTTATTTGGATGTTTGATTGATTGAAATAAATTTCATCGATGGTTTGAAATAAGAAGTTGAATGAATTAAAAACAAAATTCCAGTATAATTTAGTTGGAATGAAACTGCATACGAAATGAACTAGATAATATAACCCTGTATTTGCACATGATTAATGCTACCTATTGATTTTGGAATTAGTATAGTTATACTTGCTGGATAATGATGTACTATTTAAAAATTACAAGTATTTGTGCTTACATGGTAATCTGAGTTGAGTACAGGTGATAGAAGGCTAGAGAAGTAAGTCTGGTTGCGTAAATCGAAATAAAGGTATGCTCAATAGCGCTCGTAAAAGGTACGCCTACGTAAAATATAAAATTTTGGGTTTTGAATTTTGTTTCTCGACCGGGTAGGTCGATGTATATATATTTTATTTTTGATGATGAATTGGTTTTCAAATTAAAATAAATTTGATTTTAAAGACAATGGGATTTGTAACATTTTTCTTGCCTTAGCAATTTCGGGGAAGAAATTCTTTTAAGGGGGGAAGAATGTAATGTCTCGTATTTTTGGTAGTCAAATATTTAATTTAATTTATTATTGTAAACATTGAATTTGGAATTCTAATGGATTTTAATATTGAATTCGTTAATTAAAACGAATTCTAAACGTTAAATTTATATTGAATATAAATCGAGCTCGAATTGGCACTGCAGTTCGTAATATGAAGTTTTGAACTTTAACTGGATATACAGGATCCGATATAAGTCGGATATCTGTAAAACAAGAAACTTTGGAATCTTTTTTATTATAATTTTCATATAGAAGAGAAAAATCTAGATTTCGTGTTATGGATTATTAGTTATGTCCAAATCAAATTTTAAAATAGTCGCTATGGAAATTGTTATTAAATATATATTTCAAGGAGTATAATATAATTTGGACATCGTTTAACTCAAAATTTATAATATTGAGTTATATAATTTATATTTGAAGCTATATGATACTTCCAGTTGGACACTTACGATAATAATAATTTATTATTATTTTATTTCATTATTCTGCAATTTAATAATATTTTGTTTATATTATTATAGGCCTTTAAAATAGCCATTTTTATAAACGGTCTCAGTTTTTGATGAAATTAGTTTCATTGGAACCGTATCGTTAAATAATTGTAAGAAAATTAAATTTCGTGGCAAACCGATGTCGTATGCGACAATGGCGGCCGTAAACACCCAGTCATTTTATATAGCACGCAATTAAATTAATTTAATAAAGAGATATTGAGTGTAACTTGAGCAGATGATCGAATAAAGCTACAAAACCAGTTCCATTGAATTCGTATCGACGTTTAGAGCCAGGATAGATATATAGTTTGTTACTTTTGAAGACCGTGAAATTTGGTGTCCAAAATAGCAATGTGGTGCGTATAAAAATAGCGTACTGGGAAATAGTCTCAGAATGCGATGAAACTAGAGCCGTTGGATTCGTATTAATTAATTATTATTAGATTTCAATTTTTGTGTCAATCGAACTTACCGTTTGATCGTGGCAGCGATAAACGCCTTAATCATTTATATTATTTTGGTCAATTTCGACATGGGTAACTTTAAAGGAATAAACGGCTGGCCATATGAACTCCAATTTTAACAAAACAAGATTCATTGGATTCGTAAGGAAGAGGTCTAGTAAAATGGCAAGGTTTCAAATTTTTTTGATTTTTTTTTGTAATTATAAGAATTTTAAACGCTTGATTTTTCATCGATAATTATATAGAACTTTTTACAAAACGACCTCGTAATTCGATGAAACCTGTCCGATCGGGTCCGGAATTTTTTTTTATGCTAGGATTACATTTGTTTGTCAAAAACGGAGGTCTTATGTTGATGTTTTGAATGATACTTCATACTTAAGTCTCATGAATATAAATTAGTATTAAACATGCCATTCTCTATATAAAGGATCTGCGCAAGACCTAATTTCAAGTCAAATAAGGGGTGCGTGGTCAACGCTGGGAGCCGCCACTATTCTGAGTAAAACCTATGGCCAAAATATCCCTTTCTTCCCATCTAGATTATCGTTTGATCCGAGACTCAGATCATATTATACCCAATTGCAAAGGTGTTAAGCTAATTGAGTACTTTAATTCGACCGGTGATGATTTTCATCAGGGCAGTGCAGTGGTCGGAAATTGGCAAAATAGGCGTAGCAATTGTGCGGATGTTGTGGCCGAATGAAGCCACTATGTTCCATGGTGTTCAGGGCGGAAGCTAGGTGAGGTGGGGCGCAACTCGCGGTGGTGTTGGATGGTCCTCCGGCGACCAGGAAGTGGCGGCGGCGGATGACTTGTTGGATGCAGTATGGGTTTTCGAGGAACAACGAAGGTAAAAAAAGGAAGGAACGAAGAAGATTAGTTCCATTGGCTAGAAGAAAAGGAAGTGCACTGGTTATCAAAGTAGAAGGGATCGGCCGTTTCCCTTATTTTCAGAAGCTATATCTGGATCGAAATTGTAAAGCAACCAATGGACGGTAAAGTACTATTAGGCCCAAATAAATAAATAAGATTGTAATAAGTTTGTATGAAATGTGGTGATTCGGAAGTTTAAACGAACAATGGAGATACATACATCGGACTTGATGGAATGAGGGCTTTAAAACATTTAAACCAACTAATTAGTTAACTAAGGGTCATTAAGGAAATTTATAATTTAATTAATCATATTTACTTAAAAAGTGAACTAAAATATGATTTTTACAGGGTGCTGAAGGGTGCAGGACGATGCAGAGTAGAAAGGCAGCGTGTAGAAGTAAATCGGGGCCCTATTATTTAAAGTAATTAGTTTATATAAAGAAAATTAATTAAGGGTTAATTTGTTAAATAAAATCATGAGCTTAGAATGTTAATAACTTCGTGTAACGTTATCAGAATTGGATGAGACAAGCGAGGCCCAGACCATATGAACGAGAACTACATTATGGAACTGCTCTAGACAATGATAGAGACAATAGGGATTTACAGTTAAATTAAATGACTGTTTTAATTTAACTGTAATTGAACCATTACAACAAATCAAATCAAGGTGAGTTAAACTCACTCAGTTCTTTCCACTTACATTTTATATAAGTCGGTTTTATAATTGTGTGCTATGCTTGCTAATGGTTAACTGTTCGTTTGTTAATAATATATATTTTTATATATATATTGATTGAACCAATGAAATTAAACGATTATTTAATTTCAGTGAAAAAACAAATCGTTATTTTAACGATTGGACCCCACTGAGGTACCTTGTTGGTCACGTTTATAAAATAAATGTGTTAATTTAAATGAACTATTTGAATTGTTTGTTAATGTTAAATAAATTGGTTATTGTTAAATGGATGTTGTTTACTGTTATACCAGTTAAATTGTATTGATTGGATTTATGTGAGATCACATATTCATATACAGGGAAGAATCAGATGGAGGGATCCAACGGGAATCCTCAAATATATTTAATGTTGTTTATTTCCATATCATCATTATATGAACTGTTCTGATTGGACGATTGATTTGATCATTGACCGTTGAACTGAAATTCAACAATTTATTTTGTTTAAACCAAAGAGTAGTATTGGTTGAGCAATTGGCAGTATATGGCCTATAAATCAATCGTTTTTCACATATGGATTTAGCGTCAAGTGAATCGACGGAAATAAAGTTATAAATTTTACTTTATAATTGAAAATAATTTTTTAAATCTATTATGTTGCATTTAAGTTTATTAAAAGGAAATAGATATTTATTATTTATTATTTAAATTTATAAGTAATTATTAAATGATATCATAAAGTAAAATCTGATATTAATCGGATTTATAAGCAAATGGGTCAAACTTAACCCAACAGTTAAGAAGTGGATGATTGTTTTTTCTAAAACTACTAAATGGAGTTATTTAAATTAATTATGTTGTTAATTAATTTAAAGTGAGAACTAATTGGGATCGATTAACGGATTAATCGTGTATTGAATTGACCAAGTCAACCGCTGGATTGATTATTAAATTAATTTATTTTGAATTAATTTAATAAAATAGTTTAACGAATATTTGTTTAGTTTTAATAAGATTTTAAAAGAGAATTTACTATTTATTTTAGTCAATTAAGAAGTTAACTACTGCTAGAGTAGTTAGTGATCGAAGCAAATTATTATAAAAATTTAAGAGATTAACTTTTTAATTGAAATTCATTTGAAAAGTGATTGAAGTGAAATGTATCTAATTGAATTGTGAAAGGAGTTAACGGATTTTAAATTAAAACTGAGTTTTATAACAAAGTTATAAAAGAGATTTTAAGCGAATATGATAGCTTAAATTAAATAATTATTTAATATTTGAAACTTGAAAAAAGGAAATTGAGAAATGGGGAAATGGTACGAAATGGTTAAGTGTGGGTTATTCCGAGGTTCGGAATGTGATATTCCGAAGTTTGGAATGGTTAACGAAGTGGGATTTAAATGGAATTTGTAAATAAGTAAGAGTTTTGAAGAAATGAATTTGTAAAAATTGTTACAAATAATAAATTGAACTATTTGATTTATAACCGCAGGTCCTTAAAAAGATCACTACGGGATTTTTGACAACGCATAAGTTGTCGCAATGATTTAAAAAGAGTATAAATAAGGAAATAAAAAGTTTTGCAATGAAATCTGTAACATTTGTTATAGATGATAATTTGAATTGTTTTGATAAACTTGAATATAAGGATTCGTACGAAATGTGAACATTATAATTGTAAAAGATAGAAAGGTAAGATTTATAAAGATACTTATATGAGGTTTGTAAAGATATTTATATTAGATTGTTACAGACAGTTATATATGATTTTAAAAACCAATATAGTAATGTTGTTGCAAACAAGTTGAAGAATATTTTTAAAGAGATGTTGAGGAAATTAATAAAGGGTTCTATTTATAATGAAATCAAAACACGAGTATAATATTAGAGAGGATTATCAAAGATTAATAGAGAAGTAAAATAATAGTTTACTTAATAATTAATTAAATAAACGCTGTTGAAATTTAAATAAGGGTTTCAAAGGAAACATGTGGTTAACATACTTCTATCTATTCTGAAAAATATGAATGTTGTTGGTCAAGGTCTGAGAGGTAAATAAACACTGCAACTTGAACGACTTCACGATTATCCAAGAATGGTATTTGTTTATGAACGAGAGCAATTGAGGGAAACATAAGTTATGATTTCCATAAATGATATTATAAACTGCATTCGAAAAGTTTATAAGTGAGTGAAATAAATTTTAAGAATATTCTTATTTATAAGAAGAAGAAGATATACCCCAATATAATAAAATTTAAAGAATATAATTAACATATGTTTAATTAAAGAGGCCAAGTTATGTCCTGTACTGAATCAGTAAACTCATTTCATTCACATGATTATTTATTTGATAATTAAATAACCGACTATCAAATCTGGACAAATACGATTGTTGGTATGGAAAGACCGGGATCGAATTATATTCAAAATTAATTCCGACCATCAAATATGCGAAGATGTTAATTGATGATGGAGCATTGAAGACGTGTATCTTCATAAGCGAAAGAACTACTATTTGAATTTCTCTAGTTAGCTCCCAGAGATATTTTTCGTAGTGATTCTGTCGTGAATGATATCTTTGGATTGCAAGGACTACTCGCTATTGATCCTTGGGGTGATACCTATATAGGATGTGGCAGGAGGGTGCCTTCGGTTTATCCTATTCTTGGATGACTTGTATGGACATATGTCTAACAAAGTATATCTAAAAGAGTCACGTACGTTGATTTCTTCAAACATACCAAGTTGATGGAAGAGAAATGTGCATTCTCTTATCAATTTGAGTATTTTTGTGGACATCAATCGGTGATATCTAGCGGATCTGACGATGTGACATTCAAAGTGGATGTAGATGTGTTGTTCTGAAAGATAAGCTTAACCTCTAGCCTCATCAACTGGGAAATGGTGAAAATAGGGTAGGTCGCATGGCTATGTAGGTCGCACCCATCAAAAAGGTATATCACTACTTGATCTGGAGAAATCAAACGCCTTCGGTTGTCTCTTTTATTTTTATATGTATGCTATCGGTTCGGTTGGCTGTCCCCCAACTGTGTTAATGATATATTCGGTACTCTCAAGCGAAGTAAGGGGCCGGTCATGTTTAGTCTGGGTTGCAAGATGTTCTTGTTGAACCCTAATGTATTTATCTCGTGAGATACATTGTCAAAAAGGTGGTGTACATACCTTACCATGAAAATTCATTCTCCAATAAGCGCCCGTGGTTTTGATTGTATACTATATATATAGAGCGTGAGACGCAAGCGTTCTATTAGATTGAAATTTACTTGTATTTAGAAATTATTATAATATCAGAAATATATTGATTTCAAAAATATTTTGGGTTATCATAAGGTAAAAACTGTATGTATTTATGTATGGATTTGGTCTTACAATTATTCTTTTTTTTTTGAAAAGATTTTGGACTTTAGAAATCAAGTTGTGTGATACCTTTAAACTTAGTGTGTTTTTCTCACTCTGGTTCGCCAGATTGACCCGTCGTTTGTAATGCTCAGGTTAGCCCGGGCTGAACAGGTTTAGATTATCGGATGTAGTGAAGAGACGAGCTGGAAGAGTCTACAAGTATGATATCTGGTTGTTATTCCGCTGTGTGATTATATATGAGGACATGTTGTTATAATTGTCCAGATGTGTTGATGTACTCTGATGATTGTAAGTATTTTTAAAGCTCTCTATAAAGATTTATCTCTATATTATATTTTGTTCCGCTGCGATGTGAGATTTTGTGTTGTGATAGTTCTTCTTCTTCTTCTTCTTCTTCTATTCTAATATTTCTTTCTTTCTTATCTCATCCTATAACTTCTTTTTAATAACGTTCCACTATTTTCGTTGCTTGAATGTTCAACATGGTGTTTTTTTGTTGATTTTCTGGATCAAAAATCCCCGGGCCGTTACAGTGGTATCAGAGCTATTGGTTTAGTAATAACCTTGGTTCTGTTGTAACACCCCGTATTTTCTGTAAACAAAAGAATTACAAATCAAGGCAGAACTAAATTTTAAAATCAGAATCAAGGGAAACGGTTTGCCCCATTGCGTTCGTCTC
Source organism: Allium sativum (assembly GCA_030737875.1). Classification (NCBI taxonomy): domain Eukaryota; kingdom Viridiplantae; phylum Streptophyta; class Magnoliopsida; order Asparagales; family Amaryllidaceae; genus Allium; species Allium sativum. Next base: position 734,144,866 of record CM060924.1, on the reverse strand, counting down.
GGAATTCTACATAAAATCGAGTTCGAGTTTTCGAAAATCGGAGTTCGTATGACCAAGATATGATCTTCCAAAGTTTCAGGGATTTAAATAAAATAAAACAGCTCGAAAATAAAGCCAGAAATTCGAAATTCAAACCCAGAGAAGGCTGGCGGGAAAATTCCCGCCCATATACCCAGGTCGACTGGGGAGTCGATCCCCCCTCCCCCCAGCCAGGTCGATTGGGGAGTCGACTGGGGTGTCGACCTCCCCAGGACCAGGTCGACTGGGGAGTCGACCTGGGCCTGTTTCTGCAGATCTAGCCTGTGACGATTTTTACCTCTTTTTGACGAACCGGATGGCTTCTGGACTGATCTGATGGCTCCAAACACTTCTGTTCTCCTATTTAAACACCCCCAAACCTCACTTTCTCTACACACAATTTCATTATGCCTATACTCTGCCTCTGTTCTAATTAAAAATAAAAATGGTGTCGCTACTCTGCTGGAATCAAAACTAGGACTGGTGCATCTTCTTCCAACCTGAATAGAATTAAACGCTAAATCAAATATCAAATCAAAGTATAGATCTACAACAACAATTAAAGAGGAATAATTCAGTATTTCTGCATCAACAACAGTTTATTATCCTTTCTTAAACCACGAAAGGTAAGTGCAGTTATTTTCCGATATAAACTTTAATTATGATTGTGACATGATTGTAAATCTGAATTTGAGGTTGCGTATGTTCTGTTCTGATCTATTTTATTCTGTATCACTTCCTTCTTTCTGTTCTATAGCCAGGCTACCACGAGCCTGCGCCAAATCTCATAAGAAATTAATGCACAAACGCTAAACTTTGGGACAAATAATGAAAGGTGGCATAATTGGACATAACTGATCTATGACTGATTTAAGAAAGAGGACATATGTTGTTAACTAGATTTAGATCTATGCATATTCTATGATTTGGAAGAAGAGGAACCATTGTATGTTGACATATGACTTGAGACTTTGGACATAATGCATACTTTGAATTAAGATCTGTTATAATTTAAAGTTCTAGATTGTTGGGTATATTTTTATATAACGATTCATGACTTGGGATAAAAAGAGAATATGACTTAGGTGTAAAGATCTATATTAAGATTTGATAACTGTTAAATGTGAATAACACCTAAGTGGGAGATTTTTGAATATATGACATGCATTGAAATCAATGGATATATTTGGTATAATTTATTTGTGAATCTTTTGTACTAGGCAAGTTTAACTAAAATCGGGACATATGTTGTATGGTAAATTATGACCATAATCTGTGCCACGTAAATTTAATGCAAACGTGGGGTATATAATCATATTGTGAATCATGACAATTATTTAGGCATGCAAACTTAGGCCAAATTTATAATTAGGCAAGATATGTCAATGAAACTTTAAGGAATGATTAAATCTGTTATATTGCCTAATCTGCTAGATCTGTTATATTGCCTAATCTGCTAGTTCTGTTATATTGCCTAAACTGTTAATTAGATTGATTAGCCTAATCTGCTAATTATGTTAAATTGTCTAATCTGCTAAATCTGATAATCACCTAATCTGCAAGACCTGTTATCTGTTAATCTGTTGAGTGGCGTAATCTGTTGAATTGAAATGCTGAAATTTGAAGTATGTAATCCTGTAGGCTTGATTTAAAATTGCGCAAAACTCGTTAATAGAACTTCGAATAATCTGCTGTAACTTGTAAAGAAGTTAATTTGTTAAATTAGCTTAATCTGTGAATGAACACATTTGTTAAACATGAAATATGGCTAACTCGAGGTTAGAATGAGTTTGCGGCGTAATTCTGCCCGGAACCGCCCGGCACATTCCAGTGGCTGCAAACAATAGGTTCTAATGTGAGAAGTTAGTCATAACGTGCTTGAAACCCGAGGTTAGACTCAGTTTGCGGCAGAGACCTGCCTGGGACCAACCGGCCTAACCAGTGGCCGCAAAGTGTCAGTCTAATGTGAGAGATCTGCACATTAATATTTAATTAATGAGAATCTAAGATAAATATGATGTCTAAAACGTGTTGGGTGGATAGGATTAAACCCATTGGAATAGTGAATTCAATAAACACGTTTCGTGAATCTGTAGGCCCAATACAAAGTTAGACAAATCTGTTAAATCCGTATATCTGATCCGTTAGTCTGAAAACTTGTCTGACCTATGAACTGGTTGATCTCAGCTCTGTATGTCTAAACAAGTTAATCTGAAATCTGTTAGTCTGGGGGCACAAGGTTAGAAGGGAAAATACTTGTGTCATCTGTTGTTTGGGACCCATATTAGTTAGTAACCCTTTCTGGTATCAAAACTTCGACCCAACAGTAGGTAGGGTCCGGGCACGCTTACTGAACTAATTATAAGTGGTTCATTCTGATAATGGCGAGGGGTGTTGATGGTGCGTTCCAACCGGGTCATGTGCGTGCATGGATTCCGGCCTGCCTCTGTGGATGTAAGACAACGTGACATCTGTAAATAGGTCTGTGTCATTCAAAGGTTGCCACTTTAGGGAATGATACACCCTTCTGTGGGGCTGGCACAGGGTATTTATGTAATAGGGAGCCGATCACGTGGGGTAGGATTTATGGTACACTTAGCTTTGTCTATTTCTGTCGGGTACCGTCTGTTTTTGTTGGGTGGCAATACGTGTCTGCGTGGTACCATCTGTCTGTAGGGGTGGTAAAGGCCCATTTACCTGTGTACACCTAATTCTACATTCTGTTTCCATAGGGATTAATCTGTTTCTGTTTCTGTACCTTCTGTTCGGGTGGTAAAAGCCTATTACTAGCATTCTGTTCTGCGGAAATCATTCTGTTTCCTTTCTGTTTCAGTTAAGACATTAGGGTAACACCTAATCCCGTTATATTAGTATTAGTGCAGAGGAGTGAAAGTAATAGCTTATATCATTCTGTTCTTCTGTTATATCCGCTACACCTGTTACTGTTATCTCTCATATAGTTTTATTTTCATGTCATGTTATTATTATCTGTTCATAACTGAAAATCACTGGACTTGCCAGACTTTATGTCTGACCTTGTTTGTTTTCGCCCCTTTTTCTTCCGTTCCCCCCCAGGTTATCCAAGGAGGGAATACTTTAGCTTGATCCGGATTCCTTCTGCTTGAAGTGCTTAAAGTATGGCTTGGCTCTGTATAGCTTCTATTCTATGGGGATTGTGATTTTAAAAGTTTTGTACTCTGATGATTTCCTAAACAAGACTGATATTATGTACTTGAGTTTCATTTTAGTAAAGATGTAACCATACTGATTTCTGTTTCCCGCTGTAATATAGTTATAATTTCTCAAGTATTGTTTATCTGTCTTGAAATTTTCTGTTCTGTTTACTAAAATGCTCCACCAAATTTAAGGCATTCCCTTTGTGAGTGTCCTTAACGGAGGTGGGGTGTTACATCTGTGGTATAACTCGTTAGAGATCGGGTTAGTAATACCCTAGATTGAGTTGAGTATATATATGAGAGAGCGTATTTATAGATTTGTTATATACAAATCTTTTGTATTGTGTCATTTGATATGTTCAAGTGTTGAGAAGCATTGAACTAGTAATGGATATAATATTGTTTTGTAAAGATGGTAAATGAAATAATTTTACCCAAAATATATTTTGTATAGAAAATAAATAATTTTCTCAAATTATTGAGACATTGTGTGTTGATTGAATGGAATTCAAATTGAATTAAAAATTTAAATTGAAACTTAACTTGGTTAAGTTAATTTAATTTAATAAGGACATTGAAATTAAATTAAATAAGTTTGGAATTTGGAATTGAATTAATAATTAAATAGAGTTCAATCGGATATTAGTCGATTGATGCTCAAATATGTTAAACCAAAGTAAAATATTAATATTGAATGTAAATTCAATTGATTTAATTGATTTGGTTATTGATTATGAATTATTTGTTATTTGGATGTTTGATGGATTGAAATAAATTTCATCGATGGTTTGAAATAAGAAGTTGAATGAATTAAAAACAAAATTCCAGTATAATTTAATTGGAATGAAACTGCATATGAAATGAACTAGATAATATAACCCTGTATTTGCACATGATTAATGCTACCTGTTGATTTTGGAATTAGTATAGTTATACTTGTTGGATAATGATGTATTATTTAAAAATCATATGTATTTGTGCTTACATGGTAATCTGAGTTGAGTACAAGTGCCAGAAGGCTAGAGAAGTAAGTCTGGTTGCGTAAATCGAAATAAATTGAGCAGGTATGCTCAATAGCGCTCGTAAAAGGAACGCTTTCGCAAAATATAAAATTTTAGGTTTTGAATTTTGTTTTCCGACCGGGTGGGTCGATGTAAATATATTATTTGTTCCTGCGATATCGTAGCTGTCACTCCGTACAAGGGAGACTCTACCGAACTTTTTCGGGAAATTAATGTGTTAGAAATTTTTCGATATTTTTGAAAATTTTATTTTTAATGATGAATCGGTTTTCAATTTAAAATAAATTTGATTTTAAATATAATGGGATTTGTAACATTTTTCTTGCCTTAGTAATTTCGGGGACGAAATTCTTTTAAGGGGGGAAGAATGTAATGTCCTGTATTTTTGGTACTCAAATACTTAATTAAATTTACTATTGTAAATATTGAATTTGGAATTCTAATGGATTTTAATATTGAATTCGTTAATTAAAACGAATTCTGAACGTTAAATTTATATTGAATATAAATCGAGCTCGAAATGGGGCTGTAGTTTGTAATATGGAGTTTTGAACTTTAACTGCATATACAAGATCCGATATAAGTCGGATTTCTATAAAACAAGAAACTTTGGAATAATTTTTATTATAATTTTCATATAGAAGAGAAAAATCTAGATTTCGTGTTATAGATTAGTAGTTATGTCCAAATCAAATTTTAAAATAGTCGCTATGGAAATCGTTATTAAATTATAACGTTTATTTAATATATTTCAAGGAGTATAATATAATTTGGACATCGTTTAACTCAAAATTGATAATATTGAGTTATCTAATTTATATTTGAAGCTATATGATATTTCCAGTTGGACATTTACAATAATAATAATTTTTTATTATTTTATTTCATTATTCTAGAATTTAATAATATTTTATTTACATTATTATAAGCCTTTAAAATAGCCATTTTTACAAATGTTCAGTTTTCGATGAAATTAGTTTCATTGGAACCGTATCGTTAAATAATTGTAAGAAAATTAAATTTCGTGGCAAACCGATGTCGTATGTGACAATGGCAGCTGTAAACGCCCAGTCATTTTATATAGCACGCAATTAAATTAAATTAAATTAAATTAATAAAGAGATATTAAGTGTAACTTGAGCAGATGATCGAATTAACTACAAAACCAGTTACATTGAATACGTATCGACGTTTAGAGCCAGGATAGATATATAGTTTGTTATTTTTGAAGACCGTGAAATTTGGTATCCAAAATAGCAACGTGGTGCGTATAAAAATAGCGTACCGGGAAACAGTCTCGGAATACGACAAAACTAGTGTCGTTGGATTCGTATTAATTAATTAGATTTCAATTTTTGTGTCAATCGGACTTACCGTTTGATTGTGGCAGCGATAAACACCTTAATCATTTATATTATTTTGGTCAATTTCGACATGGGTAAATTTAAAGAAATAAACGGTTGGCCATATGAACTCCGATTTTAGCGAAACAAGATTCATTGGATCCGTAAGGAAGAGATCTAGTAAAATGGCAAGGTTTCAAATTTTTTTGATTTTGTTTTGTATTTATAAGAATTTTAAACATTTGATTTTTCATCGATAATTATAAAGAACTTTTTACAAACGACCACGGAATTCGACGAAACCTGTCCCATCGGGTCCGGAATTTTTTTTATGTTAGGATCACATTTGTTTGTCAAAAACGGAGGTCTTATATTGATGTTTTGAATGATACTTCATACTCAAGTCTCATGAATAATAAATTAGTATTAAACATGTCATTCTCTATATAAAGGACATGCGCAAGACCTAATTTCAAGTCAAATAAGAGGTGCGTGGTCAACGCTGGGAACCGCCACTATTCTGAATAAAACCTATGGCCAAAATTTCCCTTTCTTCCCATCTAGATTATCGTTTGATCCGGGACTCAAATCATATTATACCCAACTGCAAAGGTGTTAAGCTAATTGAGTACTTTAATTCGACCGGTGATGATTTTCATCAGGGCAGTGCAGTGGTCGGAAATTGGCAAAATAGGCGTAGCGATTGTGAGGGTGCTGTGGTCGAATGTAGCCACCGTGTGCCATGGTGTTCAGGGCGGAAGCTAGGTGATGTGGGGCACAACTCGCTATAACGTCCCGTATTTTTGGTGGCCAAATATTTTACTTAATTTATTATTTTAAATATTATATTTGGAATATTAATGATTTTAATATTGAATTCGTTTATTTAAAACGACATTTAAACGTTATAATTTATATAATTATAAAACGAGCTTGAAAATGACATGCAGTTCGTAATATAGAATTTTGAACTTCAACTGGATATACAGGATTCGATATAAATCGGATTTCTATGAAACGAGAAACGTTGAAACCATGTTGATTATAATTTTCATATGAAAGAGAAAAATCCATATTTCGTGTTATAGATTGTAAGTTATGGCCAAATCAAATTTTAAAATAATCGCTATGAAAATCGTTATTAAAATATAGGCCTTTAAAATAGCCATTTTGCAAACGGGCTAAGATTTCGACGAAATTAGTTTCATTGGGACCGTAACGTTAGATTATTGTTACGGTGTTGAATGGCATGGAAAACCGATGTCGTATGTGACCACGGCAGCCACAAACGCCCGTTCAATTTTTATAGTGCGTAATTAATTTAATAAAGACATATTTGCGTATAACGTGAGCATACGATCGAATTAGGCCGCGAAACTAATTCTGTTGAGTTCGTATCGTCGATTATAGTCAGGATAGGTTTATAGTTTGTTATTTTTAGAGACCGGGTAATTTGGTGTTCAATAGGGCATTTCAGTGCGCGTAAAAATAGCCTACTAGGGAAACAGACTCAGAATGCGACGAAACTAGTGCCTTTGGGTTCGTATTGAAGAATTATTATAAGATTGCAAGGTTTCAAGTTGATTTGATTTATCTGGTGATCGTAGAAAAATTAAACGCGTGTTTATTTCTGGTTTTATAAAGGAAATTTTTTCATACGACCTCGGATTTCGACGAAACTTGACCTATTGGGTCCGGAATAATTTTTTACACCAAGATTAGCCTTTTTATCAGAAGACAGAAATCATTTGTAGGGGTTTTTATCAACTACTTTACCCGTAAGTTTCGTAAAAAATTAAATAATAATATAAGTCCTCTATATATATATATACCATCTGAACCCTCTTTTTCTGTCAAACCCTTATATTCGTGGTCAACACAATCGAGCCGCCATCACTAAATGTATGGTTAAAATTCTTCCAATCTTTCTCCTCCATTATTTCGAAATCTGTTCATCAAAACTGAGATCAAGCAATACGAATCTTCGAGAGCTACTTGAGATCTAGCCAACTGACGGTGGAGATCGGATCCTATCTGCTGTGATGGCCTGGATCGGGTTGGGAAGTCATGACATTTAAAGTGGATTTGGGGATGGCAGGAGCTGTCGGGTCGGCTAGGGATCACGGCGATGGTAAAGGGAGGTGGGGCGGTCATCTTGGAAGTTTCAGATCATCGTCCGGCGATCGATTTCGGAAGAACCAAGCGAAAAATCAGTTCTTGCGTTGTTCTGTAGGCAAGAGGAGTGAAGAGCGAAACTTGCCAATTTATTCGAATCAACTATTACCCTTGCCAAACGAATGAAGCACAAGGAAAACAACGAAGTCCTCGGACGAATTGGATCGGCCTGTATGGTTTAATTGTATAATTATTTAGTTAATTAGTGTTTAATTTGAATAACCACGGTAATTAAATCATAAATTTAAAACGTTAATTGCAGGAGATTTAAATCGGAGAAGCAGGTCTCTGGAAAATAAAAGCGTAAGAAGGGGATCAAGTATTTCTCCTTCCAGAAGTCGGTAGACCAATTCCTTTAGCTTGGTTGATAATTAAGTGGAGATGGGAATCACATTTTTGAACAGGGTAAGGGAGGAAATCAGGCACTTTTGTGGAGCTGTAGTAATCAAACGAAAGGGGTCGAGCCTGAAATTGTGAGAACCGGAATTTGATTAGGGTATATGATTTCACAATTAGTTATATAATTACAATTAAATTTTAAAATGTTAATTACAACATTCGTAAATTAATCCTATCCTAATTTACTAAATAATGGTACATTGACAGGGTTGGAGCAAAACCGAGCTACTGGAATTTCTACACGAACTGGTCAAAACGAGCAGTGGAGACAGGAGTCAGCCTTTTAGAAAATAAAACGTAATTAAGTTTTTAATTAAGTGGTTAAGGAAAATTGAATTATTAATTAAATCAAATTAACGTATAACGGGTATAATTCACTCATATCTTATCAGAATTAGATCAGAACAGAGACACTGGAACCGTATCAACGTACAGAACATTCTGGAACAGTGCCGGACGGAAGTGGAATCAACCGTAGTTTTTAATTAAATTAAACGACTGTTTAATTTAATGAAAACAAGCTGTTAACAATGGAATCGAATCAAGGTGAGTTAAACTCACTCAGTTTCCCCATTTATATTTTTATATAAATTGGGTTTTTATTTTGTGTGTTCTGTTTGCCAAAGGTTGACTGTCTGCTAGTTATATATTTATCTGTTGATTTAACGGACGAAATTAAACCATTGTTTAATTTCAGTATTTATACCAAATCGTTATTCTAACGATTGGTTCCAACAAATGTAACTTACCTTATTGGTCACTTTTATTTATAAACGTGTTTAAACTGTTGAATTGTTTAAACTGTTTGTTGTTTGGTTGATGTTATTTGCAATTATAGGATTTATCAGTTAAAAGAAATTGTTTGACCTGATTTGAGATAACCATGGAATACAGGGAAGAACAGGTTGGAGGGATCCAATCGGATTCCTCAATATATTATTTATTTCATATTATCCAATATGAACTGTTCTGATTTGGGTGATTGATTAGATTATTGATTTGAACTGGAAATTCAACCTGTGTGTTGTTTAAACCAATGGGCGGTATTGGTTGGGTATTTGGCAGCATATGGCCTATAAAATCAATCGTTTTATAAATATTGATTCACCGTCAAGTGAATCGATAGAGATGAAGTTATAAAATTTATTTTATAACCGAAGTTAGATTTTGAAAAATATTATTTTTGAATAAAAGTTATTAAAGAGAAATAAATAAATATTTTATTTATTTAAGACTTCGATTTGTTAATAATTTTTTTATAAAGTAAATTCTGATGTTAATCAGATAATTAAGTACGAGAAAAATAAGAAATCAAATCGAATGGTTAAACTTTGATGATTGTTTTGTAAAGGAAACAATTAATGGAATTATTTAAATTAATTATATTTTTAATTAATTTAAAGTGAGAACCAATTGGAATCGATTAACGAGATAATCGAGTTTTGAGTTGACAAGATCGAACGTTTTAACTGGAAACGACTATTAAATTAGTTTGTTTCGAATTTGCGAGATGAAATAGTTAAAGAATATTGTTTTAACTTTAAATAAGATTTTTATAAAGGATTTGCTATTTATTTTAGTAAATAAAGAAATTAACTACTGAAGTAGTTAATGATTGAAGAAAATTATTGTTTTAATTAATTAGAATTTAGAAAATTACTTTTCAAAAGTAACCGAGGTTGGACTGGAATCCAGTGAAATGGTGAGAGGAGTTAATGAACGGGTTTTATATTTAAAACCCAAAATCTTTATAACGAGGTCAAAAAGGGAATTTCAAGTGAATACAGTAACTTGAAATAAATGTTACTTAATTATTTGAATTAAGTCGAAGGAGAATTAAGATAAAGGGTTTAAGATAAACCAGAGTTATATCAATAAAGTTTAAAGTGTTAATCTTGCATTAACGTTACTTAATAATGGAATTAAGTACAAGTGAAGGATTGAAATAAGATTTCCAAAGTGGGGAGTGGTTAAATAGATTGGAAAGGAGATTGGTAAAAGTGTATTTGAGGTAAAGAAGTGGGTGTAGGGTTATATAACCAAATCCAAATTATAATGGGATTTGTTTTGAGATGTTAATGGAATATGAGTTTGATTACAACTTATATTTATCTAAGGATATGAACGTTGTTGATCAAGGTCTGAGAGGTAATTAAAATACCCCAACTTAAACAACATCAGGATTATCTGAGGATGATATTAGTTGGTAATCGTAAAAGAGGTTAGTGATAGTTCATTATTTCCATTAATGAAATAATGCAACGTTGGTGGAAATTTGGAGAATATATATACATAACGAGAGATCCGAAGTAAAGAAAATGAAAGGTTAGTTTTATTCTATACTAATCAAGGTTAGTTATGGTTTCAAGAATGGAATACAAGATATTATGTAACGCTTTTTAAAGAAAAACAAGTTGAATGGATTTTCCACGTTTTACATAATATAGAATGATGTTGAAATGTTTTTGGAAGGAGAATATAGTGAGAATTGAATATGGTTATAAGTTATTAAGTAATCTATAGAAATGGTGTTGAGAACTTTGGAATATTAATTAAGAATTCAATTATTGTGTTTTTAAATATTAAAAGAGTTAGAAGTTTTAATTAAGCAGAAGTGAATTAGTTCGTTTAAATTTAAAGGCCAAGTGATGCTGAATATTGAACCAGTAAACTCAATTGATTGGCATTATTGAAACACTGATTATTTTGATAGTTAAATCACCGACTGTCAAATCTGTCCAATACGATTGTTGGTACGGAAAGACCGAGATCGAATATATATTCGAAAACCATTCTGACCAACAAATACGTGAAGATATCAGAAGACGGTCGAGATGGAGCATTGAAGACCGTGGATTTTCATAAGCGAAAGAACTACTAAAACTCTTTGGGATAGCAACCAGAGATAAGCTGTGGTTCTGTCGTGGTTGGAATCTACGGGTTGCAAGAATTTCTCGCTACTGATCCATGGGGTGATTCCTATATTGGATGCAGTAGGAGAGTGCCTTCGGTTCATCCTGTTCCTGGATGACTTGTATGGACGTGTGTCTAACAAAGCATTTCCAAAGGGATCACGTGTATTAACTCTCTACAAACGTATTTCTGTTGGTGGCAGAGAAGACTGGACACCTTCTTTAGCTTAACGCTAAGAGTATTTTTGTGGAAATCAATATTCAGTGATACCTGGCGGATCTGACGATGTGGCATTCAAAGTGGATGGAGATGCGCTATTCAGAAGGATAAGCCTAACCTCTAGTCTCTACGGGGAAATGACAAAAATTGGGCAGGCAGCATGGCTATGTAGGTCGCTCCCATTAGGGTGTATAATCACCTATCTAGAGAAATTCCTGTTGCTTCTTTAATCTGTTTCGATGCTGTCCCTTTTCGGGAAACGGTGGTTTGAGCCCAACCGTTGGTGATATACATTCGATACACTCAAGCGAAATGAGTGGTCGGTCATGTGAGGGCCGGGTTGCAAGACATTCTTGTTGTACCCAGTGTATTCGCCTCTAGAGATACACTATCGGCAGGTGGTCCCATACCTTGTCATAGTTGGAATCCAATCTCCAATAAGTGCCCGCGGTTTTAATTGTATACTATATACGCAGAGCGTGAGATGCAAGTGTTCTGCTAGATTGTTATTTACTCGTATTTAGACATTATTATAATATCAGAACAAGATATTGATTTCAAACTGTTTTGGGTTATCGTAAGGTAAAAACTGTCTGTATTTATGTGTGGATTTGGTCTTATGATTATCCTTTTCTTTCGAAAAGATTTTGACTTTAAAATCAAGTTGTGTGATACCCTTAATACTGTGCAAGTTTCTCTCACTCTGGTTCACCAGACTGACCTGGTGTTTTGTAAATGCTCGGGTTAGCCCGGGGTGTACAGGTTCAGGTTATCGAATGCTGTGAAGAGACATGCTGGAGTTGCTCAGACGTATGATATCATATAGTTATTATTTCGCTGTGTGTTGTATATGAGGACAGGTTGTTATAACTGTCCAAATGTGTGATGTTCTCTGATGACTGTAAGTATTTTTAAAGCTCTCAATAAAGATTTATTTCTATATTATATTTTATTCCACTGCGATGTAAGACTCTGATCATGTGTTATGTTGGTTCTTCTTCTTCTTCTATTCTAATATTTATTTCTTTCTTATCTCACCCTCTAAATTCTTTCTAATAACTATCTGGTGTTTTCTATACTTGAGTTCTGACAAGTGATACAGGAATTGTGTATTATTGTCGGGATTCGGGCGTCGAATTCCCCGGGTCGTTACAGTGGTATCAGAGCTATTGGTTTAGTAATAACCTTGGCTCTATGGTGTAACTCGATAGAGATTGGGTTAGTAATACCCTTGATCGAGATTGAGTTTGTATATATATATATGAGAGCGTATTTGTGAATTTTTATACAAATGATTTATATTGTGTCGGTTGATCGGTTCAATTGTTGAGAAGCGTTGAACTGGAAATTGATACAGTATTGTTTTGAAAAGAGGGTAAATGAAACAATTTTACCCAAATTATATTTTTGAATAGAAAAGAATAATTTTATACAATTATTGAGATATAAATATGCTTGATCGATTTGAATGGAATTCAAATTGGATTGAAAATTTGAGTTGAAACTTAACTTAGTTAAGTGTAATTTAATAATGATATCGAAATTAAACAAAATAGAGTGGAAGAAAAAAAATTGATGAATGAGTAATAATCAAATCTGTGAAACCAAAATAAAATATTAATATTGAATATGAATTTAATTGATTTGGTTGTGTATTCGTTGTTGATTGTGAATTGGTTGTTATTGGGTGATAGTTTGTTTGAATAGAAATAATCAACAGTTAACTGGAACTGAATGAATTGTAAACTAAAGAATAAAATCCAGTATAATTAAACTGGAATGAAATTGCATAAGAATTGGAACTTATGATTGAACCTTGTATTTGATAATGAATTGAGGTTGTGTGTTGGACTTTGCAATTGGTGTAGTTATACCAGTTGATTAGTGAAATATTATCTCAGAATTTCATATATCTGTTACTGATATGTGAATTGAGTTAAGTACAGGTGCCAGAGGAATAGGCAGATTGATATTGGTTGAGTAAATCGCGTATACACTGAGCAAATATGCTCAATAGCGCTCGCAAAAAGGTACGCCTACGCGAAAATACAAAATTTGGAATTTTGGGGTTTTGATTTTTTTGTTTTCCGACCGTTGGTCGATGGATATATATTATTTGTTCCTGCGATATCGCAGATGTCACTCCGTGTAGGGGAGACTCTGCCGAATTTTTCCAGGAATTTAAGTGTTAGAAAATTTTCGATATTTTTGAAAATTTCTATTGGTTAAAATAAAATGGTTTTTGATTTATAATAAATTGGATTTGAAATTTAATGGGTTTGTAACGTTCTTTCTTACCTTAGCAATTTCGAGGACGAAATTATTTTAAGGGGGGAAGAATGTAATGTCCCGTATTTTTGGTGGATAAATATTTTATTTAATTTATTATTTTAAATATTATATTTGGAATATTAATGATTTTAATATTGAATTCATTTATTTAAAACGACGTTTAAACGTTATAATTTATATAATTATAAAACGAGCTTAAAAATGGCGTGCAGTTCGTAATATTAATTTTGAACTTCAACTGGATATACAGGATTCGATATAAGTTGGATTTCTGTGAAATGAGAAACGTTGAAACCGTGTTGATTATAATTTTCATATGAAAGAGAAAAATCCAGATTTCGTGTCATAGATTGTAAGTTATGGCCAAATCAAATTTCGAAATAATCGCTATGAAAATCGTTATTAAAATATAGGCCTTTTAAATAGCCATTTTGCAAATGGGCTCGGATTTCGACGAAATCAGTTTCATTGGAACCGTAACGTTAGATTATTATACGGTGTTGAATGACATGGAAAATCGATGTCGTATGTGACCACGGCGGCCACAAATGCCCGTTCAATTTCTATAGCGCGTAATAATTTAATAAAGAGATATTTGAGTGTAACTTGAGCATACGATCGAATTAGGCCGCGAAACCAATTCTGTTGAGTTCGTATCTTCGATTATAGTCAGGATAGGTATATAGTTTGTTATTTTTAGAGATAGGGTAATTTGGTGTTCAAAAGGGCATTTCGGTGCGCGTAAAAATAGCCTACTGGGGAAACGGTCTCAAAATGCGACGAAACTGGTGCCGTTGGGTTCATATTGAAGAATTATTATAAGATTGCAAGGTTTCAAGTTGATTTGATTTATCTGGTGATCGTAGAAAAATTAAACGCGTGTTTATTTCTGGTTTTATAAAGGAAATTTTTTCATACGACCTCGGATTTCGACGAAACTTGTCCCATTGGGTCCGGAATACTTTTTTACACCAAAGCCTTTTATCAGAAGACAGAAATCATTTGTAGGGGTTTTTATCAACTACTTTACCCGTAAGTTTCGTAAAAAATTAAATAATAATATAAGTCCTCTATATATATGCCATCTAAACCCACTTTTTCTGTCAAACCCTTATATTCGTGGTCAACACAATCGAGCCGCCATCACTAAACGTATGGTTAAAATTCTTCCAATCTTTCTCCTCCATTATTTAGAAATCTGTTCATCAAAACTGAGATCAAGTAATACGAATCTTCGAGAGCTACTCGAGCTCTAGCCAACTGACGGTGAAGATCGGATCCTATCTGCTGTGATGGCCTGGATCGGGTTGGGAAGTCACGACATTTAAAGTGGATTTGGGGATGGCAGGAGCTGTCGGGCCGGCTAGGGATCACGGCGATGGTAAAGGGAGGTGGGCGGTCATCGTGGAAGTTTTAGATCACCGTCCGGTGATCGATTTTGAAAGAACCGGGCGAAAAATCATTTCTTGCGTTTCTGTAGGCAAGAGGAGTGAAGAGCGAAACTTGCCAATTTATTCGAATCAACTATTACCCTTGCAAAACGAACGAAGCACAAGGGAAACAACGAAGGCCTCGGACAAATTGGATCGACCTGTATGGTTTAATTGTATAATTATTTAGTTAATTAGTGTTTAATTTGAATAACCATGGTAATTAAATCATAAATTTAAAACGTTAATTACAGGTGATTTAAATCCGAGAAGCAGGTCTCTGGAAAAAAAAAGCGTACGAAGGGGATCAAGTATTTCTCCTTCCAGAAGTCAGTAGACCAATTCCTTTAGCTTGGTTGATAATTAAGTGGAGATGGGAATCACATTTTTGAACAGCGTAGGGGAGGAAATCAGGCATTTTGTGGAGCTGTAGTAATCAAACGAAAGGGGTCGAGCCTGAAATTGTGAGAACCGAAATTTGATTAGGGTATATGATTTCACAATTAGTTATATAATTACAATTAAATTTTAAAATGTTAATTGCAACATTCGTTAATTAATCCTATCCTAATTTACTAAATAATGGTACATTGACAGGGTTGGAGCAAAACCGGGCTACTGGAATTTGTACTCGAACTGGTCAAAACGAGCAGTGGAGACAGGAGTCAGCCTTTTAGAAAATAAAACGTAATTAAGTTTTTAATTAAGTGGTTAAGGAAAATTGAATTAATAATTAAATCAAATTAACGTATAATGGGTATAATTCACTCATATCTTATCAGAATTAGATTAGAACAGAGACACTGGAACCGTATCGACGGACAGAACATTCTGGAACAGTGTCGGACGGAAGTGGAATCAACCAGAGTTTTTAATTAATTTAAACGACTGTTTAATTTAATTAAAACAAGCTGTTAACAATGGAATCAAATCAAGGTGAGTTAAACTCACTCAGTTTCCCCATTTATATTTTTATATAAATTGGGTTTTTATTTTGTGTGTTCTGTTTGCCAAAGGTTGACTGTCTGCTAGTTATATATTTATCTGTTGATTTAACGGACGAAATTAAACCATTGTTTAATTTCAATTATACCAAATCGTTATTCTAACGATTGGTTCCAACAAAGGTTACTTACCTTATTGGTCACATTTATTTATAAACGTGTTTAAACTGTTGAATTGTTTAAACTGTTTGGTTGATGTTATTTGCAATTATAGGATTTATCAGTTAAAAGAAATTGTTTGACCTGATTTGAGATAACCATGGAATACAGGGAAGAACAGGTTGGAGGGATCCAACCGGATTCCTCAATATATTATTTATTTCATATTATCCAATATGAACTGTTCCGATTTGGGTGATTGATTAGATTATTGATTTGAACTGGAAATTCAACCTGTGTGTTGTTTAAACCAATGAGCGGTATTGGTTGGGTATTTGGCAGCGTATGGTCTATAAAATCAATCGTTTTATAAATATTGATTCACCGTCAAGTGAATCGATAGAGATGAAGTTATAAAATTTATTTTATAACCGAAGTTAGATTTTGAAAAATATTATTTTTGAATAAAAGTTATTAAAGAGAAATAAATAAATATTTTATTTATTTAAGACTTCGATTTGTTAATAATTTATTTCATAAAGTAAATTCTGATGTTAATCAGATACTTAAGTACAAGAAAAATAAGAAATCAAATCGAATGGTTAAACTTTGATGATTGTTTTGTAAAGGAAACAATTAATGGAATTATTTAAATTAATTATATTTTTAATTAATTTAAAGTGAGAACTAATTGGAATCGATTAACGAGATAATCGAGTTTTGAGTTGACAAGATCGACCGTTTTAACTGGAATCGACTATTAAATTAGTTTGTTTCGAATTTGCGAGATGAAATAGTTAAAGAATATTGTTTTAACTTTAAATATGATTTTTATAAAGGATTTGCTATTTATTTTAGTAAATAAAGAAATTAACTACTGAAGTAGTTAATGATTGAAGAAAATTATTGTTTTAATCAATAAGAATTTAGAAAATTACTTTTCAAAAGTAATCGAGGTTGGAATGGAATCCAGTGAAATAGTGAGAGGAGATTATGAACGGGTTTTATATTTAAAACCCGAAATCTTTATAACGAGGTCAAAAAGGGAATTACAAGTGAATACAGTAACTTGAAATAAATGTTACTTAATTATTTGAATTAAGTCGAAGGAGAATTAAGATAAACCAGAGTTATATCAATAAAGTTTAAAGTGTTGAAGCGTTAATCTTGCATTAACATTACTTAATAATGGAATTAAGTACAAGTGAAGGATTGAAATATGATTTCCAAAGTGGGGGTTGGTTAAATAGATTGGAAAGGAGATTGGTAAAAGTGTATTTGAGGTAAAGAAGTAGGTGTAGGGTTATATAACCAAATCTAAATTACAATGGGATTTGTTTTGAGACGTGAATGGAATATGAGTTTGATTACAACGTATATTTATTTGAGGATATGAACGTTGTTAATCAAGGTCTGAGAGGTAATTAAAATACCCCAACTTAAACAACATCAGGATTATCTGAGGATGATATTAGTTGGTAATCGTAAAAGAGATTAGTGATAGTTCATTATTTCCATTAGTGAAATAATGCAACGTTGGTGGAAATTTGGAGAATATATATACATAACGAGAGATCCGAAGTAAAGAAAATGAATAGTTAGTTTTATTCTACACTAATCAAGGTTAGTTATGGTTTCGAGAATGGAATACAAGATATTACGTAACGCTTTTTAAAGAAAAACAAGTCGAATGGACTTTCCACGTTTTAAATAATATAGAATGATGTTGAAATGTTTTTGGAAGGAGAATATAATGAGAATTGAATATGGTTATAAGTTATTAAGTAATCTATAGAAATGGTGTTGAGAACTTTGGTATATTAATTAAGAATTCAATTATTGTGTTTTTAAATATTAAAAAAGTTAGAAGTTTTAATTAAGCGGAAGTGAATTAGTTTGTTTAAATTTAAAGGCCAAGTGATGTTGAATATTGAACCAGTAAACTCAATTGATTGACATGATTGAAACACTGATTATTTTGATGGTTAAATCACCGACTATCAAATCTGTCCAATACGATTGTTGGTACGGAAAGACCGGGATCGAATTTATATTCGAAAACCATTCCGACCAACAAATACGTGAAGATATTAGAAGACGATCGAGATGGAGCATTGAAGACCGTGGATTTTCATAAGCGGAAGAACTACTAAAAATCTCTGGGATTGCAACCAGAGATAAGCTGTGGTTCTGTCGTGGTTGGAAACTACGGGTTGCAAGGACTTCTCGCTACTGATCCATGCGGTGATTCCTATATTGGTTGTAGTATGAGAGTTCTTTCAGTTCATCCTGTTCCTGGATGACTTGTATGGACGAGTGTCTGACAAAGCATTTCCAAAGGGATCACATGTATTGACTCTCTACAAACGTATTTCTGTTGGTGGCAGAGAAGACTGGACACCTTCTTTAGCTTAACGCTCAAAGTATTTTTGTGGAAATCAATATTGAGTGATACCTGGCGGATCTGACAATGTGGCATTCAAAGTGGATGGAGATGCGCTATTCAGAAGGATAAGCCTAACCTCTAGCCTCATCAAACGGGGAAATGACAAAAATCTGGCAGGCAGCATGGCTATGTGGGTCGCTCCCATTAGGGTGTATAATCACCTATCTAGAGAAATTCCTATTGCTTCTTTAATCTGTTTCGATGCTGTCCCTTTTCGGGAAACGGTGGTTTGAGCCCAACCGTTGGTGATTTACATTTGATACACTCAAGCGAAATGAGTGGTCGGTCATGTGAGGGCCGAGTTACAAGACGTTCTTGTTGAACCCAGTGTATTCGCCTCTAGAGATACACTATCCGCAGGTGGTCCCATACCTTGTCATAGTTGGAATCCAATCTCCAATAAGTGCCCGCAGTTTTAATTGGTATACTATATACGCAGAGCGTGAGATGCAAGCGTTCTGCTAGATTGTTATTTACTTGTATTTAGACATTATTATAATATCAGAACAAGATATTGATTTCAAACTGTTTTGGGTTATCGTAAGGTAAAAACCGTTCGTATTTATGTGTGGATTTGGTCTTACGATTATCCTTTTCTTTTGAAAAGATTTTGACTTTAAAATCAAGTTGTGTGATACCCTTAATACTATGCGAGTTTCTCTCACTCTGGTTCATCAGACTGACCCAGTGTTTTGTAAATTCTTGGGTTAGCCCGGGGTGTACAGGTTTAGGTTATCGAATGCTGTGAAGAGACGTGCTGGAGGTGCTCAGACGTATGATATCATATAGTTATTATTCAGCTGTGTGTTGTATATGAGGACAGGTTGTTATAACTGTCCAGATGTAAGATGTACTCTGATGACTGTAAGTATTTTTAAAGCTCTCAATAAAGATTTATTTCTATATTATATTTTATTCCACTACGATGTGAGACTCTAATCTTGTGTTGTGTTGGTTCTTCTTCTTCTATTCTAATATTTCTTTCTTTCTTATCTCACCCTCTAAATTCTTTCTAATATCTATTTGGTGTTTTCGATACTTGAGTTCTGACAAGTGATACAGGAATTGTGTATTATTGTCGGGATTCGGGCGTCGAATTCCCCTGGTCGTTACACTCGCGGTGGTGTTGGATGGTCCTCCGATGACCAGAAAGTGGCTGCGGCAAATGACTTTTTGGATGCAGTATGGTTTTTCGAGGAACAATGAAGGTAAAAAGGGAAGGAACAAAGCAGATTAATTCCATTGGCTAGAAGAAAAGGCGGTGCGCTGGTTCTCAAAGTAGGAGGGATCGGCTGTTTCCCTTATTTTCAAAAGCTATATCTTGATCGAAATTGTAAAGCAACCAATGGACGGTAAAGTATTATTGGGCCCAAAATTTTTAAACAGTATGAGTAAAATCAAAAATCGGCCTAGTATATAAATAAGATAGTGATAAGTTTATATGAAACGTGGTGATTCAGAAGTTTAAACGAACAATGGTGATACATACATCGGACCTGATGGAATGAGGGCTTTAAAACATTTAAACGAACTAATTAGTTAACTAAGGGTCATTAAGGAAATTTATAATTTAATTAATCATATTTATTTAAACAGTGAACTAAAATATGATTTTTACAGGGTGTTGAAGGGTGCACGACGATGCAGAGTAGAAAGGTAGCATGTAGAAGTAAATCGGGGCCTATTATTTGAAGTAATTAGTTTATATAAAGAAAATTAATTAAGGGTTAATTTGTTTATTAAAATCATGAACTTCGAATATTAATAACTTCGTGTAACGTTATCAGAATTGGATGACACAACAAGTTGCGAGTGCTCTAACCCGCCCCTCAGAATTCTCATTGTAGGTTCGATTTGGAGTTCAAATTAAAAAGTTACTTTTTTTGGAATTTAAATTAAATAAATTATATATTTATATTTCCCTCTCTCCCTCTCTCTCTTCTCATTTCCAGTCAACGCTCGATTTAGAAAGAAAAAAAACCCAACGGAAGACTGCTTAGGCCCCCCCTCGTCGCGCCCGTTGCTCCCCCATGCTGCCGCCACCGATGATCGGACCCCCTTCCTTCTCCTTCGCCCTAGCTCTTCTCCCTTCCCTTTTTTTCCGCTCCCTAGCCCCAAATCAGCAGCCAACCGCCACCATGGGCCCACCACCGCCCAACACAGCCTTCCCTCCCCACCAGCGACGCCCAACGCCAACCCGGCCTCCGGTCTCTCCATTCCTTCTTAGACAATGAGTATTTTTATTTTGTTTAATCTTTTCTATTTTTACATGTTAAGGCACTGTTTTATCCGATTTCTATATTATAAAAAACTGAGATTTTTTGCATACATAAAGTAGTGATCTTTGATTTGAAAAAGATGAGATTTTGATGAGAATAAGAATATGATTTTTATGAGAGTAAGTGTAACACCCCGTAATTCTGCGACATTAAGATTCTCAAATTAAAGTATAATTAATTTTTAAAAGAAAAATTAAAAGAAAAAGATCCATGCGGTTGTTTAATTTAAGTATTGTAACTAACATGAAAAAGAGAAGTAAGGAGAGAACAATAATTATTATTGTTCTAAGACTTATTAACAAAAGCCTCAGTAGCTCAGTTGATTAAGGCATTGGATTTGTAGCATGGAGGTTGGGGGTTCGAACCCCGGCGGCGGCATAATTTTTTATCTTTGTTTTAGAGAGGGCCAACTGAACATGCAAATATATGTACGTATACAAATTCAAAATTTGAAAGGATAAGAACGTACATATAAGGAAATAAAGAAAATATATATATATATACATATGAGAATATAAATATATATATACATGCAAAAATATATGTATACGAAAGATAAAATTCAAGATAAGGCTACAGTCAATGAAATATGGCAACATCATTTGAATTTTGAAAATAAAATGAAAGTTGGGCGTATATATATGCGTAAAATGGTCGTTAGAGGAATTGTATACATATAAGAATATTTCATGTGAATAAAACAGTTAAATAAATTCCAGAAATTCAAAAGTTCGAAAATCAAACTTCTACGCCAAAACAATTCATTCGAAATTCAAATTTCTACGCCAAAATAGCTTGTGTGACCCTATGCTGACTCAGCACTGCGTGTATGATAAGGTTTGGCTAGATTCATCTACGTACCTGGACTATTTTCTTAACTGGGTTCAATGCTGACTCAGCGCTGTGTGTACGATAAGGTCTTGAGCAGCTATATAAACAGCCCTAGTCTTCATTCTCTTTGCACCAATTCTCTTCTATCCTTATGCTGCTAAGATTCACGGCTTCTTCCCCTCCTCTAAATTTTCTTAAATAATTAAAATAAAATATAAATTCAAGACATGGAGATGCTGCTCAAATCTGTTCAAGAGAAGATTCAAATCAAAGTGACAAATTCAAAGGCTAAATCAACAAACCTCGAGCAACGACATACGAATCTTAGCATCGCCGTTCTTCTATTCTAGATCTAATTTCTGTAAGTTGGTTATTTCTAGACTTGAACGTTTTATTTTTATTTGTGACATGAAATTAAAAGGATATAAGAAAAATGCCTAATCTCTTCACTTGGATCTGTGTTTATTTAAGTTTTTGGATCTAATTCTTGACTATCGCCTAGAACATACTATGACTTTGATTGACGGCCTATGACTATTGAATAAAGAGGATATGCTTATGCCTATGATCATGATTATGAGAACTATGACCATGAACCTATTGCCTTTGAATTACGAACATGAACCTTGATTTGGGACATACAACATATGACTATGACATTGCCTATGACAATGACTTATGACTATGGGAATTATTTTCCCTTTTGGACTATGAACATTGCCTATAACTATGAACTTTGCCTATGATTCATAATTAGGAAAATTGTTGCTTAAGTTTTGTGGCTATGAAATTGGGTCTAAACCCGATTATCTATTTTATCTGTTCCTTGTTTTTCTTTGGTTTTAGACTGTGGGAATTTACCTATTCAGTTAGGTCTACCCATGTTCTTGAACCTATTCTATCTATTGGTTTTAGACCGTGGGAATTTACCTATTAAGTTAGGTCTACCCATATTCTTGAACCTACGTCGTTATCCAAACCTTTTATGCCAGTTATTATAACTTTTCATAGCATCTTTGGTTCATTCCCTATTTTCTACGAATCTAGATTTATTTATAATCTAGGTTAAATCACGATTATACGAACGGTGGGAATGCAATTTGGGGAAAATATGAAAATGAACATAAATGTAGTTATAAGCTTGGAAATTGGCATAAATTGGGAATATGTATTATGGCATGTTTATAGGAATGCAAATTGGATAAGTTTGACATATTAAATTTAGTATTAGCAAGTAAGCTAAATTTTAGGCATGAAATGTAAACTAGAATAATAATTCTAGTCTTATCATAAACTGTGAATTAGGAATGTTAAATCAAAATTGTGTTAATTAAAGATTTGGAATAAGTATATTAGCACAATTTTGAATTTAGCCATATTTGTGAGAAATTGTCATGTTTAGAATAAATTATGGTTAGTGACACTTAATTTGGTATAATTTACATACCAAAAAGTATAAATATGATAAATAAGAGGGAACGGGCCATAATAATAAATGTGACAATGTACATTAAAAGTGTAATAATGAAATAAGTAAATTAGGAGTAAATTTACTTATAGAATTTGTCATAAATGATAAATTGTTCATTTACCACAAAATATGTAACTTGCATGTAGGTAAAGTTTTGGCCACAAATTATAAACTAGGATATTTAATCTAGTTTTGGCAATGAAATAGGAAATGGCCTGAACTGCAAGTTGGGTTAGGACTTGGGCCTAGAATATAATTATACTAGTGGGCAGGACAAAATGAAAATGGTATAGGCCAAGTTTATTTAAAAAGGGAAAATGGACTTTGAAGATAAATTGTTGACAATTTATATATGGACAAAAGAAAGGTTTTCTCTTTGAACAACACATACACCTGAAAGTTCTAGGGTGACAGAGAGGATAGTGTCTAGGCTTGGGTTTGGAAAATACAAGTTTCCTGCCCTACCTGGCTATCCCTAACTGATCCGAAGGACGGGATAGTTGTTTTCAAAACCAGATTTGGAAATTAATCAAAAACCCTTTGAACTTAGAAAACATGAATATGCCTAACCCGAGGTTAGATTGAGTTGCGGTGTAAACCTGCCCGGAACCGACCGGCACATCCAGTAACCGCAGCTTGACCAGCCTTCATATCCAGCTTGAAGGGAAAGAATGTATTGCTTGGATCTTTTCGTTTTGGACTATGGCTTTGGATAGCAATTATGGGACTTTTGCGGTTTATTTATGTTTTCTTTATGCTTCTTTAAATAATGTAATCAAGACAGTTATGAAGATGTTATGTTTTTGGAAGTATTGTAGGACAATTATGGTATGGTTGTTGTAACACGTATTTTTAATGAAATAAAAGTTGTTGTTTTTCCGCTGTTCAAAAATATGTGTTCTTATATCTGTCTTGTATATCTGTGACTTATACTTATAAACCTCCGCCAAAATTAGGGCATTCCCTTTGAGAGTGACCCTAACGGAGGTGGGGTGTTTCAGTTGTAGATCTCAAATTATCACATATGTTGAAATACTTATGTTATATGATAATGATGTCATGTTAAGTTGTGTTGAATCATACAAGTTGTAAAATCATGATGTTATTATTTATGCGAATTGGATCATGTTTAAAGTTTATGTTTTTTTTTATAATAGATCTTGATTATGGGAATTTGCCTATTGGGTTAGGTGTACCCATATACATGAATCTACAAATTAATTGGATCTTGAATATGGGAATTTGCCTATTAAGTTAGGTGTACCCATATACATGAATCTATGATTAAATGAATTTTGATTTTTGGGAATTTGCCTATTGAGTTAGGTGTACCCGTATAAAACCATATTGTTAATGATGTTGATTCACACATGTCCTATACAAGTTTATGAAATTTGATCAAAATCATATTATGTGAATTATGAATAAGTTGACACCCTTAGATCCATGACATGTATAACCTTATGCAAGTTGTAATGTATGCAAGTTTTACCCCTTGTTATGATTTATTTAGTCATATATATATGTTGTTGTTGTGAATATTTTCTTTTATGCTATGAGTTAGACTAATCGGGTCTAGCATACATTTTGCGAATAAACGTTCAAACGTGGGGTAGGGGTAATATTAGGAAATTAATAAATTGGGGTGCAATTGATATGATTTTGCATGCCTTAAATGGATGTCCATAATTGAGTCAATTATGGACATTGTTAAATTTGGAATTAATTAATAATTCAAGTAGGGAATTATTAAAATTGGGGAAAGTGGATTATTAATAATAATCAATGCTTAGGACACGAGGTTGGACCCGTTTGTGACGTAAACCTGCCCGGACCCACCCGACAAATCCAGTAGTCACAAATGTCGGCCCAATGTGAGAGGTCCAAGGCCCAAACTAAAGCATAACAGTTGTAAAGACACGAGGTTAGACTCTTTTATGGTGTAAGACTGCCCGGACCCGCCCGGCAAATCCAGCTGCCATAAATGCCAGTCTAATGTGAGAGGTCTTTATGAGGTTATGGCCTTAATGAATTAAGAAATACTTTGCCAGATAATCATGTAAGGTGGGACATGGGGGTTAAGTAGGTGCCTTGGGTGGCATGAGGAATCTAGTGGTTGCCTTTAGAGGCATTTGAAATACGATTAGACATAAACAAATACACATGTAAATGAACATGACTAAGTGGGTTAAGTGGATGGACTAATGGGACAAGCTTAGGTGGAATGCTTGTGGGAAATAATGGGGGCCCATTTCAACTAGTATCCCAAAACGTATCTTTGTGGGCTCGACCCAAGTCGAGGACGGGACACGCATACTGGGTTTGACTATAAGAGGCCAAAACAGGGAGCGGTGGCAACGCAAGTCCAACGGGTTTCATATGCGTGTGTGGACCCGGGCTGGTAGGTAAGACGTTGTTGCATTGTGTAGGTATAAGCCGTGCATCTCCGTTATATCGGGTTGCCACTTTAGGGGAATGATACACCCCACTGTAGGGCCAGCACGGGTATCTACGAGTAGGGAGCCGATCGAAAAATGGAAAGTGGGGTACACCTAGTGGAGATAGGGGCAGGCGGCACTTATGTAGTCAGCTAGGAGTACGTAAAGCCATTAAGAAAGTTTCTAAGTGAATCTAAGTGGAATCAATCTTTAGGGTGACTAGTGTGGTGCAGTATAGTGTTTATCCTTTAGTATTTAGGAGCGCCTATAATGTTTCCTTTAGCGATTGTCTATGTCCTTAATCTGCTCTTTCATGGACATTTCCTTGTTTTCCAGCTTATGCTTTAGTCCAGTTATTTTGATAATAGTATTGTAGAATTATCATACTCGCCAGACTTTATGTCTGACCCCCCCCCCTCTCTTTTTCATCCTTTTCTCCCTTCAGGTCCTCAGGTTGGGCCAAGTTCCAGTGGAGTCTGATTGGATTGCTTCTCTCTTGGAAAGCTTGGACTGCTGAAGTAAAGTCCAGCTTGTTATCTTTCTTTTTAATGGCTATTTATGTAATGGGATTATGTACTTGTTTTATCAAGATAGATATTGTACTTGACTTTGATTATGGTGTTATGATGTATTCAAACATGTTTTGACTTCTGCTGCAATTGAAATAAAGTTTTTAAATTTCCAAGTACTATTTTATATCTGTCTTGTTGAAATTTTACTGTTCTATATTCTCCTAAAACCTCCATAGAAGTTAATGCATTCCCTTTGTGAGTGACATTAATGGAAGTGGGGTGTTACAAGGGAACACGCTAAATTTGCAATTAAAAACAATCAAGAACGAAATAAAGGAATTAAAAGGACAAATTCAAACATCGACGTTGAGAAGGTAATATGGAAAGAATTGGAAGAAAGAAATCATTGTCAGCTTTTGAAATTCAAGAAGACATAGTGAGAACGTTAAATTTGAAAATAAAAGGAAATTAAAATGTAAAAAAAAAGGAAAAAAATACTAGTTCTAGTTATGAAGTTAAAAAACAAAACAAAAAAGGATGAAATCTTAAACTGTAAATTCGAACAGTAAAGGTGGTTGACAAAAAAGGGAGGGGTGCAACACGAGGGCTTCCTAGGAGGTCACCCATCCTAGTACTACTCTCGCCCAAGAGCGCTTAATTACAGAATTCTGATGGGATCCGGTGCTTTACTGCTGGTATGATCGCACCCGTCAGGAAGCGGGTTGGTAAAGTATTAAAGCAGGAGCTGGAGATTGTAGAGAAATGCAGCGGTTAACGGCAACAACGTTCGAAATTCTTGCAAATGACATTAAATTTGACAACAAATTGATAAACAGAAACAAGGGAACACGCTAAATTTGCAATTAAAAAGACTCAAGAACGAAATGAAGGAATTAAAACCACAAATTCAAACCATGACGGTGATAATGGAATATGGAAAGAATTTGGAAAAAGACATTAAATTTGACAAAAAAATGATAAAAATAAACGAGGGAACACGCTAAATTTGCAATAAAAAAGAATCAAGAACGAAATGAAGGAATTAAAAGGACAAATTCATACATCGACGTTGAGAATGTAATACGGAAAGAATTGGAAGAAAGAAATCATTGTCAGCTTTTGAAATTCAAGAAGACATAGTGAGAACGTTAAATTTGAAAATAAAAGGAAATTAGAATGTACAAAAAAAGGGGGAAAAAATACAAGTTCTAATTATGAAGTAAAAAAAACAAAACAAAAAAGGACGAAATCTTAAACTGCAAATTAGAACTATGACGGTGGTTGACAAAAAAGGGAGGGGCGCAACACGAGGACTCCCCAGGAGGTCACCCATCCTAGTACTATTCTTGCCCAAGCACGCTTAACTTTGGAGTTCTGATGGGATCCAGTGCTTTAGTGCTGGTATGATCGCACCCGTCAGGAAGCGGATTGGTAAAGTATTAAAGCATGAGCTGGAGGTTGTAGAGAAATGCAGCAGCTAACGGCAACAACGTTTGAAATTTTTGCAAATGACATTAAATTTGACAACAAATTGATAAAAAGAAACAAGGGAACATGCTAAATTTGCAATTAAAAAGAATCAAGAACGAAATGAAGGAATTAAAAACACAAATTCAAACCGCGAGGGTGAGAATGGAATATGGAAAGAATTTGAAAAAAGACATTAAATTTGAAAAAAAAAATGATAAAAATAAACGAGGGTACACGCTAAATTTGCAATTAAAAACAATCAAGAACGAAATGAAGGAATTAAAAGGACAAATTCAAACATCGACGTTGAGAATGTAATATGGAAAGAATTGGAAGAAAGAAATCATTGTCAGCTTTTGAAATTCAAGAAGACATAGTGAGAACGTTAATTTTGAAAATAAAAGGAAATTAACATGTAGAAAAAAGGAAAAAAAATACAAGTTCTAATTATGAAGTTAAAAAACAAAACAAAAAAGGATGAAATCTTAAACTGCAAATTCGAATTGTGACGGTGGTTGACAAAAAAGGGAGGGGTGCAACACGAGGACTTCCCAGGAGGTCACCCATCCTAGTACTACTCTCGTCCAAGCACGCTTAACATCGGAGTTCTGATGGGATCCAGTGCTTTAGTGCTGGTATGATCGCACCCGTCAGCAAGCGGATTGGTAAAGTATTAAAGGAGCTGGAGATTGTAGAGAAATGCAGCGGTTAACGGCAACAACGTTTGAAATTCTTGCAAATGACATTAAATTTGACAACAAATTGATAAAAATAAACAAGGGAACACGCTAAATTTGCAATTAAAAATAATCAAGAACGAAATGAAGGAATTAAAACCACAAATTCAAACCGCGACGGTGAGAATGGAATATGGAAAGAATTTGAAAAAAGACATTAAATTTCACAAAAAAATGATAAAAAAACGAGGGAACACGCTAAATTTGCAATTAAAAACAAGAAAGAACGAAATAAAGAATTAAAAGGACAAATTTAAACATCGACCTTGAGAATGTAATATGGAAAGAATTGGAAGAAAGAAATCATTGTCAGCTTTTGAAATTCAAGAAGACATAGTGAAAACGTTAAATTTGAAAATAAAAAGAAATTAAAATGTAAAAAAAAGGAAAAAAAATACAAGTTCTAATTATGAAGTTAAAAAACAAAACAAAAAAGGATGAGATCTTAAACTGTAAATTCGAACTGTGATGGTGGTTGACAAAAAAGGGAGGGGTGCAATACAAGGGCTTCCTAGGAAGTCACCCATCCTAGTATTACTCTCGCCCAAGAGCGCTTAACTTCGGAGTTCTGATGGGATCCGGTGCTTTAGTGCTGGTATGATTGCACCCGTCTGGAAGCGGATTGGTAAAGTATTAAAGCAGGAGCTGGAGATTGTAGAGAAATGCAGCGGTTAACGACAACAACGTTTGAAATTCTTGCAAATGACATTAAATTTGACAACAAATTGATAAATAGAAACAAGGGAACACGCTAAATTTGCAATTAAAAAGACTCAAGAACGAAATGAAGGAATTAAAACCACAAGTTCAAACCGCGACGGTGATAATGGAATATGGAAAGAATTTGAAAAAAGACATTAAATTTGACAAAAAAATGATAAAAATAAACGAGGGAACATGCTAAATTTGCAATTAAAAAGAATCAAGAACGAAATGAAGGAATTAAAAGGACAAATTCATACATCGACGCTGAGAATGTAATACGGAAAGAATTGGAAGAAAGAAATCATTGTCAGCTTTTGAAATTCCAGAAGACATAGTGAGAACGTTAAATTTGAAAATAAAAGGAAATTAGAATGTACAAAAAAAGGGGAAAAAAAAATAAAGTTCTAATTATGAAGTAAAAAAAACAAAACAAAAAAGGACGAAATCTTAAACTGCAAATTAGAACTATGACGGTGGTTGACAAAAAAGGGAGGGGTGCAACACGAGGACTCCCCAGGAGGTCACCCATCCTAGTACTATTCTCGCCAAAACACGCTTAACTTTGGAGTTCTGATGGGATCCAGTGCTTTAGTGCTGGTATGATCGCACCCGTCAGGAAGCGGATTGGTAAAGTATTAAAGCAGGAGCTGGAGATTGTAGAGAAATGCAGCGGTTAACGGCAACAACTTTTGAAATTCTTGCAAATGACATTAAATTTGACTACAAATTGATAAAAAGAAACAAGGGAACATGCTAAATTTGCAATTAAAAAGAATCAAGAACGAAATGAAGGAATTAAAACCACAAATTCAAACCGCGACGTTGAGAATGGAATATGGAAAGAATTTGAAAAAAGACATTAAATTTGACAAAAAAATGATAAAAATAAACGAGGGTACACGCTAAATTTGCAATTAAAAACAATCAAGAACGAAATGAAGGAATTAAAAGGGCAAATTCAAACATCGACGTTGAAAATGTAATATGGAAAGAATTGGAAGAAAGAAATCATTGTCTGCTTTTGAAATTCAAAAAGACATAGTGAGAATGTTAAATTTGAAAATAAAAGGAAATTAACATGTATAAAAAAGGAAAAAAATACAAGTTCTAATTATGAAGTTAAAAAACAAAACAAAAAAGGATGAAATCTTAAACTGCAAATTCGAACTGTGACGGTGGTTGACAAAAAAAGGAGGGGTGCAACACGAGGACTTCCCAGGAGGTCACCCATCCTAGTACTACTCTCGTCCAAGCACGCTTAACTTCGGAGTTCTGATGGGATCCGGTGCTTTAGTGCTGGTATGATCGCACCCGTCAGGAAGCGGATTGGTAAAGTAT
Organism: Allium sativum; assembly: GCA_030737875.1. Taxonomy (NCBI): domain Eukaryota; kingdom Viridiplantae; phylum Streptophyta; class Magnoliopsida; order Asparagales; family Amaryllidaceae; genus Allium; species Allium sativum. The sequence continues at coordinate 734,114,549 of CM060924.1, read as the reverse complement.
TAAAGAAGGAGCTGGAGATTGTAGAGAAATGCAGCGGTTAAAGGCAACAACGTTTGAAATTCTTGCAAATGACATTAAATTTGACAACAAATTGATAAAAAGAAACAAGGGAACACGCTAAATTTGCAATTAAAAAGAATCAAGAACGAAACGAAGGAATTAAAACCACAAATTCAAACCGTGACGGTGAGAATGGAATATGGAAAGAGTTTGAAAAAAGAAATTAAATTTCACAAAAAAATGATAAAAAAATGAGGGAACACGCTAAATTTGCAATTAAAAACAATCAAGAACGAAATAAAGGAATTAAAAGGGCAAATTCAGACATCGACGTTTAGAACGTAATATGGAAAGAATTGGAAGAAAGAAATCATTGTCAGCTTTTGAAATTCAAGAAGACATAGTGAGAACGTTAAATTTGAAAATAAAAGGAAATTAAAATGTAAAAAAAAGGAGAAAAATACAAGTTCTAATTATGAAATTAAATAACAAAACAAAAAATGATGAAATCTTAAACTGTAAATTCGAACTGTGACGGGGGTTGACAAAAAAGGGAGGGGTGCAACACGAGGGCTTCCTAGGAGGTCACCCATCCTAGTACTACTCTCGCCCAAGAGCGCTTAACTTCGGAGTTCTGATGGGATCCGGTGCTTTAGTGCTGGTATGATCGCACCCGTCAGGAAGCGGGTTGGTAAAGTATTAAAGCAGGAGCTAGAGATTGTAGAGAAATGCAGCGGTTAACGACAACAACGTTTGAAATTCTTGCAAATGATATTAAATTTGACAACAAATTGATAAAAAGAAACCAGGGAACAAGCTAAATTTGCAATTAAAAAGACTCAAGAACGAAATGAAGGAATTAAAACCACAAATTCAAACCGCGACGGTGAGAATGGAATATGGAAAGAATTTGAAAAAAGACATTAAATTTGACAAAAAAATGATAAAAATAAACGAGGGAACACACTAAATTTGTAATTAAAAAGAATCAAGAACGAAATGAAGGAATTAAAAGGAAAAATTCAAACATCGACGTTGAGAACGTAATATGGAAAGAATTGGAAGAAAGAAATCATTGTCAGCTTATGAAATTCAAGAAGACATAGTGAGAACGTTAAATTTGAAAATAAAAGGAAAATAAAATGTAAAAAAAAGGAAAAAAAATACAAGTTCTAATTATGAAGTTAAAAACCAAAACAAAAAAGGTTGAAATCTTAAACTGCAAATTCGAACTGTGACGGTGGTTAACAAAAATTGGAGGGGTGCAACACGAGGACTTCCCAGGAGGTCACCCATCCTAGTACTATTTTCGCCCAAGCACGCTTAACTTCGGAGTTCTGATGGGATCCGGTGCTTTAGTGCTGGTATGATCGCACCCGTCAGGAAGCGGATTGGTAAAGTATTAAAGCAGGAGCTGGAGATTGTAGAGAAATGCAGCGGTTAACGGCAACAACGTTTGAAATTCTTGCAAATGACATTAAATTTGACAACAAATTGGTAAAAAGAAACAATGGAACACGCTAAATTTGCAATTAAAAAGAATCAAGAACGAAATGAAGGAATTAAAACCACAAATTCAAACCTTGACGGTGAGAATGGAATATGGAAAGAATTTGAAAAAAGACATTAAATTTGACAAAAAAAAGATAAAAATAAACGAGGGAACACGCTAAATTTGCAATTAAAAAGAATCAAGAACGAAATGAAGGAATTAAAAGGACAAATTCGAACATCGACGTCGACAATGTAATATGGAAAAAATTGGAAGAAAGAAATCATTGTCAACTTTTGAAATTCAAGAAGACATAGTGAGAACGTTAAATTGGAAAATAAAAGGAAATTATAATGTAAAAAAAGGAACAAAAAATACAAGTTCTAATTATGAAGTTAAAAACCAAAACAAAAAAAGATGAAATCTTAAACTGCAAATTCGAACTGTGACGGTGGTTGACAAAAAAGGGAGGGGTGCAACACGAGGACTTCCCAGGAGGTCACCTATCCTTGTACTACTCTTGCCCGAGCACGCTTAACTTCGGAGTTCTGATGGGATCCGGTGCTTTAGTGCTGGTATGATCGCACCCGTCAGGAAGCGGATTGGTAAAGTATTAAAGCAGGAGTTGGAGAAATGCAGCGGTTAACGGCAATAACGTTTGAAATTCTTGCAAATGACATTAAATTTGACAACAAATTGAAAAAACAAAACAAGGGAACACGCTAAATTTGCAATTAAAAAGAATCAAGAACGAAATGAGGGAATTAAAACCACAATTTCATACCGCGACGGTGAGAATGGAATATGGAAAGAATTTGAAAAAATACATTAAATTTGGCAAAAAAATGATAAAAATAAATGAGGGAACACGCTAAATTTTCAATAAAAAAGAATCAAGAACGAAATGAAGTAATTAAAAGGACAAATTCAAACGTCGTTGTTGAGAATGTAATATGGAAAGAATTGGAAAAAAGAAATCATTGTCAGTTTTTGAAATTCAAGAAGACATAGTGAGAACGTTAAATTTGAAAATAAAAGGAAATTAAAATGTAAAAAAAAGGAAAAAAATTACAAGTTCTAATTATGAAGTTACAAATCAAAAGAAAAAAGTATGAAATCTTAAACTGCAAATTCGAACTGTGACGGTGGTTGACAAAAATGGGAGGGGTGCAACATGAGGACTTCCTAGGAGGTTACCCATCCTAGTACTACTCTCGCCCAAGCACGCTTAACTTCGGAGTTCTGATGGGATCCGGTGCTTTAGTACTGGTATGATCACACCCGTTAGAAAGCGGATTGGTAAAGTATTAAAGCAGGAGCTGGAGATTGTTGAGAAATGCAGCGGTTAACGGCAACTGTAACACCCCGTAATTTTATAATGTTAAAATTCACAAATTAAAGTATACTTAATTTTTAGAAAAGAATTAAGTGAAATGGGTTGCGCTATTATGTTCGTTTCGAAATTTTGGGTCAAGATAAACATTTGGTTTGCATAAAATGGATACCTTATGAAGATGTTATTAAGCCTTGAAGTTTGTATGGATATGAGAAATATATATATATGTATATATATATATATATATATATATATATAAATTAAAAATTAAATAAATAAATATGCAAAAAAAGTTCAAAACAGCGAATTGGGAGGAGGAATAACCGAACCGGCCCATTTTTGAGGTCGACCCGAGCCCCGCTGGTTCGACTAGGGGTTAATCCAGGGTGTTTGGCTGTCAACCCGTGGGCCGATTCGCTCAAATGCAGATTTTGAATCTGTTGGTTCTCATGGTTCAGGGTTAATCTAATGGTCCTAAATAACTTCCTACACCTATAAATATGTGATTAACCTAACCCTAAACCTAATCAAAAATTAATCAAAGGCCGCTATGATGTCTCTCCAAAACCTAGAAGTAGCCGCCACAAATTAGAGAGGAAGATAGCTAATCTATTCAATTCAATAACAACTACAACAGTAAATTCAAATACAACAAAGGAATGCTAATAAATTTCAGAGCTTCATTGAATGGTGAGTTCGATCACTTTAACAAAATAATTTCTAAATTAATTATGATGTGATATACGTTGGATTGTAAGTTGTAGTTGTGGATCTAATTCATATGTTTAATCATGTAGGTTAACTTGATTCGTATTATATGATGTTATGCAAGTTTTATAAATGATGTTATGCAAGTTTCATATATGATGTTATGCAAGTTAATATGATTATGCAAGTTTTATATATGATGTTATGCAAGTTTCATATATGATGTTATGCAAGTTAATATAATTATGCAAGTTTCATATATGATGTTATGCAAGTTAATATGGTTATGCAAGTTGTACATATAATGTTATGCAAGTTAATAGGATCACGCAAGTTGTATGCGAATTATATGATATTATGTAAGTTTGGATCTAAAATATGTGCTAGTATGTTCATATGCAAGTTTAAGTGATAATTGGATTCACATATATACAAGTTCACACCTTTAAAGTTTGGATCTATATTCAAGTTGACATTTTTATGTTGAAACTATGACATGCATAGTTATGCAAGTTTAAACCTTATTGTGGATCCATAGTTCACTCAGGTTAACACCTTTTATTGGATCCATAGTTATGCAAGATGACACCTTTATGTTTAGGTTGACGATATACATAGTTTATGTAAGTTTGTGATAATTACCTAGGCCAGTTGGGTGTAAAACTATGTTCATACATGCAAGTTCACAACTTTTAGATCTATGATTTTAGATCCTTGATAATACAAAGGCTATGCAGGTATGTTGTAATTTTTAATTGCAAGTTAGATGCAAGTTAGATCTATTATTGTGTGTATATGACTTCGTGACGTTTATTTCCTTTTTTTTAAGTATTAGACTATTTGTGATGTTAGACTGCCCGGACCCGCTCGGCAAATCCAGCAGTCACAAATGGTAGCCCAATGTGAGAGGTCAAAGGCCCAAACTAAATGCGTAACGGTTGTGTGGACACGAGGTTAGGCTCGTTTTGGTGTAAGACTGCCCGGACCCGCCCGGCAAATCCAGCAGCCACAAATGCCAGCCTAATGTGAGGGGTCCCACAAGGGTTACGGCAGTAATAAATTAAGAAACACTTAACCAAAGTAAACATGTGGTGGGACACGGGGGGTTAAGTGGTTTCCTTGGGTGGCATGTGGAAAATACGATTAGTAACACTTAACCAATATAAACATGTAAGTGGGACATGGGGGTTAAGTGGGTGCCTTGGGTGGCATGAGGAAATGCACTTAACCAAATTTAGACATGTAAGTGGACATGAAGGGGTTAAGTGGGATGTACTAGAGGGGACCAAGCCTAGGTGGGAAGCTTTGTGGGGGCCCTTTTCAGACCAGTAGCTCATTAAGTATCTTTGTGAGCTCGACCCAAGTCGAGGATGAGACACGCCTACTGGGCCTGATTGTTAGAGGCCAAAACGGGTTAGCGGTGGCAACGCAAGTCCAACGGGGTCATGTGCGTGCGTGGGCCCGGGCTGGTAGGCAAGACGTTGTTGCATCGTGTAGGTATAAGCCGTGCATGCCTTGCGTGGTATAAGGTTTCCATATTGGGGAGTGATACACCCCACTGTGGGACCAGCACGAGTATCTACGAGTTAGGGAGCCGATCGAATGGGGCAGGGTAGTGGGTACACCTAGTGGGGATAGGAGCAGACGACACCTATGTAGTCAGCTAGGGGTGCGAAGCAACCATTATTAATTAATTATTAAGGGGATACACCTAGTGCAGATAGGAGCAGACGGCACCTAAGACGTCAGCTAGGAGTACGTGGAATTACCATTATTAGGGAGGTACGTCTAGTGGGGATAGGTACATGTTGGGTACCTATGATAACAACTAGAGATATACAGTCAAACATGGAGGATAGTGGGTACATCTAGTAGTACATGAAGCTATCATCATTCTATTTAGCCAAGAGGGATCAAATTTTTAGAGTGACTAGTAGGGGTGCAGTTAGATCTAGTACAGGACAGTACGGTACAGTACAATAGAATATAGTAATTATCCTACATTGATTAGGAAGCGCAATTAATGTTATCTTTGTTTCTCTTGATTACCTTGCCGTACCCATGTGGTCCACACAGTCAGTACCTTATTTCTCTAGCTTATATCTTATCATATTGCTTTAATAATTATGTTGTTAGAGTTATCGGACTCGCCAGACTTTATGTCTGACCCCCTTTGTTTCCACCTCTTTTCTTCCTTCTTCCCCCCCAAGTTCTCAGGGTGGGCTTAGTAATAGTGGTGCTAGATTTGGATCTCTTTTGGGAGCTCTTGGATTTGGATTGCTGAAGTAAAGTTCAGCCTATCATTTTTCTTTATGGCTATTGGTAGTAGTGGGATTATGTCTTTACTTTATGTACTCTGATTTTATCAAGATGGATATTATGTACTTGACTCTAGTTATGGTTTTGATGATGTACTCAAACATATTTACCTTCCACTGCAATAAATGAAGTTTTTAATTTTCAAGTACTGCTTTATATCTGTCTTGTTTTGATTTTCTGCTCTATATTCACTTAAAATGCTCCATGGAAGTTAATGCATTCCCTTTGTGAGTGACATTAATGGACGTGGGGTGTTACACGTGGTATCAGAGCTGAAGGTTACCAGATTAGATGAAAGTTTTTGAAAACTATTTTCGAAAAGGTTTTAAAAGGAAGTATTTTCAAAAGGAAAAGTTTATTTTGGAAAACATAATCCCCAAGAGACATATATCTTTCTTCCAATTCTCCATTTTGAATCTCTTCCTTTTCCCTTTCTGAATCTCTTCCTCCGCGTATAGATGCTTTTTCTAAGATAAATAAGGACTTCCGTACAAAGGACGGAAAACCACTTCAAGGGACTTAGGCGTTTGTCGGGCTAGAAGTTAGTCCAAGGAAGTGGAGGGCTTGTTGGTACCTTTAAGATAGACGATGGGAGGAGAGTTCAAATAGCTGTTTGGTTAACAAAGGACGAAACCTCATCTTGGTGGGAGATCACGAATGGAGAATGTGAAGAAGAAGGCTAGTTGTTTTGGAGAAATAGGACACCTTAGGATTGTCCAAAGAGGCAAGGACAAAGTACAGGATCTTCTGGAGGGTAGTTGTATTCCCTCACGGCTGGTATACCTGATGAGGTAGGACCGTCTAGGTTGAAATTTGGTTTTCTTTATCATCTTGTTCGAACTTTGTTTGATTCTGGCGCTTCATACTCGATAGTATCTTTTGACCTTTAGATAGGGTAGTCCAATGGTTGAAACATGTGTTTGAGACATGTTATGTATGATGGATGCACGTGGATGCAAGTGTTTGCTAGTGGTTGCTCGTGGATGCGTATACACACACTTTAGGCACTAAATCGGCTCAGTCACTCTCATATTGCATATTGCATATAAATATGTGTGCTTATTTAGATTATTGAATGTATAATTGTTGAAATATCATGTGGATGTTGCATTCGGATGAATGGTTGTGCACGCATATAGAAATTTTATGTATCATTAGGAATCTTTTGCATACATAATGGACGCATAACACTATCATGATTTGCATTAAGGAGGTGAACTGAATCAGTAGACCGCCTGATTTTGCATTAGTATATGGACATATACACACACTATGCATATGTACATGAAAAGCATTAGAAATCTTTTAAGGACAATGGATGCTTGTGGATGATGGTTGAGTAGATGGATGATTGGATAGTAGCATACATTCTTCTTAACTAGGAGATTTCGGGGACGAAATCCTTTAAGGAGGGGAGAATGTAACACCCCGTAATTTTATAACGTTAAAATTCACAAATTAAAGTATACTTAAGAAAAGAATTAAGTGAAATGGGTTGCGCTATTATGTTTGTTTCAAAAGTTTGGGTCAAGATAATCATTTGGTTTGCACAAGATGGATACCTTATGAAGATGTTATTAAGCCTTGAAGTTTGTATGGATATGAGACAAATATATATATATATATATAAATTAAAAATTAAATAAATAAATATGCAAAAAAGTTCAAAACAGCGAATTGGGAGGAGGAATAACTGAACCGGCCCATTTTTGAGGTCGACCCGAGCCACGCTGGTCGACTAGGGGTTAATCCAGGGTGTCTGACTGTCAACCCGTGGGCCGATTCGCTCAAATGCAGATTTTGCATCTGGTTGGTTCTCATGGTTCAGGGTTAATCTAATGGTCCTAAATAACTTCCTACACCTATAAATATGTGATTAACCTAACCCTAAACCTAATCAAAAATTAATCAAAGGCCGCCATGATGTCTCTCCAAAACCTAGCAGTAGCCGCCACAAATTAGAGAGGAAGATAGCTAATCTATTCAATTCAATAACAACTACAACAGCAAATTCAACTACAAAAAAGGAATGCTAATAAATTTCAGAGCTTCATTGAATGGTGAGTTCGATCACTTTAACAAAATAATTGCTAAATTAATTATGATGTGATATACGTTGGATTATAAGTTGTGGTTATGGATCTAATTCATATGTTTAATCATGTAAGTTAACTTGATTCATATTATATGATGTTATGCAAGTTTTATATATGATGTTATGCAAGTTTCATATATGATGTTATGCAAGTTAATATTATTATGCAAGTTTTATATATGATGTTATGCAAGTTTCATATATGATGTTATGCAAGTTAATATAATTATGCAAGTTTCATATATGATGTTATGCAAGTTAATATGGTTATGCAAGTTGTACATATAATGTTATGCAAGTTAATAGGATCACGCAAGTTGTATGCGAAATATATGATGTTATGTAAGTTTGGATCTAAAATATATGCTAGTATGTTCATATGCAAGTTTAAGTGATAATTGGATTCACATATATACAAGTTCACACCTTTAAAGTTTGGATCTATATTCAAGTTGACATTTTTATGTTGAAACTATGACATGCATAGTTATGCAAGTTTACACCTTATTGTGGATCCATAGTTTACTCAGGTTAACACCTTTTACTGGATCCATAGTTATGCAAGATGACACCTTTATGTTTAGGTTGACGACATACATAGTTTATGTAAGTTTGTGATAATTACCTAGGCCAGTTGGGTGTAAAACTATGTTCATACATGCAAGTTCACAACTTTTAGATCTATGATTTTAGATCCTTGATAATACAAAGGCTATGCAAGTATGTTGTAATTTTTAATTGCAAGTTAGCTGCAGATTAGATCTATTATTGTGTGTATATGACTTTGTGACGTTTATTCCCTTTTTTTTTAAGTATCAGACTATTTGCTAGTCTAATATGTATATGTCATGTTAAGCGAACGAATGACGGGGATACGATGGGGATAATAGCGGATACACACATATTGTGAATTTGGCATGTAATGGCCTAAAAGGCATGTAATTAATTTTAAGGAATAAAATTAATTAGTGATGAAAACGGTATAATTTATATACCATAAATAGATGAGCATAATTTAGGTCATAAATTATGGACATAAATAAATATGGAAATTTGAATAGGGAAAGTAATTCAAATTTGGGGAAAATTAACTATGTATAATTAATTGCCTAAGACACGAGGTTGGACTCATTTGTGATGTAAAACTGCCCTGACCCTCCCGGCAAATCCAGCAGTCACAAATGGTAGCCCAATGTGAGAGGTCAAAGGCCCAAACTAAATGCGTAATGGTTGTGTGGACACGAGGTTAGGCTCGTTTGTGTTGTAAGACTGCCCGGACCCGCCCGGCAAATCCAGCAATCACAAATGCCAGCCTAATGTGAGGGGTCCCACAAGGGTTACGGTAGTAATAAATTAAGAAACACTTAACCAAAGTAAACATGTGATGGGACACAGGGGGTTAAGTGGGTGCCTTGGGTGGCATGTGGAAAATACGATTAGTAACACTTAACCAATATAAACATGTAAGTGGGACATGGGGGTTAAGTGGGTGCCTTGGGTGGCATGAGGAAATGCACTTAACCAAATTTAGACATGTAAGTAGACTTGAAGGGGTTAAGTGGGATGTACTGGAGGGGACCAAGCCTAGGTGGGAAGCTTTGTGGGCGCCCTTTTCAGACCAGTAGCCCATTAAGTATCTTTATGAGCTCGACCCTAGTCGAGGACGGGACACGCCTACTGGGCCTGATTGTTAGAGACCAAAAAGGGTTAGTGGTGGCAACGCAAGTCCAACGGGGTCATGTGCGTGCGTGGGCCCGGGCTGGTAGGTAAGACGTTGTTGCATCGTGTAGGTATAAGCCGTGCATTCCTTGCGTGGTATAAGGTTGCCATATTGGGGAGTGATACACCCTACTGTGGGACCAACACGGGTATCTATGAGTTAGGGAGCCGATCGAATGGGGCAGGGTAGTGGGTACACCTAGTGGAGATAGGAGCAGACGGTACCTATGTAGTCAGCTAGGGGTACACGAAGCAACCATTATTAATTAATTATTAAGGGGGTACACCTAGTGGAGATAGGAGCAGACGGCACCTATGACGTCAGCTAGGAGTACGTGGAATTACCTTTATTAAGGGGGTACATCTAGTGGGGATAGGTACACGTTGGGTACCTATGATCGCAACTAGAGATATACAGTCAAACATGGAGGATAGTGGGTACATCTAGTAGTACACGAAGCTATCATCATTCTATTTAGCCAAGAGGGATCAAATTTCTAGAGTGACTAGTAGGGGTGTAGTTAGAGCTAGTACAAGACAATACGGTACAGTACAATAGAATATAGTAATTATCCTACATTGATTAGGAAGCGCAATTAATATTATCTTTGTTTCTCTTGATTACTTTGCCATACCCATGTGGTCCACACAGTCATTACCTTATTTCTCCAGCTTATATCTTATCATATTGCTTTAATAATTATGTTGTTAGAGTTATTGGACTCGCCAGACTTTATGTCTGACCCCCTTTGTTTCCACCTCTTTTCTTCCTTCTTCCCCCCAGGTTCTCAGGGAGGGCTTAGTACTAGTGGAGCTAGATTTGGATCTCTTTTGGGAGCACTTGGATTTGGATTGCTGAAGTAAAGTTCAGCCTACCATTTTTCTTTATGGCTATTGGTAGTAGTGGGATTATGTCTTTACTTTATGTACTCTGATTTTATCAAGATGGATATTATGTACTTGACTCTAATTATGGTTTTGATGATGTACTCAAACATATTTACCTTCCGCTGCAAAAAATTAAGTTTTTAATTTTCATGTACTGCTTTATATCTGTCTTGTTTTGATTTTCGGTTCTATATTCACTTAAAATGCAACATGGAAGTTAATGCATTCCCTTTGTGAGTGACATTAATGGATGTGGGGTGTTACAACAACAACGTTTGAAATTCTTGCAAATGACATTAACTTTGACAACAAATTGATAAAAAGAAATAAGGGAACACGCTAAATTTGCAATTAAAAAGAATCAAGAACGAAATGAAGGAATCAAAACCACAAATTCAAACTGCGACGGTGAGAATGGAATATGGAATGAATTTGAAAAAAGACATTAAATTTGACCAAAAAATGATAAAAATAAACGAGGGAACACGCTAAATTTGCAATTAAAAAGAATCAAGAACGAAATTAAGGAATTAAAAGGACAAATTCAAACATCGACATTGAGAATGTAATTTGGAAAGAATTGGAAGAAAAAATCATTGTCAGCTTTTGAAATTCAAGAAGACATAGTGAGAACGTTAAATTTGAAAATAAAAGGAAATTAAAATGTAAAAAAAAGGAAAAAAAATAAAAGTTCTAATTATGAAGTTAAAAAACAAAACATAAAAGAACGAAATCTTAAACTGTAAATTCGAACTGTGACGGTGGTTGACAAAAAAGGGAGGGGTGCAACATGAGGACTTCCCAGGAGGTCACCCATCCTAGTACTACTCTCGCCAAGCACGCTTAACTTCGGATTTCTGAAGGAATCCGGTGCTTTAGTGCTGGTATGATCGCACCCGTCAGGAAACGGATTGGTAAAGTATTAAAGCAGGAGCTGGAGATTGTAGAGAAATGCAGTGGTTAACGGCAACAACGTTTGAAATTCTTGCAAATGACATTAAATTTGACAACAAATTGATAACAATAAGCAAGGGAACACGCTAAATTTGCAATTGAAAAGAATCAAGAACGAAATGAAGGAATTAAAACCACAAATTCAAACCGCGACAGTGAGAATGGAATATGGAAAGAATTTGAAAAAAGACATTAAATTTGACAAAAAATTGATAAAAACAAACGAGGGAACATGCTAAATTTGCAATTAAAAACAATCAAGAACGAAATAAAGGAATTAAAAGGACAAATTCAAACATCGACGTTGAGAATGTAATATGGAAAGAATTTGAAGAAAGAAATCATTCTCAGCTTTTGAAATTCAAGAAGACATAGTGAAAACGTTAAATTTGAAAATAAAAGGAAATTAGAATGTACAAAAAAGGGGAAAAAATACAAGTTCTAATTATGAAGTAAAAAACCAAAACAAAAAAGGACGAAATCTTAAACTGCAAATTCGAACTATGACGGTGGTTGACCAAAAAGGGAGGGGTGCAACACGAGGACTTACCAGGAGGTTACCCATCCTAGTACTATTCTCGCCCAAGCACGCTTAACTTCGGAATTCTGATGGGATCCGGTGCTGGTATGATTGCACCCGTCAGGAAGCGTATTGGTAAAGTATTAAAGCAGGAGCTGGAGATTGTAGAGAAATGCAGCGGTTAACGGCAACAGCGTATGAAATTCTTGCAAATGACATTAAATTTGAAAACAAATTATTAAAAAGAAGAAAGGGAACACGCTAAATTTACAATTAAAATGAATCAAGAACGAAATGAAGGAATTAAAACCACAAATTGAAACCGCGACGGTGAGATCGGAATATGGAAAGAATTTGAAAAAGGATATTAAATTTGAAAAAAAAATGATAAAAATAAACGAGGGAACACGCTAAATTTGCAATTAAAAACAATCAAGAACGAAATGAAGGAATTAAAAGGACAAATTCAAACATCGACATTGAGAATGTAATATGGAAAAAATTGGAAGAAAGAAATCATTGTCAGCTTTTGAAATTCAAGAATACACAGTGAGAACGTTAAATTTGAAAATAAAAGAAAATTAAAATGTAAAAAAAAAGGAAATTTTTTTTACAAGTTCTAATTATGAAGTTAAAAACCAAAACAAAAAAGGATGAAATCTTAAACTGCAAATTCGAACTGTGACGGTGGTTGACAAAAAAGAGAGGGGTGCAACACGGGGACTTCCAAGGAGGTCACCCATCCTATTACTACTCTTGCCCGAGCACGCTTAACTTCGGAGTTCTGATGGGATCGTATGCTTTAGTGCTAGTATGATCGCACCCATCAGGAAGCGGATTGGTAAAGTATTAAAGCATGAGTTGGAGATTTTAGAGAAATGCAGCGGTTAACGGCAACAACGTTTGAAATTCTTGCAAATGACATTAAATTTGACAACAAATTGATAAAAAGAAACAAGGGAATACGCTAAATTTGCAATTAAAAAGAATCAAGAACAGAATGAAGGAATTAATACCACAATTTCAAACCGCGATGGTGAGAATGGAATATGTAAAGAATTTGAAAAAAGACATTAAATTGGACAAAAAAATGATAAAAATTTACGAGGGAACACGCTAAATTTGCAATTAAAAGGGATCAAGAACGAAATGAAGGAATTAAAAGGACAAATTCAAACATCGTTGTTGAGAATCTAATATGGAAAGAATTGGAAGAAAAAAAATCATTGTAAGCTTTTGAAATTCAAGAAGACAGTGAGAACGTTAAATGTGAAAATAAAAGGAAATTAAAATGTAAAAAAAAGGAAAAAAATACAAGTTCTAATTATGAAGTTACAAATCAAAACAAAAAAGGATGAAATCTTAAACAACAAATTCAAACTGTGACGGTGGTTGACAAAAATGGGAGGGGTGCAACATGAGGACTTCCTAGGAGGTCACCCATCCTAGTGCTACTCTCGCCCAAGCACGCTTATCTTCGGAGTTCTGATGGGATCCGGTGCTTTAGTGCTAGTATGATCACACCCGTCAGAAAGCGGATTGGTAAAGTACTAAAGCAGGAGCTGGAGATTGTAAAGAAATGCAGCGGTTAACGGCAACATCGTTTGAAATTCTTCCAAATCACATTAAATTTGACAAATAATTGATAAAAAGAAATTAGGGAAGATGCTAAATTTGCAATTAAAAAGAATCAAGAACGAAATGAAGGAATTAAAACCACAAATTCAAACCGCGACGGTGAGAATGGAATATGGAATATGGAAAGAATTTAAAAAAGACATTAAATTTGACAAAAAATGATAAAAATAAACGAGGGAACACGCTTAATTTGCAATTAAAAAGAATCAAGAACGAAATGAAGGAATTAAAAGGACAAATTTAAACACCGACGTTGAGAATGTAATATGGAAAGAATTGGAAGAAAAAAATCACTGTCAGCTTTTGAAATTCAAGAAGACATAGTGAGAACGTTAAATTTGAAAATAAAAGGAAATTAAAATGTAAAAAGAAAAAAGAAAAAAATACAAGTTCTAATTATGAAGTTAAAAAAGAAAACAAAAAAGGACGAAATCTTAAACTGCAAAATTCGAACTGTGACGGTGGTTGACAAAAAAGGGAGGGGTGCAACACGAGGACTTCCCAGGAGGTCACCCATCCTAGTACTACTCTCGCCCAAGCACGCTTAACTTTGGAGTTCTGATGGGATCCGGTGCTTTAGTGCTGGTATGATCGCACCCGTCAGGAAGCGGATTGGTAAAGTAATAAAGCATGAGCTGGAGATGGTAGAGAAGTGCAGCGGTTAACGGCAACAACGTTTGAAATTCTTGCAAATGACATTAAATTTGACAACAAATTGATAAAAAGAAACAAGGGAGCACGCTAAATTTGCAATTAAAAAGAATCAAGAACGAAATGAAGGAATTAAAACCACAAATTCAAACCGCGACGGTGAGAATGAAATATGGAAAGAATTTGAAAAAAGACATTAAATTTGACAAAAAAATGATAAAAATAAACGGGGGAACACGCTAAATTTGCAATTAAAAACAATCAAGAACGAAATGAAGGAATTAAAAGGACAAATTGAAACATTGACATTGAGAATATAATATGGAAAGAATTGGAAGAAAGAAATCATTGCCAGCTTTTGAAATTCAAGAAGACATAGTGAGAACGTTGAATTTGGAAATAAAAGGAAATTAAAATGTAATAAAAGAGGGAAAAAAAATACAAGTTCTAATTATAAAGTTAAAAAACAAAACAAAAAAGGATGAAATCTTAAACTGCAAATTCGAACTGTGACGATGGTTGACAAAAAAGTGAGGGGTGCAACACGAGGATTTCCCAGGAGGTCACCCATCCTAGTACTATTCTCGCCCAAGCACGCTTAACTTCGGAGTTCTCATGGGACCCGGTGCTTTAGTGCTGGTATGATCGCACCCGTCAGGAAGCGGATTGGTAAAGTATTAAAGCACGAGCTGGAGATTGTAAAGAAATGCGGCGGCTAACGGCAACAAATTTTGAAATTATTGTAAATGACATTAAATTTGACAACAAATTGATAAAAAGAAACAAGGGAACACGCTAAATTTTCAATTAAAAAGAACCAAGAACGAAATGAAGGAATTAAAACCACAACTTCAAACCATGACGGTGAGAATGGAATATGGAAAGAATTTGAAAAAAGACATTAAATTTAACAAAAAAATGATAAAAATAAACGAGGGAACACGCTAAATTTGCAATTAAAAAGAATCAAGAACGAAATGAACGAATCAAAAGGTCAAATTCAAACATCGTTGTTGAGAATGTAATGTGGAAAGAATTTGAAGAAACAAATCATTGTCAGCTTTTGAAATTCAAGAAGACATAGTGAGAACGTTAAATTTGAAAATAAAAGGAAATTAAAATGTAAAAAAAACGAAAAAATACAAGTTCTAATTATGAAGTTAAAAATCAAAACAAAAAAGGATGAAATCTTAAACTGCAAATTCGAACTGTGACGGTGGTTGACAAAAAAGGGAGGGGTGCAACATGCTGGGAAGTCACCCATCCTAATACTACTCTCGCCCAAGCACGATTAACTTCAGAGTTCTGATGGGATCTGGTGCTTTAGTGCTGGCATGATCACACCCGTCAGGAAGCAGATTGGTAAAGTGTTAAAGCAGGAGCTGGAGATTGTAGAGAAATGCAGCGGATAACGGCAACAACGTTTGAAATTCTTGCAAATGACATTAAATTTGACAACAAATTGATAAAAAGAAACAAGGGAACATGCTAAATTTGCAATTAAAAAGAATCAAGAACGAAATGAAGGAATTAAAACCACAAATTCAAACCGCGATGGTGAGAATGGAATATGGAAAGAATTTGAAAAAAGACATTAAATTTGACAAAAAAATGATAAAAGTAAACGAGGGAACACGCTAAATTTGCAATTAAAAACAATCAAGAACGAAATGAAGGAATTAAAAGGACAAATTCAAACATCGACGTTGAGAATGTAATATGGAAAGAATTGGAAGGAAAAATCAATGTCAGCTTTTGAAATTCAAGAAGACATAGTGAGAACGTTAAATTTGAAAATAAAAGGAAATTAAAATGTAAAAAAAAGGAAAAAAAATACAAATTCTAATTATGAAGTTAAAAAACAAAACAAAAAAGGACGAAATCTTAAACTGCAAATTCGAACTGTGAAGGTGGTTGACAAAAAAAGGAGGGATGCAACATGAGGACTTCCCAGGAGGTCACCCATCCTAAATTTGAAATTCTTGCAAATGACATTAAATTTGACAACAAATTGATAAAAAGAAACAAGGGAACACGCTAAATTTGCAATTAAAAAGAATCAAGAACAAAATGAAGGAATTAAAACCACAAATTCAAACCGCGACGGTGAGAATGGAATATGGAAAGAATTTGAAAAAAGACATTAAATTTGACAAAAAAACGATAAAAATAAACGAGGGAACACGCTAAATTTGCAATTAAAAACAGTCAAGAACGAAATGAAGGAATTAAAAGGACAAATTCAAACATTGACGTTGAGAATGTAATATGGAAAGAATTGGAAGAAAAAATCAATGTCAGCTTTTGAAATTCAAGAAGACATAGTGAGAACGTTAAATTTGAAAATAAAAGGAAATTAATATGTAAAAAAAAGGAAAAAAAATACAAGTTCTAATTATGAAGTTAAAAAACAAAACAAAAAAGGACGAAATCTTAAACTGCAAATTCGAACTGTGAAGGTGGTTGACAAAAAAGGGAGGGATTCAACACGAGGACTTCCCAGGAGGTCACCCATCCTAGTACTACTCTCGCCCAAGCATGCTTAACTTCGGAGTTCTGTTGGGATCCGGTGCTTTAGTGCCGGTATAATCGCACCCGTCAAGAAGCGGATTGGTAAAGTATTAAAGCAGGAGCTGGAGATTGTAGAGAAATGCAGCGGTTAACGGCAACAACGTTTGAAATTCTTGCAAATAACATTAAATTTGACAACAAATTGATAAAATGAAACAAGGGAACACGCTAAATTTGCAATTAAAAAGAATTAAGAATGAAATGAAGGAATTAAAACCACAAATTCAAACCGCGACGGTGAGAATGGAATATGGAAAGAATTTGAAAAAAGACATTAAATTTGAGAAAAAAATGAAAAAAATAAACGAGGGAACACGCTAAATTTACAATTAAAAAGAATGAAGAACGAAATGAAGGAATTAAAAGGACAAATTCAAACATCGTTGTTGAGAATGTAATATGGAAAGAATTGGAAGAAAGAAATCATTGTCATCTTTTGAAATTCAAGAAGATATAGTGAGAACGTTAAATTTGAAAATAAAAGGAAATTAGAATGTAAAAAAAAGGAAAAAAATACAAGTTCTAATTATGAAGTTAAAAAACAAAACAAAAAAGGACGAAATCTTAAACTGCAAATTCGAACTATGACGGTGGTTGACAAAAAAGGGAGGGGTGCAACACGAGGACTTCCCAGGAGGTTACCCATCCTAGTACTATTCTCGCCCAAGCATGCTTAACTTCGGAGTTCTGATGGGATCCGGTGCTTTAGTGCTGGTATTATCACACCAGTCAGGAAGCGGATTGGTAAAGTATTAAAGCAGGAGCTCGAGATTGTAGAGAAATGCAGCGGTTAACGGCAACAACGTTTGAATTTTTGCAAATGACATTAAATTTGACAACAAATAGATAAAAAGAAACAAGGGAACACGCTAAATTTGCAATTAAAAAGAAACAAGAACGAAATGAAGGAATTAAAACCACAAATTCAAACCGCGACAGTGAGAATGGAATATGAAAAGAATTTGAAAAAAGACATTAAATTTGACAAAAAAATGATACAAACAAATGAGGGAACACGCTAAATTTGCAATTAAAAACAATCAAGAACGAAATGAAGGAATTAAAAGGACAAATTCAAACATCGGCGTTGAGAATGTAATATGGAAAGAATTGGAAGAAAGAAATCATTGTCAGCTTTTGAAATTCAAGAAGACATGGTAAGAACGTTAAATTTGAAAATAAAAGGAAATTAAAATGTAAAAAAAAAGGAAAGAAAATATAAGTTCTAATTATGAAGTTAAAAAACAAAACAAAAAAGGATGAAATCTTAAACTGCAAATTCGGACTGTGACGGTGGTTGACAAAAAAGGGAGGGGCGCAACATGAGGACTTCCCAGGAGGTCACCCATCCTAATACTACTCTCGCCCAAGCACGCTTAACTTCGGAGTTCTGATGGGATCTGGTGCTTTAGTGCTGGCATTATCACACCCGTCACGAAGCGGATTGGTAAAGTATTAAAGCAGGAGCTGGAGATTGTAGAGAAATGCAACGGTTAACGGCAACAACGTTTGAAATTCTTGCAAATGACATTAAATTTGACAACAAATTGTTAAAAAGAAACAAGGGAACACGCTAAATTTGCAATTAAAAAGAATCAAGAACGAAATGAAGGAATTAAAACCACAAATTCAAACCGCGACGGTGAAAATGGAATATGGAAAGAATTTGAAAAAAGACATTAAATTTGACAAAAAAATGATTAAAATAAACGAGGGAACACGCTAAATTTGCAATTAAAAAGAATCAAGAATGAAATGAAGGAATTAAAAGGACAAATTCAAACATCGACGTTGAGAATGTAATATGGAAAGAATTGGAAGAAGAAAATCAATGTCAGCTTTTGAAATTCAAGAAGACATAGTGAGAACATTAAATTTGAAAATAAAAGGAAATTAAAATGTAAAAAAAAGGAAAAAATGCAAGTTCTAATTATGAAGTTTAAAAACAAAACAAAAAAGGACGAAATCTTAAACTGCAAATTCGAACTGCGACGGTGGTTGACAAAAAAGGGAGGGGTGCAACACGAGGACTTCCCAGGAGGTCACCCATCCTAGTACTACTCTTGCCCAAGCACGCTTAACTTCGAAGTTCTGATGGGATCCGGTGCTTTAGTGCCAGTATAATCGCACCCGTCAAGAAGTGGATTGGTAAAGTATTAAAGCAGGAGCTGGAGATTGTAGAGAAATGCAGCGGTTAACGGCAACAACGTTTGAAATTCTTGCAAATGACATTAAATTTGACAACAAATTGGTAAAAAGAAACAAGGGAACACTCTAAATTCGGAATTAAAAAGACTCAAGAACGAAATGAAGGAATTAAAACCACAAATTCAAACTGCGACGGTGAAAATGGAATAAGGAAAGAATTTGAAAAAAGACATTAAATTTGACAAAAAATGATAAAAATAAACGAGGGAACACGCTAAATTTAAAATTAAAAAGAATCCAGAACGAAATGAAGGAATTAAAAGGACAAATTCAAACATCTTTGCTGAGAATGTAATATGGAAAGAATTGGAAGAAAGAAATCATTGTCATCTTTTGAAATTGATGAAGACATAGTGAGAACGTTAAATTTGAAAATAAAAGAAAATTAAAATGTAAAAAAAAGGAAAAAAATACAAGTTCTAATTATGAAGTAAAAAACAAAACAAAAAAGGGTGAAATCTTAAACTGCAAATTCGAACTATGACGGTGGTTGACAAAAAAGGGAGGGGTGCAACACGAGGACTTCCCAGGAGGTCACCCATCGTAGTACTATTCTCGCCCAAGCATGCTTAACTTCGGAGTTCTGATGGGATCTGGTGCTTTAGTGCTGGTACGATCGCACCCGTCAGGAAGCGGATTGGTAAATTATTAAAGCAGGAGCTGGAGATTGTAGAGAAATGCAGCGGTTAACGGCAACAACGTTTGAAATTCTTGCAAATGACATTAAGTTTGACAACAAATTGATAAAAAGAAACAAGGGAACACGCTAAATTTGCAACTAAAAAGAAACAAGAACGAAATGAGGAATTAAAACCACAAATTCAAACCGCGACGGTGAGAATGGAATATTGAAAGAATTTGAAAAAAGACATTAAATTTGACAAAAAAATGATAAAAATGAACGAGGGAACACGCTAAATTTGCAATTAAAAACAATCAAGAACGAAATGAAGGAATTAAAAGGACAAATTCAAACATCGACGTTGGGAATGTAATATGGAAAGAATTGGAAGAAAGAAATCATTGTCAGCTTTTGAAATTCAAGTAGACATAGTGAGAACGTTAAATTTGAAAATAAAAGGAAATTAAAATGTAAAAAAAAAGGAAAAAAATACAAGTTCTAATTATGAAGTTAAAAAACAAAACAAAAAAGGACGAAATCTTAAACTGTAAATTCGAACTGTGACGGTGGCTGACAAAAAAGGGAGGGGTGCAACACTAGGACTTCCTAGGAGGTCACCCATCCTAGTACTACTCTCATCCATGCATGCTTAACTTCGGAGTTCTGATGGGATCCGGTGCTTTAGTGCTGGTATGATCACACCCGTCGAGAAGCGGATTGGTAAAGTATTAAAGCAGGAGCTGGAGATTGTAGAGAAATGCAGCGGTTAACGGCAAGAACGTTTGAAATTCTTGCAAATGACATTAAATTTGACAACAAATTGATAAAAAGAAACAAGGGAACACACTAAATTTGCAATTAAAAAGAATCAAGAACGAAGTGAAGGAATTAAAACCACTAATTCAAACCGTGACTGTGAGAATGGAATATCGAAAGAATTTGAAAAAAGGCATTAAATTTGACAAAAAAAATGATAAAAATAAAAGAGGGAACACGCTAAATTTGCAATTAAAAAGAAACAAGAACGAAGTGAAGGTATTAAAAGGACAAATTCAAACATCGACATTGAGAATGTTATATGGAAAGAATTGGAAGAAAGAAATCATTGTCAGCTTTTGAAATTCAAGAAGACATAGTGAGAACGTTAAATTTGAAAATAAAAGGAAATTAGAATGTAAAAAAAAAGGGAAAAAAATTACAAGTTCTAATTATGAAGTAAAAAACAAAACAAAAAGGGTCGAAATCTTATACTTCAAATTTGAACTGTGACGGTGGTTGACAAAAAAGCGAGGGGTGCAACACGAGGACTTCCCAGGAGGTCACCCATCGTAGTACTACTCTCGCCCAAGCACGCTTAACTTCGGAGTTCTGATGGGATCGGGTGCTTTAGTGCTGGTATGATCGCACCCGTCAGGAAGCGGATTGGTAAAGTATTAAAGCAGGAGCCGGAGATTGTAGAGAAATGCAGCGGTTAACAGCAACAACGTTTGAAATTCTTGCAAATGACATTAAATTTGACAACAAATTGATAAAAATAAACAAGAGAACACGCTAAATTTGCATTTAAAATGAATCAAGAATGAAATGAAGGAATTAAAACCACAAATTCAAACCGGAAAGAGGAAAAAACGGAGATATTATATTGCTGAGATGGTAAAAAAGCTAAGGTGCTTGCGTGGTTTCTTAGCGGCTATTTGACTCGTATCTTAGAGTATTTTCTATCCCCTACCTCCTCAACTCCTCCTGGGCTTCCAGAAAGGTGCCATTAGTGCGATTCTTGAGCAGGGGATTTTCGTTACTTGGCATGAGCGGCCTGGGTATTATTGCAGAAGTACCTTAACCAGGAAGCTTTCGCCAAAGTAGTGCTATAGGTCTTAGCCAAATGAACGAAAGCAAAGCGGGCATTTGTATGGAGGCTTATTTGTCTTATAGTTTAGGTTCTTTATCTGTGGTTTCATTGCTTGTTGTTTCGTATGGTTCAATAATACCGCTTATCCTAGTGAGTTTTACGGACCACCGGGCCCTTCTCAAGCTCATTTACTTTTCTAGTTAGAGACCCCAGTATATTAGGGGGCTAAGGTGGGCTCAAGGACCTACTGGTTTAGGTAAATATCTAATGCGTTCCCCGGGTTCTTTTTTTAGGAGAAACTAAACGATGCGCTTTTTGAAAATGCACCGCCATTGAACTTTATTTGACAGGGATTTTCTTATTTTATTTGGTTCCTTACTTCGATAGGGTGCAAATATCTAAATTTCGCCCTTGTAGATACTTTTTCAGACCCATTGCCAATACTAAGTTAAGTAGCAGTCAAAAATTTGTATCCATTTTTCATGATATTATGTATGGATCAGATATATCATGGCCAATTCCCAATTAATATACTGGGGATTCTTCCACAATGGACTCTAATAAGTGAGATTTCGAATAAGTGTTTACAAAATCTGATTCTGTCCGAAGAAACGATTCATCGAAACCCGGCTAAGTCAGATTCACTTAGATGGAATCTTAATAATGACTTACTCATGACCTTGAAAGGCCAGAATTAGATGCCCTCGGAATTGAGAATGAGAAGCATACTAAGCTGAGTCATCTTAACAACTATTCGATACCCGGTGCGGGGGAAATATTACTTACTCATTACCTGGACACCCTCTCAATTGAGAGAATGCCGGGGAAGAACTTTCAAGTCTCCTACCTAGCCAGAAGATTCGCATCTGAACTTTCGATACAGGATACGGTACCCGACTCAGGGGAAGAACAATACCTGCTATTCACAATGCTTATAGCTATTCTTATATATACCAGTTTCTCAACACCTTACTAGCAACCTTCTCTACCAGATTCATAATTAATATATTGGTTTCTTTGGTATTATGAAATTCTACTGAAAAACTCCAGGTTTCTATTGTTAGGATAACCATTGTGCCAATAGCATGACTCAACCTTTGCTAGTTCAGTCAAATTACCGAACCATGCTAAGCAACAGGAGGTGCCTTACTATGGCTTATTCTCCGAAACCAAGTTCCATTAGAACTACTACAAGTTATATGACTCACAACCAAGTGCTATGTTCACTACTATGGAAACCACTACTATTGCAATGAGTATGAGTACTTACTATTGACTCTTCTCCGAAACCTAGTGCCATGTTGATTCATTTGGTGAAAAAGAGAGAGAATGTTTGTTGACCGGTTAAGCTAAGGCGATGCGCATCTACTACCATAACCATATGAAAGAAATTGATTTCTTGCTGCTACGAAGTAGAAGTCTCACTCGATTGAGCCGGTGCGGGCAGGGACGCCGCGGGTGTGCTAGACCGGAGGTAACTACTTGTATTCCAATACGGGAAAGACTACTTCTTGTTTTTTCTTAAAGTTCCCTTGTCCAGAGATCGTCGATCTTGTTGCTCGTTCCATTCTTGGCGTAGATCTTGCTTCTTCCCGAGTTCACTGATTTGGACAGAAGGTGCATAGCGAACCCCCTAGGTATCATAGGCGTCGCCTCCCTACCGGTCTAAGAATAGTTTGGATTGGTCCCCTCCCGTTGGTAGCCTCTCTACTTACCGATCCAGTATACTGGAGTTAGACAAATAAGAAGTTAACACAACCTATCGCCCAGTATAAACATTGGCCTGATTCGACAACTCCACCTCACTCTCGAACCGAGTTCCATTGTCCGTTATTCTCTTTTGAGGTACACCAAACCTGCAAATAATATTTTCTAACACGAAGTTAATAGCTTCCTTTGAGGTAATGGTAGCAAGCAGCTCTACTTAACGAAAAGATAAGAACTGGCAAAGAATGAACTCTATGACTATATAAGATAATATGCAAAACCAAAGTAAGTCCAAAGGAATCTTGCTCGCTCCATTCCTACGCTCGCATACTGGCTCGTGTCACTTACGTTCCACTCGTTGAATAATAAAGAGAAGTGTTTGGAACTGGCTCGTTTAGAGTCCCAATAAAGTAAACTGGCTAACCCTCTATTGCTTTCAATTAAGAAAGAACAAGAGACTACTTTTTTACAGCTTCCATTGAGCCAGATACAGTACCGGAAAGGTCAAAATTGATACTCGCTTTACTGCCTATAATCTCACGAACCTTTATACATCCCCGAAGATATTTCCCTGACGATTGCTTGCTAACAGCTGATATAGCTTTTGCCCTATAACCCCTAAAGCCAGCTTTCTCTAGACCTATCATCTGCTAGATTGACCTTGCCAACTAAAAGAGGGATTATTCATGGTTTTCCCTGTTTTTCTTTGGAAATGCTTTTTTATTGTTTCTTTTTGTTATTGTTATTTTCTCGCTACTTATATTTTTTCTTTTCGGGAACTCGAAGAGGGTGTAAGGCAAGGCGCCAATGGTTAAATTCTCACTACTGGTTAACACTTTCAATAGGTTCGATATCCAAGGTAGCCTTTTCAAACAACTTAGTTGCCATTGATGGATTTCTTGCGACTGAACTAATTGGAAAAGAGCGGACCTATCAATTCCAATTGAAGCACCTGCTAGGGCTATAGTTGTTATTCCAGCACCTAGAAGTTTTGCTTCCATATCCCCGGAAATAGTTGGTCTTTCAACTACTAAGAGAAGAGCCTTGTCCATGCCATGAGAAAGTCTTTTATCTATTGCACTTAATCTGGTAAATACTCCTATGTCGGAAATAATATCCAAGGGAGCGTTCACACCTAAACATAATAGACCAAAGCTAGCCAATTGGTTGATTTGCCTGGCCATTGATAAGAGATCGAAAGATCGGCTCTAAGCTGAAGTCACTTCTATGTTCGAGTACGTTGTGTTAAGCATACTAGTAGTAGCTTCTCATGGCAGAGATTTCTTGTCTACTTTCCGCTTTTTTGTTAAGATTTGTCCCTGGATTCTCGGCTCTTATTGGAGAATCACGGGACGACCAGATTTCAGTGAAACTTTTAGTCCAGCTATAGGTAAAAGTTAGTCAATTCTTGAATCTCCCTAAGGGAAACCTTTTTTCAAAGAGATTAGGTTCCGCAACTACGACTGATGCAAGCCATCTAAGCCCGTATCGGCTGAAAGTCCTGAAGCAGCTAAATCCTGCGGGAGTCAAGGTGCCGTTCAGGAGGTAGTATAACTTAGACATCCTTTTGAAATGCTTTTCCAGATCGCTCCTTCTTAGCGAACAACACTTCCCAGCAAAGTACTCATCAGCTTGAGCTTTCGTGTATGCATCCACGTCACCGATGAACTCCATATGAATGACTGCCAATGCTTCTTGGAAGTTTGGACTGTTGTAGAAGAGCATTCTTCTATATTCTCCCAAACAGACGAACCAATCTCTAAGTATTCCCAAGAATCTGGTAGTTAGCTCCGTCAAGCACTTCTTTACTGTGGCTCCACCTTTGAGCATTTGACTATCCAACCATTTGGTAAAGCTTTTCTCTGATTTTATGCAATGGGACATCATCAAAGCTGAACAACCAGGGTCTGTTTGATTTTGAAGTCTTGTCTTCTCTTAATGGGGAATATTCGGGATAGTGCCTTGTCTCATCATCAGAGTCTCATTCTTCTACAGTTGGCCCATCTACCATGAACATGTTTTGGGCTTCTGTGGAGGAGACTTCTGATATGGTTTCTTCGGAGCTTTCAGGAATTGAAGAGCTTCCAGCTTTTGATTCTGAATCGGAGGATATTTCCACGACTTCCCGAATATGTATCCCTGGAAGCACGTCTTTCTTCCATATTCAGTAGGTGTTTCTCGTTCGGTCGAATACCTTCGTGATGAAGACATTAAATTTGACAAAAAAATGATAAAAATAAACGAGGGAACACGCTAAATTTAAAATTAAAAAGAATCAAGAACGAAATGAAGGAATCAAAAGGACAAATTCAAACATCGATGTTGAGAATTTAATATGGAAAGAATTGGAAGAAAGAAATCATTGTCAGCTTTTGAAATTCAAGAAGACATAGCGAGAACGTTAAATTTGAAAATAAAAGGAAATTAAAGTGTAAAAAAAAAGGGAAAAAATACAAGGTCTAATTATGAAGTTAAAAAACAAAACAAAAAAGGACGAAATCTTAAACTGCAAATTCGAACTGTGACGGTGGTTGACAAAAAAGGGAGAGCTGCAACACGAGTACTTCCCAGGAGGTCACCCATCCTAGTACTACTCTCGCCCAAGCACGCTTAACTTCGGAGTTCCGATGGGATCCGGTGCTTTAGTGCTGATATGATCGCACCCGTCAGGAAGCGGATTGGTAAAGTATTAAAGCAGGAGCTGGAGATTACAGAGAAATGCAGCGTTTAACGGCAACAACGTTTGAAATTCTTGCAAATGATAATAAATTTGACAACAAATTGATAAAAAGAAATAAGGGAACACGCTAAATTTGCAATTAAAAAGAATCAAGAACGAAATGAAGAAATTAAAATCACAAATTCAAACCGCGACGGTGAGAATGGAATATGGAAAGAATTTGAAAAAATACATTAAATTTGACAAAAAAAATGATAAAAATAAATGAGGGAACACGCTAAATTTGCAATTAAAAAGAATCAAGAACGAAATAAAGGAATTAAATGGACAAATTCAAACATCGACGTTGAGAATGTAATATGGAAAGAATTGGAAGAAAGAAATCATTGTCAGCTTTTGAAATTTAAGAAGACATAGTGAGAACGTTAAATTTGAAAATAAAAGGAAATTAAAATGTAAAAAAAAGGAAAAAAAATACAAGTTCTAATTATGAAGTAAAAAAACAAAACAAAAAAGGATGAAATCTTAAACTGCTAATTCAAACTATGACGGTGGTTGACAAAAAAGAGAGGGGTGCAACACGAAGACTTCCCAGGAGGTCACCCATCCTAGTACTAACCACGCCCAAGCACGCTTAACTTCGGAGTTCTGATGGGATCCGGTGTTTTAGTGCTGGTATGATCGCACCCATCAGGAAGTGGATTGGTAAAGTATTAAAGCAGGAGCTGGAGATTGTAGAGAAATGCAGCGGTTAACGGCAACAACGTTCGAAATTATTGCAAATGACATTAAATTTGACAACAAATTGATAAAAAAAAAACAAGGGAACACGCTAAATTTGCAATTAAAAAGAATCAAGAACGAAATGAAGGTATTAAAACAACAAATTCAAACCGCGACGGTGAGAATGGAATGTGGAAAGAATTTGAAAAAAGACATTAAATTTGACAAAAAAATGATAAAAATAAACGAGGGAACACGCTAAATTTGCAATTAAAAAGAATCAAGAACGAAATGAAGGAATTAAAAGGACAAATTCAAACATCGACGTTGAGAATGTAAAATGGAAAGAATTGGAAGAAAGAAATCATTGTCAGCTTTTGAAATTCAACAAGACATAGTGAGAATGTTAAATTTGAAAATAAAAGGAAGTTAAAATGTAAAAAAAAGGAAAAAAAATACAAGTTCTAATTATGAATTTAAAAAACAAAACAAAAAAGGATGAAATCTTAAACTACAAATTCGAACTATGACGGTGGTTGA
Source organism: Allium sativum (assembly GCA_030737875.1). Classification (NCBI taxonomy): domain Eukaryota; kingdom Viridiplantae; phylum Streptophyta; class Magnoliopsida; order Asparagales; family Amaryllidaceae; genus Allium; species Allium sativum. The sequence continues at coordinate 734,087,329 of CM060924.1, read as the reverse complement.
CAAAAAAGGGAGGGGTGCAACACGAGGACTTCCGAGGAGGTCACCCATCCTAGTACTACTCTCGCCCAAGCACGCTTAACTTCAGAGTTCTGATGGGATCCGGTGCTTTAGTGCTGGTATGATCGCACCCGTCAAGAAGCGGATTGGTAAAGTATTAAAGTAGGAGCTGGACATTGTAGAGAAATGCAGCGGTTAACGGCAACAACGTTTGAAATTATTGCAAATGACATTAAATTTGACAACAAATTGATGTAAAGAAACAAGGGAACACGCTAAATTTGCAATTAAAAAGAATCAAGAACGAAATGAAGGAATTAAAACCACAAATTCAAACAGCGACGGTGAGAATTGAATATGGAAAGAATTTGAAAAAAGACATTAAATTTGACAAAAAAATGATAAAAATAAACGAGGGAACATGCTAAATTTGCAATTAAAAAGAATCAAGAATGATATGAAGGAATTAAAAGGAAAAATCAAACATCGATGTTGAGAATGTAATATGGAAAGAATTGGAAGAAAGAAATCATTGTCAGCTTTTGAAGACGAAGTTATGGCCTTCGGATGTTTCAGAAATTCAAAACACATAGCTGGGTTGGGCGGGAAATTTCCCGCCCAGGACCCAGGTCGAGAAGGGGGTCGACCTGGGGGTTGACCTAGGTACCCAAATCGACCAGGGGGTCGACCTGGGGGTCGACCTGGGTGTCGACCTGGGGGTCGACCTGGGTGTCGACCTACCCTGGTTTGGCCAGACCAGATCTGCGATGAATTCTGGCTTGTGTTGTGTCATTAGGGCTTGTGTGTCAGCTCCTGGTTGGCTCCTTTTGATATGAATGGTCTTGATTATCTCTAAGATGATCTAACGGCTCTTATAAACTTGAAATCCTATAAAAAGACCCCTAATCCTCAACCCTAAATCATATTAATCAAACTAAGAGCCGTCATGCTGCCATTGGACAACCTCGAGTAGCCACCGTTCAATTTGAAGAAAATTAAAAGAGACAAACCAAATCAAATCTAAATTAAAAGAATGATTGTCTACATCAAAGATGAGCATTTCAACTCCAGAATTCAGATTCCCGAAACCAAGAATTCGTCTTTGTTGTAAGTACAATTATCTTCTAGACGTGAACAAATTGAAGACATGGTTTGTAATAAAAAGAAAATTAGAATTGTACCAGGTTGTATGTGATTCATGTCTATTCACATCTATTCTATCAAGTTTGCCTATGAATTATTGTGGTTTATCATGTTAAATTGCGATCATGTTGTTTAAGTTAATGACACTTATATGTAATATGTCAATTTGGGGATTTGGCAATGTTTATGCAAGTTAAGTGATGTTATCATGTTATGGACATATGCAAATTATAGACAAAAACATGATTATGCAAACATATGTGTTTAGATCTACAATTCTATCATGTTATGTTCATACAAGTTGTAGACCAAATAATGTTCACCATATGCCTTTATGTTAGATCTATGTTAGTTTGACTCAACCCCTGTGCAATTTCACCACTACATGTCTAATTAAGTTTAGGTAGTTCTATGCAAAACTCTTATTTTATGATTCATGTTAAATAGATCTAGTTTGCAAGTTTATAATTAAAAGTATGTTATGCCAAGTTCATGTGACACATGTAGTTAGATCCATGTTTTTGTATGATGATTGGAATGTTACATATTCCTTTTTCCCCCCTTTTGTATGAACTAGGCTAAGTTGCTAGCCTAATAATTTATGTGAATCATGCGGACGGTTAAACGGGGGTAACGTTGGGGGAAAACATGAAATTTAGGTAATTGGCATATTTTTGCTCAAAAATCACGTAAGTGATTTATGGCGTAATTTTATTCCTAAAATTATGAACTTGATTTAGAGGGAAGGTGGGCCATGACAATAAAATTGTTGATAATTTACATATAAGCATAAAAGGACAAATATGTAAATTTAGCAAAAGACGAATATGCCTAACCCGAGGTTAGACTGAGTTACGGTGTAAGACTACCCGGAACCGCCCGGCACATCCAGCAATCGTAACGATATAGGTCTAATGTGGGTGGTTAACGCATTGAGCCCAATAGGAACCGAGGCTAGATTGGGTTGCGGTGTAAAACTGCCCGGAACCGACCGGCATATCCAGTGACCGCAACAACACCTGTCTAATGTGAGTGGTTGGTGCTTTAATGAATTAAAGCCAAGGAATAGACAAGCTAAAGATGGTAGGGTTAAGTAATTAAGGTAACACTTAACCAATACAATATGTTAACTAAACTGATGGGTAGGGTTAAGTCAATTTGGTGACACTTAGCCAATATAACACGAATGACTAGGGTTAAGTAATGAGAACACTTAACCAATATAACAAGATGAATGACTAGGGTTAAGTTAATAGGAAACTCTTAACCAGTATAGCATGATGAATGGGTAGGATTAAGTAATAAGAAATACTTAACCAATAGAACTCGATTTGTGGTGAGGTTAAGAAGGTAACACTTAACCAATATAACTTGATTTGTGGTAGGGTTAAGTAAATTTAGAACACTTAATCGTAATAACATGTTAACTAGACAAGTATGTGAGGTTAAGTAAATTTGGAACACTTAACCGTAATAACATGTTAACTAGACAAGTGGGTGAGGTTAAGTAAATTTAGAACACTTAACCGTAATAACATGTTAACTAGGCAAGTGGGTGAGGTTAAGTAAAATTAGAACACTTAACCGCCATAACATGTTAATTAGACAAGTGGGTGAGGTTAAGTTAATAAGACACACTTAACCAATATATATATATATATATATATATATATATAACATGATGTGTGATAAGGTTAAGTAACACAAGAGGGACACTTAACCAAAATATATATATATAACATGATATGTGATAGCGTTAAGTAACGCAAGAGGAACACTTAACCAATACACACACACACACACACACACACACATATATATATATATAACTTGATGTGTAGGCAGGTTAAGTTAACTTGAATGAATGGATTACACTTAACCAAGAATGTATATCAACTTGAATCAGTGGGAGTGTTAAGTACATATCGGGACCGGTGGGTAATATTAGTAATATAGGCCCACAAACTTAACCATTAAATAGACATGCTTGAATCGGTGGGAGGGTTAAGTACATCACGTGTAGGTGGGTAATATTGTATATATAGGCCCACAAACTTAACCAGTAGGAAACCCAAGTAAGGGGGACCCATTTCAGCAGTAACCCACATAGATGTATCACGGTACCCTGAGTTAGGCTGGATGGGGCACGATTACTTGGCTGATTATAAGCGGTCAAAATATAGTGGCTGGGGGTACGTCAGTGTAGGTTCCGACGGATTACGGGCATGCACGTGCTCCGAAGTAGAAAAAGCAGGCACTAGGTACCAGTAGTTTTACACTATGCATTCTTGAATCGTGCCGGGGTCGCTATCATAAGGATTGATACACCTTATGGTGGGACCAGCACAAGGTAGCTACACGCAAGGTTAGGCCGATTGACACAGACACTATAGGTAGCATAGTCCCTAGTTGGACCTAGGTCGCGTAAACCCTGAATACGAGAAGCGTTCAATAGGTAGCATAAACCCCAGTGGCCCTAGGTAGCGTAAATCCTGGTTGAATCTAGGAAGTGCTCGATAGTAAACGTTAACATAGGTAGGGAGCCGATCGATAGGGTAGCAAGGGTACATCTAACATCTTCACGACAATTGGGCTGATTGAGGTGGAATCCTCATAATAGATGTGCACCTGGAAGCTACCACAATTGCGGGGATTGGGATCACGTTATCGTTATACAGATTTGCCAGTTGGGACACTAGTTAGGTGGTGCAGAGAAATAGAAATGGATGTGATAGTATATCCGGTTTAGAACTGCTTTATCTTGTCTTATGTTGCCTTGTTATTCTGGTATTGTCCTATTTCCAGTTTATTCATGCCATGGTACTTTTTCTTGTTCTCATGCGAGAAAATCACTGGACTTACCAGACTTATGTCTGACTTTTTTTATTTCGCCTCTTTTACTTCCGTCCCCCCCCCCCAGGTAGTCAGGGAGGGAATAGCTCAGCTTAGTTTGAACCATATCTCCTTCCAAGCTTGAAGATTAGTCGAAGTTTTGCTTAGATTCTTTTTTGTGAAATTGCTATGGCTGGCTCATGCTACATTGGGGAATACAAATGTTATTTAATGCTTCTTTATTTTGTTATTTAAGACAAATGCTCTGGTATTGGAAAACAATTGTTGTACAAACTGTTTTATCAATGAAGTAAAGTTTTATTTTCCGCTGTTTAAATTTGTCTGTCTTGTAATTTATCTGCATCTTTTACCTAAAGCGCTCCACCGAAGTTAAGGCATTCCCTTTGTAAGTGACTTTAACGGAGATGGGGTGTTACACTTGGTATCAGGGTTGAAGGTTACCGGATCAGATACTAGCTTTGAAAAAGTATTTTCAAAACGGTTTTGAAAGAAGCATTTTTCAAAGAAAAATCTAGTTTTAAAGGCATATTCCCTAAAGCCATATGCATTATATTTTGATCCTCTGTCTGAATCCTTGTTTCCTTCTTTCTTGAGTCTCCGGGGCTCCTAGCTTTCTAGGAGGTAACCTCATCGCTGCATAATTCCGTAGGCTTGACGAAGACACCTGTCAAAAGGGCAAATTAGCGCCCAACCTCCATCTATAACCGCAGCAGCTTCTCCTACGGCTAATCTTCTTTCGAGCTTTGCAGGATTTTCTGTGCGATGGAGGCAGCTTTCAAGAGACTTGTCAACAAGCCATACAATGATGGTAAAGATGATAATGAGGAGTTTGGCTAAGGAGCACAACCCAAGGGTGAGCAACTCATGGATATGGACTTGGTTCAAAAAAAAAAAGAGGTAAAAAGAGATAGGAAGTGTCTTTAATTTGGTTTAACGGGACAAGGGCAAGAACAAAGGACAAGATTTTCAGGAGGGCAAGTGCATGCTCTCACCACTAGCGTAATTGAGAGAGGTGGAGCTTAGTTTATCTTTTGATCCTCCTGTTATTACTCTTTATGATTTTAGCACTTCGCATCCGATTTTATCTGCTTTCATAGTTGAGTCTCTCACTTTAGTACTTGTATAACTGGAGATCCCATTTATGTCTCAAATCCATTTGGAGGTTCGGCTCATTTATCTTTGGTTTGCAAGGATTTGAGAATATCTATATTAAGGATTGAGTTTAAGTGTCTTTGGTTCCATGGACTATGGGTTGATTCTAGGCATGGGTTGCTTAGCTAGTAATTGCGAAGGGAGGGTAGTTAGACTTTTTACTTGCCTCGGAAGTACCCTCGAGATTTCGTGCGATCCTAAGGGGATCAGATAGGCTTAGCTACCTAGAATCACTTGATGCATCTATCGACGATTTGTGATTCGTTAGAATAGTCCATGTGTACGCAGATGTTTTTGATTAGGTTAGGGGTTTTCCCCCTAAAACTCGAGATAGACTTCCACATCTATCTAGTGACAATTAAAAGCTAGTTATGCGATCAACGATAGTTTTTGAGCAAGACTGGCGAGGATAGTCAGAGTCGGTTAAAGTGCTCAATTGTTTGGTTATTTTTCTAAGTATCATCCCAGTAGATCGTCCAAATTCGAAGGAAGTATTCCTTGGGTGCTTGTCTGATATTGGTTTAGGCCTTTGGGGCTTGTACTTGAGGGATGTCAAGTTCGACTAGGATGGTTTGCATGAGAGATAAAATGGTTGTGGTAGGCGCCCTAAGTAGAAAAACACTTACCTTGAGAGAGGAAAAAAAATACATAGCAACCTTTGGCTTTAAACCCTCAAATTTGTTACATGATGGATAAGCTAAGTAGAGGAGAGACCTCAAATCATCTTAGTACATACACTTGGTATCATGGTTAACATCTGTTCATCTTGGGAAGATAGTTCGACTACACTGGATACCCTCTAGCATAGTAAGTGAGCAAGGTCCTATCTTTACTACTTGGCTTTGGAAATGGAGGCCAAGAAGCTTCGCAATCCTGAAGTTAAATTAGTTATGGCACCGTGGGCTGAAGCTCAAGAAGACGCGACGTGAGAGACTGAATACGCGCGTCATACCCTTTTTCTTGAGGGTGTATCTTTGATCTCTTTTTCTAGGAATTTTATGCATACTTGTTTCTATCTGTTTAGGGTATATCCTATAGGTCGTATCTTCGATCCTTTGGTAGAAGCCAATGGATGTAAACATGTATTTGAAACATGTTATGATTGATGGTTGCAAGTGGTTGTTAGTGGATGCTCATAGACGCATAAACACACGTTAGGCATTAGATCGGCTCAGTCACTTTTCATATTGCATATGCATGAGTGCTTATACTTATATGTAGATGGAAATTTGATATGTCATCATATGGATGTTGCATTTGAATGAATGATTGTGCACTCATGTAGAAATTATAAAGCTTATTAGGAATGATTGCATACATGTTGGACTCATGACAAAAACATAATTTGCATTAAGGAGGTCAACTGAATCAGTAGACCGCTTGATTTTGCATTAGATAAGGACATGTATACACACTATGCATATGATCATGAAAGCATTAGAAATCTTTTTGAGGACAATGGATGCCTATGATTGAATGGTTGAGTAGATGGATGATTGGATGGTTGGACACATTCTTCTTAGCTTGAAGATTTCGGGGACGAAATCCTTTAAAGGGGGGAGAATGTAACACCCCGTAATTCTGTGACATTAGGCTTCACAAATTAAAGTATAATTAATTTTTAGAAAAATAATTAAGGGAAATGGGTTACGCCATTGCGTTCGTCTCAGAATTCTGCTTGAGATAAAGTCCGAGTTTGCATAAATCGGACTCCGTATGACGAAGTTATAGCCTTCAAAAGTTTCAGAAATTCAAAACACACAACTGGGCTGGGCGGGAAATTTCCCGCCCAGGACCCAGGTCGACCTGGGGGTCGACCTGGGTGTCGACCTACCCTAGTTCGGCCAGACCAGATCTGCGACGAATTCTGGCTTGTGTTGTGTCATTAGGGCTTGTATGTCAGCTTCTGGTTGGCTCCTTTTGATATGAATGGTCTTTATTATCTCTAAGATGATCTAACGGCTCTTATAATCTTGAAATCCTATAAAAAGACCCCTAATCCTCAACCCTAAATCATATTAATCAAACCAAGAGCCGTCATGCTGCCATTGGACAACCTCGAGTAGCCGCCGTTCAATTTGATGAAAATTAAAAGAGACAAACCAAATCAAATCTAAATTAAAAGAACGATTGTCTACATCAAAGGCGAGCATTTCAACTTCATAATTCAGATTCCTGAAATCAAGAATTCGTCTTTGTTGTAAGTACAGTTATCTTCTAGACGTGAAAAAAAATTAAAGACATGGTTTGTAATAAAACGAAAATTAGAATTGTACCAGGTTGTATGTGATTCATGTCTATTCACATCTATTCTATCATGTTTGCCTATGAATTATTGTGGTTTATCATGTTAAATTGCGATCATGTTGTATAAGTTAATGACACTTATATGTTATATGTCAATTTGGGGATTTGGCCATGTTTATGCAAGTTAAGTGATGCTATCATGTTATAGACATATGGAAATTATAGGCAAAACATGATTATGCAAACATATATGTTTAGATCTACAATTCTATCATGTTATGTACATACAAGTTGTAGACCAAATAATGTTCACCATATGCCTTTATGTTAGATCTATGCTAGTATGACTCAACCCCTATGCAAGTCCACCACTACAAGTCTAATTAAGTTTAGGTAGTTCTATGCAAAACTCTTATTTTATGATTCATGTTGCATAGATCTAGTTTGCAAGTTTATAATTTAAAGTATGTTATGCCAAGTTCACGTGACACATGTAGTTATATCCATGTTTTTGTGTGATGATTGGAATGTCACATATTCCTCTTTTTCCCCTTTTGTATGAACTAGGCTAAGTTGCTAGCCTAATAATTTATGCGAATCGTGCGGACGGTTAAACGGGGGTAACGTTGGGGAGAAACATGAAATTTAGGTAATTGGCATATTTTTTCTCAAAAATCACGTAAGTGATTTTTGGCGTAATTTTGTACCTAAATTTATGAACTTGATTTAGAGGGAAGGCGGGCCATGACAATAAAATTGTTGATAATTTACATATAAGCATAAAATGACAAATATGTAAATTTAGCAAAAGACGAATAAGCCTTACCCGAGGTTAGACTGAGTTACGTTGTAAGACTGCCCGGAACCACCAGGCACATCCAGCAACCGTAACAATATTGGTCTAATGTGGGTGGTTAGCGCATTGAGCCCAATAGGACCCGAGGTTAGACTGAGTTGTGGTGTAAAACTACCCGCAACTGACCGGCATATCCAGTGACCGCAACAACACGTGTCTAATGTGAGTGGTTGGTGATTTAATGAATTAAAGCCAAGGAATAGACAAGCTAAAGATGGTAGGGTTAAGTAATTAAGGTAACACTTAACCAATACAGTATGTTAACTAAACTGATGGGTAGGTTTAAGTCAATTTGGTGACACTTAGCCAATATAACACGAATGACTAGGGTTAAGTAATGAGAACACTTAACCAATATAACAAGATGAATGACTAGGGTTAAGTTAATAGGAAACTCTTAACCAGTATAACATGATGAATGGGTAGGGTTAAGTAATAAGAAACACTTAACCAATAGAACTCGATTTGTGGTGAGGTTAAGAAGGTAACACTTAACCAATATAACTTGATTTGTGGTAAGGTTAAGTAAATTTAGAACCCTTAACCGTAATAACATGTTAACTAGACAAGTAGGTGAGGTTAAGTAAATTTGGAACACTTAACCGTAATAACATGTTAACCAGACAAGTGGGTGAGGTTAAGTAAATTTAGAACACTTAACCGTAATAACATGTATTACACCTTATGGGGCACGATTACTGGGCTGATTATAAGCGGTCAAAATATAGCGGCTGGGGGTACGTCAGTGTAGGTTCCGGCGGATTACGGGCGTACACATGCTGTAGAGTGGAAAAAGCAGGCATTGGGTACTAGTAGTTTTACACTATACATTCTTGAATCGTGTCGGGGTCGCTATCATAAGGATTGATACACCTTATGGTGGGACCAGCACAGGGTAGCTACACGCAAGGTTAGGCCGATTGACACAGACACAATAGGTAACATAATCCCTAGTTGGACCTAGGTCGCGTAAACCCTGAATACGAGAAGCGTTCAATAGGTAGCATAAACCCCAGTGGCCCTGGGTAGCGTAAATCCTGGTTGAATCTAGGAAGTGCTCGATAGTAAACGTTAACACAGGTAGGAAGCCGATCGATAGGATAGCAAGGGTACATCTAACATCTTCACGACAATTGGGCTGATTGAGGTGGAATCCTCATAATAGATGTACACCTGGAAGCTACCATAATTGCGGGGATTGGGATCACATTATCGTTATACAAATTTTCCAGTTGGGACACTAGTTAGGTGGTGTAGAGAAATACAAATGGATGTGATAGTATATCCAGTTTAGAACTGCTTTATCTTGTCTTATATTGCCTTGTTATTCTGGCATTGTCATATTTCCAGTTTATTCATGCCATGGTACTTTTTCTTGTTCTCATGCTAGAAAATCACTGGACTTACCAGACTTATGTCTGACCTAGTTTTGTTTCGCCTCTTGTCTTCCGTCCCCCACCCCCCCAGGTAGTCAGGGAGGGAAGAGCTTAGCTTAGTTTGAAATATTTCTCCTTCCAAGCTTGAAGATTAGTCGAAGTTTTGCTTAGATTCTCTTTTGTGAAATTGCTATGGCTGGCTCATGCTACATTGGGGAATACAAATGTTATTTTATGCTTCTTCATTTTGTTATGTAAGACAGATACTCTGGCATTGGAAAACAATTGTTGTACAAACTGTTTTATCAATGAAGTAAAGTTTTATTTTCCGCTGTTTAAATTTGTCTGTCTTGTAATTTATCTGCATCTTTTACCTAAAGCGCTCCACCGAAGTTAAGGCATTCCCTTTGTGAGTGACCTTAACGGAGGTGGGGTGTTACAAAATCATTGTCAGCTTTTGAAATTCAAGAATACATAGTGAGAACGTTAAATTTGAAAATAAAAGGAAATTAAAAGGTAAAAAAAGGAAAAAAAAAATACAAGTTCTAATTATGAAGTAAAAGAATAAAACAAAAGAGGACGAAATGTTAAACTGCAAATTCGAACTGTGACGGTGGTTGGCAAAAAAGGGAGGGGTGCAACACGAGGACTTCCCCGGAGGTCACCCATCCTAGTACTACTCTCGCCCAAGCACGCTTAACTTCGGAGTTTTGATGGGATCAGGTGCTTTAGTGCTGGTATGATCGCACCCGTCAGGAAGCGGATTGGTAAAGTATTAAAGCAGGAGCTGGAGATTGTAGAGAAATGCAGCGGTTAATCGCAACTACGTTTGAAATTCTTGCAAATTACATTAAATTTGACAACAAACTGACAAAAAGAAACAAGGGAACACGCTAAATTTGTAATTAAAAAGAATCAAGAACGAAATGAAGGAATTAAAACCACAAATTCAAACCGCGATGGTGGGAATGGAATATGGAAAGAATTTGGAAAAAGACATTAAATTTGACAAAAAATGATAAAAATAAACGAGCGAACACGCTAAATTTGCAATTAAAAAGAATCAAGAACGAAATAAAGGAATTAAAAGGACAAATTCAAACATCAATGTTGAGAATGTAATATGGAAAGTATTGGAAGAAGGAAATCATTGTCAGCTTTTGAAATTCAAGAAGACATAGAGAGAACGTTAAATTTGAAAAAAAAAGGAAATTAAAATTCAAAAAAAAAGGAAAAAAAATACAAGTTCTAATTATGAAGTAAAAAACAAAACAAAAAAGGACGAAATCTTAAACTGCAAATTCGAACTGTGACGGTGGTAGACAAAAAGGGAGGGGTGCAACACTAGGACTTCCCAGGAGGTCACCCATCCTAGTACTACTATCCCCCAAGCACGCTTAACTTCGGAGTTCTGATGGGATCCGGTGCTTTAGTGCTGGTATGATCGCACCCGTCAGGAAGCGGATTGGTAAAGTATTAAAGCAGGAGCTGGAGATTGTAGAGAAATGCAGCGGTTAATCGCAACAACGTTTGAAATTCTTGCAAATTACATTAAATTTGACAACAAACTGACAAAAAGAAACAAGGGAACACGCTAAATTTTCAATTAAAAAGAATCAAGAACGAAATGAAGGAATTAAAACCACAAATTCAAACCGCGATGGTGGGAATGGAATATGGAAAGAATTTGGAAAAAGACATTAAATTTGACAAAAAATGATAAAAATAAACGAGCGAACACGCTAAATTTGCAATTAAAAAGAATCAAGAACGAAATAAAGGAATTAAAAGGACAAATTCAAACATCAATGTTGAGAATGTAATATGGAAAGTATTGGAAGAAGGAAATCATTGTCAGCTTTTGAAATTCAAGAAGACATAGAGATAACGTTAAATTTGAAAATAAAAGGAAATTAAAATTCAAAAAAAAGGAAAAAAATACAAGTTCTAATTATGAAGTAAAAAACAAAACAAAAAAGGACGAAATCTTAAACTGCAAATTCGAACTGTGACGGTGGTAGACAAAAAGGGAGGGGTGCAACACTAGGACTTCCCAGGAGGTCACCCATCCTAGTACTACTATCCCTCAAGCACGCTTAACTTTGGAGTTCTGATGGGATCCGGTGCTTTAGTGCTGGTATGATCGCACCCGTCAAGAAACGGATTGGTAAAGTATTAAATCAGTGGCTAGAGATTGTAAAGAAATGCAGCGGTTAACGGAAACAACGTTTGAAATTCTTGCAAATGACATTAAATTTGACAACAAATTGATAAAAAGAAATAAGGGAACACGCTAAATTTGTAATTAAAAAGAATCTAGAACGAAATGAAGGAGTTAAAACCACAAATTCAAACGGCGACGGTGAGAATGGAACATGAAAAGAATTTGAAAAAAGACATTAAATTTGACAAAAAATGATAAAAATAAATGAGGGAACACGCTAAATTTGCAATTAAAAAGAATCAAGAACGAAATGAAGGAATTAAAAGGACAAATTCAAACATCGACGTTGAGAACGTGATATGGAAAGAATTGGAAGAAAGAAATCATTATCAGCTTTTGAAATTCAAGAAGACATAGTAAGAACGTTAAATTTGAAAATAAAAGGAAATTAAAATGTACAAAAAAAAGGAAAAAAAATATAAGTTCTAATTATGAAGTAAAAAAACAAAACAAAAAAGGACGAAATCTTAAATCGCAAATTCGAACTATGACGATGGTTGATAAAAAGGTAGAGGTGCAACATGAGGACTTCCCAGGAGGTCACCCATCCTAGTACTACTCTCGCCCAAGCACACTTAACTTCAGAGTTCTAATGGGATCCGGTTCTTTAGTGCTGGTATGATCGCACCCGTCAGGAAGCGGATTGGTAAAGTATTAAAGCAGAAGCTGGAGATTGTCGAGAAATGCGGCGGTTAACGGCAACAACGTTTGAAATTCTTGCAATCAACATTAAATTTGACAACAGATTGATAAAAAGAAACAAGGGAACACGCTAAATTTGCAATTAAAAAGAATCAAGAACGAAATGAAGGAATTAAAACCACAAATTCAAACCGCGACAGTGAGAATGGAATATGGAAAGAATTTGAAAAAAGGCATTAGATTTGACAAAAAAATGATAAAAACAAATGATAGAACACGCTAAATTTGCAATTAAATAAAATCAAGAACGAAATGAAGGAATTATAAGGACAAATTCAAATATCGACGTTGAGAATGTAATATGGAAAGAAATAGAAGAAAGAAATCATTGTCAGCTTTTGAAATTCAAGAAGACATAGTGAGAACGTTAAATTTGAAAATAAAAGGTAATTAAAACGTAAAAAAAGGGAAAAAAATACATGTTTGAATTATGAAGTAAAAAAACAAAACAAAAAAGGACGAAATCTTAAACTGCAAATTCGAACTGTGACGGTGGTTGACAAAAAAGGGAAGGGTGCAACACGAGGACTTCCCAGGAGGTCACCCATCCTAGTACTACTCTCGCCCAAGCACGCTTAATTCGGAGTTCTGATGGGATCCGGTGCTTTAGTGCTGGTGTGATCGCACCCGTCAGGAAGCGGATTGGTAAAGTATTAAAGCAGGAGCTGGAGATTGTAGTGAAATGCAGCGGTTAACGGTAACAACGTTTGAAATTCTTGTAAATGACATTAAATTTGACAAAAAACTGATAAAAAGAAACAAGGGAACACGCTAAATTTGCAATTAAAAAGAATAAGGAACGAAATGAAGGAATTAAAACCACAAATTCAAACCACAACGGTGAGAATGGAATATGGAAAAAATTTGAAAAAATACATTAAATTTGATAAAAAAAATGATAAAAATAATTGAGGGAACACGCTAAATTTGCAATTAAAAAGAATCAAGAACGAAATAAAGGAATTAAAAGGACAAATTCAAACATCGACGTTGAGAATGTAATATGGAAAGAATTGGAAGAAAGAAATCATTGTCAGCTTTTGAAATTCAAGAAGACATAGTGAGAACGTTAAATTTTAAAATAAAAGGAAACTAAAATGTAAAAAAAAGGAAAAAAATACAAGTTCTAATTATGAAGTAAAAAAACAAAACAAAAAAGGACGAAATCTTAAACTGCAAATTCGAACTGTGACGATGGTTGACAAAAAGGGAGGGGTGCAACACGAGGACTTCCTAGGAGGTCACCCATCCTAGTACTACTCTCGCCCAAGCACGCTTAACTTCGGAGTTTTGATGGGATCCGGTGCTTTAGTGCTGGTATGATCGCACTCGTCAGGAAGCGGATTGGTAAAGTATTAAAGCAGGAGCTGGAGATTGTAAAGAAATGCAGCGGTTAATCGCAACAACGTTTGAAATTCTTGCAAGTGACATTAAATTTGACGACATATTGACAAAAAGAAACAAGGGAACATGCTAAATTTACAATTAAAAAGAATCAAGAACAAAATGAAGGAATCAAAACCACAAATTCAAACCGCGATGGTGAGAATGGAATATGGAAAGAATTTGGAAAAAGACATTAAATTTGACAAAAAATGATAAAAATAAACGTGGGAACACGCTAAATTTGCAATTAAAAAGAATCAAGAACGAAATGAAGGAATTAAAAAGGCAAATTCAAACATCGACGTTGAGAATGTAATATGGAAAGTATGGGAAGAAAGAAATCATTGTCAGCTTTTGAAATTCAAGAAGACATAGTGAGAACGTTAATTTGAAAATAAAAGGAAATTAAAATTCAAAAAAAAAGGGAAAAAAATACAAGTTCTAATTTTGAAGTAAAAAAACAAAACAAAAAAGGACGAAATCTTAAACTGAAAATTTGAACTGTGACGGTGGTTGACAAAAAGGGAGAGGTGCAACACGTGGACTTCCCAGGAGGTCACCCATCCTAGTACTAACCTCGCCCAAGCACGCTTAACTTCGGAGTTCTAATGGGACCCAGTTCTTTAGTGCTGGTATGATCGCACCCGCCAAGAAGCGGATTGGTAGTATTAAAGCAGGAGCTGGAGATTGTAGAGAAATGCAGCGGTTAACGTCAACAACGTTTGAAATTCTTGCAAAGGACATTAAATTTGACAACAAATTGATAGAAAGAAACAAGGGAACACTCTAAATTTGCAATTAAAATGAATTAAGAATGAAATGAAGGAATTAAAACCACAAATTCAAATAGCGACGGTGAGAATGGAATATGGAAAGAAATTGCAAAAAGACATTAAATTTGACAAAAAGTGATAAAAACAAACGAGGGAACATGCTAAATTTGCAATTAAAAAGAATCAAGAACGAAATGAAGGAATTAAAAGGACAAATTCAAACATCGACGTTGAGAATGCGATATGGAAAGAATTTGTAACGACCCAGAAAAATGCGATCTTGGTTATCCGATATACAACACATATCGAACATCCAAGGATCGAAAATAACCGAATAGTTAATGAAAGAAATGAGAGGGTGAGGATAGATAAGATAGAAACTTAGAATAGAAGAAGAAGAAGAAGAACACAACATCAGAGTAACACGAATCTCACAGCGGAACGATTAACATAAAATATATAACATAACTTTGAAATATCAATCTGTACTTGAATATACAAGTCATTTCAAAGTATAACACTTACAACACAGCGGAACTAAACAATAGCTATACGATTCTGAAGCCTCCTGCTCCAAGCTCTCCAAGTATATCTGAAAAATCCCGACTACTGGACTGCCCGTACAAATTTAGGCACCCAAGAGTTTAGGGAAAACAACAAAGTAAACTCCGGGTCAGTCATGGACTGGTATGAGTAAAACAGTTTAAACAGATATATGATATCTCATAAGACCACGCCGTGAATACGGAATGGGTTTTTCCCTTATGAGAATCCAAACATCTTTGACAAGCAATATCATTCTGATATTATAATAATGTCTAAGTACAAATAACTATCAATTTAGCAGAACGCTTTCATCTCACGTTCCACATATATAGTATACAATCAAAATCGCAGGCACGTATTGGATAATGGGTTTCCAACTATGACAAGGTATGGAACCACCTTCGACTAGTGTACCTCTAGAGAGGAATACACTGGGTTCAACAAGAACATCTTGCAACCCGGCCACAAATGATCGACCACTCATTTTGCTTGAGTGTATCGAATGTATATCACCAACGGTTGGGATCAACAACCGTTTCCCGATAAGGGACAACATCGACAATAGATTATAGAAATAAATGAAATTCTAGATCAGTTGATTATACACCCTAATAGGTGCGACCTACATAGCCATGCTACCTGCCCTATTTCTGTCATTTACCGGTTGATGAGGCTTGAGGTTACGCTTCATCATCACATCAGATTCACTTCGAATGCCACATTGTCAGATCCATCAAAATCACTAATTTGACATCTACAACCATACATTATGTGTCAGTTAAAAGAAGTTTCCTTCTCCGCTTCCACTCTTGGTACGATTGAAGAAATCAATGTACGTGACCTTTCTGGAAATACTCTGTCAGACATTCATCCATACACTTAGAATATCACATCGTCATACCCGCCAAATCACAAATTGACTTATCCAAAAATAACATGGGTATACAGCTAAGAGAAACGAATTCCTCCGCCACCAAACGTGAATACGTTTGAACAGATCAACTTACGCGATCCATTGGATATACTCTGTCAAACCTTCTTCCATATACGTTGTCCTGGGACTGGACAAACCGAAGGCACTATTCAGTATATCCATCTTAGTCACTGTTATCTAAGACTTATACAATAGCCCTTGCACTTTGCTCCGTCTTCAATTTTCTTGGCATAAATGATTTGCAACGCTTATGACAATACAGAGTGGTTCTTTGGATAATAATCCAACCGATCTCTCCATATTAACAACGTTAAAATGGTCAAAACTTTGATAGTCTGTGTGTTAACTATCAAAGAAAACAAGTGTGCAAATAACAATATTATTTCCAGATGGAAATTATATCGAACAAACATCATTTAACATTAATCTCTTTGGTTCATTTTACATCTCCTGTCTCCCTATATTCGACATTTTCTATTTTCTAGATTTAGAAAATATAAGTTATTACCACTGGAAAACATTTCCATTTCTTGGTTTCTATATCAGAAAACATTTCTGGTTCTTGTTCGGAAAACATTTCCAAAGCTCGTACATTTGGATTAAGCAGATGCTTAGACAAAACAACGCTATGCCAACTCAAACCATTTTCTTTAATTACTAAATTCACTTAACTATCCTTTACTGCTGAACCATACCCATTTCTTAGTTAAAAACGAAGCCAATCAAGTTGGGGTAGAACTACCTCTCAGACCTTAACTGAACAACACTTCTAACCTTGAAATAGGCAAAGTTCACTTTAAATTCCTTTAACTAACTTCTTTACTTAACCTTTCTTTCGAATGACTATATTCGATTTAACTCTTTCCAATTAACTATAGTGGACTGACCCTATTGGATTAACACTATTTGATTAACTCTAATCGAATTACTCTATTTAATTAACTCAATTTACTTAACTCCTGTCGAATAAACTATATTCGATTAACTCCTCTAACTCTATTCGAATAAACTATATTTGATTAACTTCTCTAACTCTATTCGAATAAACTATATTCGATTAACTCCTCTAACTCTATTCGAATAAACTATATTCGATTAACTCCTCTAACTCTATTCGAATAAACTATATTCGATTAACTCCTTCCAATTAAACTAAAATCGATAACTCCTTTTTAACTAACTCACTTTTGATGACTCCTTTTAACTAACTCACTTTTGACGACTCCTTTGGATTAACTCCATCTCGACTGACTCCTTTGGATTAACTCCATCTCAACTAACTCCTTTGAATTTACTTCGACTAACTCCTTTGGGTTACTCCGACTAATTCCTTTGGATTAACTCCATCTCGACTAACTCCTTTGGATTAACTCCATCTCGACCTACTCTTTTGGATTAACTCCATCTCAACTAACTCCTTTGGATTTACTTCGACTAACTCCTTTGGGTTACTCCAACTAATTCCTTTGGATTAACTAACTCCTTTGGATTAACTTCGACTAACTTGGTTCGACCCCTATCGAATAACTAATATTTGATAAATTCCTATTTGATTTACTTTACTTGGTTAACTCTAATTGTTTAACTCTAACTGGTCAACCCTACTATTTAGCTCCTTTGGGTTACTCTAATCGATTTAACTCCTGTTCGAATAACTCCTATTTGATAACGTTTATTCATTTATAAAGATTTACTTTTAGTAACGGTTCTTCACTTTATAAATGTCCTTTTTAATAACGTTACTCCTTTAATTCTATTCTATTTATTTGTCAAATAAATACTCCTTTGATTTGATTCTATTTATTTATCAAATAAATATCCCTTTACTTTTATTTATTCCCTAAGTAAATAATCCTTTTATTCTATTTATTGCCTAAATAAATAAATCCTTTAACTTTTTATTTATTTTATTTATTCCCTAAATAAATAAATAATCCTTTTATATCTATTTGTAAATGTTTTACCAATATTTCTTTAACTCTATTTGTTTTTGCAAACATTTTCCTTTATATTTGTTTGACAAATATATCTCCCTTATATTTGTTTGACAAATGTATTCTTTATATTTGTTTGACAAATATATCTCCTTTATTTTTGTTTGGCAAATATATCCTTTGATTTTATAATTTTATTTCCTTTTATAAAATCTCCCTTTTCTATTTTATATAAAATCCATTGATTTTATATAATTAACTTATTTTCTAAATATACTTTGAAAATCCCCTTTCTGCATTCTGACATTTCCTATTGTTTTTAACCCACCATATAATGACGATAATTATCGCCCAAACACACATAATCAACGTCGGATTATATATCACATTATATATCACAATATATAAATCACAGTAAAATAAATGTTGAGGAATCTAGTTGGATTCCTCCAACCTGTTTCCCTGCACCACAGATGTTAGACAATATAACAACATCGATCACACTTTGATACGAATTATTCTGATGAACAGAATCGACATATAAATATTTAACGGTTTATATATATATATGCATATATATATATATATATATATATATATATATTCTACTAACTGACTAGCAGTTCAATCAAACAGTCAACACACAATCAAACAGACAATATTTAACAGTTCTAAGAATATACTGTAACAGTAGAACTATTCAGAGTTGGTGAGTTTTACTCACATTTGGATGATCATCGTCAATGACGATAACCATCGCTTGATTCAGACAATTTGTTTTGCTATAAATTGTGACGGGCTCCAATTGACTTGCGGTCAGTTCCATTGCGTAGAGCTCGTCCATACGATCCCAACGGATCTTGTTTCATCAAATTCTGATCACGTATGATGGAGTTACGAATTATACAAGTTTATATATAATTTAATTTAAATTAACTTGAATTATTTAAATCTCGGGCTTTAGCACTTTCAATCGGCCCACTTACCCAAACCGTGACCCGCTACCACTCCCAACTCTTTCTTCCTAGAATGCCCAGACTGCACCCACTCCAAAATTTCTCCACCAAAACTTACGCTGCCTCCCAATGTTTCGGAAACCATTAACACCACAACACTCTAGACATTATCATTTCGAACTCCTTCCGTCTGATCGAACAAAACCAATGCCAGCTCAGCATTCACTTCCAAAACCCACCAAAACTTGCGGTTCTCCCCCCTACAGCCTCAACGTCCATCACTTCCTCCTTTTGAAACCGCCTGCTCCATTGTTTTCAGAAATTTCTGCACCAGTAAGATCCTCCGCACCCTGGCACAGTACGGCATCAAACCCCCCCCCCCCCCCCCCCAGGATGCTTCTTCAATATTCCGAAAACCCGTACCCTATCCGATGTCCTTCACGAACCAGCGAACCCAAATAAAAAGCTGTTATGCGCGAGAAGAACAAAGTCTGAGAATATTAGTGGCGGCGGAAAATGTTTGCTAAGAGAAATAGTGTGATTTGGTTTAGTTTTTGATTCCTTTTTATAAGAGGGAATTCATAAGTTGCTGTTTCTTTTTGGACCACGAAAATGTTTGTTGGCCAAAAACTAGCCACGTTCACATATAATAATAGTATAATACTCCCTGGTATTGGACACATGAGAAATAACTAATTTCACTCGTTATGCTTATATCTACTCGTATCCAACTTAGTCATCTATACTGCATGGGTTAAGAGAAGATGTAAAATTTTGTTCCTAAAAAATTGAATATAAATAATTATATTATTTATATACTGTCAAGTATCCCGTTTAGCAAATTAAGTATTATTCTAACGATGTAACACGAAATCGATATTCCCTAGGTGTTGATTAGGCAGCCCATTTTATTGTACGAACCGCTAGATAGAAATATACACACCGTTGTAATTAGATCGGTGCAACGATCCCAAAAATATAATAATACCGGTAGATTGACTCATATTTTGAAACCTTAAAATGTTGATTACAGGATGTGAAATACTTCAAATAAAAAGTTGCTTATTTAATTAATTAAAATTACAATAAAATTCTAAAAATTAAATTATCGTTATGTCTCAAAAGAACCTTGTCTAAATTCAAACCCGGTCTCTAGTTATATCGAATAAACCGTTACGGTCGATAAACGATTCTATAGAGACTATTTTAAAATTTGATTCGGACATATCTCAAAATCTACACGACGAAATCCCGATATTTCTCTTCCACTAGAAAGATATAATCCACCAGCTCCACACGTTTCTTGTTTCACAGAAATCCGATTTAAAACGAACCCTGTATATCCAGTTGAAGTTTTAAATCGCCGAATAGAGAACTGCCGCGTCGTTACGCGCTCTATTTTAATTATATTATAATTCTACGTTCAAACTGATGTCGATTGAATATGTTCGTCAATATAATTCAACTCTAAGCTGAACTAAATCTAAGGGATGACCCTGTTCATAGAATATTGTCAATCCACTATATTTGGTTATTTTGAATTAAATATATTATTTTATTATTTAAATTGATTAAAAATTCACTTTATTTAATTAAACGACGATTTAATTCCCTAAATCACAATTTATATAATTAAATAAATTAATTATAATACGCCTGACAATGCGGGTCATTACATTCTTCCCTACTTAAAATAATTTCGTCCTCGAAATTGCTAAGTTAGAGGACGACCCTATGTATTGGAACTCCTAAGATTTGTTTACCCCTTATTTCTGATTTCAACTGAACCAATTAATATCGACTAAAATATTTATTCATTTTGACTAACTAAAATTTTCAAAAATTCTGAAAATTTTCGAACACTTTAAATTTTCGGAAAATTTCGCCATAATCTCCTTTGTACAGCCCTATCGGTAAAACCACAACTCGCCTCTCTGGGCCATCTCCAACCCAAAAGAAAATCAAATTATTTCCCATCTTACGCTTATTTGGATTAAAACGAATGTTGTGTAAAACATCGTTACGACAACCCAAATACTATATTCAACTAACTCTTATCCAACGTTGATCTTCGAGCCTGAAATCTTACTATTTATTTGTTAATAATGAAACCAATCAAGTTAGGGTATAACTACCTCTTAGACCTTGACTGAATAACATTTATAACGTCAAAACAGATAAGACTACTTAATTAAATAATCAATACCATACAACTGATTATTCACTTTTAACCACGTACACTCTTCCTCTTTTTATGTTCGTTTCCTTATCGACTTCTCTATAAATACTGATATATAGAATTCTACTTATCAGATTTTCTCACAAATATTCTAACTCCTTAAATTCTCGGAAAAATTCGCCATAACCTCCTTTGTACCGGGAGCATCGGGATATTTCACATAGCCTCCCATGGCCCTCACCAATCCTAAAAGAAAAAGAAAAGCCAAGCGGCTTGCCGATACGGCTCATAAATCTCATGCTTATATCAAATATAAACTTGTACCTTTTGTCGGCATATTAACTTTATAACTTTCACCTGTTATCAATCCAACATATACCCAAGGTCATCTCAACCAAATCTCAATCTGTTTATATCCACAAATCCAACCATTCGCTTATACCTAAGTCGAATATCATTTCTACTCGAGTTTCCTCTCGATTCCCAACTCTTAACTTGATTATCCCATTACACTTCAAATTTGAATCTCACAATCCAATTTGTCTTGATGTCATTCTAATTCAATCTCAGTTACCACTTTACTGGCTTTACTTTAATTCCATTTTGCTTTCACAAATTACGGTTAAATTTGTTTTTAATTCAAACAGTCTTTCCCTGGGAGTTTTTAAACAGTTTACTCTTTTCAAAAATCAAATTTTCCTTTCTGAAATTCAACACAACTTGTCTTTCCCAAAACACATTCAAAACAGTATCTCTGGCAGTAATTCATCACTTACAACTCGAAAATGAATACTGATGATGCAGCTGTCATCATCAGAATCTATTTTCCAGCGGTCGAAGTGAGTTCAAAACTATAAAACCATTTCTAAACATTTCCACTTTGAAATTCATTTCAAAATATAATTCACACTGCTTGTAAAACAATTCAAAATCTCCCAGGATCTTAAATTTTCCTTATTTTTAATCCAAATCCATTTACAAACACTTATCCAATTTTCCAAAATTTTAATTAAATTTCTAGTTTAAATTTCAGATTTAACTCATCTGATTTCACGTATTTTACTTATATGAATTCCGATTGGTTATATATAACCATTTAATTTATAATCTTAATCGATTATAACAACAACCAATATATCCAATATATAAAATTTGGATATATATATATCTTCACTATATCAAGATATACCTTAGGTAAACTAATTTTCACTTACCCTCTTTCAAAACATATCGTGACGACCTATCGTACTCGAGTGTTTATTAACTCCTACCGATACAGTGGATCAAACTGATCGACCAGAACCCATAAAAAACTCAGCCAACGAATCTCCACAATATAAAACAATTTTATATCAAATAACAAATACGCACTCGTATATATACACTCAAACTCAATCTAGGGTATTACTAACCCTATCTCTACCGAGTCACGCCACAGAGCCAAGTAATTCTTAACTTAAGCTCTGATACCAACTGTAACGACCCGGAAAAATGCGATCTTGGTTATCCGGTATACAACACGTATCGAGCATCCAAGGATCGAAAATAACCGAATAGTTAATGAAAGAAATGAGAGGGTGAGGATAGATAAGATAGAAACTTAGAATAGAAGAAGAAGAAGAAGAAGAAGAACACAACATCAGAGTAACACGAATCTCACAGCGGAACGAATAACATATAATATATAACATAACTTTGAAATATCAATCTGTACTTGAAAATACAAGTCATTTCAATGTATAACACTTACAACACAGCGGAACTAAACAATAGCTATACGATTCTGAAGCCTCCTGCTCCAAGCTCTCCAAGTATATCTGAACAATCCCGACTACTTGACTGCCCGTACAAATTTAGGCACCCAAGAGTTTAGGGAAAACAACAAAGTAAACTCCGGGTCAGTCATGGACTGGTATGAGTAAAACAGTTTAAACAGATATATGATATCTCACAAGACCACGCCGTGAATACGGAACGGGTTTTTCCCTTATGAGAATCCAAACATCTTTGACAAGCAATATCATTCTGATATTATAATAATGTCTAAGTACAAATAACTATCAATTTAGCAGAACGCTTTCATCTCACGTTCCATATATATAGTATACAATCAAAATCGCAAGCACGTATTGGATAATGGGTTTCCAACTATGACAACGTATGGAACCACTTTCAGCTAGTGTACCTCTAGAGAGGAATACACTGGGTTCAACAAGAACATCTTGCAACCCGGCCACACATGACCGACCACTCATTTTGCTTGAGTGTATCGAATGTATATCACCAACGGTTGGGATCAGCAACCGTTTCCCGATAAGGGACAGCATCGACAATAGATTATAGAAATAAATGAAACTCTAGATCAGTTGATTATACACCCTAATAGGTGCGACCTACATAACCATGCTACCTGCCCGATTTCTGTCATTTATCAGTTGATGAGGCTTGAGGTTACGCTTCATCATCACATCAGATTCACTTCGAATGCCACATTATCAAATCCATCAAAATCACTAATTTGACGTCTACAACCATACATTATGTGTCAGCTAAAAGAAGTTTCCTTCTCCGCTTCCACTCTTGGTACAGTTGAAGAAATCAATGTATGTGACCTTTCTGGAAATACTCTATCAGACATTCATCCATACATTTAGAATATCACATCGTCATACCCACCAAATCACAAATTGACTTATCCAAACATAACACGGGTATACAACTAAGAGAAATGAATTCCTCCACCACTAAACGTGAATACGTTTGAACAGATCAACTTACGCGATCCATTGGATATACTCTGTCAGACCTTCTTCCATATACGTTGTCCTGGGACTGGACAAACCGAAGGCACTATTCAGTATATCCATCTTAGTCACTGTTATCTAAGACTTATACAACAGCCCTTGCGGTTTACTCCGTCTTCAATTTTCTTGGCATAAATGATTCGCAACGCTTATGACAATACAGAGTGGTTCTTTGGATAATAATCCAACCGGTCTCTCCATATTAACAACGTTAAAATGGTCAAAACTTTGATAATCTGTGTGTTAACTATCAAAGAAAACAAGTGTGCAAACAACAATATTTTTTCCAGATGGAAATTATATCGAACAAACATCATTTAACATTAATCTCTTTGGTTCATTTTACATCTCATGTCTCCCTATATTCGACATTTGCTATTTTCTAGATTTAGAAAATATAAGTTATTACACTGGAAAACATTTCCATTTCTTGGTTTCTATATCAGAAAACATTTCTGTTTCTTGTTCGAAAAACATTTCCAAAGCTCGTACATTTGGATTAAGCAGATGTTTAGACAAAACATCGCTATGCCAACTCAAACCATTTCCTTTAATTACTAAATTCACTTAACCATCCTTTACTGCCGAACCATACCCATTTCTTAGTTAAAAGCGAAGCCAATCAAGTTTAGGTAGAACTACCTCTCAGACCTTAACTGAACAACACTTTTAACCTTGAAACAGGCAAAGTTCACTTTAAATTCCTTTAACTAACTTCTTTACTTAACATTTCTTTCAAATGACTATATTCGATTTAACTCTTTCCAATTAACTCTAGTGGACTGACCCTATTGGATTAACTCTATTTGATTAACTCTAATCGACTTACCATATTTAATTAACTCTATTTTGCTTAACTCCTGTTGAATAAACTATATTCGATTAACTCCTCTAACTCTATTCGAATAAACTATATTCGATTAACTTCTCTAACTCTATTCGAATAAACTATATTCGATTAACTCCTCTAACTCTATTCGAATAAACTATATTCGATTAACTCCTCTAACTCTATTCGAATAAACTATATTCGATTAACTCCTTCCAATCAAACTAAAATCGATAACTCCTTTTTAACTAACTCACTTTTGATGACTCCTTTTAACTAACTCACTTTTGACGATTCATTTGGATTAACTCCATCTCGACTGACTCCTTTGGATTAACTCCATCTCGACTAACTCCTTTGGATTTACTTCGACTAACTCCTTTTGGTTACTCCGACTAATTCCTTTGGATTAACTCCATCTCGACTAACTCCTTTGGATTAACTCCATCTCGACCTACTCTTTTGGATTAACTCCATCTCGACTAACTCCTTTGGATTTACTTTGACTAACTCCTTTGGGTTACTCCGACTAATTCCTTCGGATTAACTAACTCCTTTGGATTAACTTCGACTAACTTGGTTCGACCCCTATCGAATAACTAATATTTGATAAATTCCTATTTGATTTACTTTACTTGGTTAACTCTAATTGTTTAACTCTAACTGGTCAACCCTACTATTTAACTCCTTTGGGTTACTCTAATCGATTTAACTCCTGTTCGAATAACTCCTATTTGATAACGTTTATTCATTTATAAAGAATTACTTTTAGTAACGGTTCTTCACTTTATAAATGTCCTTTTAAATAACGTTACTCCTTTAATTCTATTCTATTTATTTGTCAAATAAATACTCCTTTGATTTGATTCTATTTATTTATCAAATAAATATCCCTTTACTTTTATTTATTCCCTAAGTAAATAATCCTTTTATTCTATTTATTCCCTAAATAAATAAATCCTTTAACTTTTTATTTATTTTATTTATTCCCTAAATAAATAAATAATCCTTTTATATCTATTTGTAAATGTTTTACCAATATTTCTTTAACTCTATTTGTTTTTGCAAATATTTTCCTTTATATTTGTTTGACAAATATATCTCCCTTATATTTGTTTGACAAATGTATTCTTTATATTTGTTTGACAAATATATCTCCTTTATTTTTGTTTGGCAAATATATCCTTTGATTTTATAATTTTATTTCCTTTTATAAAATCTCCCTTTCCTATTTTATATAAAATCCATTGATTTTATATAATTAACTTATTTTCTAAATATACTTTGAAAATCCCCTTTCTACATTCTGACATTTCCTATGGTATTTAACCCACCATATAATAACGATAATTATCTCCCAAACACACATAATCAACGTCGGATTATATATCACATTATATATCACAATATATAAATCACAGTAAAATAAATGTTGAGGAATCTAGTTGGATTCCTCCAACCTGTTTCCCTGCACCACAGATGTTAGACAATATAACAACATCGATCACACTTTGATACGAATTATTCTGATGAACAAAATCGACATATAAATATTTAACGGTTTTTATATACATATATATATATATATAATTTCTACTAACTGACTAGCAGTTCAATCAAACAGTCAACACACAGTCAAACAGACAATATTTAACAGTTCTAAAAATACACTATAACAATAGAACTATTCAGAGTTGGTGAGTTTTACTCACATTTGGATGATCATCGTCAACGACGATAACCATCGCTTGATTCTAACAATTTATTTTGCCATAAATTGTGACGGGCTCCAATTGACTTGCGGTCAGTTCCATTGCGTAGAGATTGTCCATACGATCCCAAAGGATCTTGTTTCATCAAATTCTGATCACGTATGATGGAGTTATGAATTATACAAGTTTATATACAATTTAATTTAAATTAATTTGAATTATTTAAATCTCGGGATTTAGCACCCACTTACCAAACCGTGACCCGCTACCACTCCCAACTCTTTCTTCCTAGAATGCCCAGACCGCACCCACTGCAGAATTTCTCCACAAAAACTTACGCTGCCTCCCAATGTTTCGAAAACCATTAACACCACAACACTCCAGACATTATCATTTCGAACTCCTTCCTTTTGATCGAACAAAACCAACGCCAGCTCAGCATTCACTTCCAAAACCCACTAAAACTTGCGGTTCTCCCCCACCCCACAGCCTCAACGTCCATCACTTCCTCCTTTTGAAACCGCCTTCTCCATTGTTTTCAGAAATTTGTGCACCAGTAAGATCCTCCGCACCCTTGCACAGTACCGCATCAAACCCCCCCAGAGCTGCTGCTCCAATATTCAGAAAACCCGCACCCTATCCGATGTCCTTCACGAACCAGCGAACCCAAATAAAAAGCTGTTATGCGTGAGAAGAACAAAGTCTGAGAATATTAGTGGCGGCGGAAAATGTTTGCTGAGAGAAATGGTGCGATTAGGTTTAGTTTTTGATTCCTTTTTATAAGAGGGAATTCATATGTTGCTGTTTCTTTTTGGACCACGCAAATGTTTGTTGGCCAAAAACTAGCCACGCCCGCATATAATAACATTATAATACTCCCTGGTATTGGACACATGAGAAATAACTAATTTCACTCGTTATACTTATATCTACTCGTATCCAACTTAGTTATCTATACTGCATGGGTTAAGAGAAGATGTAAAATTTTGTTCCTCAAAAATTGAATATAAATAATAATATTATTTATATACTGTCAAATATCCCGTTTAGCAAATTAAGTATTATTCTAACGATGTAACACAAAATCGATATTCCCTAGGTGTTGATGAGGCAGCCCATTTTATTGTACGAACCGCTAGACAGAAATAAACACACCGTTTTAATCAGCTCGGTGCCACGATCCCAAAAATATAATAATACCGGTAGATTGACTCATATTTTGAAACCTCAAAATGTTGATTACAGGATGCGAAATACTTCAAATAAAAAGTTGCCTAATTAATTAATTAAAAATTACAATAAAATTCTAAAAATTAAATTATTGTTATATCTCAAAAGAACCTTGTCTAAATTCAAACCCGATCTCTAGTTATATCGAATAAACCGTTACGGTTGATAAACGATTCTATAGAGACTATTTTAAAATTTGATTTGGACATATCTCAAAATCTACACGACGAAATCCTAATATTTCTCTTCCACTAGAAAGATATAATCCACCAGCTCCACACATTTCTTGTTTCACAGAAATCCGATTTAAAACGAACCCTGTATATCCAGTTGAAGTTTTAAATCGCCGAATAGCGAACTACCGCGTTGTTACGCGCTCTATTTTAAATATATTATAATTCTACGTTCAAACTGATGTCGATGGAATATATTCGTCAATATAATTCAACTCTAAGCTGAATTAAATCTAAGGGATGACCTTGTTCATAGAATATTGTCAACCACTATTTTTGGTTATTCTGAATTAAATATATCATTTTATTATTTAAAGTAATTAAAAATTCACATTATTTAATTAAACGACGGTTTAATTCTCTAAATCACAATTTATATAATTAAATAAATTAATTAGAATACCCCTGACAATGCGGGTCATTACAGAATTGGAATAAGGAAATCATTGTCGGCTTTTGAAATTCAAGAAGACAAAGTGAGAACGTTAAATTTGAAAATAAAAGGAAATTAAAATGTAAAAAAAAAGGAAAAAAAATACAAGTTCTAATTATGAAGTAAAAAAACTAAACAAAAAAGGACGAAATCTTAAACTGCAAATTTGAACTGTGACGGTGGTTGACAAAAAGGGAGGGGTGCAACACAAGGATTTCCCAGGAGGTCACCCATCCTAGTACTACTCTCGCTCAAGCACGTTTAACTTCGGAGTCCTGATGGGATCCGGTGCTTTAGTGCTGGTATGATCGCACCCATAAGGAAGCGGACTGGTAAAGTATTAAAGCAAGAGCTGGAGATTGTAGAGAAATGCAGCGGTTAACGGCAACAACGTTTGAAATTCTTGCAAATGACATTAAATTTGACAACAAATTGATAAAAAGAAACAAGGGAACATGCAAAATTTGGAATTAAAAAGAATTAAGAACGAAATGAAGGAATTAAAACCACAAATTCAAACCGCGACGGTGAGAATGGAATATGGAAAGAATTTTAAAAAAGACATTAAATTTGACAAAAAAATGATAAAAATAAACGAGGGAATACGCTAAATTTGCAATTGAAAAGAATCAAGAATGAAATGAAGGAATTAAAAGGACAAATTCAAACATCGACGTTGAGAATGTAATATGGAAGGAATTGGAAGAAAGAAATCATTGTCAGCTTTTGAAATTCAAGAAGACATAGTGAGAACGTTAAATTTGAAAATATAAGGAAATTAAAATTTAAAAAAAAAGGAAAAAAATACAAGTTCTAATTATGAAGTAAAAAAACAAAACAAAAAAGGACGAAATCTTAAACTGCAAATTCGAAATGTGACGGTGGTTGACAAAAAGGGAGGGGTGCAACACGGGGACTTCCCAGGAGGTCACCCATCCTGGTACTACTCTCGCCTAAGCACGCTTAACTTTGTAGTTCTGATGTGATCCGGTGCTTTAGTGCTGGTATGATCGCACTCGTCAGGAAGCGGATTGGTAAAGTATTAAAGCAGGAGCTGGAGATTGTAGAGAAATGCCGTGGTTAACGACAACAACGTTTGAAATTCTTGAAAATGACATTAAATTTGACAACAAATTGATAAAAATAAACGAGGGAACACGCTCAATTTGCAATTAAAATGAATAAAGAACGAAATGAAGGAATTAAAACCACAAATTCAAACAGCGACGGTGAGAATGGAATATGGAAAGAATTTGAAAAAAGGCAATAAATTTGAAAAAAAAATTATAAAAACAAACGAGGGAACACGCTAAATTTGCAATTAAAAAGAATCAGGAACGAAATGAAGGAATTAAATGGACAAATTCAAACATCGACGTTGAGAATGTAATATGGAAAGAATTGAAAGAAATAAATCATTGTCAGCTTTTGAAATTTAAGAAGACATAGTGAGAACGTTAAATTTGAAAATAAAAGGAAATTAAAATGTAAAAAAAAAGGAAAAAAAATACAAGTTCTAATTATGAAGTAAAAAAACAAAACAAAAAAGGACGAAATCTTAAACTGCAAATTCGAACTGTGACGGTGGTTGATAGAAAGGGAGGGGTGCAACACGAGGACTTCCCAGGAGGCCACCCATCCTAGTTCTACTCTCGCCCAAGAACTCTTATCTTTGGAGTTATGATCGGATCCGGTGCTTTAGTGTTGGTATGATCACACCCGTCAGGAAGCGGATTGGTAAAGTTTAAAGCAGGAGCTGGAGATTGTGGAGAAATGCAGCGGTTAACGGCACGTTTGAAATTTTTACAAATGACATTAAATTTGACAACAAATTGATAAAAAGAAACAAGGGAACACACTAAATTTGCAATTAAAATGAATCAAGAACGAAATGAAGGATTTAAAACCACAAATTCAAATAGCGATGGTGAGAATTGAATATGGAAAGAATTTGAAAAAAGACATTAAATTTGACAAAAAAGTGATAAAAATAAACGAGGGAACATGCTAAATTTGCAATTAAAAAGAATCAAGAACGAAATGAAGGAATAAAAAGGACAAATTCAAACATCGACATTGAGAATGTAATATGGAAAGAATTGGAAGAAAGAAATCATTTCAGCTTCTGAAATTCAAGAAGACATAGTGAGAACGTTAAATTTGAAAATAAAAGGAAATTAAAATGTAAATAAAAAGGAAAAAAATACAAGTTCTAATTATGAAGTAAAAAAACAAAACAAAAAAAGGGCGAAATCTTAAACTGCAAATTCGAACTGTGACGGTGGTTGTCAAAAAAGGGAGGGGTGCAACACGAGGACTTCCAGGAGGTCACCCATCCTAGTACTACTCTCGCCCAAGAACGCTTAACTTCGGAGTTCTGTTGGGATCCGGTGCTTTAGTACTGGTATGATCGCACCCGTCAGGAAGCGGATTGGTATATTAAAGCAGGAGCTGGAGATTGTAGAGAAATGCAGCGGTTAACGGCAACAACGTTTGAAATTCATGCAATAGACATTAAATTTGACAACAAACTGATAAAAAGAAACAAGGGAACACGCTAAATTTTCAATTAAAAAGAATCAAGAACGAAATTATGGAATTGAAACCACAAATTCAAACCGCGACGGTGAGAATGGAATATGGAAAGAATTTGAGAAAAGACATTAAATTTGACAAAAAAATGATAAAAATAAACGAGGGAACACGCTAAATTTGTAATTAAAAAGAATCAAGAACGAAATGAAGGAATTAAAAGGACAAATTCAAACATCGACGTTGAGAATGTAATATGGAAAGAATTGGAAGAAAGAAATCATTGTCAGCTTTTGAAATTCAA
Organism: Allium sativum; assembly: GCA_030737875.1. Classification (NCBI taxonomy): domain Eukaryota; kingdom Viridiplantae; phylum Streptophyta; class Magnoliopsida; order Asparagales; family Amaryllidaceae; genus Allium; species Allium sativum. Next base: position 734,055,994 of record CM060924.1, on the reverse strand, counting down.
GAAGACATAGTGAGAACGTTTGTAACACCCCACATCCGTTAAGGTCACTCACAAAGGGAATGCCTTAACTTCAATGGAGCATTATGGGTACTGGAACAGAAATATTACAAGACAGACATATATAAAACAGTGGAAAGTAAACTAGAAGTACTTCAAATCATTTGTTAAATATAATTGTTTACAATAAAAGCCCATCAACTTCCAATACCCAATTACATAGCTGAAATATCGGTCTTGCTCAAAAACAAATAAGCATAAGAATAAATTGTGATATTCCCCAATAAAGCAAAGCAAGCCATAGCCAAGAGAAATCCAAGTTGTACATGAAAGAGCCTTGGAGCTTGGTAAGATCCGAACTAAGCTGTATTCCCATCCTGCGAACCTAGGGGGGGGGAGGGAGGGAACGGAAGAAAATGAGGCAAAACAAAACGGGTCAGTCATAAAGACTGAGTAAGTCCTAGTGACTTTCAACATAAAAACAGGTAAAGATAACATGGCATGAATAAACTGAAAATAAGCATAAGCATGATGACAAGATAAGCTACAGGCACGATGAATCAAGTATAACATCCCATAATTCCTATCAAGAGTTGCATCACAAGGTTCCTACCAAGTATCACATCGCAAGGTTTCTATCAAGTATAACATCGCAAGATTTCTAAGCTTCATCATTAAAATATTTCAGTGATATCTATTTTCTCTGCACCACCTGACTAGTATCTCACAAGTGTCTTACATGGAATGTTTCGTATTCCTATTAGTGTTCCAACAAGTGTCCTGTGTAACAAGGATCCTTACCCCCTACTAGTGTCCCAACTAGTAGCCCGTGTTATATAATAAGGTGATCCCAACCCCGTAGTTGTGGTAGCCTCTAGGACTACATCTAATATGAGGATCTTGCCTCAACCAACCCAATTACCATGAAAGTGTTAGATGTATCCTTACTACCTTAATCGATCGGCTCCTACTCGACCTAGTTCTTGTTTGTGTCACGCGGCCCCCTACTCGTAGATACCTGTGCTGGTCCCACCCTAGGGTGTATCAACCCACCCCTAGGATGGCAACCCCGATATAATCAAGATGCACAGCTTTATACCTACTGATGCCCAGTGGCTAAATTTTCCACTCCGGAATACATGCACGTCCGTATTCCGTCGGAACCTGCACTGCTGCACCACCTGCCGCTCTTTTGACTGCTTATAATCAGCCCAGTAATTGTGTCCCACCCTGCCTAGCTTAGGGTACCATTGATACCTAATGTGGGTTACTGTTGAAACGGGTCCCGCTACTAGGGTTTTCTCAGGGTCTATTCGTATACCCCACAGGTTGGTTAACTGTCATCCATTCAAGTTAACTTAACCCCACCACCCATCATGTTACATTGGTTAAGTGTTCTCTCTTGTGTTACTTAACCCTACTACACATCATATTAGTTTGGTTAAGTGTTACCCCCTTGTGTTAACTTAACCCCATCACACATCACATTATATTGGTTAAGTGTGTTCTCTCGTTTTACTTAACCCTACCACACATCATGTTATATCGGTTAAGTGTTACCCCTTGTGTTACTTAACCCTACCGCATGTCTTGTTATACCGGCTAAGTGTTCTCCCTTATGTTAACTTAACCCCACCGCATGTCATGTCATATTGGTTAAGTGTACGTTGACTTAGCCCACCTACTTATCATGTTGTGACGGTTAAGTGTTACCCTCTTTTGTTACTTAACCTTACCACGCATCACGTTAGATTGGTTAAGTGCATGTTAACTTAACCCCATCCACTAGTCACATTATAATGGTTAAGTGTTACCCTCGTGTGTTTACTTAACCCTACCACACATCATCGTGTCAAAATGGTTAAGTATATTCAAGCGGTTCATGACTTAACCCACCCACGTATCATGTCAAGTTGGTTAAGTATTATCTATATGTTCAAGTTGACTTAACCCTGCCACGCGTCATGTTATATTGCTTAAGTGTCATTAGTCCAGTCGTGTTAACTTAACCTTACCTTACTTAACAGGTTTCATTAGCATTTATTATTTACTAATGCATCAACCTCTCACATTGGACTTATTTGCGGTCACTGGATTTGCCGGGTGGTTCCGGGCAGAATTACACCGCAAACCCATTCCAACCTCGGGTTCAAGCATTCAATGCACTAACCTCTCACATTAGACATATTGCTGCGGTCACTGGATATGCCGAGCGGTTCCAGGAAGAATTACACCACAACTCAGTGTAACCTCGTGTTAGGCATCACCACAACCTAGTCTTTGCCTACGACCTCTCGCATTAGACTATTATTGTTGTGGTAACTGGATATGCGGGGTGGTTCCGGGCAGAATTACACCACAACTCAAGTCTAACCTCGTGTCAAAGGCATCCCTTAGATTGTAATTACATATGTGTCATATAAATCAAAATTCCCAACTTTACATATTAATAAACATACGCCCAAGTTCCAAATTACATGCCCATTAATATATGTACCTAATTCTAGTCAGTTTACATATGTCCAATTCTTGCCTATTTACATGTATGCCAAGTTTATGTCATTTTACCCATATCAAGTTCTAGCCAAAATTTACATGTATCAAGTTTTATACCCAAATAAACCCAAATCATGATTCATGATATAGTTATCCTAAACTATAATCTTTTTATTACAATAAATGCCAGTTGCCCAAATTCATAATACATGTTTATGTCAGTTATCAAGTTTACAATCGCTTTCATGTTCAAATTCTCAATTCTACATATGCCTTAATTAACATAAGCCCAATCTTTTGATTTAATTTACATAGTCCCAAACTCGTGATTTAATTCACATGCCAATTCACATATGCCCACTTCATGCCAAATTACTTATTCCAATGCCCAAACTTGTAATTTCAATTATATTGACAATACCCAAATTTCCAATTTCATGTTATGCCATCAATTCCACCAAACACATATATCCAAATAGGTAATATCCCAATATTTCCCCCGTATACCATCGCACGTATATCATAGTTTAGGCCTAGGTCCGAAATTGACCTAGGTTCATCAAAAGAAAATAAATAGGGGGAGGTAGAAGTGGCGATAAAAACAAGATCAGAGAGAAAACGGCATTAAAACATCATCTTAGGCATAAAGAATAGATCTTGATAATAATATTAGCATGAATCAAGAAAACTGATTTACAACAGGCTGAATAGATCATGAACTAGACATGAGAATAAAGATGGACAAGTCTCAAAACTCAAGGTTCAAGAAGCAACAGAAATGGATCTGAATCGATAAACATACTTAAATCCAATTTCACTTTATTTCATGTCCATATTATAATTTAAATATTTAGATCTGAAAATAACTAGAACTTACAGAACATGGCTAACGAATTAAGAACTGAAATTGTCGTAGAACGTTGTAGTGACGTTGATTTATCTTCTTGAATTGTTGTAGAGACTCTGTTCTTTGATTTGAATCGAGTTTGAATGCTTGAGCTTTAATTTGGAGGCGGCGGCCATGGTTCAAGAGGTAAATCAACAGTATGTTAGTGTAAGAATGATTTGTTTTGAATTAGGTAAGGTCTTAGGGTGTTTGTATAGGAGTAGGAAACTAGTTTAGGCCTTAGGATTAACCCTAGAACTGATCTGAACCATCAAAACAGGTCCCGTGCATTAAAAATGGGTTCTAGGCCAAAACAGGCCGACCAGGTCGACCTGTAAGGGGGGAGATCAACCCCCTGGTCGAACTGTGGTGGGTAGGTCGACCCCCAGGTCGACCCCCTAGTCTACCTGACCCCCAGGTCGACCCCCAGGTCGACCTGCCTGGTTCTGTGCTGCCTGAAATTTGCTGAATCTTCTACAGGCCATAACTTCTTCATCCGGACTCCGATTTTCGAAAACTAGGACTTTATTTCACGCAGAATTTCGAGACGAACGCAATGGCGCAACACGTTTTCCCTGATTCTTATTTTAAAATTTAATTCTGCCTTGATTTATGATTTTAATATGTTATTAAAATACAGAAACACTATATGTGTGCACAAACATCCATCCATATGCAACATCCACATGATAACACATTCAAATTCATCCATAAACAAGTATAAACACTCATGCATATGCAATATGAAAGGTGACTGAGCCGATCTAGTGTCTAATGTGCGTGTATATGCATCCACGAGCAACCACTAGCAACCATCAATCATAACATGTCTCAAACACATGTTTAAACCCAATTGTTCCTACCTAAAGATATAGTCGAATGATAGAAGCAAGTAAAAACTTTGTGCCCATTAGGCAATGTCAAAACTGGAAATCTACGTCACATATATACTGATTAGGAGAAGAACTCCCTAAGCACCAGCCCCGAAGACCGTAATCAACATCAGGCTGACACCCAAAGAATTACTCAACCCAACCAATATATATGATTCTAGGAAACTAAGCATGATGGTCTCCTTTTAGGTCAAAAGGTATCCCTTCCTAAAACTAACCCATATCCTATAAAACCCAAAAAGGTTAGTCAACCCAACGAACAACCTCAAGCCCCAACATGTATTACTAACAGATGAGTCATACTCCCTATGGGGTTTGCAATAGAAATAGGATTGAGAATAGGACCGAGAGGATATACATGAAAGATAGCATGCAAGTAAACTCTACAGGAAAAGAGGGATCAAGTATATACTCTTAAAAAGAGATATGATGCGCGTATCTAGTCTTCAATCTTCTAAGTCGCATTTCCTTGAGCTTAACTCCATTGTGCTTGGACCGTCTTTAACTTCACAATTTCGTAGCTTCTTAATTCCTTTTTCCAAAATATGAGTTGGAACTCATTTCACTATTGCCTCTCGTTCCACTTTCACTTATTCTCCTTCTAGTATACCCGGCTCAAACATAACTGCGTACTCATGGTTTCATGCAAGCTCTCCAAAATTCACTAGTGAATCCTGGATCCCGTTTACCCACTATAAGGTATTCCACGCAGAAGAACTATCTCTTGAAAATAAATAAATGTCAACCATGTTGCCAAATGTACTTACTAAGGTGATTTTCTATAACTCATGCATAAGTGAAATGAACCATCCGCCTTAGTGGCGAACACTACTCGAGCGGATCAATAAATGTATCAAGAGATTCTAGGTAACTAAGCATGGCAGAAACCTAAGGGTTACACTAGACTTCGAGGGCATTACCAAGGCAAGTCAAGAGTCTAACTACCCTCTTTTCATACTCAAGAATGGCACCATTACTGGATAACCACTCCATCCCTAGAATCATCCCATAGCCCAAAAAACATAAGCATTACTTCTAAACTCAACACTTAGCATAGACATTCTCAAATCCAAACAAGTCATGAATAAATGATCCGATTCCCCAACAGGATTTGAGACAAAAAATGGGATCCTTTACTACGCTAGTACTAAGGTGCAGAGACTCAATTATCGAAGCAGAATTAAAATGATGCGATGTACAAAAACAAAGTTCTAACGGGATGATAGAAAAGAAAAGGTAAACCTTTAACCGGAACGTTACCACCTCTCTTAGGTACGCTAGTAGTGAGAGCATACAATTGCCCTCTCGACGATCTTGTTCTTGTCCTATAATACTTAACTACATGTCCCTTTTTACCATACTAAAGATACTCTCTCTTGTCATGGGTTTTATTATTCTTTCACTTTGGCCGCTTCCCTTTCACCTTTTCCTCCTTCGTGGATTAAGCCATATCAACAAGTTTCTCATCCTTATGCTTGTGTTCTTTATCGTCATTCTTACTATCCTTACATAGTTTGTTGGCCGGTTTCTCGAAAGCTACCTCCATCACACTACAAGCCTACAAAGTTTGAAATAAGATTAGTCGCAGATGGAACTACTGCGGCTACAGATGGAGGTTGGGCACTTCTTTGCCCTCCGACTTATGTCGTGCACCTACAAAATTATGGCGAAAAAGAAAGAAAGAAGAGATTCAGAGAGAATCAAAAGATAGTGCATATGGCTTTGGGGAATATGCCTTTTGTAAAACAATACTTTTCTTTAGAAAAATGCTTCTTTGTAAATGTTTTGAAAATAATTTCAGAAGGTTTTTAAAAGCTTTTGCCCAGTCTGGTAACCTTCTGCTCTGATACCAAATGTAACACTCCACATCCGTTAAGGTCACTCACAAATGGGACTGCCTTAACTTCAATGGAGCATTATGGGTACTGGAACATAAATATTACAAGATAGACTGTAACATCCCACCTCCGCTAGGGTCAATCACAAGTGAATGCACTAGCTTTGGAGGGGTGTTGTCTAGTTAAACATGCACAAAGATATCATAAAAACAAATTATTCCCTAAAATAGCAGTGGTGCAGCCATAGCAAAGCTCAAGTCCAAACCGTACATGAGCTATCTGAAAAGCAAGCTAAAGATCCAAGCTAGGTGCTGGTGTTCCCTCCCTGAGAACCTGGGGGGGGGGGAATGGAAGAAAAAAAGCGAAAGAAAAAGGGTCAGTCATAAAGGCTGGTAAGCCCTAACTACTTTCAGTATAAAAACTAGTAAAGTTAACTGGACATGAGAAACTGAGATGAAGCATAAGGATGGTAACTAACTGATCATGGTAAATAGTTAAATAGATAGGTCAAGTGTGGCATCGCATATACAAGGTTAAGTTGCACCAAAAGTACTAGGATTCTAACCCATGTCAAGTATAAACAAGAAATGATCCCTTGGCCCAATATCATGAGATGACCCATATCAGGTCCAACTATACGGTCTAGTCGATCGGCTCCCTATAAGCCTAACTCGTCAAGTGTCGGTGTCATACGACCCAACCGCGGAATGTAGTCAACTGTGCTAGGTCCACCCTAGGGTGTATCAAGCCCTAGGGTGCCAACCACTGACACAAATCAAGCACGCACAGTCTAAACCTACTGGTGCCCGTGTCTTCTTTTTCAACTCCGGATTATGTGCACGACCATAGTCCGCCTGAATCTACACTAGCGCACCTACTCAGCCGTCTTTCTGGTCGCTTACAATCAGCCCAGTAATCATTCCCCATCCTAGCCTAGTCCCTAGGGTATCGTGATACATCTAAGAGGGTTACTGCTGAAAAGGACCACGCAACTAGGGTTTCTAATGGGTTAAGTGTGGTTAACCCTATCCAAACCATGTATCGAGTTGGTTAAGTGTATCCAAGGTTCATGACTTAACCATATCAATCCATCGTGTTCAATTGGTTAAGTATTCAAGTGGTCCATGATTTAACCCTACCATGTGGCATTAATTAATTTAATGCACCCCAACCTCTCACATTAGACCTTCTTGTGGTTACTGGTTAAGCTGGGCGGGTCCGGGCAGATTTACACCACAACCTAGTCTAACCTCGGGTTTTAAGCGCGACATGACCAACTACTCACATTGGGTCCTATTGTTTGCAATTACTGGTTAAACCGGGCGATTCCGGGCAGTTTTACATTGCAAACTCAACCCAACCTCGAGTTGGCCAATTTCATGGTTTTCTAAGTGTCATGTCCATATTCATGTTTTCAAGCATAATCACATGTCAATTTTCATGTCACATTTCAAGTCATGTTTCATGTCATTTCAAGTCATGTTTCATGTCATTTCAAGTTTGCCTAACTACCCATAACGTATTCCCATCGCACGTAAATTCGCATCAACACAAATAGGTCAAAAAGGGGAACATAACAATATGACAAAGATGGGCATAAGGTGGTAAAGTTGGTCACAAGTTAATCATGGTGATATTTGAGGCAAAGGTGTTCATCACAACTAGCACATAGGATTATTGGCCTCAAAACATGTATGACATCAAACTTAGCAAATAGGGTGATAACATGGTAATAGTTGACATAGGGTGATAAACTTGTGACTAGCATATAGTTCAACATCATAGGCAAGTTAACATCAAGGTTATGAGGGGTTCTATGTTGCATTATGCATAATCCCCAAATAAAGCTCATAGCTTTCTACCCAAAAGTCAAGATGAACTGTACTAGGTTCATGATGGTTCCACAATCATAGATCAAAAGAGTCATGAATAGATCTATGCATACAATGATAGATCCAAGGCAAGTATTACACAAAAGTCCCATTTCAACTTGCTACATGTTCATATTAATTTCATAGTTTAAATCTAAGAGTAGAATGGGGCGTACAAATCGTGGCTATGAGAACTAGAACAAGATAAAACAAGATAGAGACGTTGTAGAAGCTCTAGGAATGATATAGCAACACTAGAAATCTCGAAATAATAATAAGCTCCACACAAAGCCTTGATAAATAAGAAGAAGTAGCTCCTTTGACTTGATGAAGAAAGATTGCTTCTTTGCCTTAGATCTAGTTTAGAACTCTCAAGCTCTCAAGATGAAGATGGAGGCCATGATTAAGGAGCATTTTGGCAGCACTTAGTTATTAGAATGATTTGTGGTGGTTTCGGCTAGGTCTTAGGGTGTTTTTATAGGAGTAGAGACAAGTTTAGGCCATAGGATTAACCCTAGAACGAATCTGAACCATCAAAAATCGTCATAGGCTTCACAAACAGGACCAGAGAACCAAACAGGTGCACCAGGCAAACCTGGCTCGACCAGGGAGGTCGACCCCCAGGTCGACCCCCAGGTCGACTCCCAGGTCGACCTGCCTGGGGCAGGTCGACCCCCAGGTCGACCCCCCAGTCGGCCTGGGCTGGGCGGGAAATTTTCCCGCCCAGTCTGTTTAGGGCTGAATTTGAATTTCGGATTCAAATTTGAACTGTTTTGTACTTGGAATTTTATGAAAACTTTGACGGGCCATAACTTGGTCACACGGACTCCGATTCTCGAAAACTCGGACTCTATTTTGCGTAAAATTTCGAGACGAACGCAATGGCGTAGCCCGTTTCCCCTTATTCAGAATTTAAAATTTAATTCTGGCGTGATTTACGTTATAACATGTTATTCAAAATACGGGTTGTTACATTCTCCCCTCCTTAAAGGATTTCGTCCCCGAAATCTCCAAGTTAGGAAGAACGTATCCTACCCGCCATCATCCATCTACTCAAAACATCATCCACGAGCAAAACATTATCCTTAAAAGATTTCTAATGCTGTATGAACATATGCAAAAAGTGTGTGTATATGTACTTATCTAATGCGAAAAAATCAGGCGGTTACTGATTCAGTAAACCTCCTTAATGAAAAGTATGTCAGTGAAATGAGTCCATATGTATGCAAATTCCTAACATAATTTATAATCTCTACATGCGTGCACATAACATTCATTCATATGCAACATCCACGTGATAGTATAACAAGTTTCATCCATGAATAAGTATAAGCACTCATGCATATGCAACATGAAAGTGTGTGAGCCGATCTTAGTGCCTAACGTGTATCATGCATCCACGAGTAACCACTTGCAAACACTTGCAACCACTTGCAAACATCAAGCATAACATGTTTCAAATACATGTTTCGTCCAAAGGGTTTCTACCTAAGGTTCTCATGACAAGATTTAATGAAATAACAAGATAAACATGGATAGCAAAAGAAAGATATGCTAACTTATAGGAAAAGAGATTGAGAATGTACCCTCAAAAAGAAATGGGTGAAGCGCGCGCATCTTCTCCTCGGTTTCCCAAGTTGCGTCCTCTTCGGCTTCACTCCACTGTACCTTTACTAACTTAACTTCTCGATTCCTCAGTTTCTTGATCTCCATTCCCAAGATACGAATCGGAGCTTGCCTCAGGGTTGCCTCTTTCTCTACCTCCACGTCTTCAAGAATACTAGGCTCAACCACTTCGGCTGACTCATGCAAACACTTTCGGAGATGCGAGACATGAAAGACATTGTGCACTCCGACCAGCTTCTCGGGCAATTCCACCTTATAAACCATCTGCCCAATCCTCTATATGATAGGGTAGGGTCCTACGAAACTTGGTGCTAGCTTCCCAACTACTCCAAAACGAACTACATTACGCAAGGGAGAAACCTTCACAAAAACCATGTCTCCAACTTCGAATTCCAATTCAGTCCTTCGCTTTTCTGCATAGGATCTCTGTCTGTCTTGGGCCGCTTTCATCTATCTTTGAATCAACTCAACCTTCTCGGATGTGTCCCTTATCATGTCGGGTCCAAGTATAAGCTTATCCGTCGTTTACTACCAACAAGTTGGTGACTAGCACGCTTTCCCATACAAAGCTTCGAATGGTGCCATCCCTATGCTTGCTTGGTAGCTATTATTATAAGCAAACTCCACGAGAGGAAGGTGGTCTTCCCAAGTGCCACCAAAATCAAGAATGCATAGCCTCAACAGATCTTCTAGTACCCTATTCACCCTTTCGGTCTGACCATCCGTCTGTGGGTGATAGGTTGTACTTATATTCAATCGCGTACCCATCGCTTCTTGCAAACTATTCCAAAATTGGCTAGTGAAGATTGGGTCACGATCGCTGACTATGCTAGAAGGAACTCCATGCAATCGTACTATCTCTCGAAGATAAACAGATGCTAGCTATGATGCGGTCCTCTTGCTCTTCACCGGAATGAAGTGAGCACTCTTCGTGAGTCTATCAACTATGACCCATATGCTAGTATTCCCCTTTCTTGACCTAGGCAATCCATCCACAAAATCCATCGAGATGCTTTCCCACTTCCATTGCGGGACCTCCAATGGATGTAACAGCCCTCCGGGTTTCTTTGACTCGGCTTTCATTTGTTGGCACACCATGCACTTTGAAACAAACTCAGCCACGTCCTTCTTCATTCCGGCCCAAAAGAAAATGCACTTCATATCCCTATACATCTTATCCCCTTCGGGATGAATAGTCATCTTCGAGTGATACGCTTCCTCAAGAACTTTATGAACTAAGTCTCCCACTTGTGGGACACATAGTCTTCCATCACGCCTTAGCCACCCCTTGTCATCAATAGCATATCTAGCGAGGTGACTTGACGTCTCACCACGAATCAACTTGTCCATGATCTCGACTATCTGCGGGTCTTCCTTCTGTGAAGTCCCTACTTGATCAAGAAGTGTAGGTCTAAGCTCAAGAGATGCTAATGAACCTGTCGATGACTCAATAGTAGGTGTAAAGTCAAAGGTTGCTAAGAACTCTAGATTCTTCATCTCAACAAATAAAGGGCTCAAAGTCAACCTTTTCAAACTTAGTGCATCCCCCACAACATTACCCTTGCCAGGGGTATAAGCTATATCGAAGTCATAAGATGCCAAGAATTCCATCCACCTCTGCTGCCTTAGATTCAAATCCTTTTGCGAGAAGAGATACTTGAGCGACTTGTGATCGGTATATAACTCGAACCTCTCACCTAGAAGATAATGGCGCCACGATTTAAGTGCAAAGACAATCGCCGCCAACTCCAAATCATGTGTGGGATAGTTCTTCTCATGAACTTTAAGTTGACTACCCCCATAACATATCACTCTTCCTTCCTGCATTAGGACCGCGCCTAATCCCGTGCCACATGCATCGGTGTTGTAATGACCCGAAAATCCGGTCCAATTTGAGCTGACTAAATAACACAAGTCCAACCCCAAAGTGCACTGAAAATTCAAGAAATTAATAGAAAGAAGATAGAGGGTGAGGATAGATAAGATAGAACTAGTAGAATAGAAGAAGAAGAAGAAGAACATCATCATCAGAGTAACACGAATCTTGCAGCGGAACTAATAAAATATAACATAACTTTTGAAATAAAAACAGTATACGTGTACAATAGCACTTTTCAGAGTACAACACTTACAACACAGCGGAAATAATAATAGCTATAGAATCTTGAAGCCTCCTGCTCCAAGCTCTCCAAGTGTATCTGTGAAATCCTGACTACTTGACTGCCCGTACAAATTAAGCACCCAAGAGTTTAGGGAAAACAAACAAACAAACTCCGGGTCAGTCATGGACTGGTGTGAGTAAAACAGTTTTAAACAGTTCGAATAAGTAAACGATATCTCATAAGACCACGCCGTATAACGGAACGGGTTTTTCCCTTATGAGAATCCAAAATATCTTTATATCAAAAACCTTTTTATATTATAATAATGTCTATCAACCACAGTATAATAATCATCTAGCAGAAACGCTTTCATCTCACGTTCTACATATAGTATACAATCAAAACTGCAAGCATGTATTGGGTAATGGATTTACAACTATGACAAGGTATGGAACCACCTTCCAATCAGTGTACTCTAGGAACGATACACTGGAGTTCAACAAGAACATCTTGCAACTCAGCCACACATGACCGACCACTCATTTCGCTTGAGTGTATCGAATGTACATCACCAACGGTTGGGATCAGCAACCGTTCCCGTATATATATATATGGCACAACATTGATAGATCAAAGAAGCAAATGAATATTCTTTAGATAGGTGATTATACACCCTACTTCGGTGCGACCGACTTAGCCATGCTGCCTGCCCGATTTTTGTCATTTACCGGATGTGAGGCTAGAAGCTACGCTTACTTTCCATTCACTGATAACACGATCACTTTGAATGCCACATTATCAGATCCGTTAATCATTAGTTGGTTTATACAAATATCTTGGATGTTATGCTAAGGGATAAATCCGTTGCAACCATATATATTTACAGACCAACCCATTCGATCATTGGAAATACTCTGTCAGACACTCGTCCATATACGTTCGTTCTGAGACTGAACGAAACTGAAGGCACTATTCAGTACATCCATCTTAGTCACTGTTATCTAAGACTTATACAACAGCCCTTGCACTTTACTCCGTCTTCAATTTTCTTTGGCATATTCACAACGCTTATGCCAATACAGAGTGGTTCTTGGGATAAGAATCCAACCGGTCTCTCCATATTGACAACGTAAATATGGTCTAAACTTGATAGTCTGTGATTTAACTATCAAATGAAAACACGTCGGTGTACAAACAACGATCTAAATTCCAAATGGAATTATCGATCCAATCATCAAGACATATATATATATATATATCCACATTCCTTATTTTCTATGTTTAGAAAATATACGTTATTAACACTGGAAAACATTTCCATAGCTTATTCACGTATCACTATTCTTTCACAACCATCAGTCCCTAACCGTAAACTAGTACGAGAACAATTCTCTAAGTATAAACCCCGAAGGCCGAAACCAATATCAGATCCACACTCAGAAAACGATTCAACTTACTAATCTCTAGTTAGTTTCTAATCTTGCTTAACTCTATTTCTTGAACTCTATTCGATTAACTCTAACTGATTTAACTTTAACTTATTAACTCAAATCCGAATAACCTATATTCAATTTACTCCTTTAAATAACGTTTATCCATTTATAAAGATTTACATTTAGTAACGGTTCTTCACTTTAAAAATGTCCTTTTTATAACGTTTCTCCACTTACAAAGATTTCCTTATAACAGCGTTTAATTACTTCTAATGATTTCCTATAACAGCGTTTAATCACTTTTAATGTTTTCCTTATAAAAGCGTTTAATTACTTATAATGATTTCCTTATAACAACGTTTAATCACTTATAATGATTTCCTTATAACATTGTTTAATCACTTATAATAATTTCCCTTTTTAATCCTATTTATTTACCAAATAAATATTCCTTTATCACTTCACTTCTATTCATTAGATTCTCAATATAAATTGATAAGTAAATAAACTTCTCAGTGTTAATCCCGAAGGCCGAAACCAACATCAGATCAACACTTTGAAATTTACTCAACTCAATCAACGTATAACCAGTTCCAATTTCTCAAAAACCATATCCTATTCTCTTCAACATTTTTAAATCGATTCTATTTATTTTCAAATAAATATTCCTTTTATAAAATCCTTTGATTTTATAAATATTTCATTTTCAACATACGTTTTGAAAATTCCCACTTTACTTTCCAGTATTCATTTTGGTATTCAAAATACCATCTAACCATGATTACTATCAACCAAGCACACATAATCAGCATAGATTATATAACACATCACATATCACAATATATGAAACAAAACAGTATTTATATATTGAGGAACCCAGTTGGGTCCCTCCAACCTGTTCACCTGCATCACAGATGTTAAACCATATAATTACATTAACTTCTTTTCAGTATGAAATGTTCTGATAAGCAACATCAATATTTAACGGTATATATATATATATATATAATTTCAACTAACTGACTAGCAGTTCAATCAACCAATCTACACACAACAGTCAGTCAATATCTAACAGTTCTAAAAGTACGTTATAAAAATATAATTGTTCAGAGTTGGTGAGTTTTACTCACCTTTGATGTTGTCGTGAAATGACGACAATTGTCAGTTGATTCAGATCACACGTTATATTTCACCGTAAATTCAAACGAGCATCGAGTGACTCCAGGCCAGTTCCCTTTTGTAGTGTGCGTTGATACGATCCCGGCAGATCTTGCGGTTCGTAAAACATTTCTTCATCTTAGCCCAATAGTTAAAGCCCAAACCCGTAATGACCTTCTTCCCGAATTACCCTGCTCCTCTTGAATTCTCCATTACCAAATCTTACACTCCTTATGCAAATCACCGTCCAACATTTCGTCTACGCCCTTATCCTCCTTCAATTCTGAAGTAGCCAGTTCGTTCTACCATTCGGCATTTCTTTCTTCCATTTATATATATACATATTTTAAATGAAAGGCCTCACTGATACAAACGGGTTCAAAGCTCCTCACTGATACAAACGGGTTCGCAGCTCCCTTATATTTCCAGCGAGATGCCGCAACTCCTGTTCTCCCATTCACTAACTTAAATCTCCAACTTAACTCACGCACAACTCCATGCGACAGCTTGGAGCTCTCCTGAATCACCGCAAGCATGTACACATACATAGTGCTTCATCTTTGTAAACCCAACATGTCACCAGTGCTGTATACTTGCGCCCCACTTCGCACTTTAAAGTCTTTTTTTTATTTTTTGAACAAAAGCCATCCCTCTCGAATGTTATGTTTATTCTTTTTGGTACAATACTTTTTAGCTCCACTGTACTCCCTTATTTCACGCTCTCCTTCTGTCAAAACTGTCGTGAGCACCTTTTATTAACCCACGTCTTCTTCACCGAATAGGACAACGCACCCAGCTCCTCTTCATTAGAAAATCCTATACCTTCTCCTAATGATTCTTCAACTACATAATACTGTTATTCACCTAAACAAACTCCCCTGACTTCGCCACATAACTTCACCATCGGAGGCTCACTGTCAGTACCTTGCCCCGACACCCTTCTTTTGAAATATAAAAACTACAGCACCAATATAAATAGCACGCCTCTCATTTCTATTCTCCTCCACGTAGTAGACATCCAACCTAATAACAATGCCATCAACGCCCTTCCATAAATATCCCCTCTGCAAATCAATGATTTTACAATTGGCTTTCACTTTCGTTCCCTCCTTTTGAATCTCTTTTTCACTAGTTCTCCACCACGGCCCCATTCATCTTCAGCTCGCAACAACTCAGCAAAAATCCGACTTCGAACATCTATGGCACATCTAAAGTAAATAGCGGCACTTGAAATCACCAACTTGTCCAAAGTTTGTACGCAACCATTGTCCTTCAACCCCTCTTCGAATTTCCTATCTACTCCTACCCTCATTTCAATGATCGATGCCCTCAGGAGCATTTCATCGCACGACTGTTTTTCACGCATTACAGTAAACATAGAACTTGATTCTCACCTCCTACCTGAAATGACTAAATCGAATTCCCTTTCTCCATCGCAGTCTCAAACTCCACAGCAGCTCGACAGGAAAGCAAATGAGAACTTCGAATGGATGCTTGAATTTCTCGAAAACTCAAACCCTATGTTCACTGTGTATCTATTTTTACACAACAGAATAGCGTCGAGTATGAAGCATCTTATACTGGGATGAAAAGCTTGATGTACGGATCACCAAATATAAGTATGGAGATATATGGAAATATATTTGAATTGTTATGATTTTCTAAAGTAAGAAATTTCTCATGTTTTCCTTATTTTACTGTGAAAGAATTTAGTGGCGGCTTGGAATTAGGTTTAAGGGATGGTGAAGTATTTATAGAGGAGGAAAATATCTAGATATTTTCCTAGGATATTTTATTTTAAGTTGTAAAATTTAACGTACCCTATATATATAATTCTATCCATATATGAGCTGTTATGAACAGAAATAAAAATATCATTGAAACGAGCACTACGCCACGGTTCCAAAAATATAATAATACCGGTAGAAGGACTCATATTGTGAAACCCCAAAATGTTGAATACAGGGTGCAAAATACTCCAAATAAAAAGTTGCTCATTAAATTAATTAAAAATTACAGTAAAATTATAAAAATTAAATTATCACTACTTCCCAAAAGAACCTCGTCTAAATTCAAACCCGATCTCTAGTTATATCGAATAAACCGATACGGTCGATAAATGATTCTATAACGACTATTTTAAAATTTGATTTGGACAAATCTCGAAATCTACACGACGAAATCCTGATTTTTCTCTTACACTAGAAATATATACTCCATCAGCTCCGTGCGTTTCTTGTTTCACAGAAATCCGATTTAAAACGGCCTCTGTACATTCAGTTGAAGTTCAAATCGCCAAATAACGAACTGCAGCGCCATTTCGAGCTTGATTTTAATTATAATATAATTATACGTTCTACCGTCGTCGATTAAATAATATATTCGTTATTTAAATAATTAAATAAGTTAATTATTACACCGTCAAATATCCGGGTCATTACATTCTTCCCCACTTAAAATAATTTCGTCCTCGAAATTGCTAAGGTAGTGGACGACCCTATCTACTGGGTAAATATTTATCGGTTTACCCCTTAACTTCAGTTTCAACTGAACCAATTAATATCGACTAAAATATTAATTTATTCCGTTTAACTAAAATTTTCCAAAATTTTGAAAGTTTTCTAACGCCTAAATTTTTCAGAAAATTTCGCCATAACCTCCTTTGTACAGCCCTATCGGTAAAACTCCAACTCGCCTCTCTTGGCCTTCTCCAACCCAAAAGAAAATCAAACAGCCAAACGGCTTGCCAAATCGGCTTATAAAATCCAAACTCATATATAAATATAAACTTGTACCTTTTTGTTGGGCATATCAACTCTATCACTTCCATATGCTATAATCTCAGCATATACCAATGTTATCCCAATCAAACTCCAATCAGTTCATTCTCAAAACCAAATACTTTGCTTATACAAGCCAAATTTCATTCCATATTATTCACTAATCAATTCCAGTTTCATTTAACTTGGTCACAGTTAAATTCTAATTTATTATTCACTTTCACTATTTTAATCCATTTAACTTCATACGTTAAATTTAAATTTCAAATTTCAAATTCCTGGGTTCATTTCAAATTAAATTGAAATCATAATACCAATTCAAGCATTTGAATTTCTAAACCACTTGTTTTCTCAAAACATTTCAAAAACAAAATCCTTGGTAGTAATCCGTCACTTAGAAACTCGAAAATCACACTGATGATGTGTACACCATCATCAGAATTATTTCCCAGCGATCGAAGTGAGTTCAATACTATATTTATCTTTCATATTTGAAAAAAAATTCAAACTCTCCCAGGAACTTAAAATTTTCTTATTATAATTCCAAATCTGATTTAAATTCAGATTTTCTTCATCTTATTTCACATACTTTACTTATATGAATTCTGATTGGTTATTTATAACCATTTCACTTTTTTATAATTTCTATTCAATTATAATATCAACCAACACATCTAATATACTATAATGATTCAAATCTTAACCATTCTTTTATATCAAAATATAATTCGGGTAAAATTACTTCATTCACCCTCTTTCAAAACATACCATGTCGACCCATCGTATTTGAGTGTTTAGAAACCCCTATCGATATTGTGGTGCCCCACTATCGACCAGAATTCATAAGCCACTCAACCAATAAATCTCCACAATATAAAACAAATTTTTTTATTAAATAACAAATACGTTCACTCGTATATATACACTCAATCTCAGTTTAGGATATTACTAACCCCATCTTTACTGAGTCACCCCACAGAGCCAAGGTAATTCTTAACCTTAAGCTCTAATACCAACTGTAATGACCCGAAAATCCGGTCCAATTTGAGCTGACTAAATAACACAAGTCCAACCCCAAAGTGCACTGAAAATTCAAGAAATTAATAGAAAGAAGATAGAGGGTGAGGATAGATAAGATAGAAATAGTAGAATAGAAGAAGAAGAAGAAGAAGAACATCATCATCAGAGTAACACGAATCTTGCAGTGGAACGAATAAAATATAACATAACTTTTGAAAATACAAACAGTATATGTGTACAATAGCACTCTTCAGAGTACAACACTTACAACACAGCGGAAATAATAATAGCTATAGAATCTTGAAGCCTCCTGCTCCAAGCTCTCCAAGTGTATCTGTAAAATCCTGACTACTTGACTGCCCGTACAAATTAGGCACCCAAGAGTTTAGGGAAAACAAACAAATAAACTCCGGGTCAGTCATGGATTGGTGTGAGTAAAACAGTTTTAAACAGTTCGAACAAGTAAACGATATCTCATAAGACCACGCCGTATAACGGAATGGGTTTTTCCCTTATGAGAATCCAAAATATCTTTATATCAAAAACCTTTTTATATTATAATAATGTCTATCAACCACAGTATAATAATCATCTAGCAGAAACGCTTTCATCTCACGTTCTACATATAGTATACAATCAAAACCGCAAGCACGTATTGGGTAATAGATTTCCAACTATGACAAGATATGGAACCACCTTACGATCAGTGTACTCTAGGAACGATACACTGGAGTTCAACAAGAACATCTTGCAACTCAGCCACACATGACCGACCACTCATTTCGCTTGAGTGTATCGAATGTACGTCACCAACGGTTGGGATCAGCAACCGTTCCCGTATATATATATGGGACAACATTGATAGATTAAAGAAGCAAATGAATATTCTCTAGATAGGTGATTATACACCCTACTTCGGTGCGACCGACTTAGCCATGTTGCCTGCCCGATTTCTGTCATTTACCGGATGTGAGGCTAGAAGCTACGCTTACTTTCCATTCATTGATAACACGATCACTTTGAATGCCACATTATCAGATCCGTTAATCATTAGTTGGTTTATACAAATATCTTGGATGTTGTGCTAAAGGATAAATCCGTTGCAACCATATATATTTATACAAACCAACCCGTTCGATCATTGGAAATACTCTGTCAGACACTCGTCCATATACGTTCGTTCTGAGACTGAACGAAACTGAAGGCACTATTCAGTACATCCATCTTAGTCACTATTATCTAAGACTTATGCAACAGCCCTTGAACTTTACTCCGTCTTCAATTTTCTTTGGCATATTTGCAACGCTTATGCCAATACAGAGTGGTTCCTGGATAAGAATCCAACCGGTCTCTCCATATTGACAACGTAAATATGGTCAAAACTTGATAGTCTGTGATTTAACTATCAAATGAAAACATGTTGGTGTATAAACAACGATCTAAATTCCAAATGGAATTATCGATCCAATCATCAAAACATATATATATATATATATATATATATATATATATATATATATATATATATATATATATCCAGATTCCTTATTTTCTATGTTTAGAAAATATACGTTATTAACACTGGAAAACATTTCCATAGCTTATTCACGTATCACTATTCTTTCACAACCATCAGTCCCTAACCGTAAACTAGTAAGAGAACAATTCTCTAAGTATAAACCCCGAAGGCTGAAACCAACATCAGATCCACACTCAGAAAACGATTGAACTTACTAATCTCTAGTTAGTTTCTAATCTTACTTAACTCTATTTCTTTAACTCTATTCGATTAACTCTAACTGATTTAACTTTAACTAATTAACTCAAATCTGAATAACCTTTACTCCTTTAAATAACGTTTGTCCATTTATAAAGATTTACTTTTAGTAACGGTTCTTCACTTTAAAATGTCCTTTTTATAACGTTTCTCCACTTATAAAGATTTCCTTATAACAACATTTAATTACTTATAATGATTTCCTATAACAGAGTTTAATCACTTATAATGTTTTCCTTATAACAGCGTTTAATTACTTATAATGATTTCCTTATAACAATGTTTAATCACTTATAATGATTTCCTTATAACAACGTTTAATCACTTATAATGATTTCCCTTTTTAATCCTATTTATTTACCAAATAAATATTCCTTTATCACTTCACTTCTATTCATTAGATTCCCATTATAAATTGATAAGTGAATAAACTTCTCAGTGTTAATCCCGAAGGCCGAAACCAACATCAGATCAGCATTTTGAAATTTACTCAACTCAATCAACGTATAACCAGTTCCAATTTCTCAAAAACCATATCATATTCTCTTCAACATTTTTAAATCGATTCTATTTATTTTCATATAAATATTCCTTTTATAAAATCCTTTGATTTTATAAATATTTCATTTTCAATATACGTTTTGAAAATTCCCCCTTTACTTTCTAGTATTCATTTTGGTATTGAAAATACCGTCTAACCATGATTACTATCAACCAAGCACACATAATCAGCACAGATTATATAACACATCACATATCACAATATATGAAACAAAACAGTATTTATATATTGAGGAACCCAGTTGGGTCCCTCCAACCTGTTCACCTGCATCACAGATGTTAAACCATATAATTAACATCAACTTCTTTTCGGTATGAAATGTTCTGATAAGCAACATCAATATTTAACGGTATATATATATATATATATATATATATATATATATATATATATATATATATATATTTCAACTAACTGACTAGCAGTTCAATCAACCAATCTACACACAACAATCAATCAATATCTAACAGTTCTAAAAGTACGTTATAAAAATATAATTGTTCAGAGTTGGTGAGTTTTACTCACCTTTGATGTTGTCGTGAAATGACGACAATTGTCAGTTGATTCAGATCACACGTTATATTTCACTGTAAATCCAAACGAGCACCGAGTGACTCCAAGCCAGTTCCCTTTTGCAGTGTGCGTTGATACGATCCCGGCGGATCTTGCGGTTCGTAAAACATTTCTTCATCTTAGCCCAACAGTTAAAGCCCAAACCCGTAATGACCTTCTTCCCGAATTACCCTGCTCCTCTTGAATTCTCCATTACCAAATCTTACACTCCTTATGCAAATCACCGTCCAACATTTCGTCTGCGCCCTTATCCTCCTTCAATTCTCAAGTAGCCAGTTCGTTCTACCATTCGGCATTTCTTTCTTCCATTTATATATATACATATTTTAAATGAAAGGCCTCACTGATACAAACGGGTTCAAAGCTCCTCACTGATACAAACGGGTTCACAGCTCCCTTATATTTCCAGCGAGATGCCGCAACTCCTGTTCTCCCATTCACTAACTGAAATCTCCAACTTAACTCACGCACAACTCCATGCGACAGCTTGGAGCTCTCCTGAATCACCGCAAGCATGTACACATACACAGTGCTTCATCTTTGTAAACCCAACATGTCACCAGTGCTGTATACTTGTGCCCACTTCGCACTTCAAAGTCTTTTTTTTAATTTTTTGAACAAAAGCCATCCCTCTCGAACGTTATGTTTATTCTTTTTGGTACAATACTTTTTAGCTCCACTGTACTCCCTTATTTCACGCTCTCCATTTGTCAAAACTGTCGTGAGCACCTTTTATTAACCCACGTCTTCTTCACCGAATAGGACAACGCACCCAGCTCCTCTTCTTTAGAAAATCCCATACCTTCTCCTAATGATTCTTCAACTACATAATACTGTTATTCACCTAAACAAACTCCCCTGACTTCGCCACATAACTTCACCATCGGAGGCTCACTGTTAGTACCTTGCCCCGACACCCTTCTTTTGAAATATAAAAACTACAGCACCAATATAAATAGCACGCCTCTCATTTCTCTTCTCCTCCACGTAGTAGACATCCAACCTAATAACAGTGCCATCAATGCCCTTCCATAAATATCCCCTCCGCAAATCAATGATTTTACAATTGGATTTCAC
This sequence comes from Allium sativum, assembly GCA_030737875.1. Classification (NCBI taxonomy): domain Eukaryota; kingdom Viridiplantae; phylum Streptophyta; class Magnoliopsida; order Asparagales; family Amaryllidaceae; genus Allium; species Allium sativum. The sequence goes on along the minus strand of CM060924.1, from coordinate 734,033,905 downwards.
TTTCGTTCCCTCCTTTTATTTCTCTTTTTCACTAGTTCTCCACCACGGCCCCATTCATCTTCAGCTCGCAACAACTCAGCAAAAATACGACTTCGAACAACTATGGCACATCTACAGTAAATAGAGGCACCTGAAATCACCAACTTGTCCAAAGTTTGTACGCAACCATTGTCATTCAACTCCTCTTCGAATTTCCTATCTACTCCTACCCTCATTTCAATGATCGATGCCCTCAGGAGCATTTCATCGCACGACTGTTTTTCACGCATTACAGTAAACATAGAACTCGATTCTCACCTCCTACCTAAAACGACTAACTCGAATTCCCTTTCTCTATCTCGGTCTCAAACTCCACAGCAGCTCGACAGGAAAGCAAATGAGAACTTCGAATGGATGCTTGAATTTCTCGAAAACTCAAACCCTATGTTCACTGTGTATCTATTTTTACACAACAGAATAGCGTCGAGTATGAAGCATCTTGTACTGGGATGAAAAGCTTGATGTACGGATCACCAAATGTAAGTATGGAGATATATAGAAATACATTTGAATTGTTATGATTTTCTAAAGTAAGAAATTTCTCATGTTTTCCTTATTTTACTGTGAAAGAATTTAGTGGCGGCTTGGAATTAGGTTTAAGGGATGGTGAAGTATTTATAGAGGAGGAAAATATCTAGATATTTTCCTAGGATATTTTATTTTAAGTTGTAAAATTTAACGTACCCTATATATATAATTCTGTCCATATACGAGCTGTTATGAACAGAAATAAAAATATCGTTGAAACGAGCACTGCGCCATGGTTCCAAAAATATAATAATACCGGTAGAAGGACTCATACTGTGAAACCCCAAAATGTTGATTACAGGGTGCAAAATACTCCAAATAAAAAGTTGCTCATTAAATTAATTAAAAATTACAGTAAAATTCTAAAAATTAAATTATCACTACTTCCCAAAAGAACCTCGTCTAAATTCAAACCCGATCTCTAGTTATATCGAATAAACCAATATGGTCGATAAACGATTCTATAGCTACTATTTTAAAATTTGATTTGGACATATCTCAAAATCTACACGACGAAATCCTGATTTTTCTCTTCCACTAGAAAGATATACTCCACCAGCTCCATGCGTTTCTTGTTTCACAGAAATCCGATTTAAAACGACCTCTGTACATTCAGTTGAAGTTCAAATCGCCAAATAACGAACTGCAGCGCCATTTCGAGCTTGATTTTAATTATAATATAATTATACGTTCTAACGTCGTCGATTAAATAATATATTCATTATTTAAATAATTAAATAAGTTAGTTATTGCACCGTCAAATATCCGGGTCATTACAGGTGTACACGGTAAACATCTTGCCTCCATCGGGTAATGCCAAAACTGGAGTTGTGGTAAGGGCTCTCTTAAGCCTTTGAAAAGCAAGCTCGCACTCCGATTCCCATGCAATGACTAAGTTCTTCTTCGTTAACTTAGTAAGAGGAGCCGAAATTTTAGCGAAGTCCTTAATGAACTTCCTATAAAAGCCTGCCAGACCGAGAAAGCTTCTTACTTCAGTTGCATTCTTAGAAGCTTTCCAGTCTTGAACCGCAACCACTTTCGCGGGATCCACAGCTATACCTTGCTTAGAAACTATATGCCCAAGAAATCGAACTTCTCTTCTCCAAAAATGGCATTTGGAGAACTTGGCTTTTAACTGATGAGCTCTAAGCGTATCCGTCACTTCCTTGAGATGTGTAGCATGCTCTTCCTCGTCCTTTGAGAAGATCATAATGTCATCCACGAAAACGACCACAAACTTGTTAAGGAACTCCCGAAACACCCTACTCATCAAATCAACGAAGTAGGCGGGTGCATTAGTCAAACCGAACGGCATGACGAGCCATTCAAAGAATCCATCGGGAGTCCTAAACGCAGTCTTGTCAATACTATCCTCAGCCACTCTAAGCTGATGGAATCCGGTGGCGAGATCGAGTTGAGAGAAAACCAAAGCACCTACAAGCTGATCAAAAAGATCGTCGATTCTCGGTAGCGGGAGCCTATTCTTCTTTGTTAGCTTGTTTAACTCACGATAATCAACACATAGACGAAGCGAACCATCCGCCTTAGTAGCGAATACCACAGGAGCACCCCATTCAGAAATGATTCGCCTAATAAAATTCTTCTCAAGCAACTCCTTGACTTTCTTACTAAGCTCTCTTCTTTCTCGCGGGGCCATGTGCCTAACGGGCAATGAAACTGGCTTGGAATTATCAACAAGATAAATGCGAAAATCTATCTCGCGTTTAGGGGGTAACCCCTTCACCTCATCAAAGACATCAGGATATTCTCGGACCACCCTTACAGATTGAAGATTGTCAATAGACGAGTCGAGGGATTCAAGATAACATAACATGACGGGACCCATAGGGTTACAAGAAATTTCTAGGGTATTACCAAGGCGAGTCATGAGCCTCACTACCATATGTTCACAATCAAGAATGGCTCCATAACTGGACAACCAATCCATGCCCAAAATCAACCCGTATCCCATAAACCCTAGAACATAAGCATTACATATGAATTCTACGGTCAAGATAGAAATCCTCAAATCCATACAAATCATAGATAAGTGGGCGTAACCCCCAATTGGATTTGAAACACTAACGGGATCCTCAACTAGACTAGTACTTAGGTTCAAACTTTCAACAATATCAGAAGAAATAAAACTATGCGATGCACCAGAATCGAATAAGGTGCGAACAGGAAAATCAGAAATGTAAACAAGGCTTTCTACAGAAATTCTACCTCGGTCAAGAGCTGGAGCGGTGTTGAGAGCATGCAACTGCCCTCCGGTGGGTCTTGCTCGCTGAGTCTGTCCTTGCCCCTGTCCTTTCTTCTTAGGGAAATCCTTGCTATAGTGTCCAGACTCTCCACAATGAAAGCATTCGTCCAACTTCCTCTTCTTCTTCCTACAGTCTTTGGCTATGTACCCAGTGATCCCACAGAAGTTGCACTTCCTTGTCTCCCTTGCCTTGTTGTTGTTGCCCTTGTTACCCTTCTTGTAGTTCTGGTTGTTCTGGTTGCCTCCCCACTTGGAGTCCACCTTCTTGGTTTGAGTCTCATTAAGCTTAACTTCTTTCATGCCATTTTTATCATCTCCTTGAAGCAAGGCCATATCCACTAAGCTCTAAAAAGTGGCCCCCATGGGTATATGAGACATGGCCAAACCTTGCAATGGCTCATTCAATCCTCGAGCAAAGCGTAGAGCCTTCTTCTGAGGTGTGTTAACCATGTCTAAACCTAATCGAGCAAGCTGGTTAAACTTATTCACGTACTCCTTAATAGTCATGTCCCCTTGCTTCAGTGATATGAACCTTCCCATCTGAAGGTTCTCTTCTGCTGATGATAGAAACTTCAGTCCAAACCTTCACCTAAAGTCATCCCAAGTCTCAATTGGCCTAGTAGCGGTGGTGACTTCCCACCAATAAGAAGCTTCCTCTTTCAATAGCCATACCGCCAACAGAACTTTCCTACGATCTTCTACATCAAAGATAGCAAAAAGGTCTTCAGTTTCCTTCAACCAGTTTCTTGCCTCAACAAAAGTCTCCATCCCAACAAAATTCTTGCCACCCATCGCCTTAAAGTCTTTGCAAATCTTCGCGAAATCCGCTTGTGGATGCTGAGGAGGAGGAGGAGTAGGAACCTCAGCTACGGGAGGAGGAGGGATGTTAGCCACAGGAGGAGGAGAAGGAGGAATATTACCCTTTCACCTTTTCCTCCTTCGTGGATTAAGCCATATCAACAAGTTTCTCATCCTTAGGCTTGTGTTCTTTATCCTCATTCTTACTATCCTTACATAGTTTTTGGCCGGTTTCTCGAAAGCTACCTCCATCACACTACAAGCCTACAAAGTTTGAAATAAGATTAGTCGCAGATGGAACTACTGCGGCTACAGATGGAGGTTGGGCACTTCTTTGCCCTCCGACTTATGTCGTACACCTACAAAATTATGGCGAAAAAGAAAGAAAGAAGAGATTCAGAGAGAATCAAAAGATAGTGCATATGGCTTTGGGGAATATGCCTTTCGTAAAATAAAACTTTTCTTTAGAAAAATGCTTCTTTGTAAACATTTCGAAAATAATTTCAGAAGGTTTTTAAAAGCTTTTGCCCAGTCTAGTAACCTTCTACTCTGATACCAAATGTAACACCCCACATCCGTTAAGGTCACTCACAAAGGGGAATGCCTTAACTTCAATGGAGCATTATGGGTACTGGAACAGAAATATTACAAGACAGACATATATAAAACAACGAAAAGTAAAGTAGAAGTACTTCAAATCATTTATTAAATATAATTGTTTAAAATAAAAGCCCATCAACTTCCAATACCCAATTACATAGCTGAAATATCTGTCTTGCTCAAAAACAAAGAAGCAAAAGAATAAACTGTGATATTTCCCAATAAAGCAAAGCAAGCCATAGCCAAGAGAAATCCAAGTTGTACATGAAAGAGCCTTGGAGCTTGGTAAGATCCGAACTAAGCTGTATTCCCAACCTGCGAACCTGGGGCCAGGGGGACGGAAGAAAAAGAGGCGAAACAAAACGGGTCAGTCATAAAGACTGAGTAAGTCCTAGTGACTTTCAGCATAAAAAAGGTAAAGATAACATTGCATGAATAAACTGAAAATAAACATAAGCATGATGACAAGATAAGCTACAGGCATGATGAATCAAGTATAACATCACATAATTCCTATCAAGAGTAGCATCAGAAGGTTCCTACCAAGTATCACATCGCAAGGTTTCTATCAAGTATAACATCGCAAGATTTCTAAGCTTCATCATTAACATATTTCAGTGATATCTATTTGCTCTGCACCACCTGACTAGCATCTCACAAATGTCTTACATGGAATGTTTCGTATTCCTACTAGTGTTCCAACTAGTGTCCTGTGTAACAAGGATCCTTACCCCCTACTAGTGTCCCAACTAGTAGCCGTGTTATATAATAAGGTGATCCCAACCCCGTAGTTGTGGTAGCCTCTAGGACTACATCTAATATGAGGATCTTGCCTCAACCAGCCCAATTGCCATGAAAGTGTTAGATGTATCCTTACTACCTTAATCGATCGGCTCCTACTCGACCTAGTTCTTGTTTATGTCACGTGGCCCCCTACTCGTAGATATCTGTGCTGGTCCCACCCTAGGGTGTATCAACCCACCCCTGGGATGGCAACCCCGACACAATCAAGATGCACAGCTTTATACCTATTGATGCCCAATGGCTAAATTTTCCACTCCGGAATACGTGCATGCCCGTAATCCGTCGGAACCTGCACTGCTGCAACACTTGCCGCTCTTTTGACCGCTTATAATCAGCCCAGTGTTCGTGCCCCACCCTGCCTAGCTCAGGGTACCGTTGATACCTAATGTGGGTTATTGCTGAAACGGGTCCCGCTACTAGGGTTTTCCCAGGGTCTATTCGTATACCCCACAGGTTGGTTAAGTGTCATCCATTCAAGTTAACTTAACCCCACCACCCATCATGTTACATTGGTTAAGTGTTCTCTCTTGTGTTACTTAACCCTACTACACATCATATTAGGTTGGTTAAGTGTTACCCCCTTGTGTTAACTTAACCCCACCACACATCAAATTATATTGGTTAAGTTTGTTCTCTCGTTTTACTTAACCATACCACACATCATGTTATATCGATTAAGTGTTACCCCTTGTGTTACTTAACCCTACCGTATGTCTTGTTATACCGGCTAAGTGTTCTCCCTTGTGTTAACTTAACCCCACCGCATGTCATGTCATATTGGTTAAGTGTACGTTGACTTAGCCCACCTAATTATCATGTTGTGACGGTAAAGTGTTACCCTCTGTTGTTACTTATCCTTACCACGCATCACGTTAGATTGGTTAAGTGCGTGTTAACTTAACCCCATCCACTAGTCATATTATAATGGTTAAGTGTTACCCTCGTGTGTTTACTTAACCCTACCACACATCATCGTGTCAAATTGGTTAAGGATATTCAAGCGGTTCATGACTTAACCCGCCCACGTATCATGTCAAGTTGGTTAAGTATTATCTATATGTTCAAGTTGATTTAACCCTGCCACGCGTCGTGTTATATTGGTTAAGTGTCATTAGTCCAATCACGTTAACTTAACCTTACCCTACTTAACTGGTTTCATTAGCATTTATTATTTACTAATGCATCAACCTCTCACATTGGTCTTATTTGCGGTCACTGGATATGCCGGGCGGTTCCGGGAAGAATTACACTGCAAACCCATTCCAACCTTGGGTTCGAGCATTCAATGCACTAACCTCTCACATTAGACATATTGCTGCGGTCACTGGATATGCCAGGCGGTTCCGGGCAGAATTACACCACAACCTAGTCTTTGCTTATGACCTCTCACATTAGACTATTTTTATTGTGGTCACTGGATATGCCGGGCGGTTCCGGGCAGAATTACACCATAACTCAAGTCTAACCTCGTGTCAAAGGCATCCGTTAGATTGTTAATTACATATGTGTCATATAAGTCAAAATTCCCAACTTTACATATTAATAAACATATGCCCAAGTTCCAAATTACATGCCCATTAATATATGTACCCAATTCTAGTCAGTTTACATATGTCCAATTCTTGCCTATTTACATGTATGCCAAGTTTATGTCATTTTACCCATATCAAGTTCTAGCCAAAATTTACATGTATAAAGTTTCATAACCAAATAAACCCAAATCATGATTCATGATGTAGTTATCCCAAACTATAATCTTTCTATTACAATACATGCCAGTTGCCCAAATTCATAATACATGTTTATGCCAATTATCAAGTTTACAATCGCTTTCATGTTCAAATTCTCAATTCTACATATGCCTAATTAACATAAGCCCAATCTTTTGATTACATAGTCCCAAACTCGTGATTTTATTTACATGCCAATTCATGTATGTCCACTTCATGCCAAATTACTTATGCCAATGCCCAAACTTATAATTTCAATTATATTGACAATACCCAAATTTCCAATTTCATGTTATGCCATCAATTCCACCAAACACATATATCCAAATAGGTAATATCCCAATATTTCCCCCGTATACCATCGCACGTATGTCATAGTTTAGGCCTAGGTCTGAAATTGACCTAGGTTCATCAAGAAAATAAATAGGGGGAGGTAGAAGTGACGATAAAAACAAGATCAGAGAGAAAACGATATAAAAACATCATCTCAGGCATAAAGAATAGATCTTGATAAAAAATCAACATGAATAAAGAAAACTGATTTACAACAGGCTGAATAGATCATGAACTAGACATGGGAATAAAGATGGACAAGTCTCAAAACTCAAGGTTCAAGAAGTAACAGAAATAGATCTGAATCGATAAACATACTTAAATCCAATTTCACTTTATTTCATGTCCATATTATAATTTAAATATTTAGATCTGAAAATAACTAGAACTTACAGAGCATGGCTAACGAATTAAGAACTGAAATTGTCATAGAACATTGCAGTGACGTTGATTTATCTTCTTGAATTGTTGTAGAGGCTCTGTTCTTTGATTTGAATCGAGTTTGAAAGCTTAAGCTTTAATTTGGAGGCGGCGACCATGGTTCAAGAGGTAAATCAATAGCATAACAGGGTGAGAATGATTTGTTGTGAATTAGGTTAGGTCTTAGGGTGTTTATATAGGAGTAGGAAACTAGTTTAGGCCTTAGGATTAACCCTAGAACTGATCTGAACCATCAAAACACGTCATGGGCTTCAAAAATGGGTTCTGGGCCAAAACAGGCCGATCAGGTCGACCTGTAAGGGGGGAGGTCGACCTCCTGGCCGACCTGTAGGGGGTAGGTCGACCCCCAGGGCCACCCCCAGGTCGACCTGCCTGGTTCAATGTTGCCTGAAATTTGTTGAATCCTCTGCAGGCCATAACTTCTTCATCCGGACTCCGATTTTCGAAAACTCGGACTCTATTTCATGTAGAATTCCAAAACGAACGCAATGGCGCAACCCGTTTTCCCAGATTCTTATTTAACAATTTAATTCTGCCTTGATTTATGATTTTAATATGTTATTAAAATACAGGGTATTACAACGTTAAATTTGAAAATAAAAGGAAATTAAAATGTAAAAAAAAAAGGAAAAAATACAAGTTCTAATTATGAATTAAAAAACTAAGCAAAAAAGGACGAAATCTTAAACTGCAAATTCGAACTGTGACGGTGGTTGACAAAAAGGGAGGGGTGCAACCCGAGGACTTCCCAGGAGGTCACCCATCCTAGTACTACTCTCGCCCAAGCATGCTTAACTTAGGAGTTATGATGGGATCTGGTGCTTTAGTGCTGGTATGATCGCACCCGTCAGGAAGGGGATTGGTAAAGTATTAAAGAAGGAGCTGGAGATTGTAGAGAAATGCAGCGGTTAACGGCAACAACGTATGAAATCCTTGCAAATGACATTAAATTTGACAATAAATTGATAAAAAGAAACAAGGGAACACTTTAAATTTGCAATTAAAATGAATCAAGAACGCAATGAAGTAATTAAAACCACAAATTCAAACAGCGACAGTGAGAATGGAATATGGAAATAATTTGAAAAAAGACGTTAAATTTGACAAAAAAATGATAAAACAAACGAGGGAACACGCTAAAATTGCAATTAAAAAGAATCAAGAACGAAATGAAGGAATTAAAAAGACAAATTCAAATATCGACGTTGAGAATGTAATATGGAAAGAATTAGAAGAAAGAAATCATTGTCAGCTTTTGAAATTCAAGAAGACGTAGTGAGAACGTTAAATTTGAAAACAAAAGGAAATTAAAATGTAAAAAAATGGAAAAAAAATACAAGTTCTAATTATGAAGTAAAAAAACAAAACAAAAAAGGATGAAATCTTAAACTGCAAATTCGAACTGTGACGGTGGTTGACAAAAAAGGGAGGGGTGCAACACGAGGACTTCCCAGGAGGTCACCCATCCTAGTACTACTCTCACCTAAGCACGCTTAACTTCGGAGTTCTGATGGGATCCGGTGCTTTAGTGCTGGTATGATCGCACCCGTCAGGAAGCGGATTGGTAAAGTATTAAAGCACGAGCTGGAGATTGTAGAGAAATGCGGCGGTTAACGGCAACAAAGTTTGAAATTCTTGCAAATGACATTAAATTTGACAACAAATTGATAAAAAGAAACAAGGGAACATGCTAAATTTGCAATTAAAAAGGATCAAGAACGAAATGAAGGAATTAAAACCACAAATTCAAACCGTGACGGTGAGAATGGAGTATGGAAAGAATTCGAAAAAAGACATTAAATTTGACAAAAAAATGTTGAAAATAAACAAGGGAACACACTAAATTTGCAATTAAAAAGAATCAAGAATGAAATGAAGGAATAAAAAGGACAAATTCAAACATCGACGTTAAGAATGTAATATGGAAAGAATTGGAAGAAAGAAATCATTGTCAGCTTTTGAAATTCAAGAAGACATAGTGAGAACATTAAATTTGATAATAAAAGGAAATTAAAATGTAAAAAAAAGGAAAAAAATACAAATTCTAATTATGAAGTAAAAAAAAAAACAAAACAAAAAGGACGAAATCTTAAACAGCAAATTCGAGTTGTGACGGTAGTTGACAAAAAGGGAGGGGTTCAACACGAGGACTTCCCAGGAAGTCACCCATCCTAGTACCACTCTCGCACAAGCAAGCTTAACTTCGGAGTTCTGATGGGATCCAGTGCTTTAGTGCTGGTATGATCGCACCCATCAGGAAGCGGATTGGTAAAGTATTATAGCAGGAGCTGGAGATTGTAGAGAAATGCAGCGGTTACCGGCAACAACGTTTGAAATTCTTGCAAATGGCATTAAATTTGACAACAAATTGATAAAAAGAAACAAGGGAATATGTTAAATTTGCAATTAAAATGAATCAAGAACGAAATGAAGGAATTAAAACCACAAATTCAAACAACGACGGTGAGAATGGAATATGGAAAGAATTTTAAAAAAGACATTAAATTTGATAAAAAAATGATAAAAATAAATGAGGGAACATGCTAAATTTGCAATTAAAAAGAATCAAGAGCGAAATGAAGGAATTAAAAGGACAAATTCAAACATCGACGTTGAGAATGTAATATGGAAAGAATTGGAAGAAAAAAATCACTGTTTGCTTTTGAAATTCAATAAGACACAGTGAGAACGTTAAATTTGAAAATAAAAGGAAATTAAAATGTAAAAAAAAAGGAAAAAAATACAAGTTCTAATTATGAAGTAAAAAAACAAAACAAAAAAGGACGAAATCTTAAACTGCAAATTCGAACTGTGATGGTGGTTGACAAAAAGGGAGGGGTGCAACACGAGGACTTCCCAGGAGGTCACCCATCCTAGTACTACTCTCGCCCAAGCACGCTTAACTTCGGAGTTTTGATGGGATCCGGTGCTTTAGTGCTGGTATGATCGCACCCGTCAGGAAGCGGATTGGTAAAGTATTAAAGCAGGAGCTGGAGATTGTAGAGAAATGCAGCGGATAACGGCAACAACGTTTGAAATTCTTGCAAATGACATTAAATTTGATAACAAATTGATAAAAAGAAACAAGGGAACACGCTAAATTTGCAATTAAAAAGAATCAACAACGAAATGAAGAAATTAAAACCACAAACTCAAAACGCGACGGTGAGAATGGAATATGGAAAGAATTTGAAAAAAGATATTAAATTTGACAAAAAAATGATAAAAATAAACGAGCGAACACGCTAAATTTGCAATTAAAAAGAATCAAGAACGAAATGAAGGAATTAAAAGGACAAATTCAAACATCGACGTTGAGAATGTAATATGGAAAGAATTGGAAGAAAGAAATCATTGTCAGCTTTTGAAATTCAAGAAGACAAAGTGAGAACATTAAATTTGAAAATAAAAGGAAATTAAAATGTAAAAAAAAAGGTAAAAAATACAAGTTCTAATTATGAAGTTAAAAAACAAAACAAAAAAGGACGAAATCTTAAACTGCAAATTCGAACTGTGACGGTGGTTGGCAAAAAAGGGAGGGGTGCAACACGAAGACTTCCTAGGAGGTCACCCATCCTGGTACTACTCTCGCCCAAGCACGCTTAACTTTGGAGTTCTGATGGTATCCGGTGCTTTAGTGCTGGTATGATCGCACCCGTCAGGAAGCGGATTAGCAAAGTATTAAACAGAAGCTGGATATTGTAGAGAAATGCAGCGGTTAACGGCAACAATGTTTGAAATTCTTGCAAATGACATTTAATTTGACAACAAACCGATAAAAAGAAACAAGGGAACACGCTAAATTTGCAATTAAAAAGAATCAAGAACGAAATGAAGGAATTAAAACCACAAATTCAAACTGCGACGGTGAGAATGGAATATGAAATAATTTGAAAAAAGACATTAAATTTTACAAAAAAATGATAAAAATAAACGAGGGAACATGCTAAATTTGCAATTAAAAATAATCAAGAACGAAATGAAGGAATTAAAAGGACAAATTCAAACATCGACGTTGAGAATGTAATATGGAAAGAATTGGAAGAAAGAAATCATTGTCAGCTTTTGAAATTCAAGAAGACATAGTGAGAACGTTAAATTTGAAAATAAAAGGAAATTAAAATGTTAAAAAAAAGGTAAAAAAATACAAGTTCTAATTATGAAGTAAAAAAACAAAACAAAAAAGGATGAAATCTTAAACTGCAAATTCGAACTGTGACGGTGGTCGACAAAAAAGGGAGGTGTGCAACACGAGGACTTCCCAGGAGGTCACCCATCCTAGTACTGCTCTCGCCCAAGCACGCTTAACTTCGGAGTTCTGATGGGATCCGGTTCTTTAGTGCTGGTATGATCGCACCCATCAGGAAGCAGATTGGTAAAGTATTAAAGCAGGAGCTGGAGATTGTAGAGAAATGCAGTAGTTAACGGCAACAACGTTTGAAATTCTTGCAAATGACATTAAATTTGACAACAAATTGATAAAAAGAAACAAGGGAACTGTAACACCCCGAGTTTATGTTAAGACTAAAATTACAAATTAAAGTATAATTGATTCAAAATGAAGGAATTAAGGGAAATGGCTTATTCCATTGCGTTTTTCTCGGAATTCAAATTGAGATCGAGTCCGAGTTTGCGTGAGTCGGACTCCGTATGAAGGAGTTATGACATCCGGAAGTTTTAGAATAAAATTTAAATTCAAACAGCTCAGTTTTAAATTCAAAATTAGAAAAACAAGTTCATACAGGGCTGGGCGGGAAAATTCCCGCCCAGGGACCAGGTCGGCCATAGGGTCGACTATGGTGTCGACCTAGACGCCCCAGGTCGACCATAGTGTCGACCTGGGTGTCGACCTGCCAGTCGACCTGCCTGGTTGACCTGGCTGGCTGGGTCTGTTTCTTGCTCGAATTTTGAAGCCCTGTGTGTCACTAGGGCTGACGTGTCGACATTTGGTTGGATGCTCTTGACCTGAACGGACTAGATTTCTTCTGGCTTCATCGAACGACTCAAAACAATTTGAAATTCTATAAAAAGGACCTAAGACTCAACCTAAAACACATCAAAAAAATAAACCTAGAGCCGACATGCTGGCGAGAAGACTTTTAGAATAGCAGTCAAGAGGAAAAGCTAAGAGACGAATCAAATTAAGAAGAACCAAACGTCTAATCTAATCTCTACACAACATTTTCTACTCCAAAGGAAAGCTTTGCAAATTCAGAATAACAGAAACCAGAAAACAAGATTTCAGCACCCGTTGTAAGTATAGTGACCTTTTAGAATATGAATAAAAATGTGACATGATTCGATATAAATGAAAATGGGGTTTTTCAATTGTGAAATAATGATGTAATTATGTGTACTGCGATGTTTCTGTCATAGTTTGTGGTTAATGTTTGTGGCATAAATTGATTGATGTGAGCCTATTGGACATTTGTATATGTAAATGATATCACTTGAAAGTTTGTGGCAAAAACTAGAATTGACATCTTTATGTTTGTGACAATAACATGGATTGTATACATTTCTAAGTCTAAATTAAGGCCTATGTAAATATGTTTTAGTTTGAGACCTTTTATTCCTACATGACTCAAAAACTTATGTATGCATTCTTGTGTTAAATTGCAAGTAAAAGTTGGGTTTATGTGAGTACCGTTTGGTTACAACAATTATGCTAGTTTTATGTTAACATAGACCACTTGAATTGGAGTTGGGTTACATTTTTGGGTTATGTTAAGAAAGTGGACATTTTTATAAACATGTAACATGCTAGTTTGGGTGTTTGACATTATGCCTAATTATATATATGGTTAACCCATGTTTATGCAAGTTAAAAAGTATGTCATTTCATGTGACACCAAGTTAGCTATGTTCTTATTTGAATGCAAATTCACTAGACCCATAATTTATGTTGAATCGCTAGATTGCAAGTTCATGCGCCACACCTTTATGTATTGTAAAAAGTTACATGTTCTTGGCTTCCCCTTTTCTTATGTTTATAAAGTTGGGTTGAATTGTGTCGAACCCAAAATTAGCTAAAATGTTGCGAACGTACAAACGGGGGTATTAGCGGTGGGTGTAAAACATGAAATTATATGTGTTGGCACGTTTGGCACATGCCAACGACGGTGACATTTAAGCGGTATAAATTGTTATACACAAGAATAAAAGACATGACATTTACTATAAATTGAAAAGTGACAACATATGCAAATTAGAAAATACGAGTGCGCTTAACCCGAGGTTGGATTGAGTTGTGATGTAAACCTGCCCGGACCTGCCCGGCTGTCCAGTAATCACAACAATACATATCCAATGTGGGTGGTTAAGGCATTGAGCCCAATAAGGACCCGAGGTTAGACTGAGTTGCGGTGTAAACCTTCCCGGACCCAACCGGCACATCCAGTAACCGCAATAATATTTGTCTAATGTGAGTGGTCGGTGCTTTAATAAAAAGCTAAGTCATGACTGATAGGGTTAAGACAAGTAAATGAATACTTAACCAAATTCAACATGTTAACTGAATGGATGGATTGGGGTTAGATTTATATAGACACTTAACCACTTAACATGTTTGACTAGAAAACCCTAGAAAGGTGGGACCCGTTTCAGCAGTAACCCAATTAGGTATCATGGTACCATGAAACTAGGCAGGGTGGGGCACGATTACTGGGCTGATTATAAGCGGTCGCGGTTGGTGCAGCAGTATTGGTTCTAACGGAGTGTGGTCGTGCACACATTTCGAAGCAGAAAAATTAGGTACTGGGCACCAGTAGTATAACCTATGTATTCTAGAATTGTGTCAGGCCGCCACTGTGGGACTTGATACACCCCAGAGGTGGGCCCAGCATAGGAAGCTACAGTTAATTGGGGGCCGTGGGACACATGTAATTTTATGAGTAGGATCCGATCATTAGAAAATGTGGATCACTTCACCCAAATCATGGGGTGCCAGTTGGGATAAATACTTGTGGATTAGTGGGTGCAGAGATTAATATGGGGTGCGATTGTATATTCAGTTTAATCGCTTAAGAGTGTGTTTATAGTATGTTCCCATTTCCAGTTATACCTATCATGCCCTTTGAAACACCCCACCTCCGTTAGGGTCACTCTCAAAGGGAATGCCCTAATTTTGGTGGAGGTTCATAAGTATAAGTCACAAATATACAAGACAGAATATAAGAACACATATTTTTGAACAACGGAAAAACAACAACTTTTATTTCATAAAAGATATGTGATACAACAACATACCATAATTGTCTTACAATACTTCCAAAAAAAAACATAACATCTTCATAACTGTCTTGATTACATTATTTAAAGAAGCATAAAGAAAACATAAATAAACTGCAAAAGTCCCATAGTTGCTGTCCAAAGCCATAGTCCAAAACGAAAAGATCAAAGCAATACATTCTTTCTCTTCAAGCTGGATATGAAGGCTGGTCAAACTGCGGTATTCCCTCCCTGTGGACCTGGGGGGGGGGGGGGGGGACGGAAGAAAAGAAGACGAAAGAAAAGTAGAGTCAGACATAAAGCCTGAGTAAGTCTAGGACTATTCAGTCTATGAATAAAGAACTGGGTATGATAAGTATAAACTAGAAATGGGAAAGCATCATATAATTAGTTAAGTTGTCTAGGGTCGAATATACTATCGTACCCCATATTAATCTCTGTACCCATATAAACTAGTTCCCAACAGGCACCCCATAATCAGGGTGAAGTGATCCACTTTATGATGATCGGCTCCTACTCGCATAGTTACATGTGTCTTACGGCCCCCGATGTTGTAGTTACCTATGCTGATCCCACCATGGGGTGTATCAAGTCCCATGGTGGTGGCCCGACACAATCCTAGAATGCACAGGTATGCTACTGGTGCCCAGTGCCTTATTTTTCTGCTCCGGAGTGTGTGCACGCCCGCACCCCGTTAGAACCTACACTGCTGCACCACCGCCGTCGATTTGACCTCTTACAATCAGCCCAGTAATCGTGCCCCACCCTGCCTAGTTTCAGGGTATCATGATACCTTGTAGGGTTACAGCGAAAAGGGTCCCTCGCTACTAGGTTTTCTATTTCTAGCCAACATGCTAAGTTGGTTAAGTGTTTTATAAACCTAACCCCCAATCAATCTGTTTAGTTTAGCATGTTCCATTTTGATTAAGTATTAATATAATTTACTTAATCCTATCAATCCTGGCTCAGCCTTAATTGTCTTGTTAAAGCCTTGACCTCTCACATTAGACAGGTATTGTTGTGGCTGCCTGTTGCCGGTTGGGTCCGGGCAGTCTTACGCCACAATTCAGTCTAACCTCGGGTCCTTATTGGGCTCCGTGTTTAACCACCCACATTGGATAGGTATTGTTGTGACTACTGGACAGCCGGGCGGTTCCGGGCAGGTTTACATCACAACTCAGTCCAACCTCGGGTTAAACACATCGTATTTTCTACATTTACATATATTTTCTCTTTTCTGTTTATATGTAAATATTTACGGCCCGTTATTCAAATTCATCTTTATTGGTTAACTTTCATTTATGTCACTTAATTGTTCTTTCAAGGTTGTTGGCATGCGTTAAACATGCCAACACATATGTTCTATATTTTTAACCCAAACGTCATTACCCCCGTATTATACGTTTGCTCCAACGTAAGGTGTGTTGGGTTTTATACTTAAACCCAATTTAGCCAAATGAAAAGGGGAGGCTTATAACATGGTGTTTATAAGATAACATGAAAAAGGGGAGTGTGAACGCATGAACTTGCAACGAACGATTCAATTAACATAAAATAGGCACATGTGAACTTGCAATTGTAACATCATATAATCATGGCATAACATGAATCATTTTATCCATATAATCATAGCATAAACAATACTTAAACATGAATCATTCTACTCGTATAATCATGGCACAAACAATACTTAAACATAAATCATTCTATTCATATGGTTAATGCATAGACAATACTTAAACATGAATGATTTATTCATATGATTATGGCATAAACAGTACTTAAACATGAATCATTTATTCATATGACTATGGCATAAACAATACCTAAACATGAATTATTCTATTCATATGATTATGGCATAAACAATACCTAAGCATGAATTATTCAGTTCATATGATTATGGCATAAACAATACTTAAACATGAATCATTTATTCATATGACTATGGCATAAACAATACCTGAACATGAATTATTCTATTCATATGATTATGGCATAAACAATACCTAAGCATGAATTATTCAATTCATATGATTATGGCATAAACAATACTTAAACATGAAATGATGGTTTTTGATCTATTCATGTAATCATGGCATAAATATTCCTAAACATGAAATCATGGTTTTTGATCTATTCGTGTAATTATGGCATAAATATTCCTAAACATGAAATCATGGTTTTTACCTTATTCATGCAAACTTGCAATTGGAATGTAAATTTAACTTAGCTATATGTCACATATATTATCATATAATTCTTGTTAACAATATAGGCCTAGCATGTTTTTCAATTAGGCATAATACCAAACATAGCCTAGTCATATTCATAAAATCAACATAAGTTCACAAAGAGGCTTACTTTTGTTTCTAATACAAAAGTATGGTTTTATACATAGATCATGATGCCAATTCCAACATAATTTCATATGAATCATAATACCCCAAATTTGATCCAATTACACACAAAGTGATTTTGTACAAAAATATACATTATGTTGGCATAGTAGCAAAACCACATACTTGCATGAATCTCAATTAAACAACCACAAACATGAATTACATACTTCTGAATATCCAATCGTATACTTGCATGAACCTCAAATAAACTACCGCTAACATGTAGTTTTTATCATGAATTACATACTTGCGAATATCCAATCGTTATATCACAACATTCCAAATCGATTAGAATCATAGCAACCCACAAATATGAATTACTATCACCACTAATCAAGTGTAATTCTCATTTTACACAAATCAAACACAGTTATTTAATTCATACCGGAATAGTACTCTACTTACAATCGTGTGACGAATTCTTCAATTCAGGAATCTGAATTCTGGATTTGGAGATGCTATTCCTTTGATGTAGGCGTTGATTTGATTTGTTTAAGTTTAACTTGTAGTTGCTTTATGCTTTAGAGTTTGTCTCCTAATTGTCTCTCAAATTGGTGGCTACTCCTAGTCGTTCCTCAGCAGCATGATGGCCTCATTCTTATTTTTGAATGAATAGATTAGGTAGAGTCTAGGGTCATTTTTATAGAGTTTATGAACTGATTAGGACCGTCGATGTTGCTTGGGTTAATCGTAGCCATTCATTTGAAAGAGAGACCAATCAAGAGCTGACACCTAGCCCTAGTGACAAGGCAAGGCTCAGAAAATCGACCAAACACAGACCTGGCCAGCCAGGATGGGCTGGGTTCGACCTGGCTCTGGGGACAGGTCGACAGCCCAGTCGACACCCAGGTCGACAGCCCTGTCGACCTGGCTAGCCCAGGTCGACTGCCAAGTCGACCTGGGTGCCTTAGGCGGGAATTTTCCTGCCCTGGCCAATTGGGCCCGATTTTGAATTTTAAACTTGTTTTTCTGAGCTGTTTTCGTCTGTTTGAATTTTAACCTGAATCCTGAAACTTCCGGAGGCCATATCTTCTTCATACGGACTCCGTTTTTCGAAAACTCGGACTCTATTTCGCGTATTTTTCCGAGACGAACACAATGGCGTATCCCGTTTCCCTTAATTCTTTGATTTGAAATTAGTTATGCTTTAATTTGTCAATTTCAGTGTTATAGAATACACGGGGTGTTACATTCTCCCCCACTTAAAAGGATTTCGTCCCCGAAATCTTCAAGTTAGGAAGAATGTATATCCTAACATCCAAACATCCATCTACTCATCCATCAAACACGAGCATCCATTGTCCTTAAAAGACTTCTAATGCTTCATGATCATATGCGAAGTGTGTGTGTACATGTACTTATCTAATGCAAAATCAGGCGGTCTACTGATTCAGTTGACCTCCTTAATGCGAATTATGTAAGTGCCATGAATCCATTATGTATGCAAATTTTTCCTATTCATGATTCTACATGAGTGCACAATCATTCATATAAATGCAACATCCATATGACAACACATTAAAGTTCAACCATATACGAATGCAAACATATATGCACATGCAATATGAAGTGACTGAGCCGATCTAAAACCTAGATTGTGTGTGTATATGCAACCACGAGCAACCACTAGCAATCACTTGCAACCACTTGCAACCATCAATCATAACATGTCTCAAACACATGTTTACACCCAATTGTTCCTATCTAAAGGTATAGTCGAATGATAGAAGCAAGTAAAGACTTTGTGCCCATTAGGCAATGTCAAAACTGGAAATCTATGCCATATATATATTGACTAGGAGAAGAATTCTCTAAGCATCAGCCCCGAAGATCGAAATCAACATCAGGCTGACACCCAAAGAATTTCTCAACCCAACCACTATATATGATTCTAGGAAACTAAGCATGATGGACTCCTTTTAGGTCACAAGGGAGTCCCTTCCTAAGACCAACCCGTATCCTATTAAACCCAAAAAGTTTAGTCAAACCAACAAACACCCTCGAGCCCCAACATGTGCTACTAAAAGATGAGTCATACTCCCTATGGGGTTTGCAATAGAAATTGGATTGAGAACTGGACCGAGAGGAAATATACAAAAGATAGCATGCAAGTAAGCTCTACAGAAAGAGAGGGATCAAGGATATACTCTTAAGAAGAGATATGATGCACGAATCTAGTCTTCAATCTTCTAAGTCGCATTCCTTGAGCTTAACTCCATTATGCTTTGTCTGTCTTTAACTTCACAATTTCGAAGCTTCTTAATTCTTGTTTTCAAAATATGAGTTGGAACCTATTTCGCTGTTGCCTCTCGTTCCACTTTCACTTATTCTCCTTCTAGTATACTTGGCTCAAGCATAACTGCGTACTCATGGTTCCATGCAAGCTCTCTAAAATTCACTAGTGAATCTTGGATCTTGTTCACTTCCTAGAAGGTATTCCACATAGATGAATTATCTCTTGAAAATAAACAAATGTCAACTATGTTGCCAAATGAACTACTAAGGTGATTCTTTACGACTCATGCATAAGCGAAATGAACCTTCTGCCTTAGTGGCGAACACTACTGGAGCGCCTGATTCTGAAATGCTCCTTCTAATGAACCCCTTCTCTAGAAGCTCTTTAATCTGTTTACTGAGCTCTTCCCTTTCCCGTGGAGCCATGTGTCTAACGGGCAACGTAACGAGTTTTGCATTATCTACAAGGTATATGCGGAAGTCTATCTCCCACTTCGGAGGCAAGCCCTTCACCTCTTCGAAGACATCCGGATATTCCCGGACCACTCTATCTGATTGCAAATTTTCAATGGAGGCATCTAGCGATTCAAGATAACTAAGCATAACCGCATACGAGGGATTACAAGAAATTTCCAAAGTATTACCGAGCTGGGTTAGGAGCCTAACAACCCTTTTCTCACAATCAAGGATGGCCCCATTACTGGATAGCCAATCCATGCCCAGAATCAAACCATATCCCGAAAAGCCCAAAACAAAGGCACTACATTGAAATTCTATGCTTAGAATAGAAATTTTCAATCCCAAACAGATCATAGATAAATGAGCTGGGCCCCCAATTGGGGTTGAAACAATTAAGGGGTCCTCTACCATACTAGTTTTTAGGTGCAGAGATTCTAACTAAAGCAGACGAGATAAAGGAGTGTGACGCGCCGGAATCAAATAAAGTGCGAACGGGGTGATCATAAAGATGAACTACACTTCCTACAGAAGTATTTATACCTCGTTTCTTTGGGCAGTCCTTAGCCATGTGGCCTGTCTCACCGCAAGAAAAGCACCCACCATTCATCTTGGCCTTCTTTTTCCGGCAGTCTTTCACTAAGTGCCCAACTTTGCCACAGAATTTACACTTCCTCTTCTCTCGGGACTTGTTGTCTTTCTCGCCCTTCTCAAAGTCTGTCTTCTCAGGGCAGTCTTTGCTGATGTGTCCAGTCTCCCCACAATGAAAACATTCTCCTTGCTTTCTTTTCCTCTTTCTACAATCCTTGGCTATGTGCCCTTCCGTACCACAAAAATTGCATTTCCTTTTTTTCTCGTTTCTTATTATTACTGTTACGATCCTTTCTTGTTTGACTATTATTCGTCTTCCAACTCTGGGACTGTTCCGCTTGCTGGTTCACGTGGAGGAGGAGGAGTGAAAGCGTCAGCAGCTGGGGAGTAAGGTCTCCAGACATGCTGAAACAGAAAGGATAGATTCAAAACGAAGGATAAGAAATAGTACCTATGGCTTTGAGGGGACTTTGCCTTTTTAAAATAAAATGATATTTTATCTTTTAAAAATGCCTCTTTAAATTTCTTTTTTGAAAATAAAATTTCAAAACTTTTTATCTTATCTAGTAAACCTATGCTCTGATACCAAGTGAAACACCCCACCACCGTTAGGGTCACTCTCAAAGGGAATGCCCTAATTTTGGTGGAGGTTTATAAGTATAAGTCACAGATATACAAGACAGAATATAAGAACACATATTTTTGAACAGCGGAAAAACAACAACTTTTATTTCATAAAAGATATGTGTTACAACAACATACCATAATTGTCTTACAATACTTCCAAAAAAAAACATAACATCTTCATAACTGTCTTGATTACATTATTTAAAGAAGCATAAAGAAAACATAAATAAACTGCAAAAGTCCCATAGTTGCTGTCCAAAGCCATAGTCCAGAACGAAAAGATCCAAGCAATACATTCTTTCTCTTCAAGCTGGATATGAAGGCTGGTCAAGTTGCGGTATTCCCACCCTGTGGACCTGGGGGGGGGGGAACGGAAGAAAAGAAGACGAAAGAAAAGTAGAGTCAGACATAAAGCCTGAGTAAGTCTAGGACTATTCAGTCTATGAATAAAGAACTGGGTATGATAAGTATAAACTAGAAATGGGAAAGCATCATATAATTAGTTAAGTTGTCTAGAGTCGATTATACTATCGTACCCCATATTAATCTCTGTACCCATATAAACTAGTTCCCAACAGGCACCCCATAATCATGGTGAAGTGATCCACTTTATGATGATCGACTCCTACTCGCATAGTTACATGTGTCTTACGGCCCCCGATGTTGTAGTTACCTATGCTGGTCCCACCATGGGGTGTATCAAGTCCCATGGTGGCGGCCCGACACAATCCTAGAATGCACAGGTATGCTACTGGTGCCCAGTGCCTTATTTTTCTGCGCCGGAGTGTGTGCATGCCCGCACCCCGTTAGAACCTACACTGCTGCACCACCGCCGTCGATTTGACCTCTTACAATCAGCCCAGTAATCGTGCCCCACCCTGCCTAGTTTCAGGGTATCATGATACCTTGTAGGGTTACTGCGAAAAGGGTCCCTCGCTACTAGGTTTTCTATTTCTAGCCAACAAGCTAAGTTGGTTAAGTGTTTTATAAACCTAACCCCCAATCAGTCTGTTTAGTTTAACATGTTCCATTTTGATTAAGTATTAATATAATTTACTTAATCCTATCAATCCTGGCTCAGCCTTAATTGTCTTGTTAAAGCCTTGACCTCTCACATTAGACAGGTATTGTTGTGGCTGCCTGTTGCCGGTTGGGTCCGGGCAGTCTTACGCCACAATTCAGTCTAACCTCGGGTCCTTATTGGGCTCCGTGTTTAACCACCCACATTGGATAGGTATTGTTGTGACTACTGGACAGCCGGGCGGTTCCGGGCAGGTTTACATCACAACTCAATCCAACCTCGGGTTAAACACATCGTATTTTCTACATTTACATATTTTGTCTCTTTTCTTTTTATATGTAAATATTTGCGGCCCATTATTCAAATTCATCTTTATTGGTTAAATTTCATTTATGTCACTTAATTGTTCTTTCAAGGTTGTTGGCATGCGTTAAACATGCCAACACATATGTTCTATATTTTTAACCCAAACGTCATTACCCCCGTATTATACGTTTGCTCCAACGTAAGGTGTGTTGGGTTTTATACTTAAACCCAATTTAGCCAAATGAAAAGGGGAGGCTTATAACATGGTGTTTATAAGATAACATGAAAAAGGGGAGTGTGAACGCATGAACTTGCAACGAACGATTCAATTAACATAAAATAGGCACATGTGAACTTGCAATTGTAACATCATATAATCATGGCATAACATGAATCATTTTATCCATATAATCATAGCATAAACAATACTTAAACATGAATCATTCTATTCGTATAATCATGGCACAAACAATACTTAAACATGAATCATTCTATTCGTATGGTTAATGCATAGACAATACTTAAACATGAATCATTTATTCATATGATTATGGCATAAACAGTACTTAAACATGAATCATTAATTCATATGACTATGGCATAAACAATACCTAAACATGAATTATTCTATTCATATGATTATGGCATAAACAATACCTAAGCATGAATTATTCAATTCATATGATTATGGCATAAACAATACTTAAACATGAATCATTTATTCATATGACTATGGCATAAACAATACCTAAACATGAATTATTCTATTCATATGATTATGGCATAAACAATACCTAAGCATGAATTATTCAATTCATATGATTATGGCATAAATAATACTTAAACATGAAATGATGGTTTTTGATCTATTCATGTAATCATGGCATAAATATTCCTAAACATGAAATCATGGTTTTTGATCTATTCATGTAATCATGGCATAAATATTCCTAAACATGAAATCATGGTTTTTACCTTATTCATGCAAACTTGCAATTGGAATGTAAATTTAACTTAGCTATGTGTCACATATATTATCATATAATTCTTGTTAACAATATAGGCCTAACATGTTTTTCAATTAGGCATAATACCAAACATAGCCTAGTCATATTCATAAAATCAACATAAGTTCACAAAGAGGCTTACTTTTGTTTCTAATACAAAAGTATGGTTTTATACATAGATCATGATGCCAATTCCAACATAATTTCATATGAATCATAATACCCCAAATTTGATCCAATTACACACAAAGTGATTTTGTACAAAAATATACATTATGTTGGCATAGTAGCAAAACCACATACTTGCATGAATCTCAATTAAACAACCACAAACATGAATTACATACTTGCGAATATCCAATCGTATACTTGCATGAATCTCAAATAAACTACCGCTAATATGTAGTTTTTATCATGAATTACATACTTGCGAATATCCAATCGTTATATCACAACATTCCAAATCGATTAGAATCATAGCAACGCACAAATATGAATTACTATCACCACTAATCAAGTGTAATTCTCATTTTACACAAATCAAACACAGTTATTTAATTCATACCGGAATAGTACTCTACTTACAATCGTGTGACGAATTCTTCAATTCAGGAATCTGAATTCTGGATTTGGAGATGCTATTCCTTTGATGTAGGCGTTGATTTGATTTGTTTAAGTTTAACTTGTAGTTGCTTTATGCTTTAGAGTTTGTCTCCTAATTGTCTCTCAAATTGGTGGCTACTCCTAGTCGTTCCTCAGCAGCATGATGGCCTCATTCTTATTTTTGAATGAATAGATTAGGTAGAGTCTAGGGTCATTTTTATAGAGTTTATGAACTGATTAGGACCGTCGATGTTGCTTGGGTTAATCGTAGCCATTCATTCGAAAGAGAGACCAATCAGGAGCTGACACCTAGCCCTATTGACAAGGCAAGGCTCAGAAAATCGACCAAACACAGACCTGGCCAGCCAGGATGGGCTGGGTTCGACCTGGCTCTGGGGCCAGGTCGACAGCCCAGTCGACACCCAGGTCGACAGCCCTGTCGACCTGGCTAGCCCAGGTCGACTGCCAAGTCGACCTGGGTGCCTTAGGCGGGAATTTTCCCGCCCTGGCCAATTGGGCCCGATTTTGAATTTTAAACTTGTTTTTCTGAGTTGTTTTCGTCTGTTTGAATTTTAACCTGAATTCTGAAACTTCCGGAGGCCATATCTTCTTCATACGGACTCCGTTTTTCGAAAACTCGGACTCTTATTTCGCATATTTTTCCGAGACGAACACAATGGCATATCCCGTTTCCCTTAATTCTTTGATTTGAAATTAGTTATGCTTTAATTTGTGAATTTCACTGTTATAGAATACACGGGGTGTTACACCCTTGTTCTTATTCGTATACTGAAAAGTCATTAGACTTACCAGGCTTTATGTCTGACTCTACTTTTCTTCCGCCCCTTTGTCTTTCGTTTCCCCCCCCCCCCCAGGTCCATATGGAGGAAACAATTCAGCTTAGTCAGACTCTTTGCAAGCTTTAGGATAGGTTATGTACGGTTTGGACTCCTTTTGCACGGCTATGGCTAGTGGACACTCTTTTGGGGATTTATGTTATTTTTGTTATGTTGCTTCTTTAAATGTAATCAAGATAGTATTTTGATGTAATAATGGAAGTTGGTTTTATTGAGATAGTTTATGGTAATGTTTTGTATGAACAAGTGATTATGGAATGAAAGTATGTTTATTTTTCCGCTGCTATATTTTTGTTTTATATATGTCTTGTGTTTTTATCTATGACTTGAACCCATAAACCTCCTCCAAAGTTAAGGCATTCCCTTTGTGAGTGACCTTAATAGAGGCGGGGTGTTTCACTTGGTATCAGAGCATAGGCTTACCAGACTAGATAAAAATTTTGAAAAATTATTTTCAAAAGAGAATTTAAAGAAGCATTTTTCTAAGAAAGAGTATTGTCTTAAAGTTTAAAAAGGCATAATCCCCCTAAGGCCATATGCACTATCTCTCTATATCTTGTTTGAATCTTTCCTTTTTCGTTTCAGTATGTCGGGAGATCTTAACTTACCGGAGGGCGTGCCAGTGCCTGGTTGGTTTAGAAGGTACTTGGAGGCCAGGGCTAATGAAGCCGGCCCAGAAGACGCTTCTCCTCCTCCTCCAATGGCCGAAGTTCCCCCTCCTCCTGCTCCAGTAGTTGAAGTTCCTCCTCCTCCTCCTCCACCACAAATGAATCCCCTGTCAAAAGTATGCAAAGACTTCTGAGCAATGGGTGGTAGGAATTTCAATGGGACAGAGTCGTTCATAGAGACAAGGAACTGGCTTAAAGAAACTGAGGATTTATTTTCTATATTTGATGTAATGGATGGGCAGAAAGTGCAGCTAGCAGTCTGGTTGCTAAAAGATGAAGCCTCCTTCTTGTGGGAGGTTACAAGTGCTAAAAGACAGGTGGAGAATTGGGAAGATTTTAGGGGAAGGTTTGAACTGAAATTTCTCTCTCAAGCAGAGCAAAGCCTACAGATGGAGATGTTCATATCCCTCAAGCAAGGAAGCCTGTCAGTTAAAGAGTATGTCAATCAGTTTAATCAGTTGGCTAGGTTTGGGCTAGAGTTAGTAAATACTCTACACAAGAAGGCGCTCCGCTTTGTGAAAGGGCTAAATGAACAACTGCACAACTTGACTATGTCCCACATTCCTATGGGGGCAACCTTTGAAAGGCTGTTGGAAATGGCACTCCTACAAGAAGAGGACCAAAGTGGCAAGAAGGAAGCAAAAGTGGAGGTGCCTCAAGAAAAGAAAGAGGGATTGCAGGCTAAGAAAGCAGATTTCAAGAAAGGCGGGAAGAACAACAAACCCTATGAGAAAAGAAAATGCAATTTCTGTGGCTTTGTTGGGCATTTGGTGAAAGAATGCAGAAAGAAGAAAGCAAAGATGACTGGTGGGTGCTTTCTTTGCATCGAGACTGGACATTTGGCTAAGGACTACCTAAAGAAACGAGGGCAAGGACAGAGGGCTGGATCCACTTCGGGTGGACAGGTTCATGCACTGGTGGCACCTCTGCAACAGCGAGGTAGAAATATTTCTGTAGAAAGTGTAGTTTACCTTTATGATCATCCAGTTCGCACTCTTTTTTATTCTAGCGCATCCCACACTTTTATTTCGTCAGATTTAGTAGAATCTCTGCACCTAGACACTAGTATGGTAGAGGATCCCTTGGTTGTTTCGAATCCAATTGGGGGCTCAGCTTATTTATCAATGGTTTGTTTTGATTTGAAAATCTCTATTCTAAGCGTGGAGTTTAGATGTAATGCTTTTGTTTTGGGCTTCATGGGATATGGGTTGATCTTAGGCATGGACTGGCTATCCAGTAATGGTGCCATTCTTGATTGTGAGAAGAGAGTGGTTAGACTCTTGACTCGGCTCGGTAATACTCTAAAAGTTTCTTGTAATCCCTTGAATGCTGTTATGCTTAGTTATCTAGAGTTGCTTGATGCTTCTGTTGAGAATTTACAGTCAGTTAGAGTGGTCCGAGAATATTCATATGTTTTTGAAGAGGTGAAGGGCTTACCTCCGAAGCGGGAGATAGACTTCCGCAGATATCTAGTTGATAATGCAAAGCCTTTGGATTTACCTGTCAGGCACATGGCTCCTAGGGAAAGAAAGGACCTCAATAAGCAGGTTAAAGAGCTTCTAGAGAAGGGGTTCATTAGAAGGAGCATTTAGAATGGGGCGCTCCAGTGGTGTTCGCCACCAAAGCAGATGGTTCACTACGTCTTTGTATGGACTATAGGGAGCTAAACAAGCTGACTAAGAAAAATAGGCACCCTCTGCCCAGAATCGATGACTTGTTTGATCAGCTTGTAGGTGCGTCGGTTTTTTCCCAACTCGACTTGGCTACGGGGTTTCATCAGCTAAGAGTGACTGAAGATAGTATTGATAAGATGGCGTTCAGAACCCCAGATGGCTTCTTTGAATGGCTTGTCATGCCTTTCGGCATGACAAATGCATCCGCTTACTTTGTTGATTTAATGAGCAGGGTGTTCAGAGAATTCCTGAATAAGTTTGTAGTCGTCTTCGTAGACGATATTTTGATCTTCTCAAAGAATGAGGAAGAGCATGCTCAGCATCTAAAAGAGGTCATGGAAACTCTTCGAGTTCATCAGCTAAAAGCCAAATTCTTCAAGTGCCACTTTTGGAGAGAAGAAGTAAGGTTTCTTGGACATGTAGTGTCCAAAGAGGGGTTAGCTGTAGACCCCGTGAAAGTTGTAGCGGTACAAGATTGGAAGGCACCAAAAAATGCAATCAATGTCCGAAGCTTTCTCGGGCTAGCAGGCTTTTACAGAAAATTCATCAGAGATTTTGCAAAAATATCTGCCCCGCTCACAACGTTAACGAAAAAGAATCTAGCGTTCGTTTGGGATTTGGATTGCGAGTTTGCTTTCCAAAAATTGAAAAGGGCTCTTACAACAGCCCCAGTTTTGACCTTGCCAGAAGGAAGCAAAATGTTTACAGTATACACGGATGCGTGTGGCACAGGGCTAGGCGCTGTTTTGATGCAAGAGGGAAGGGTAGTGGCTTATGGCGGAAGGCAGTTAAAAGTGCATGAAAAGAACTACCCAACCCATGATCTTGAGTTGGCCGCCATTGTCTTTGCGCTTAAGTCTTGGCGCCATTATCTCTTAGGTGAGAAATTTGAATTGTATACCGACCATAAGTCCTTGAAATATCTTTTCTCACAGAAAGACCTAACTTGAGGCAACAAAGATGGATGGAATTTCTTGCCTCGTATGACTTCGAGATTTCCTACACTCCTGGCAAAGGCAATGTAGTGGCAGATGCCTTGAGTAGGAAGAAGCTGAACCTAAGTCCCCTCTTTGTAGAAAGGCAAAGCTTGGAGTTTATAGCCAGTTTTGATTTTAGGCCTTCCTCTGATTTTGTAACTGGGTTGCTAGCATCGCTAGAAGTGCGAGCCACTCTTTTGGACACGATAAGGACAGCACAACGTGAGGACCCTCAGTTTGTGGAAGTTATTGATAAACTAATTAGGGGTGAGTCTTCTAGTCATCTCAACAGGTACTCCATCAATGATAAAGGCTGGCTGAGGCGGGATGGAAGACTGTGCGTCCCATAAGTAGGGGAATCAGTGAAAAGAGTTCTTGAGGAAGCACACCACTCTAAGATGACAATACATGCAGGTGGAGACAAAATGTACAAGGACATCAAAACAACTTTCTTTTGGAACGCCATGAAGAAGGACGTAGCAGAATACGTTTCTAAATGTATGATATGCCAACAGGTCAAGGTAGAGCAGAAGAAGCCTAGATGTCTGCTCCATCCTCTAGAGGTCCCACAGTGAAAGTGGTATAGCATCTCAATGGACTTCATTGATGGGCTGCCTAGGTCGAGAAGGTTCAATACTAGCATTTGGGTGATAGTGGAAAGGCTTACTAAAAGCGCCCACTTTTTACCTGTCAAGAATAGAAGGACTGCCTCATCTCTCGCATCTCTTTATCTCAAGGAAATAGTTCGACTCCATGGGATACCCTCCAGCGTAGTAAGCGACAGAGACCCTATTTTTACAAGTGAATTTTGGCGAAGTCTACAAGCAGCAGTAGGCACGCAGCTATGTTTAAGCACAGCCTATCACCCCCAAACCGATGGCCAGACAGAAAGGGTGAATAGAATATTAGAAGACCTTTTGAGACTGTGCGTCCTTGACTTTGGAGGGACATGGGAGGATCACCTTCCTTTAGTGGAATTTGCCTACAACAATAGCTACCAATCCACCATCGGCATGGCGCCTTTCGAAGCTCTATATGGAAGGTCGTGTCGATCTCCAACTTGTTGGTGGGAGTCCATAGATAAGCTGATACTTGGACCAGACATGATAATGGAGACCTCAGAGAAAGTAGACTTAATACGAAGAAGGATGAAAATAGCGCAAGATAGACATAAATCCTACGCAGACAGGAGAAGGACCGACCTTGAGTTTGAGGTTGGAGACAAGGTTTTTCTTAAGGTATCTCCTCTAAGGAACGTTGTTCGCTTTGGATCAGCAGGAAAGCTTGCACCAAGATTTGTAGGACCGTTCCTTATCATCGAGAAGATTGGGAAAATGGCTTATAGAGTAGAGCTGCCTGACATGTTGGCTGGAGTTCACAATGTCTTTCACGTTTCACACCTCAGAAAATGTTTACATGAGTCGGCAGAGGTGGTGGAGCCAAACATTCCAGAACCAGTTGAAATAGAACGGGAAGCAGCTGTGAGGAAAGTTCCAACTCGCATCTTAGGAAGTGAAGTGAAAAAGCTATGCAACCGTGAAGTAAAACTTGTCAAAGTTCAGTGGAGCAATGCCGAGGAAGACGCGACTTGGGAAACAGAGGACAGAATTCGCCCGACTTATCCTTTCCTTTTTGAGGGTACATCTTTAATCCTCTTTTTCCTTAAGATTATGTTAGTATCTATCTTTTTCATATGTCTCCTTGATTCTATCTGCTAACCTTAGGTAGAAACCGATTTGGATGTAAACATGTAATTGAAACATGTTATGGTTGATGGTTGCAAATGGTTGCTAGTGGATGCATATACACACGCACCTTAGGGTTTAGGTCGGCTCAATCACTTCATATTGCATATGCATATATGTGTTTATGATTGTATATGGTTGAAATTTTAATGTGTTGTCATACGGATGTCACATTTATATGAATGGTTGCGTACTCATGTAGAATTATGTGTAGGGAAAATTTGCATACATAATGGATTCATGACACTTACATGATTTGCATTAAGGAGATCAACTGAATCAGTAGACCGCCTGATTTTTGCATTAGGTAAGGACATGTATACACACACTATGCTTTGGATCATGAAGCATTAGAAGTCTTTTAAGGACATTGGACGCCTGTGTATGATGGTTGAGTAGATGGTGGATTGGATGGTAGGATATACGCTCTTCCAGACTTGAAGATTTCGGGGACGAAATCCTTTAAGGAGGGGAGAATGTAACACCCCGAGTTTATGTTAAGACTAAAATTACAAATTAAAGTATAATTAACTCAAAATGAAGGAATTAAGGGAAATGGATTACGCCATTGCGTTCGTCTCGGAATTCTACTTGAGATAGAGTCCGAGTTTGCATGAATCGGACTCCGTAAGAAGGAGTTATGACCTCCAGAAGTTTCAGAATAAAATTTAATTTCAAACAGCTCAGTTTTAAATTCAAAATTCGAAAAACAAGTTCAAACTGGACCGGGCAGGAAAATTCCCGCCCAGGGACCAGGTCGACTGGTGTCGACCTGGCAACCCCAGGTCGACAATAGTGTCGACCTGGGTGTCGACCTGCTAGTCGACCTGCCTGGTCGACCTAGCTGGCTGGGTCTGTTTCTTGCTCGAATTCTGAAGCACTATGTGTCACTAGGGCTGATGTGTCGACATTTGGTTGGTTGCTCTTGACGTGAACGGACTGGATTTCTTCTGGCTTCATCGAACGACACAAAACAATTTGAAATTCTATAAAAGGACCTAAAACTCAACCTAAAACACATCAAAAAAAATAAACCTAGAGTCGACATGCTGCCGAGAGGACTTTGAGAATAGCCGTCAAGAGGAAAAGCTAAGAGACGAATCAAACGTCTAATCTAATCTCTACGCAACGTTTTCTACTCCAAAGGAAAGCTTTGCAAATTCAGAATAACAGAAACCAGAAAACAAGATTTTAGCACCCGTTGTAAGTATAGTGACCTTTTAGAATATGAATAAAACTGTGACATGATTCGATGTAAATGAAATTGGGGTTTTCTATTGTGAAATAATGATGTAATTCTGTATACTGCGATGTTTCTGTCATAGTTTGTGGTTAATGTTTGTGGCATAAATTGATTGATGTGAGCCTATTGAACATTTGTATATGTAAATGATATCACTTGCAATTTTGTGGCAAAAACTAGAATTGACATCTTTATGTTTGTGACAATAACATGGACTGTATACATTTCTAATTCTAAATTAAGGCCTATGTAAATATGTTCTAGTTTGAGACCTTTTATGCCTACATGACTTAAAAACTTATGTATACATTCTTGTGTTAAATTGCAAGTTAAAGTTGGGTTTATGTGAGTCCCGTTTGGTTACATCAATTATGCTAGTTTTGTGTTAACATAGACCACTTGAATTGGAGTTGGGTTACATTTTTGGGTTATGTTAAGAAAGTGGACATTTTTATAAATATGTAACATGCTAGTTTGGGTGTTTGACATTATGCAACTATATATATGGTTAACCCATGTTTATGCAAGTTAAAAAGTATGCCATTTCATGTGACACCAAGTTAGCTATGTTCTTATTTGAATGCAAATTCACTAGACCCATAATTTATGTTGAATCGCTAAATTGCAAGTTCATGCGCCACACCTTTATGTATTGTAAAAAGTTACAATTTCTTGGCTTTCCCCTTTTCTTATGTTTATAAAGTTGGGTTGAATTGTGTCGAACCCAACATTAGCTAAAATGTTGCGAACGTACAAACGGGGGTATTAGCGGTGGGTGTAAAACATGAAATTATATGTGTTGGCATGTTTGGCACATGCCAACGACGGTGACATTTGAGCGGTATAAATTGTTATACCCAAGACTAAAAGACATGACATTTACATATAAATTGAAAAGTGACAACATATGTAAATTAGAAAATACGAGTGCGCTTAACCCGAGGTTGGATTGAGTTGTGATGTAAACCTGCCCGGACCCGCACGGCTATCCAGTAATCACAACAATACATATCCAATGTGGGTGGTTAAGGCATTGAGCCCGATAAGGACTCGAGGTTAGACTGAGTTTCGGTGTAAACCTGCCCGGACCCAACCGACACATCCAGTAACCGCAACAATATTTGTCTAATGTGAGTGGTTGGTGCTTTAATAAAAAGCTAAGTCAGGACTGATAGGGTTAAGACAAGTAAATGAATACTTAACCAAATTCAACATGTTAACTGAATGGATGGATGGGGGTTAGGTTTATATAGACACTTAACCACTTAATATGTTTGACTAGAAAACCCTAGTAAGGTGGGACCTGTTTCAGTAGTAACCCAATTATGTACCATGATACCCTGAAACAAGGCAGGGTGGGGCACGATTACTGGGCTGATTATAAGCGGTCAAAAATAAACGGTGGTTGGTGCAGTAGTATAGGTTCTAACGGAGTGTGGTCGTGCATACATTTCGGAGCAGAAAAATTAGGTGCTGCGCACTTGTAGTATAACCTATGTATTCTAGAATTGTGTCGGGTTGCCACCATGGGACTTGATACACCCCAGGGTTGGAACCAGCATAGGAAGCTACAGTTAATTGGGGGCCGTGGGACACATGTGATTTTATGAGGAGGAGCCGGTCATTAGAAAATAAGGATCACTTCACCCAAATCATGGGGTGCCAAATGGGATAAATACTAGTGGATTAGTGGGTGCAGAGATTAATATGGGGTGCGATAGTATATTCGGTTTAATCGCTTAAGAGTGTGTTTATAGTATGTTCCCATTTCTAGTTATACCTATCATTCCCTTGTTCTTATTCGTATACTGAAAAGTCATTAGACTTACCAGGCTTTATGTCTGACTCTACTTTTCTTCCGCCCCTTTGTCTTTCGTCCCCCCCCCCCCCCCAGGTCCACAGGGAGGAAACAATTCAGCTTAGTCAGACTCTTTGCAAGCTTCAGGATAGTTGATGTACGGTTTGGACTCCTTCTGCATGGCTATGGCTAGTGGACACTCTTTTGGGGATTTATGTTATTTTTGTTATGTTGCTTCTTTAAATGTAATCAAGACAGTATTTTGATGTAATAATGGAAGTTGGTTTTATTGAGACAGTTTATGGTAATGTTTTATATGAACAAGTGATTATGGAATGAAAGTATGTTGGTTTTTCCGCTGCTATATTTTTGTTTTATATATGTCTTGTGTTTTTATCTGTGACTTGTACCTATAAACCTCCTCCAAAGTTAAGGCATTCCCTTTGTGAGTGACCTTAATAGAGGTGGGGTGTTTCAGGAACACGCTAAATTTGCAATTAAAAAGAATCAAGAACGAAATAAAGGAATTAAAACCACAAATTCAAACCACGATGGTGAGAATGGAATATGGAAAGAATTTGAAAAAATACATTAAATTTGACAAAAAAATGATAAAAATAAAAGAGGGAACATGCTAAATTTGCAACTAAAAAGAATCAAGAACGAAATGAAGGAATTAAAAGGACAAATTCAAACATCGACATTGAGAATTTAATATGGAAAGAATTGGAAGAAAGAAATCATTGTCAGCTTTTGAAATTCAAGAAGACATAGTGAGAACGTTAAATTTGAAAATAAAAGGAAATTAAAATGTAAAAAAAGGGAAAAAAAATACAAGTTCTAATTATGAAGTAAAAAAACAAAACAAAAAAGGACAAAATCTTAAGCTGCAAATTCGAACTATGACGGTGGTTGACAAAAAGGGAGGGGTGCAACACGAGGACTTCCCAGGAGGCCACCCATCCTAGTACTACTCCCACCCAAGCACGCTTAACTTCGGAATTCTAATGGGATCTAGTGCTTTAGTGCTGGTATGATCGCACCCGTCAGGAAGCAGTTTGGTAAAGTATTAAAGCAGGACCTGGAGATTGTAGAGAAATGCAGCGGTTAACGGCAACAACGTTTGAAATTCTTGCAAATGACATTAAATTTGACAACAAATTGATAAAAAGAAACAAGGGAACACGCTAAATTTGCAATTAAAATGAATCAAGAACGAAATGAAGGAATTAAAACCACAAATTCAAACAGCGACGGTGAGAATGGAATATGGAAAGAATTTGAAAAAAGACATTAAATTTGACAAAAAAAATGATAAAAAAAACGAGGGAACATGCTAAATTTGCAATTAAAAAGAATCAAGAACGAAATGAAGGAATTAAAAGGACAAATTCAAACATCGACGTTGGGAATGTAATATGGAAAGAATTGGAAGAAAGAAATCATTGTCAGCTTTTGAAATTCAAGAAGACATAGTGAGAACGTTAAATTTGAAAATAAAAGGAAATTAAAATTAAAAAAAAAAAGGAAAAAAATACAAGTTCTAATTATGAAGTAAAAAAACAAAACAAAAAAGGACGAAATCTTAAACTGCAAATTCGACCTATGACGGTGGTCGACAAAAAAGGGAGGGGTGCGACACGAGGACTTCCCTGGAGGTCACCCATCCTAGTACTACTCTCGCCCAAGCACGCTTAACTTCGAAGTTCTGATGGGATCCGGTGCTTTAGTGCTGGTATGATCGCACCCATCAGGAAGCGGATTGGTAAAGTATTAAAGCAAGAGATGGAGATTGTAGAGAAATGCAGCGGTTAACGACAACAACGTTTGAAATTCTTGCAAATGACATTAAATTTGACAACAAGTTGATAAAAAGAAATAAGGGAACACGCTAAATTTGCAATTAAAAAGAATCAAGAACGAAATGAAGGAATTAAAACCACAAATTCAAACCGCGACGGTGAGAATGGAATATGGAATTTTTTTGAAAAAAGACATTAAATTTGAAAAAATAATGATAAAAATAAATGAGGGAACACGCTAAATTTGCAATTAAAAAGAATCAAGAACGAAAGGAAGGAATAAATGGACAAATTCAAACATCGGCGTTGAGAATGTAATATGGAAAGAATTAGAAGAAAGAAATCATTATCAGCTTTGGAAATTCAAGAAGACATAGTGAGAATGTTAAATTTGAAAATAAAAGGAAATTAAAATGTAAAAAAAAAGGAAAAAAAAAAAATACAAGTTCTAATTATGAAGTAAAAAAACAAAACAAAAAAGGACGAAATCTTAAACTGCAAATTCAAATTGTGACGGTGGTGGACAAAAAGGGAGGGGTGCAACGCGAGGACTTCCCAGTAGGCCACCCATCCTGGTACTACTCTCACCCAAGCCCGTTTAACTTCGGAATTCTGATGGGATCCGGTGCTTTAGTGCTGGTATGATCGCACCCGTCAGGAAGCAGATTGGTAAAGTATTAAAGCAGGAGATGGAGATTGTAGAGAAATGCACCGGTTAACGGCAACAACGTTTGAAATTCTTGCAAATGACATTAAATTTGACAACAAATTGATAAAAAGAAACAAGGAAATACGCTAAATTTGCAATTAAAATGAATCAAGAACGAAATGAAGGAATTAAAACCACAAATTCAAACAGCGACGGTGAGAATGGAATATGGAAAGAATTTGAAAAAGGACATTAAATTTGACAAAAAATGATAAAAACAAACGAGGAAACACGCTAAATTTGCAATTAAAAAGAATCAAGAACGAAACGAAGGAATTAAAAGGACAAACTCAAACATCGACGTTGAGAACGTAATATGGAAAGAACTGGAAGAAAGAAATCATTGTCAGCTTTTGAAATTCAAGAAGACATAGTGAGAACGTTAAATTTGAAAATAAAAGGAAATTAAAATGTAAAAAAAAGGAAAAAAATACAAGTTCTAATTATGAAGTAAGAAAACAAAACAAAAAAGGACGAAATCTTAACTTGCAAATTCGAACTGTGACGGTGGTTGACAAAAAAGGGAGGGGTGCAACACGAGGACTTCTCAGGAGGTCACCCATCCTAGTACGACTCTCGCCCAAGCACGCTTAACTTCGGAGTTCTGATGGGATCTGGTGCTTTTGTGATGGTATGATCGCACCCGTCAGGAAGCAGATTGGTAAAGTATTAAAGCAGGAGCTGGAGATTGTAGACAAATGCAGTGGTTAACAACAACAACGTTTGAAATCCTTGCAAATGACATTAAATTTGACAGCAAAATGATAAAAAGAAACAAGCGAACACGCTAAATTTGCAATTAAAAAGAATCAAGAACGAAATGAAGGAATTAAAACCACAAATTCAAACCGCGACGGTGAGAATGGAACATGGAAAGAATTTGAAAAAAGACATTAAATTTGACAAAATAATGATAAAAATAAATGAGGGAACACGCTAAATTTGCAATCAAAATGAATCAAGAACGAAATGAAGGAATTAAAAGGACAAATTCAAACATCGACGTTGAGAATGTAATATGGAAAGAATTGGAAGAAAGAAATCATTGTCAGCTTTTGAAATTCTAGAAGACATAGTGAGAACGTTAAATTTGAAAACAAAAGGAAAAAAATGTAAAAAAAAAAAGGAAAAAAAATACAAGTTCTAATTATGAAGTGAAAAAACAAAACAAAAAAGGACGAAATCTTAAACTGCAAATTCGAACTGTGGCGGTGGTTGACAAAAAAGGGAGGGGTGCAACACGAGGACTTCCCAGAAGGTCACCTATCCTAGTTCTACTCTCGCCCAAGCACGCTTAACTTTGGAATTATGATGGGATCCGGGGCTTTAGTGCCGGTATGATCGCACCCCTCGGGAAGCGGATTGGTAAAGTATTAAAGCAGTAGCTGGAGATTGTAGAGAAATGCAGCGGTTAACGGCGACAACGATTGTAATTCTTGCAAATGACATTAAATTTGACAACAAATTGATAAAAAGAAATAAGGGAACACGCTAAATTTGCAATTAAAAAGAATCAAGAACGAAATGAAGGAATTAAAACCACAAATTCAAACAGCGACGGTGAGAATGGAATATGGAAAGAATTTGAAAAGTACATTAAATTTGACAAAAAAATGAAAAAAACAAACAAGGGATCACGCTAAATTTGCAATTAAAAAGAATCTTGAACGAAATGAAGGAATTTAAAGGACAAATTCAAACATCGACGTTGCGAATGTAATAAGGAAAGAATTAGAAGAAAGAAATCATTGTCAGCTTTTGAAATTCTAGAAGACATAGTGAGAACGTTAAATTTGAAAATAAAAGGAAATTAAAATGTAAAAAAAGGGGAAAAAATACAAGTTCTAATTATGAAGTAAAAAAACAAAACAAAAAAGGACGAAATATTAAACTGCAAATTCGACCTGTAACGGTGGTTGACAAAAAAGGGAGGGGTGTGACACGAGGACTTCCCAGAAGGTCACCCATCCTTGTACTACTCTCGTCCAAGCACGCTTAACTTCGGAGTTCTGATGGGATCCGGTGCTTTAATGATGGTATGATCGCACCCGTTCAGGAAGCGGATTGGTAAAGTATTAAAGCAGGAGCTGGAGATTGTAGGGAAATGCATCGGTTAACGACAACAACGTTTGTAATTCTTGCAAATGACATTAAATTTGACAACAAATTGATAAAAAGAAACAAGGGAACACGCTAAATTTGCAATTAAAATGAATCAAGAACGAAATGAAGGAATTAGAACCACAAATTCAAACAGCGACGGTAAGAATGAAATATGGAAAGAATTTGAAAAAAGACATTAAATTTGACAAAAAAATGATAAAAACAAACGAGGGAACACACTATATTTGCAATTAAAAAGAATCAAGAATGAAATGAAGGAATTAAAAGGACAAATTCAAACATCGACGTTGAGAATGTAATATGGAAAGAATTGGAAGAAAGAAATCATTACCAGCTTTTGAAATTCAAGAAGACATAGTGAGAACGTTAAATTTGAAAATAAAAGGAAATTAAAATGTAAAAAAAAGGAAAAAAAGATACAAGTTCTAATTATGAAGTAAAAAACAAAACAAAAAAGGACGAAATCTTAAACTGCAAATTCGAACTGTGACGGTGGTTGACAAAAAAGGGAGGGGTGCAACACGAGGACTTCTCAGGAGGTCACCCATCCTAGTACGATTCTCGCCCAAGCACGCTTAACTTCAGAGTTCTGATGGGATCTGGTGCTTTTGTGCTGGTATGATCGCACCCGTCAGGAAGCAGATTGGTAAAGTATTAAAGCAGGAGCTGGAGATTGTAGAGAAATGCAGTGGTTAACGACAACAACGTTTGAAATTCTGGGAAATGACATTAAATTTGACAACAAATTGATAAAAAGAAACAAGGGAACACGCTAAATTTGAAATTAAAAAGAATCAAGAACGAAATGAAGGAATTAAAACCACAAATTCAAACCACGACGGTGAGAATGGAACATGGAAAGAATTAGGAAAAAAGACATTAAATTTGACAAAAAAATGATAAAAATAAATGAGGGAACACGCTAAATTTGGAATTAAAAAGAATCAAGAACGAAATGAAGGAAATAAAAGGACAAATTCAAACATCGACGTTGAGAATGTAATATGGAAAGAATTGGAAGAAAGTAATCATTGTCAGCTGTTGAAATTCGAGAAGACATAGTGAGAACGTTAAATTTGAAAATAAAAGGAAATTAAAATGTAAAAAAAAGGGAAAAAACACAAGTTCTAATTATGAAGTAAAAAAACAAAACAAAAAATGACGAAATCTTAAACTGCAAATTCGAACTGTGGCGGTGGTTGACAAAAAAGGGAGGGGTGCAACGCGTGGACTTCCCAGGAGGTCACCCATACTAGTACTACTCTCGCCCAAGCACACTTAACTTCGGAGTTCTGATGGGATCCGGTGAATTAGTGCTAGTATGATCGCACCCGTTAGGAAGCGGATTGGTAAAGTATTAAAGTAGGAGCTGGAGATTGTAGAGAAATGCAGCGGTTAACGACAACAATGTTTGAAATTCTTGCAAATGACATTAAATTTGACAACAAATTGATAAAAAGAAATATGGGAACACGCTAGATTTGCAATTAAAAAGAATCAAGAACGAAAGGAAGTAATTAAAACCACATATTCAAACCGCGACGGTGAGAATGGAATATGGAAAGAATTTGAAAAGTACATTAAATTTGACAAAGAAATGATAAAAATAAACGAGGGAACACGCTAAATTTGCAATTAAAAAGAATCAAGAACGAAATGAAGGAATTAAAAGGACAAATTCAAACATCGACGTTGAGAATGTAATATGGAAAGAATTGGAAGAAAGAAATCATTGTCAGCTTTTGAAATTCTAGAAGACATAGTGAGAACGTTAAATTTGAAAATAAAAGGAAATAAAAATGTAAAAAAAAGGAAAAAAAATACAAGTTCTAATTATGAAGTGAAAAAACAAAACAAAAAAGGACGAAATCTTAAATTGCAAATTCGAACTGTGACGGTGGTTGACAAAAAAGGGAGGGGTGCAACACGAGGACTACCCAGAAGGTCACCTATCCTAGTTCTACTCTTGCCCAATCACGCTTAACTTCAGAGTTCTAATGGGATCCGGTGCTTTAGTGCTGGTATGATCACACCCCTCAGGAAGCGGATTGGTAAAGTATTAAAGCAAGCGCTGGAGATTGTAGAGAAATGCAGCGGTTAACGGCAACAACATTTGAAATTCTTGCAGATGACATTAAATTTGACAACAAATTGATAAAAAGAACCAAGGGAACAAGCTAAATTTGCAATTAAAATGAATCAAGAACGAAATGAAGGAATTAAAACCACAAATTCAAACAGCGACGGTGAGAATGTAATATGGAAAGTATTTGAAAGAAGACATTAAATTTGACAAAAAAATGATTAAAAAAACGAGGGAACACGCTAAATTTGCGATTAAAAAGAATCATGAACGAAATGAAGGAATTAAATGGACAAATTCAAACATCGACGCTGAGAATGTAATATGGAAAGAATTGGAAGAAAGAAATCATTGTCAGCTTTTGAAATTCAAGAAGACATAGTGAGAACGTTAAATTTGAAAATAAAAGGAAATTAAAATGTAAAAAAAAGGAAAAAATACAAGTTCTAATTATGAAGTAGAAAAGCAAAACAAAAAAGGACGAAATATTAAACTGCAAATTCGAACTGTGACGGTGGTTGACAAATAGGGAGGGGTGCTAGACGAGGACTTCCAAGGAGGTCACCCATCCTAGTACTACTCTAGCTCAAGCACGTTTAACTTCGGAGTTCTGATGGGATCTGGTGCTTTAGGGTTGGCATGATCGTACCCGTCAGGAAGCGGATTGGTAAAGTATTAAAGCAGGACCTGGAGATTGTGGAGAAATGCAGCGGTTAACGGCAACAACGTTTGAAATTCTTGCAGATGACATTAAATTTGACAACAAATTGATAAAAATAAATAAGGGAACACGCTAAATTTTGCAATTAAAATGAATCAAGAACGAAATGAAGGAATTAAAACCACAAATCCAAACAGCGACGGTGAGAATGTAATATGGAAATAATTTGAAAAAAGACATTAAATTTGACAAAAAAATGATAAAAAAACGAGGAAACACGCTAAATTTGCAATTAAAAAGAATCATGAACGAAATGAAGGAATTAAAAGGACAAATTCAAACATCGACGTTGAGAATGTAATATGGAAAGAATCGGAAGAAAGAAATCATTGTCAGCTTTTGAAATTGAAGAAGACATAGTGAGAACGTTAAATTTGAAAATAAAAGGAAATTAAAATGTAAAAAAAAAATACAAGTTCTAATTATGAAGTAGAAAAACAAAGAAAAAAAGTACGAAATCTTAAACTGCAAATTCGAACTATGACGGTGGTTGACAAAAAAGGGAGGGTTGCAGCACGAGGACTTCTGTAACACCCCACACCCGCTACGGTCACTCACTAAGGGAATGCCATAACATCGGTGGAGTATTTTAAGTGAATATAGAACAGAAAAATTACAACAAGACAGATATAAGTAATACTTGAGAATTTAAAACATCATTTCATTTCAGCGGAAAGTAAAACATGTTTGGTTACACCTAAACCATAAATAAGAGTCAAGTACATAATATCCATCCTGATAAAAACGAAAGTACATAATCCCACTACATAACCAAATAGCCATAATAGAAAAGATAAACTGAGCTTTACATCCACGGTCCAAGCTCCAAAAGATAGATAAAGCAGTCTGATCAAAGCCCACTAGTGCTAGGCCCACTCTGAAAACCTGAGGGTTGGGAAAAAGATAAAGAAACAACGGGGTCAGACATAAGTCTGAGTGAGTCCTATAACCCTAACAATACAATCATTAAAGTAATTAGGGTATGATATAAACAAGGTACGGTACCTCTGGGGATAATGACTACACTAAGTAGCCAACTAAACACAGGATGTACTAAGATAACCGAAAAGACGCATTTATCCACCCAAGGATAATTACTGGATTACACCACCCCAGATCTACCCACCCAAGGGTAATTCCTACACTGCACCACACCAGTCATTCCTAACTTAAAGGTTGATCCCACCCATGGACTTATAAAATTAACTTAATAGTTCTCGCGTACCCCTAGGTGACAAAGTAGACGCCACGGGGCCCTACAATCCACTAGGTGTACACACTACTCCCCATTCGATCGGCTCTCTAACGTAGATACCCGTGCTGGCCCCACCGTGGGGTGTACCATTCCCCAACGTGGCAAGCTGATAAAACTAACGGTGCACGGCTTATATCTACACGATGCAACAACGTCTTATTTACCAGCCCGGGTCCACACACGCATATGAAACCCGTTGGTCATGCGTTGCCACCGCTAACCCATTTTGGCCTCTTATAGTCAAGCCCAATATGCGTGTCCCGTCACTCGACTAGAGTCGAGCCCACTAAGATACGTTTGGGATATTGGTTGAAATGGGCCCCCATAAGCTACCACCTAAGCTTGTTATTTTATTTAGTGTATCCCACTTAACCCCTTTTATAATCATGCCCACCTACATGTTAAGGTTTGGTTAAGTCATCTAATCATATATCAATTGCCACTTAAAGCACCCACTAGATTTCCACATGCCACCCAAAGCACCCACTTAACCCCTCATGTCCCTCTACATGCTAATATGGTTAAGTGTTTCTTAATTAATTAATATCATGACCTCATAAAGACCTCTCACATTAGACCATCTTTTATGACTGCTGGATATGCCGGTTAGTTCCGGGCAGACTTCTGTCAAAAAAAGGTCTAACCTCGTGTCTTTACTTTAATCACGTATTTAATTTATG
The DNA here is from genome assembly GCA_030737875.1 of Allium sativum. Lineage (NCBI taxonomy): Eukaryota > Viridiplantae > Streptophyta > Magnoliopsida > Asparagales > Amaryllidaceae > Allium > Allium sativum. The sequence goes on along the minus strand of CM060924.1, from coordinate 733,991,556 downwards.
ACTAAGACCTCTCACATTGGGCCAATCATTTGTAGCTGCTGGATGGCCGGTCGGTTCCGGGCAGACTTCCGCTACAAAAGGGTCCAACCTCGTGTCTTAGTTGATTAATTACACCTAATTAATCACCCCCATAATTTGAATTAATTATGCCTAATTAATTACACATTTTTAAGAATATGGGTAGACCTAACTCAATAAGTAAATTCCCAATTCCATAGTATGGGTAGACCTAACTTAATAGGTAAATTCCCAACTCCATAATATGGGTAGACCTAACTTAATAGGTAAATTCCCAATTATGTCCATTTAATTTGTGGTATGATTAATCATACCCATTTCACATCATTTTTTTTACATGCATATTAACCCCATCGTTCCCCACGTAGTTCGTTCTCATAACACGACATAATAAAGGGAAGATTCATCACAAAGGTCATGGGTTTAGCCAACATAGCATGTAACTTTATCATGGGTTCAAAAGGTGCCAACTTGCATATATGAACATACATTAAACCCAACTAGTATTTAACCCAAACTTGCATTATGCATATCATAAAAGAGACAACTTGCATATGAACTTGCACATAAACTTGCATATGAACTTGCATCATAACTTGCATATGAACTTGCATCATAACTTGCATATGAACATGTATCATAACTTGCATATGAACTTGCATCATAACTTGCATATGAACTTGTATCATAACTTGCAAATGAACTTGCATCATAACTTGCATATGAACATGTATCATAACTTGCATATGAACTTGCATCATAACTTGCATATGAATATGTATCATAACTTTCATATGAACTTGCATCATAACTTGCATATGAATATGTATCATAACTTGCATATGAACTTGCATAACATGCCATACTTAGAGACAAACTTGCATATATTATGCATATCATAAAAAGAGACAAACTTGCATAAAACCAAACACTTAGCATGCATAAAACCAAATACTTAGCATGCATAAAACCAAATACTTAGCATGCATAAAACCACATACATAGCATGCATAAAACCAAATACTTAGCATGCATAAAACAAACTACATAACTTGCATAACATGTTACATATAGACTTGCATATAATCTCCCATATAGCTTGCATAACATGTTACATATGAATCAATGTTCAACATAGTGTTTTGCATCATAAAACATAGCATTAAACTTGCATATAGCACACAACATACACTATACTAAACTTGCATAAACACATTGATTCCACAAACATAGCCATATCTTATCATATACTATCACAATCAATTTAACAATTGATTGTTAAGTCTATAGAAACTCACCACTAAACTCCAATAAGAAAACCCTTGCCACAAATCACCCAAAAACTCTAGCCTTGAACATAAAGCTTGCAACTTGATGATGAATGCAAGCCAATGATCACTCATACAACTCAAAGATGCTTGTATGCACATGAAAGCCTTCATAGAAATAGTTTAGAAATAGGATGGAGGCTAGGGTTTTGAGTGGAGGCCATGATCATAGAAAATTTTGGCATAGTTTAGTTAGGAGATAGGATTATGACCATTTAGGGCTAGCTTAGGGTCTTATTTTTAGGATTAGGCAAGTGTTTTAGGCCATTGGATTAACCCAAAATTAGATTAGGACCATCCGATCTCGGAAGCTTCCAGAAACCAGCCCCAAAACACAGCCTAAACCCTAAAATGGTGCACCAGGCCAGCCAGAAAGCTGTGCAGGTTTCTGGCTCGACACGGGCGCACTTCCCAAGTGCGCCAGTGTAAAAATGTGTTGGCGCACTTCACAAGTGCGCCAGTTCATTTTTGTGTTGGCGCACTTCACAAGTGCGCCAGTGCATTCTGGCTAGTTTTTCGGTTTTTCTGCCTAACTTCGTTCGTCCATATCTTCTTCATACGGACTCCGATTTTCGAAAACTCAGACTCTATTTCGCGTATTTTTCCGAGACGAACGCAATGGTGCAACCCATTTCCCCTAATTCCCACATCTGGGATTAGTTATTCTTTAATTTGTGAATTTTAGCATTAACCGAAATTCGGGGTGTTACATTCTCCCCTCCTTAAAGGATTTCGTCCCCGAAATCTCTAAGCTAAGGAGAATGCATATCCTACCATCCAAACAACCATCTACTCAATCCATCAAACACGGGCATCCATTGTCCTTAAAACAGTTTCTAATGATGTATGAGCATATGCAAAAAGTGTGTGTATATGTTCCCTATCTAATGTATGAACATATGCAAACCATGATAGTCCATGCATCCATTATGTATGCGAGAGAACCCTATCGACACATACAATATCTAAATGAGTGCACAATCATTCACCAAAATGCATCATCCATATGATAACACAATCATTATGCATCCATAAATATAGCTTCCTACACACAATTTTATGCAATATGCCATATGAAGTGATTGAGCCGATCTAGTGTCTAGAGTGTGTGTATATGCATCCACGAGCAACCACTAGCAACCACTTGCATCCACACGCATCCATCAAACATAACATGTCTCAAACACATGTTTCAACCATAGATTTACCCTATCTAAAGGTCATAGGTACTAGCGAGAGGATATACTAAAGATAAGATAAGTACTAGACAAGCGATAAAGGAGAAGTTAAAAGACATACTCTCAAAAAGAAATGGGTACAAAGAACGCATCTTCGCTTCCGTCTCCCAAGTAGCATTGCTTTCATCATCTCCCCATTGCACTTTAACTAGCTGAACTTCTTTGTTCCTCAACTTCCTAGTTTCTGACCCAAGGATGCGAGTAGGAGCTCGTCGAATCATCGCATCACGCTCTACCTCTACATCTCTAAGCAAGCTCGGTTCTACCACCTCTGCGGTCTCATGTAAGAACTTCCTCAAATATGATACATGGAATACATCATGAACACCACTAAGTCTGTCGGGCAACTCCACCCTATATGCCATCCATCCAATCCTTTCCTTAATAGGAAACGGCCCAACAAACCTCGGTGCTAACTTCCCAACGGACCCAAAGCGAACAACTTTTCTCAACGGAGATACTTTGACAAAAATCATGTCCCCAACCTCAAACTCAAGATCCGTAGTTCTCCGATCCGCATAAGATTTCTGTCTATCTTGCGCTGCCTTCATCCTTCTTCGAATCAAATCAATCTTCTCTGAAGTCTCTCTAACCATATCTGGCCTAAGCAAGATCTTATCCGTAGATTCCTACCAACATGTAGGAGATCGACAAGGCCTTCCATAAAGAGCTTCGAAAGGTGCCATGCCAATACTAGACTGAAAGCTGTTATTGTATGCGAGTTCCACCAAAGGAAGATGTTCTTCCCATGTACCTCCAAAATCCAAGATACAAAGCCTAAAGATATCTTCTAAGATACGGTTCACCCTCTCGGTCTGACCGTCCGTCTGAGGATGATATGCGGTGCTCAAACACAACTGAGTCCCTACCGCCTCTTGCAAACTTCTCCAAAACTCACTAGTGAAGATAGGATCTCGATTACTCACAATGCTGGATGGTACGCCATGCAATCTAACAATCTCTCTAACATAGACTGAAGCAAGCCATGGAGCGGTCCTCTTACTCTTCACGGGTATAAAATGGGCACTCTTGGTAAGTCTGTCTACCACAACCCAAATTCCCGTATTGCCCTTCCTCGATCTCGGTAACCCATCGATGAAATCCATCGAGACACTATCCCACTTCCATTGCGGAACTTCCAATGGGTGTAGCAACCCACCGGGTTTCCTTTGCTCCGCTTTAACTTGTTGGCACACTAAGCATCTAGCCACATACTCGGCCACATCTTTCTTCATACCGGCCCAGAAGAAAACTCTCTTCATGTCTTGGTACATTTTGTCTCCACCGGGATGAATAGTCATTCTTGAACGATGTGCATCATCCAAAATAGCCTTCTTCAAACCCTCATCTTGCGGTACACAAAGTCTACCGTCTCTATGCAACCATCCCCTATCATTTATGGTGTATCTACCCAAATGGCTGGACGACTCCCCCCTTATAAGCTTCTCTACCAACTCAACCAACTGTGGGTCGTCTCGCTGAGCCTCGCCAATCCGCCCCAAAAGAGTAGGCCTAACCTCCAAGGAGGCTAGCAAACCGGGTACAAAGTCAACGGAAGGTCTAAAGTCAAATATAGAATTAAACTCCAAGCTTCGCCATTCCACGAACAATGGACTCAAAGACAGCCTTTTTCTGCTTAAGGCGTCTGCCACCACGTTACCCTTGCCAGGGGTATACACTATCTCAAACTCATAGGATGCTAAGAATTCCATCCACCTTTGTTGTCTTAAGACAATGCGCTCAAAGAGTCTCCAACACTTCCCTAAGATGTAGGGCATGCTTTTCTCCACTTCTAGAGAAAATCAGGATATTCTCCCATGCAAAATCGTCACAACTATCCATCTCTCACGCAGACCACCCTAGTCGAACTTGACATCCCCCAAATGCAAGCCCCAAAGGCCTAAACCAATATCAGACAAACACCCAAGGGATACCTCCTTCGAATTCAGACGACCTACGTGAGATGATACTAGTAAAAACGGCTAAATAATTAAGCCCTTGTCCAACTCTGGATGTCCTTGCCAGTCTCGCTCCAAAACCACCGTTTATCCCATAACGGGCTTTGCTCAACCTATTGAGCACATACGAAAACTTATTTTGCTCCTAGAAAAGACCAAGATGTCATCCACCAAGATCATCACGAACTTATTTAGGTACTCCCCGAACACCCTTCTCATCAAATCAACAAAGTATGCGGAGGCGTTCGTCTAACCAAATGGCATCACCAGCCACTCATAAAACCATCCGGAGTCCTAAAGGCAATCTTCTCTATACTATCCTCAGCCACTCTCAACTGACGAAATCCCGTGGCTGAGTCCAACTTGCGAAAATTCTGAGGCGCCAACCAACTGATCAAAGAGATCATCAATCCTCGGCAATGGGTGTCTATTCTTCTTTGTGAGTTTATTTAGTTCTCTTTAGCCTACACAAAGTCTGAGGGACCCATCCGCCTTCGTAGCAAAAACTACTGGAGCACCCCACTCCGATATACTTTGTCTTATGGACCCCTTCTCAAGCAACTCCCCTACTTGCTTATGGAGTTCCCTCCTCTCGCGAGGAGCCATGTGGCGCACTGGTAAAGATACAGGTTTAGCATTGTCTACCAGATATATTCGGAAGTCAATCTCCCGCTCCGGAGGTAAGCCCTTCACCTCCTCAAACACATCCGAGTATTCCCGGACCACTCTAACAGATCGCAAACTCTCAACCGACGTGTCAAGCGATTCTAGATAACTTAGCATAACAGATTCCATGGGATTACAAGAGATCTCGAGAGTGTTACCCAAGCGGGTCATAAGCCAAACAACTCTCCCTTCAAAATCAAGAACGGCACCCCTACTGGATAACCAGTCCATGCCCAAAAATAACCCATAGCTCGTGAAGCCCAAAAAGCATCACATCTAAACTCAACGCTAAGTATAGAAACTTTCAAACCCAAACACATCATGGAGCCCCAATTGGGTTTGAAACAACTAAGGGATCATCTACCAAACTGGTGTCTAAGTGCAGTGACCCAACTAAAAATGATGAGATAAACGAACTCGATGCGTCAGAATCTAATAAAGTTCGAATCGGAAAATAAAGAAATCCGAATTCCAACCTAGACGGTCCTATCCCCATCTGGTACACTAGCCGCGAGGGAATACAACTACCCTCCAGGAGATTCCATACCTTGCCCATGCCCCTTTGGACAATCCTAATACGGTGTCCCATTCCTCCAAAAGGATAACTACTCGCCTTCTTCTTCCCATTCTCCACTCGTAACCTCCCACCAATGAGGTTTCATCCTTCATTAACCAAACAACTATTTGAGCCTTCCTCCCATCGTCTATCCAATAGATACCTACCAGTCCTCCTCCTTCTTGAACCAACTTCTAATCCGACTAATGTCTAAGTCCCTTGAAGTGGTTTTCCGTTCTTATCTATCTTAGAAAGGTCATCTATACGCGGAGGGGAAACTCAAAACGAGAGAGGAAGAGATTCAAAACGGAGAATTCGAAAGATATAGATATGGCTATTGGGGATTATGCTTTTCTTTCAAAAACTTTTCTCTTAAAAGACATGTTTTTGAAAATACTCCTTTCAAAAATATTCTTAGAAAATAGTTTTTCTAAAAATTTTATCTGTTCTGGTAACCTTAAGCTCTGATACCACGTGTAACACCCCACACCCGCTACGGTCACTCACTAAGGGAATGCCATAACATCGGTGGAGTATTTTAAGTGAATATAGAACAGAAAAATTACAACAAGACAGATATAAGTAATACTTGAGAATTTAAAACATCATTTCATTTCAGCGGAAAGTAAAACATGTTTGGTTACACCAAAACCATAAATAAGAGTCAAGTACATAATATCCATCCTGATAAAAACGAAAGTACATAATCCCACTACATAACCAAATAGCCATAATAGAAAAGATAAACTGAGCTTTACATCCACGGTCCAAGCTCCAAAAGATAGATAAAGCAGTCTGATCAAAGCCCACTAGTGCTAGGCCCACTCTGAAAACCTGAGGGTTGGGAAAAAGATAAAGAAACAACGGGGTCAGACATAAGTCTGAGTGAGTCCTATAACCCTAACAATACAATCATTAAAGTAATTAGGGTATGATATAAACAAGGTACGGTACCTCTGGGGATAATGACTACACTAAGTAGCCAACTAAACACAGGATGTACTAAGATAACCGAAAAGACGCATTTATCCACCCAAGGATAATTACTGGATTACACCACCCCAGATCTACCCACCCAAGGGTAATTCCTACACTGCACCACACCAGTCATTCCTAACTTAAAGGTTGATCCCACCCATGGACTTATAAAATTAACTTAATAGTTCTCGCATACCCCTAGGTGACTAAGTAGACGCCACGGGGCCCTACAATCCACTAGGTGTACACACTACTCCCCATTCGATCGGCTCCCTAACGTAGATACCCGTGCTGGCCCCACCGTGGGGTGTACCATTCCCCAACGTGGCAACCTGATAAAACTAACGGTGCACGGCTTATATCTACACGATGCAACAACGTCTTATTTACCAGCCCGGGTCCACACACGCATATGAAACCTGTTGGTCATGCGTTGCCACCGCTAACCCATTTTGGCCTCTTATAGTCAAGCCCAATATGCGTGTCCCATCACTCAACTAGAGTCGAGCCCACTAAGATACGTTTGGGATATTGGTTGAAATGGGCCCCCATAAGCTACCACCTAAGCTTGTTATTTTATTTAGTGTATCCCACTTAACCCCTTTTATAATCATGCCCACCTACATGTTAAGGTTTGGTTAAGTCATCTAATCATATATCAATTGCCACTTAAGGCACCCACTAGATTTCCACATGCCACCCAAAGCACCCACTTAACCCCTCATGTCCCTCTACATGCTAATATGGTTAAGTGTTTCTTAATTAATTAAGATCATGACCTCATAAAGACCTCTCACATTAGACCATCTTTTATGACTGCTGGATATGCCGGTTGGTTCCGGGCAGACTTATGTCATAAAAAGGTCTAACCTCGTGTCTTTACTTTAATCACGTATTTAATTTATGACTAAGACCTCTCACATTGGGCCAATCATTTGTAGCTGCTGGATGGCCGGTCGGTTCCGGGCAGACTTCCGCTACAAAAGGGTCCAACCTCGTGTCTTAGTTGATTAATTACACCTAATTAATCACCCCCATAATTTGAATTAATTATGCCTAATTAATTACACATTTTTAAGAATATGGGTAGACCTAACTCAATAGGTAAATTCCCAGTTCCATAGTATGGGTAGCCCTAACTTAATAGGTAAATTCCCAACTCCATAATATGGGTAGACCTAACTTAATAGGTAAATTCCCAATTATGTCCATTTAATTTGTGGTATGATTAATCATACCCATTTCACATCAATTTTTTTTTTTACATGCATATTAACCCCATCGTTCCCCACGTAGTTCGTTCTCATAACACGACATAATAAAGGGAAGATTCATCACAAAGGTCATGGGTTTAGCCAACATAGCATGTAACTTTATCATGGGTTCAAAAGGTGTCAACTTGCATATATGAACATACATTAAACCCAACTAGTATTTAACCCAAACTTGCATTATGCATATCATAAAAGAGACAACTTGCATATGAACTTGCACATAAACTTGCACATGAACTTGCATCATAACTTGCATATGAACTTGCATCATAACTTGCATATGAACATGTATCATAACTTGCATATGAACTTGCATCATAACTTGCATATGAACTTGTATCATAACTTGCATATGAACTTGGATCATAACTTTCATATGAACATGTATCATAACTTGCATATGAACTTGCATCATAACTTGCATATGAATATGTATCATAACTTGCATATGAACTTGCATCATAACTTGCATATGAATATGTATCATAACTTGCATATGAACTTGCATCATAACTTGCATATGAATATGTATCATAACTTGCATATGAACTTGCATAACATGCCATACTTAGAGACAAACTTGCATATATTATGCATATCATAAAAAGAGACAAACTTGCATAAAACCAAACACTTAGCATGCATAAAACCAAATACTTAGCATGCATAAAACCAAATACTTAGCATGCATAAAACCACATACATAGCATGCATAAAATCAAATACTTAGCATGCATAAAACCAAATACATAACTTGCATAACATGTTACATATAGACTTGCATATAATCTCCCATATAGCTTGCATAACATGTTACATATGAATCAATGTTCAACATAGTGTTTTGCATCATAAAACATAGCATTAAACTTGATATAGCACACAACATACACTATACTAAACTTGCATAAACACATTGATTCCACAAACATAGCCATATCTTATCATATCCTATCATAATCAATTTAACAATTGATTGTTAAGTCTATAGAAACTCACCACTAAACTCCAATAAGCAAACCCTTGCCACAAATCACCCAAAAACTCTAGCCTTGAACATAAAGCTTGCAACTTGATGATGAATGCAAGCCAATGATCACTCATACAACTCAAAGATGCTTGTATGCACATGAAAGCCTTCATAGAAATAGTTTAGAAATAGGATGGAGGCTAGGGTTTTGAGTGGAGGCCATGATCATAGAAAATTTTGGCATAGTTTAGTTAGGAGATAGGATTATGACCATTTAGGGCTAGCTTAGGGTCTTATTTATAGGATTAGGCAAGTGTTTTAGGCCATTGGATTAACCCTAAATTAGATTAGGACCATCCGATCTCGGAAGCTTCCAGAAACCAGCCCCAAAACACAGCCTAAACCCTAAAATGGTGCACCAGGCCAGCCAGAAAGCTGTGCAGGTTTCTGGCTCGACACGGGCGCACTTCCCAAGTGCGCCAGTGTAAAAATGTGTTGGCGCACTTCACAAGTGCGCCAGTGCAGTTTTGTGTTGGCGCACTTCACAAGTGCGCCAGTGCATTCTGGCTAGTTTTTCGGTTTTTCTGCCTAACTTCGTTCGTCCATATCTTCTTCATACGGACTCCGATTTTCGAAAACTCAGACTCTATTTCGCGTATTTTTCCGAGACGAACACAATGGTGCAACCCATTTCCCCTAATTCCCACATCTGGGATTAGTTATTCTTTAATTTGTGAATTTTAGCATTAACCGAAATTCGGGGTGTTACAACTTCCCAGGAGGTCCCCCATCCTAGTACTACTCTCGCCCAAGCACGCTCAACTTCGGAGTTCGGATGGGATCCGGTGCTTTACTGCTAGTATGATCGCACCCGTTAGGAAGCGGATTGGTAAAGTATTAAAGCAGGAGCTGGAGATTGTAGAGAAATGCAGCGGTTAACGGCAACAACGTTTGAAATTCTTGCAAATGACATTAAATTTGACAACAAATTGATAAAAAGAAATATGGGAACACGCTAAATTTGCAATTAAAAAGAATCAAGAATGAAAGGAAGGAATTAAAACCACATATTCAAACCGCGACGGTGAGAATGGAATATGGAAAGGATTCAAAAAGTACATTAAATTTGACAAAGAAATGATAAAAATAAACGAGGGAACACGCTAAATTTGCAATTAAAAAGAATCAAGAACGAAATGAAGGAATTAAAAGGACAAATTCAAACATCGACGTTGAGAATGTAATGTGGAAAGAATTGGAAGAAAGAAATCATTGTCAGCTTTTGAAATTCTAGAAGACATAGTGAGAACGTTAAATTTGAAAAAAAAAAAGGAAATAAAAATGTAAAAAAAAAGGAAAAAAAATACAAGTTCTAATTATGAAGTGAAAAAACAAAACAAAAAAGGACGAAATCTTAAACTGCAAATTCGAACTGTGACGGTGGTTGACAAAAAAGGTAGGGGTGCAACACGAGGACTTCCCAGAAGGTCACCTATCCTAGTTCTACTCTCGCCCAAGCACGCTTAACTTCGGAGTTCTAATGGGATCCGGTGCTTTAGTGCTGGTATGATCGCACCCCTCAGGAAGCGGATTGGTAAAGTATTAAAGCAGGAGCTGGAGATTGTAGAGAAATGCAGCGGTTAACGGCAACAACATTTGAAATTCTTGCAGATGACATTAAATTTGACAACAAATTGATAAAAAGAAACAAGGGAACAAGCTAAATTTGCAATTAAAATGAATCAAGAACGAAATGAAGGAATTAAAACCACAAATTCAAACAACAACGGTGAGAATGTAATATGGAAAGTATTTGAAAGAAGACATTAAATTTGACAAAAAATGATAAAAAAACGAGGGAACACGCTAAATTTGCAATTAAAAAGAATCATGAACGAAATGAAGGAATAAAATGGACAAATTCAAACATCGACGCTGAGAATGTAATATGGAAAGAATTGGAAGAAAGAAATCATTGTCAGCTTTTGAAATTCAAGAAGACATATTGAGAACGTTAAATTTGAAAATAAAAGGAAATTAAAATGTAAAAAAAAGGAAAAAAATACAAGTTCTAATTATGAAGTAAAAAAGCAAAACAAAAAAGGATGAAATCTTAAACTGCAAATTCGAACTGTGACGGTGGTTGACAAATAGGGAGGGGTGCAAGACGAGGACTTTCCAGGAGGTCACCCATCCTAGTACTACTCTAGCTCAAGCACGCTTAACTTCGGAGTTCTAATGGGATCCGGTGCTGTAGTGTTGGCATGATCGTACCCGTCAGGGAGCGGATTGGTAAAGTATTAAAACAGGACCGGGAGATTGTGGAGAAATGCAGCGGTTAACGGCAACAACGTTTGAAATTCTTGCAGATGACATTAAATTTGACAACAAATTGATAAAAAGAAATAAGGGAACACGCTAAATTTGCAATTAAAATGAATCAAGAACGAAATGAAGAAATTAAAACCACAAATCCAAACAGCGACGGTGAGAATGTAAAATGGAAAGAATTTGAAAAAAGACATTAAATTGGACAAAAAAATGATAAAAAAACGTGGGAACACTCTAAATTTGCAATTAAAAAGAATCATGAACGAAATGAAGGAATTAAAAGGACAAATTCAAACATCGACGTTGAGAATGTAATATGGAAAGAATCGGAAGAAAGAAATCATTGTTAGCTTTTGAAATTCAAGAAGACATAGTGAGAACGTTAAATTTGAAAATAAAATGAAATAAAAATGTAAAAAAAGGAAAAAAAATACAAGTTCTAATTATGAAGTGAAAAAACAAAACAAAAAAGGACGAAATCTTAAACTGCAAATTTGAACTGTGACGGTGGTTGACAAAAAAGGGAGGGGTGCAACACGAGGACTTCCCAGAAGGTCACCTATCCTAATTCTACTCTCGCTTAAGCACGCTTAACTTCAGAGTTCTAATGGGATCCGGTGCTTTAGTGCTGGTATGATCGCACCCCTCAGGAAGCGGATTGGTAAAGTATTAAAGCAGGCGCTAGAGATTGTAGAGAAATGCAGCGGTTAACGGCAACAACGTTTGAAATTCTTGCAGATGACATTAAATTTGACAACAAATTGATAAAAAGAAACAAGGGAACAAGCTAAATTTGCAATTAAAATGAATCAAGAACGAAATGAAGGAATTAAAACCACAAATTCAAACAGCGACCGTGAGATTGTAATATGGAAAGTATTTGAAAGAAGACATTAAATTTGACAAAAAAATGATTAAAAAAACAAGGGAACACGCTAAATTTGCAATTAAAAAGAATCATGAACGAAATAAAGGAATTAAATGGACAAATTCAAACATCGACGTTGAGAATGTAATATGGAAAGAATCGGAAGAAAGAAATCATTGTCAGCTTTTGAAATTCAAGAAGACATAGTGAGAACGTTAAATTTGAAAATAAAAGGAAATTAAAATGTAAAAAAAAGAAAAAAAAATACAAGTTCTAATTATGAAGTAAAAAAACAAAGCAAAAAAGGACGAAATCTTAAACTGCAAATTCGAACTGTGACGGTGGTTGACAAAAAAGGGAGGGTTGCAACACGAGGACTTCCCAGGAGGTCACCCATCCTAGTACTACTCTCGCCCAAGCACGCTCAACTTCGGAGTTCGGATTGGATCCGGTGCTTCAGTGCTAGTATGACCGCACCCGTCAGGAAGCGGATTGGTAAAGTATTAAAGCAGGAGCTGGAGATTGTAGAGAAATGCAGCGGTTAACGGCAACAACGTTTGAAATTCTTGCAAATGACATTAAATTTGACAACAAATTGATAAAAATAAATAAGGGAACACGCTAAATTTGCAATTAAAAAGAATCAAGAACGAAATGAAGGAATTAAAACCATATTTTCAAACCGCAACGGTGAGAATGGAATATGGAAAGAATTTGAAAAGGACATTAAATTAGACAAAGAAATGATAAAAATAAACGAGGGAACACGCTAAATTTGCAATTAAAAGGAATCAAGAATGAAATGAAGGAATTAAAAGGACAAATTCAAACATCGACGCTGAGAATGTAATATGGAAAGAATTGGAATAAAGAAATCATTGTCAGCTTTTGAAATTCAAGAAGACATAGTGAGAACGTTAAATTTGAAAATAAAAGGAAATTAAAATGTAAACAAAAGGAAAAAATACAAGTTCTAATTATGAAGTAAAAAAAACAAAACAAAAAAGGACGAAATCTTAAACTGCAAATTCGAACTGTGACGGTGGTTGACAAATGGGGAGGTGTGCAACACGCGGACTTCCCAGGAGGTCACCCATCCTAGTACTACTCCAGCTCAAGCACACTTAACTTCGGAGTTCTGATGGGATCCGGTGCTTTAGTGCTGGTATGATCGCACCCATCAGGAAGCGGATTGGTAAAGTATTAAAGAATGAGTTGGAGATTGTGGAGAAATGCAGCGGTTAACGGCAACAACATTTGAAATTCTTGCAGATGACATTAAATTTGACAACAAAATGATAAAGAGAAATAAGCGAACACGCTAAATTTGCAATTAAAAAGAATCAAGAACGAAATGAAGGAATTAAAACCACATATTCAAACCGCGACGGTGAGAATGAAATATGGAAAGAATTTGAAAAGGACATTAAATTTGACAAAGAAATGATAAAAATAAACGAGGGAACATGCTAAACTTGCAATTAAAAAGAATCAAGAACGAAATGAAGGAATTAAAAGGACAAATTCAAACATCGACGCTGAGAATGTAATATGGAAAGAATTGGAAGAAAGAAATCATTGTCAGCTTTTGAAATTCAAGAAGACATAGTGAGAACGTTAAATTTGAAAATAAAAGGAAATTAAAATGTAAAGAAAAAGGAAAAAATACAAGTTCTAATTATGAAGTATAAAAGCAAAACAAAAAAGGACGAAATCTTAAACTGCAAATTCGAACTGTGACGGTGGTTGACAAATAGGGAGGGGGTGCAACACGAGGACTTCCCAGGAGGTCACCCATCCTAGTACTACTCTATCTCAAGCACGCTTAACTTCGGAGTTCTGATGGGATTCGGTGCTTCAGTGCTGGTATGATCGTACCTGTCAGGAAGCGGATTGGTAAAGTACAAAAGCAGGAGCTGGAGATTGTGGAGAAATGCAGCGGTTAACGGCAACAACATTTGAAATTCTTGCAGATGACATTAAATTTGACAACAAATTGATAAAAAGAAACAAGGGAACAAGCTAAATTTGCAATTAAAATGAATCAAGAACGAAATGAAGGAATTAAAACCACAAATTCAAACAGCGACGGTGAGAATGTAATATGGAAAGTATTTGAAAAAAGACATTAAATTTGATAAAAAAATGATAAAAAAAACGAGGGAACACGCTAAATTTGCAATTAAAAAGAATCATGAACGAAATGAAGGAATTAAATGGACAAATTCAAACATCGACGTTGAGAATGTAATATGGAAAGAATCAGAAGAAAGAAATCATTGTCAGCTTTTGAAATTCAAGAAGACATAGTGATAACGTTAAATTTGAAAATAAAAGGAAATTTAAATGTAAAAAAAAGAAAAAAAATACAAGTTCTAATTATGAAGTAAAAAAACAAAACAAAAAAGGATGAAATCTTAAACTGCAAATTCGAACTGTGACGGTGGTTGACAAAAAAGGGAGGGGTGCAAGACGAGGACTTCCCAGGAGGTCACACATCCTAGTACTACTCTCGCCCAAGCACGCTCAACTTCGGAGTTCTGATGGGATCCGGTGCTTTAGTGCTAGTATGATCGCACCTGTCAGGAAGCGGATTGGTAAAGTATTAAAGCAGGAGCTGGAGATTGTAGAGAAATGCAGCGGTTAACGGCAACAACGTTTGAAATTCTTGCAAATGACATTAAATTTGACAACAAATTGATAAAAAGAAATAAGGGAACACGCTAAATTTGCAATTAAAATGAATCAAGAATGAAATGAAGGAATTAAAACCACATATTCAAACCGCGACGGTGAGAATGGAATATGGAAAGAATTTGAAAAGGACATTAAATTTGACAAAGAAATGATAAAAATAAACGAGCGAACACGCTAAATTTGCAATTAAAAAGAATCAAGAATGAAATGAAGGAATTAAAATGACAAATTCAAACATCGACGCTGAGAATGTAATATGGAAAGAATTTGAAGAAAGAAATCCTTGTCAGCTTTTGAAATTCAAGAAGACATAGTGAGAACGTTAAATTTGAAAATAAAAGGAAATTAAAATGTAAAAAAAAGGAAAAAAATACAAGTTCTATTTATGAAGTGAAAAAGCAAAACAAAAAAGGACGAAATCTTAAACTGCAAATTCGAACTGTGATGGTGGTTGACAAATAGGGAGGGGTGCAACACGAGGACTCCCCAGGAGGTCACCCATCCTAGTACTACTCTTGCTCAAGCACGCTTAACTTCGAAGTTCTGATGGGATCCGGTGCTTTAGTGCTGGTATGATCGTACCTGTCAGGAAGCGGATTGGTAAAGTACTAAAGCAGGAGCTGGAGATTGTGGAGAAATGCAGCGGTTAACGGCAACAACGTTTGAAATTCTTGCAGATGACATTAAATTTGGCAACAAATTGATAAAAAGAAACAAGGGAACAAGCTAAATTTGCAATTAAAATGAATCAAGAACGAAATGAAGGAATTAAAACCACAAATTCAAACAGCGACGGTGGGAATGGAATATGGAAAGTATTTGAAAAACGACATTAAATTTGACAAAAAAATGATAAAAACAAACGAGGGACACGCTAAATTTGCATTTAAATAGAATCATGAACGAAATGAAGGAATTAAAAGGACAAATTCAAACATCGACGTTGAGAATGTAATATGGAAAGAATCGGAAGAAAGAAATCATTGTCAGCTTTTGAAATTCAAGAAGACATAGTGAGAACGTTAAATTTGAAAATAAAAGGAAATTAAAACGTAAAAAAAAGAAAAAAAAAATACAAGTTCTAATTATGAAGTAAAAAAAACAAAACAAAAAAGGACAAAATCTTAAACTGCAAATTCGAACTGTGACGGTGGTTGACAAAAAAGGGAGGGGTTCAACATGAGGACTTCCCAGGAGGTCACCCATCCTAGTACTACTCTTGCCCAAGCACGCTCAACTTCGGAGTTCTGATGGGATCCGGTGCTTTAGTGCCGGTATGATCGCACCCGTCAGGAAGCGGATTGGTAAAGTATTAAAGCAGGAGCTGGAGATTGTAGAGAAATGCAGCGGTTAACGGCAACAACGTTTGAAACTCTTGCAAATGACATTAAATTTGACAAAAAATTGATAAAAAGAAATAAGGGAACACGCTAATATTTGCAATTAAAAAGAATCAAGAACGAAATGAAGGAATTAAAACCACATATTCAAACCGCGATGGTGAGAATGGAATATGAAAAGAATTTGAAAAGGACAATAAATTTGACAAAGAAATGATAAAAATAAACGAGGGAACACGCTAAACTTGCAATTAAAAAGAATCAAGAACGAAATGAAGGAATTAAAAGGACATTCAAACATCGACGCTGAGAATGTAATATGGAAAGAGTTGGAATAAAGAAATCATTGTCAGCTTTTGAAATTGAAGAAGACATAGTGAGAACGTTAAATTTGAAAATAAAAGGAAATTAAAATGTAAAAAAAAGGAAAAAAAATACTAGTTCTAATTATGAAGTAAAAAACCAAAACAAAACAGGACGAAATCTTAAACTGCAAATTCGAACTGTGACGGTGGTTGACAAATAGGGAGGGGTGCAACATGAGGACTTCCTAGGAGGTCACCCATCCTAGTACAACTCTAGCTCAAGCACACTTAACTTCGGAGTTCTGATGGGATCCGGTGCTTTAGTGCTGGTATGATCGCACCCGTCAGAAACCGGATTGGTAAAGTATTAAAGCAGGAGCTGGAGATTGTGGAGAAATGCAGCGGTTAACGGCAACAACGTTTGAAATTCTTGCAGATGACATTAAATTTGACAACAAATTGATAAAAAGAAACAAGGGAACACGCTAAATTTGCAGTTAAAATGAATCAAGAACGAAAAGAAGGAATTAAAACCACAAATCCAAACAGCGACGGTGAGAATGGAATATGGAAAGAATTTGAAAAAAGACATTAAATTTGACAAAAAAATGATAAAAACAAACGAGGGAACACGCTAAATTTGAAATTAAAAAGAATCAAGAACGAAATAAAGGAATTAAAAGGACAAATTCAAACATCGACGTTGAGAATGTAATATGGAAAGAATTGGAAGAAAGAAATCATTGTCAGCTTTTGAAATTCAAGAAGACATAGTGAGAACGTTAAATTTGAAAATAAAAGGAAATTAAAATGTAACAAAAAAGGAAAAAAATACAAGTTCTAATTATGAAGTAAAAAAACAAAACAAAAAAGGACGAAATCTTAAACTGCAAATTCGAACTGTGACGGTGGTTAACAAAAAAGGGAGGGGTGCAACACGAGGACTTCCCAGGAGGTCACCCATCCTAGTACTACTCTCGCCCAAGCACGCTTAACTTCGGAGTTCTGAAGGGATCCGATGCTTTTGTGCTGGTATGATCGCACCCGTCAGGAAGCGGATTGGTAAAGTATTAAAGCAGGAGCTGGAGATTGTGGAGAAATGCAGCGGTTAATGGAAACAACGTTTGAAATTCTTGCAAATGACATTAAATTTGACAACAAATTGATAAAAAGAAACAAGGGAACACGCTAAATTTGCAATTAATATAAATCAAGAACGAAATGAAGGAATCAAACCACAAATTCAAACAGCGACGGTGAGAATGGAATATGGAGAGAATTTGAAAAAAGACATTAAATTTGACAAAAAAATGATAAAAACAAGCAAGGGAACACGCTAAATTTGCAATTAAAAAGAATCATGAACGAAATGAAGGAATTAAAAGGACAAATTCAAACATCGACGTTGAGAATGTAATATGGAAAGAATCGGAAGAAAGAAACCATTGTCAGCTTTTGAATTCAAGAAGACATAGTGAGAACGTTAAACTTGAAAATAAAAGGAAATTAAAATGTTAAAAAAAGGAAAAAAAAATACAAGTTCTAATTATGAAGTAAAAAAATAAAACAAAAAAGGACGAAATCTTAAACTGCAAATTCGAACTATGGCGATGGTTGACAAAAAAGGGAGGGATGCAACACGAGGACTTCCTAGAGGGTCACCCATCCTAGTACTACTCTCGCCCAAGCACGCTTAACTTCGGAGTTCTAATAGGATCGGGTGCTTTAGTGCTGGTATGATCGCACCCGTCAGGAAGCGGATTGGTAAAGTATTAATGCAGGAGCTGGAGATTGTAGAGAAATACAGCGGTTAACGGCAACAACGTTTGAAATTCTTGCAAATGACATTAAATTTGACAACAAATTGATAAAAAGAAACAAGGGAACACGCTAAATTTGCAATTAAAATGAATCAAGAACGAAATGAAGGAATTAAAACAACAAATTCAAACAACGACGGTAAGAATGGAATATGGAAAGAATTTGAAAAAAGACATTAAATTTTACAAAAAAAAGGATAAAAACAAACGAGGGAACACGCTAAATTTGCAATTAAAAAGAATGAAGAACGAAATGAAGGAATTAAAAGAACAAATTCAAACATCGACGTTGAGAATGTAATATGGAAAGAATTGGAAGAAAGAAATCGTTGTCAACTTTTGAAATTCAAGAAGACATAGTGAGAACGTTAAATTTGAAAAAAAAAAAGAAATTAAAATGAAAAAAAAAGGAAAAAAAATACAAGTTCTAATTATGAAGTAAAAAAAACAAAACAAAAAATGACGAAATCTTAAACTGCAAATTCGAACTGTGATGGTGGTTGACAAATAGGGAGGGGTGCAACACGAGGACTTCCTAGGAGGTCACCCATTCAAGTACTACTCTCGCCCAAGCACGCTTATTTCTGATGGGATCCGTGCTTTAGTGCTGGTATGATCGCACCCGTCAGGAAGCGGATTGGTAAAGTATTAAAGCAGGAGCTGGAGATTGTTGAGAAATGCAGCGGTTAATGGCAACAACGTTTGAAATTCTTGCAAATGACATTAAATTTGACAAAAAATTGATAAAAAGAAACAAGGGAACACACTAAATTTGCAATTAAAATAAATCAAGAACGAAATGAAGGAATTAAACCACAAATTCAAACAGCGACGGTGCGAATGGAATATGGAAAGAATTTGAAAAAAGACATTAAATCTGACAAAAAAAAATGATAAAAACAAACGAGGGAACACACTAAATTTGCAATTAAAAAGAATCATGAACGAAATGAAGGAATTAAAAGGACAAATTCAAACATCGACGTTGAGAATGGAATATGGAAAGAATCGGAAGAAAGAAATCATTGTCAGCTTTTGAAATTCAAGAAGACATAGTGAGAACGTTAAATTTGAAAATGAAAGGAAATTAAAATGTAAAAAAAAAAGGAAAAAAAAATACAAGTTCTAATTATGAAGTAAAAAAACAAAACCAAAAAGGACGAAATCTTAAACTTCAAATTCGAACTGTGACGGTGGTTGACAAAAAGGGAGGGGTGCAACACGAGGACATCCCAGGAGGTCACCCATCCTAGTACTACTCTCGCCCAAGCACGCTCAACTTTGGAGTTCTGATGGGATCCGGTGCTTTAGTGCTGGTATGATCGCACCCGTCAGGAAGCGGATTGGTAAAGTATTAAAGCAAGAGCTGGAGATTGTAGAGAAATGCAGCGGTTAACGGCAACAACGTTTGAAATTCTTGCAAATGACGTTAAATTTGACAACAAATTGATAAAAAAAATTAAGGGAACACGCTAAATTTGCAATTAAAAAGAATCAAGAACGAAATGAAGGAATTAAAACCACATATTCAAACCGCGACGGTGAGAATGGAATATGGAAAGAATTTGAAAAGGACATTAAATTTGACAAAGAAATGTATAAATAAACGAGGGAACACGCTAAATTTGCAATTAAAAAAAAATCAAGAACGAAATGAAGCAATTAAAAGGACAAATTCTATTTTTTCTGATCTGCCAGAGTCGTTAATTAAAAAAAAAAAAAAAAAAAAAAAAAAATTAAAAGGACAAATTCAAACATCAACGCTGAGAATGTAATATGGAAAGAATTGGAATAAAGAAATCATTGTCAGCTTTTGAAATTCAAGAAGCATAGTGAGAACGTTAAATTTGAAAATAAAAGGAAATTAAAATGTAAAAAAAAAGGAAAAAAATACAAGTTCTAATTATGAAGTAAAAAAACAAAACAAAAAAGGACGAAATCTTAAAATGCAAATTCGAACTGTGGCGGTGGTTGACAAATAGGGAGGGGTGCAACACGAGGACTTCCCAGGACGTCACCCATCCTAGTACTACTGTAGCTCAAGAACGCTTAACTTCGGAGTTCTGGTGGGGTGCTTTAGTGCAGGTATGATCGTACCCGTCAGGAAGCGGATTGGTAAGTATTAAAGCAGGAGCTGGAGATTGTGGAGAAATGCAGCGGTTGACGGCAACAACGTTTGAAATTCTTAAAGATGACATTAAATTTGACAACAAATTGATAAAAAGAAACAAGGGAATACGCTAAATTTGCAATTAAAATGAATCAAAAATGAAATGAAGGAATTAAAACCACAAATTCAAACAGCGACGGTGAGAATGGAATATGGAAAGAATTTGAAAAAAGACATTAAATTTGACAAAAAAATGATAAAAACAAACGAGGGAACACGCTAAATTTGCAATTAAAAAGAATCATGAACGAAATGAAGGAATTAAAAGGACAAATTCAAACATCGACGTTGAGAATGTAATATGGCAAAAAAGGACGAAATCTTAAACTGCTAATACGAACTGTGACGGTGTTTGACAAAAAAGGGAGGGGGTGCAACACGAGGACTTCCCAGGAGGTTACCCATCCTAGTACTACTCTCGCCCAAGCACGCTAAACTTCGGAGTTCTGATGGGATCCGGTGCTTTAGTGCTTCTATGATCGCACCCGTCAGGAAGCGGATTGGCAAAGTATTAAAGCAGGAGCTGGAGATTGTAGAGAAATGCAGCGGTTAACGGCAACAACGTTTGAAATTCTTGCAAATGACATTAAATTTGACAACAAATTAATAAAAAAACTAGGGAACATGCCAAATTTGCAATTAAAAAGAATCAAGAACGAAATGAAGGAATTAAAACCACAAATTCAAACCGCGACGGTGAGAATGGAATATGGAAAGAATTTGAAAAAAGACATTAAATTTGATAAAAAATGATAAAAATAAACGAGGGAACCCGCTAAATTTGCTATTTAAAAGAAACGAGAACGAAATGAAGGAATTAAAAAGAGAAATTCAAACATTGACGTTGAGAATGTAATATGGAAAGAATTTGAAGAAAGAAATCATTGTCAGCTTTTGAAATTCAAGAAGACATAGTGAGAACGTTAAATTTGAAAATAACAGGAAATTAAAATGTAAAAAAAAAGAAAAAAAAAATACAAGTTCTAATTATGAAGTTAAAAACAAAACAAAAAAGGACGATATCATAAATTATATTCGAACTGTGATGGTGGCTGACAAAAAGGGAGGCTTGCAAAACGAGGACTTCCCAGGAGGTCACCCATCCTAGTACTACTCTCGCCCAAGCACTCTTAACTTCGGAGTTCTGATGAGGTCCGGTGCTTTAGTGCAGGTATGATCGCACCCGTCAGGACGCGGATTGGTAAAGTATTAAAGCAGGAGCTGGAGATTGTAGAGAAATGCAGCGGTTAACGGCAACAACATTTGAAATTCTTGCAAATGACATTAAATTTGACAACAAATTGATAAAAAGAAACAAGGGAACACGCTAAATTTGCAATTAAAATGAATCAAGAACGAAATGACGGAATTAAAACCACAAATTCAAACAGCGACGGTGAGAATGGAATATGGAAAGAATTTTGAAAAAAGACATTAAATTTTACAAAAAAATGATAAAAACAAATGAGGGAACACGCTAAATTTGCAGTTAAAAAGAATCAAGAACGAAATGAAGGAATTAAAAGGACAAATTCAAACATCGACGTTGAGAATGTAATATGGAAAGAATTGGAAGAAAGAAATCATTGTCAGCTTTTGAAATTCCAGAAGACATAGTGAGAACGTTAAATTTGAAAATAAAAGGAAATTAAAATGTAAAAAAAAAAAAAAGGAAAAAAATACATGTTCTAATTATGAAGTAAAAAAAACAAAACAAAAAAGGACGAAATCTTAAACTGCAAATTCGAACTGTGACGGTGGTTAACAAAAAAGGGAGGGGTGCAGCACGAGGACTTCCCAGGAGGTCACCCATCCTAGTGCTACTCTCGCCCAAGCACGCTTAACTTCGGAGTTCTGATGGGATCCAGTGCTTTAGTGTTGGTATGATCGCACCCGTCAGGAAGCGGATTGGTAAAGTATTAAAGCAGGAGCTGGAGATTGTAGAGAAATGCAGCGGTTAACGGCAACAACGTTTGAAATTCTTCCAAATGACATTAAATTTGTCAACAAATTGATAAAAAGAAACAAGGGAACACACTAAATTTGCAATTAAAAAGAACCAAGAACGAAATGAAGGAATTAAAACCACAAATTGAAACCGCGACGGTGAGAATGGAATATGGGAAGAATTTGAATAAAGACATTAAATTTGACAAAAAAAATGATAAAAATAAACGAGGAAACACGCTAAATTTGCAATTAAAAAGAATCTAGAACGAAATGAATGAATTAAAAGGACAAATTCAAACATCGACGTTGAGAATGTAATATGGAAAGAATTGGAAGAAAGAAATCATTGTCAGCTTTTGAAATTCAAGAAGATATAGTGAGAACGTTAAATTTGAAAATAAAAGGATATTAAAATGTAAAAAAAAAGGAAAAAACACAAGTTCTAATTATAAAGTAAAAAACAAAACAAAAAAGGACGAAATCTTAAACTGCAAATTTGAACTGTGACGGTGGTTGACAAAAAGGGAGGGGTGCAACACGAGGACTTCCCCGGAAGTCACCCTTCCTAATATTACTCTCGCTTAAGAACGCTTAACTTCGGAGTTCTGAAGGGATCCGGTGCTTTAGTGCAGGTAAGATCGCACCCGACAAGAAGCGGATTGGTAAAGTATTAAAGCAGGAGCTGGAGAATATAGAGAAATGCAGCGGTTAGCGGTAACAACGTTTGAAATTCTTGCAAATGACATTAAATTTGACCACAACTGATAAAAAGAAACAGGGGAACACGCTAAATTTGCAATTAAAATGAATTAAGAACGAAATAAAGGAATTAAAACCACAAATTCAAACATCGATGTTGCGAATGGAATATGGAAAGAATTTGAAAAAAGACATTAAATTTGACAAAAAAATGATAAAAACAAACGTGGAAACACGCTAGATTTGCAATTAAAAAGAATCAAGAACGAAATGAAGGAATTAAAAGGACAAATTCAAACTTCGACGTTGAGAATGTAATATGGATAGAATTGGAACAAAGAAATCACTGTCAGCTTTTGAAATTCAAGAAGACATAGTGAGAACGTTAAATTTGAAAATAAAAGGAAATTAAAATGTAAAAAAAAAGGGGGAAAATACAAGTTCTAATTATGAAGTAAAAAAACAAAGCAAAAAAGGACGAAATCTTAAACTGCAAATTCGAACTGTGAAGGTGGTTGACAAAAAAGGGAGGGGTGCAACACAAGGACTTCCCAGGAGGTCACCCATCCTTGTACTACTCTCGCCCAAGCACGCTAAACTTCGGAGTTCTGATGGGATTCAGTGCTTTAGTGCTTGTATGATCGCACCCGTCAGGAAGCGGATCAGTAAAGTATTAAAGCAGGAGCTTGAGATTGTAGAGAAATGCGGCGGTTAACGGCAACAACGTTTGAAATTCTTGCAAATGACATTAAATTTGACAACAAATTAATAAAAAAACAAGGGAACAAGCCAATTTTGCAATTAAAAAGAATCAAGAACGAAATGAAGGAATTAAAACCACAAATTCAAACAGCGACGGTGAGAATGGAATATGGAAAGAATTTGAAAAAAGACATTAAATTTGATAAAAAAAAATGACAAAAATAAACGAGGGAACACGCTAAATTAGCAATTAAAAAGAATCAAGAACGAAATGAAGGAATTAAAAGGACAAATTCAAACATCGACGTTGAGAATGTAATATGGAAAGAATTGGAAGAAAGAAATCATTGTCAGATTTTGAAATTCAAGAAGACATAGTGAGAACGTTAAATTTGAAAATAAGAGGAAATTAAAATGTAAAAAAATGGAAAAAAAGAATACAAGTTCAAATTATGAAGTAAAAAAACAAAACAAAAAAGGACGAAATCATAAACTGCAAATTCGAACTGTGACGGTGGTTGACAATAAAGGGAGGGGTGCAACACGAGTACTTCCCAGGAGGTCACCCATCCTGGTACTACTCTCGCCCAAGCACGCTTAACTTCGGAGTTCTGATGGTTTCCGTGGCTTTAGGGCTGGTATGATCGCACCCGTCAGGAAGCGGATTGGTAAAGTATAAAAGCAGGAGCTGGAGATTGTAGAGAAATGCAGCGGTTAACGGCAACAACGTTTGAAATTCTTGCAAATGACATTAAATTTGACAATAACTTAATAAAAAGATACAAGGGAACACGCTAAATTTGCAATTAAAAAGAATCAAGAACGAAATGAAGGAATTAAAACCACAAATTCAAACCGCGACGGCGAGAATGGAATATGGTAAGAATTTGAAAAAAGACATTAAATTTGATAAAAAAAATGATAAAAATAAACGAGGGAACACACTAAATTTGCAATTAAAAAGAATCAAGAACGAAATGAAGGAAATAAAAGGACAAATTCAAACATCAACGTTGAGAATGTAATATGGAAAGAATTGGAAGAAAGAAATCATTGTCAGCTTTTGAAATTCAAGAAGACATAGTGAGAACATTAAATTTGAAAATAAAAGGATATTAAAATGTAAAAAAAAGGAAAAAAATACAAGTTCTAATTATGAAGTAAGAAAACAAAACAAAAAAGGACGAAATCTTAAACTGCAAATTCGAACTGTGACTGTGGTGGACAAAAAGGGAGGGGTGCAACACGAGGACTTCCCAGGAGGTCACCCATCCTAGTACTACTCTCGTCCAAGCACGCTTAACTTCTGAGTTCTAATGGGATCCGGTGCTTTAGTGCTGGTATGATCGCACCCGACAGGAAGCGGATTGGTAAAGTATTAAAGCAGGAGTTGGAGATTGTAAAGAAATGCAGCGGTTAACGGCAACAACGTTTGAAATTCTTGCAAATGACATTAAATTTCACAACAAATTGACAAAAAGAAACATGGAAACATGCTAAATTTGCAATTAAAATGAATCAAGAACAAAATGATGGAATTAAAACCACAAATTCAAACAGCGACGGTGAGAATGGAATATGGAATGAATTTTAAAAAAGACATTAAATTTGATAAAAAATGATAAAAACAAACGAGGGAACACGCTAAATTTGAAATTAAAAAGAATCAAGAACGAAATGAAGGAATTAAAAGGACAAATTTAAACATCGACGTTGAGAATGTAATATGGAAAGAATTGGAAGAAAGAAATAATAGTTAGCTTTTGAATTCAAGAACACATAGTGAGAATGTTAAATTTGAAAATAAAAGGAAATTAAAATGTAAAAAAAAGGAAAAAAAATACAAGTTCTAATTATGAAGTAAAAAACAAAACAAAAAAGGACGAAATCTTAATCTGCAAATTCGAACTGTGACGATGGTTGACAAAAAGGAAGGGGTGCAACACGAGGACTTCCCAGGAGGACACCCATCCTAGTACTACTCTCGTCCAAGCACGCTTAACTTCGGAGTTCTGATGGGATCCGGTGCTTTAGTGCTAGTATGATCGCACCCGACAGGAAGCGGATTGGTAAAGTATTAAAGCAGGAGTTGGAGATTGTAAAGAAATGCAGCGGTTAACGACAACAACGTTTGAAATTCTTGCAAATGACAATAAATTTGACAACAATTGATAAAAATAAACAAGGGAACACTCTAAATTTGCAATTAAAATGAATCAAGAATGAAATGAAGGAATTGAAAAAACAAATTCAAATAGCGACGGTGAGAATGGAATATGGAAAGAATTTGAAAAAAGACATAAAGTTGGACAAAAGAATGATAAAAACAAACGAGGGAACATGCTAAATTTTCTATAAAAAAGAATCAATAACCAAATGAAGGAATTAAAAGGACAAATTCGAACATTGACGTTGAGAATGTAATATGGAAAGAATTGGAAGAAAGAAATCATTGTCAGCTTTAGAAATTCAAGAAGACATAGTGAGAACGTTAAATTTGAAAATAAAAGGAAATTAAAATGTAAAAAAGAGGAAAAAAATAAAAGTTCTAATTATGAAGTAAAAAAAAAACAAAAAAAGAAGAAATCTTAAACTGCAAATTCAAACTGTGACGGTGGTTGGCAAAAAGGGTGGGGTGCAACACGAGGACTACCTAGGAGGTCACCCATCCTTGTACTACTCTCGCCCAAGCACGCCTAACTTCGGAGTTCTGATGGGATCCGGTGCTTTAGTGCTGGTATGATCACTCCCGTCACAAAGCGGATTGGTAAAGTATTTAAGCAGGAGCTTGAGATTGTAGAGAAATGCAGCGGTTAACGGCAACAACGTTTGAAATTCTTGCAAATGGCATTAAATTTTGCAACAATTTGATAAAAAGAAACGAGGGAACACGCTAAATTTGCAATTAAAATGAATCAAGAACGAAATGAAGGAATTAAAACCACAAATTCAAACAGCGTCAGTGAGAATGAAATATGGAAAGAATTTGGAAAAAGACATTAAATTTGACAAAAAAATGATAAAAACAAGCGAGGGAACACGCTAAATTTGCAATTAAAAAGAATCAAGAACGAAATGAAGGAACTAAAAGGACAAATTAAAACATCGACGTTGAGAATGTAATTTGGAAAGAATTGGAAGAAAGAAATCATTTTCAGCTTTTGAAATTCAGAAAGACATAGTGAGAACGTTAAATTTGGAAACAAAAGGAAATTAAAATGTAAAAAAAGGAAAAAAAATACGAGTTTTAATCATGAAGTAAAAAACAAAACCAAAAAGGACGAAATCTTAAACTGCAAATGCGAACTGTGACGGTGGTTGACAAAAAAGGGAGGGGTGCAACACGAGGACTTCCCAGGAGGTCACCCATCCTAGAAATACTCTTGCCAAAGCACACTTAACTTTAGAGTTCTGATAGGATCTGGT
This sequence comes from Allium sativum, assembly GCA_030737875.1. Classification (NCBI taxonomy): domain Eukaryota; kingdom Viridiplantae; phylum Streptophyta; class Magnoliopsida; order Asparagales; family Amaryllidaceae; genus Allium; species Allium sativum. The sequence continues at coordinate 733,964,262 of CM060924.1, read as the reverse complement.
GCTTTAGTGCTGGTATGATCGCACCCATCAGGAAGCAGATTGGTAAAGTATTAAAGCAGGAACTGGAGATTGTAGAGAAATGCAGCGGTTAACGTCAACAACGTTTGAAATTCTTGCAAATGACATTAAATTTGACAACAAATTGATAAAATGAAACAAGGGAACACGCTAAATTTGCAATTAAAAAGAATCAAGAATGAAATGAAGGAATTAAAACCACAAATTCAAACCGCGACGGTGAGTACATCATCAAAACCATAACTAGAGTCTAGTACATAATATCCATCTTTATAAAATCAGAGTACATAAAGTAAAGACATAATCCCACTACTACCAATAGCCATAAAGAAAAATGATAGGCTGAACTTTACTTCAGCAATCCAAATCCAAGTGCCCCCAAAAGAGATCCAAATCTTGCTCCACAATTACTAAGCCCACCCTGAGAACCTGGGGGGGAAGAAGGAAGAAAAGAGGTGGAAACAAAGGGGGTCAGACATAAAGTCTGGCGAGTCCGATAACTCTAACAACATAATTATTAAAGCAATATGATAAGATATAAGCTGGAGAAATAAGCTAATGACTGTGTGGACCACATGGGTATGGCAAAGCAATCAAGAGAAACAAAGATAACATTAATTGCTCTTCCTAATCAATGTAGGATAATTACTATATTCTATTGTACTGTACCGTACTGTCCTGTACTAGCTCTAACTGCACCCCTACTAGTCACTCTAGAAATTTGATCCCTCTTGGCTAAATGGAATGATGATAGCTTCGTGTACTACTAGATGTACCCAATATCCTCCATGTTTGACTGTATATCTCTAGTTACTATCATAGGTACCCAACGTATACCTATCCCCACTAGACGTACCCCCTTAATAATGGTAATTCCACGTTCTCCTAACTGACGTCATAGGTGCCGTCTGCTCCTATCTCCACTAGGTGTACCCCCTTAATAATTAATAATGGTAGCTTCGTGTACCCCTAGCTGACTACATAGGTGCCGTCTGCTCCTATCTCCACTAGGTGTACCCACGACCCTGCCCCATTCGATCGGCTCCCTAACTCGTAGATACCCGTGCTGGTCCCACAGTGGGGTGTATCACTCCCCAATATGGCAGCCTTATACCACACAAGGAACGCACGACTTATACCTACACGATGCAACAACGTCTTACCTACAAGCCCGGGCCCACGCACGCACATGACCCCGTTGGACTTACGTTGCCACCGCTAACCCATTTTGGCCTCTAACAATCAGGCCCAGTAGGCGTGTCCCGTCCTCGACTTGGGTCGAGCTCACAAAGATACTTAATGGGCTACTGGTCTGAAAAGGTCCCCCACCAAGCTTCCCACCTAGGCTTGCTCCCCTCTAGTACATCCCACTTAACCCCTTCATGTCCACTTACATGTCTAAATTTGGTTAAGTGCATTTCCTCATGCCACCCAAGGCACCCACTTAACCCCTTGTCCCACTTACATGTTTATATTGGTTAAGTGTTACTAATCGTATTTTCCACATGCCACCCAAGGCACCCACTCAACCCCCCATGTCCCACCACATATTTACTTTGGTTAAGTGTTTCTTAATTTATTACTACCGTAACCCTTGTGGGACCCCTCATATTAGGCTGGCATTTGTGGCTGCTGGATTTGTCGGGCGGGTCCGGGTAGTCATACACCACAAACGAGCCTAACCTCGTGTCCACACAACCGTTACGCATTTTGTTTGGACCTTTGACCTCTCACGTTGGGCTACCATTTGTGACTGCTGGATTTGCCGGGCGGGTCCGGGCGGTCTTACATCACAAATGAGTCCAACCTCGTGTCTTAGGCAATTAATTATACATAGTTAATTTTCCCCAAATTTGAATTATTTTCCCTATTCAAATTTCCATATTTATTTATGTCCATAATTTATCACCTAAATTATGCTCATCTATTTATGGTATATAAATTATACCATTTTCATCACTAATTAATTTTATTCCTTAAAATTAATTACATGCCTTTTTAGGCCATTACATGCCAAATTCACGATATGTGTGTATCCGCTATTATCCCCATCGTATCCCCGTCATTCGTTCGCTTAACATGACATATACATATTAGACTAGCAAATAGTTTAATACTTAAAAAAAAGGGAGTAAACGTCATAAAGTCATATACACACAATAATAGATCTAATTTGCATCTAACTTGCAATTAAAAATTACAACATACTTGCATAGCCTTTGTATTATCAAGGATCTAAAATCATAGATCTAAAAGTTGTGAACTTGCATGTATGAACATAGTTTTAAACCCAACTAGCCTAGGTAATTATCACAAACTTACATAAACTATGTATGTCGTCAACCTAAACATAAAGGTGTCATCTTGCATAACTATGGATCCAATAAAAGGTGTTAACCTGAGTAAACTATGGATCCACAATAAGGTGTAAACTTGCATAACTATGCATGTCATAGTTTCAACATAAAAATGTCAACTTGAATATAGATCCAAACGTTAAAGGTGTGAACTTGTATATATGTGAATCCAATTATCACTTAATGTAACACCCCACCTCTGCCAGGGTCACTCACGAGAGAGTACACTAGCTTTGGAGGGGTGTTGACTCAAGGTAAACATGCACAGAAATATTACAAGACAGAACATATAAAACAACGGAAGTAAAAGCGAGTTTCATTACTTTATAAAACATCAAGGTCTAAAGCCTTTTTACATCAAAGTTACATAGAAGCCTGTCTTAAAATAGTAAAGAAGCATAAAACCTTTTTCATAAATTATTCCCCTAAGTAAAACAGAAAAATAGCCATAGCCAGGAAAAGTCCAAGCCATACATGATGATCTTCGAGCAGAAGAAGTACGATCTAAATAACAGCATTCCCTCCCTGAAAACCTGGGGGGGGGGGGAAACAGAAGACAAAGAGGCGAAAAAAACGGGGTCAGTCATAAACACTGGTAAGTCCTATCTACTTCCAGCATAAAAACAGGTAAAGGTAACATGACATGCATAAACTGAAAGTAAACATAAGGATGATGACAAGATAGATAAACTACACCACGATAACAGGATGAACTACGGTATCGTGATAAACTACGGTGTCAAGATAAATCAAGGTATCACACCGTCAGGTTTCTAGCAAGTATAATATCCCAAGGTATCTATCAGGTATGTTTGCTCTGCACCTCCCGTACTAGTATCCCAACCCGCGTCATATGTTAACTATGGATGTCCCTTGCCCAATGTCATGTAATGGTCCATGTCAACCTAATATATAACATATGTAGGTTTTTCCCAACTCGTATGTTTCTTTCCAAGTGTATAATTCAGTCCTTAGCCGTACCTCGTACGGGCTTCCTCATGTCGTATTATCCTTGAAATCGTTTGGAATGTCACCCTTGATCTGGCTAGGATTCCTTATCATGAATTATCGCGTGTTCAACCAGGATTTACGCCACCTAGGACCACTAGGGATTATGCTACCTAATGAACGTTTTGTATCTCGGTTTGGGTTCAAGCCACCTAGGGCCACTAGGGATTATGCTACCCGTCAACCGCACCCCTTTTTCCCACGTATGTATCGCGAATCGTTTTCCATTGTCTAGATGCACATGTGTCTCAATGTGCCATCCGAGTCCCGTGGCAGGGAAAATCAAGAAATACGGAACTCGGTCTGGAGCTTTAAATCATCTGCCAGTGCAGATATTTAGGTTTGTTTTTGTACCCGTGGCTATGGTCCCACGTGACCCCTCCCTCAACTACTGAACGGCAATCCAAGAAGGATCATGTAAGAGAACTACACTCACGGCCCCACTATGCCCTACTTTCCTATTGGCCAACCTCACCCATAACTTGATAGCGAGTTTATAGTTTGTTGGGAGTTCTCTGCCTTTCCGTACGTACACGATTGACTCAAGATGGTAGGTAGTCGACGATGTGCTATCCTAGGGCGAAACTATATATCGTCGACTCCACGCTAATCCACCCCAGTCTTTAGGTTGCTCGTATGGCAACCAAGGCATACCCTTGGTTCTTCTACCGCAGACCTTAACCTCTGTGAGCCCAGGAGGATCATCTGCAACCTCAAAGAGGGATACCAAGAGTACCCACAGGTCCCCCGAAGCTACCGCTTCGTCATCCAGTTCGTTGGAGCCTTTATCTAAGTCAGATAAATTACTCATCCTCGTATGCTAAGCGATGACCTACCGTATCAGGTTACTCATCTATTTATGAACTGGTCCCACGTCCTTGGCTAAGAATTATTACTTAGTTATCCTTAACTAAGGTTTACCACTTAGCTTCTTTTCCCGTTATCTTTGATTAACTACGATTTTCTACCTAGTTCCTCTAACTAGGGTTTTGTCTATTGGGTTAAGTGTTGTCATTCAAGTCCATGACTTAAACCGCCTACCAACCATGTCAGAATCGGCTAAGTGTTCAAGTTCAAGACTTAGCCCTACAACCCGTATGTCACATTGGTTAAGTATATCCTAAAGATGACTTAACCCTATCAGATTATCGTGTTAGATTGGTTAAGTATAGATTAACTTAACCCCATCCAGTTATCAGGTCGGATTGGTTAAGTATAGGTTAGCTTAACCCCATCCATTAATCGTATTATAATGGTTAAGTATATTCGTTGTGACTTAACCCTATCAAGTTATTAGGTTGGTTAAGTGTAAGTTACTTAACCTCAACAAATTACCGTGTTTAGATTAGTTAAGTCAAGGTTAACTTAACCCCATCTAATTACCGTGTTTAGATTGGTTAAGTGTTAGTTACTTAACCCCATCAAATTACCGAGTTTAGATTGGTTAAGTGTAGGTTACTTAACCCCATCAAATTTCCGCGTTTAGATTGGTTAAGTGTAGGTTACTTAACTCCATCAAATTTACGCGTTTAGATTGGTTAAGTGTCGGTTAACTTAACCCCATCTATTTACCGTGTTAGATTAGTTAAGTCTAGGTTAACTTAGCCCCATCTAATTACCGTGTTAGATTAGTTAAGTCTAGGTTAACTTAACCCCATCTAATTACCGTGTTAGATTAGTTAAGTCTAGGTTAACTTAACCCCATCCCATTACCGTGTTAAGATTGGTTAAGTATAGATTAGTTTAACCCCATCCCCTAACTGTATTATATGGTTAAGTGTCATTAAGAAATCAAGTCTGGGCTCACTTAACCTACCCATTCGTGTCATATCGGTTAAGTGTCACTAGTCAAATTAACTTAACCTTATCATGTGGCATTAAGTGAATTAATGCACCCCAACCTCTCACATTAGACTTTGTTGTGGTTACTGGGTGTGCCGGGCGGGTCCGGGCAGCTTTACACCACAACCTAGTCTAACCTCGGGTGTTAAGCGCGATATGACCAACTACTCACATTGGGTCCTATTGTTTGTAGCTACCGGTATGCCGGTCGGTTCCGGGCAGATTTACGCTACAAACTCAACCCAACCTCGAGTTGGTCACTTTCATGTTTAGTCTAGTGTCATATTACAATTACAACCCATACCTGTCTAGTTCAAGTTCCATGTTTTCCTACGTGTCATGTCCACATTTAAGTGTGTCATGAATGTCATGTTCTCATGTAACCCCATGTCAAGTTTTCGTGTCATAATCACGCTTGCCTACACTACCACAAATCGTATTTCCAACGCGAGTAAAAGCGAGTCAACATAGTAGGAATACTATGTCACATATTGGCCTCAAAGCATGCACGCATCATAAGGGATTTGCCACAAACATGCATGGTATCATAAGGAGGTTTTGGGTTCATTTACATGCATAAGCCCCAAAGTCAAATTTATGCAACTATTCCACAAGTCAACTAGCCCTAAGGGTTCATGCCAACAAACCACAAGTCAAGATTCGATCTTTACATGATAAACTAGGTTAAACACGACATGAGTGGCATGATTTAGTCATTAAACATAATCCAAGGTCATAGGTTCAAGAAAATGGGCATGACTAAGTTCACATAGGCTAGCATACTCATGTTTAACCTCATTTTATTCCATGCCATTATTATGACTACCGTTTGAATCTCAAAGTAGCGAGAACTTACATAGCGTGGCTTAGAGATTTAGGAGCATGAATCGTCTTGTCTTAGAATCCATGTTGAGACGATGATCAAAACCCTTGATTTTGTGTAGAAAGCTTGCACCTTTGATTTGAATCCGATTTGAATGCATAAGCTCTTGAATTTGGGGATGGAGGCCATGATCAATGTAGATTTGGGCAGCACTTCGTGGCAAGAGTGATTTGTGCGGGTTTAAGATAGGCCTAGGGGTCTTTTTATTGAGATTAGGAGTAGTTTAGGCCATAGGATCAACCCTAGGATAGATCCCAGCCCTCAAAATCCGTCACAAGCCTCCAAAACAAGACCCAGGAGCCATTCAGATGCACCCAGGCCGCTGGGTTCGACCAGGCAGGTCGACCCCCAGGTCGACCCTGGGGTCGACTCCCCAGTCGACTTGGGTCCCACCAGATCGACTCCCAGGTCGACCCCCTGGTCGACCTGGCCCGGGTGGGATTTTTCCCGCCTACCCTGATTTTTGAATTTCTGAATTCTGTTTTAAAATTTGAATTTTCGTGAAACTTCGCGAGGCCATATCTCAGCCATACGGACTCCGATTTACGAAATTTCGGACTCTATTTCGCATATTTTTCCGAGACGAACGCAATGACGTAACTCGCTTTATCTGATTCAGAGTTTAACATTTAATTCTGCCTTGATTCTTGTCTTAACACGTTGTTAAAATTCGGGTTATTACATTCTCCCCTCCTTTTAGGATTTCGTCCCCGAAATCTCCAAGTTTGGAAGAACGTAGCCTACCATCCATCATCCATCTACGTAAAACATTATCCACAGGCAACCATTGTCCTTAACCGACTTCTAATGCTTTATGAACACATGCAAAGAGTGTGTGTATATGTTCCTTAGCTAATGCTAATGATCAGGCCTGAATGATCTTTCTAATGCAAAAATATGTTTAGTGCCATGAGTCCAACATGTATGCAAATAGTCCTAGTCATATAAGCACTATATGCGTGCACAAACATTCATTCATATGCAACATACGCATGATAACACATTCAATTTCACCCATAAACAAGTGTAAATACCCGTGTATATGCAACATGAAACATGACCGAGTCGATCTAGTGTCTAATGTGTATTCGCGCATCCACAAGCAACCACTTGCGACCACTTGCAACCATATCAATCATAACATGTTTCAAATACATGTTTACATCCATAGGGCTCTACCTAAGGTTCTTACGCTAGGATCGAGGAGATAAACGAGACAAACTCCTTACGGGGTTTGCAACAGAAACAGGACCGAGAGGATATTCACAAAAGATAGCAAGCGAGTAAGCTCTACAGGAAAACCAGGGATCAAGGTCATACTCTTTAGAAAGAGATATTGATGCGTGTGTCTACCCTTACGTCTTCTAAGCCGCGTTTCCTTGAGCTTAATTCCTCTGTGCCTTGACCATCTTTTAACTCCATGATTTCGTATCTCCTTGATTCCTATTTCCACGATATGAGTTGGAACTCATTTCACTGTCGCCTCTCGTTCCATTTTCACTTATTCTTTCCCTAGTATACTTGGCTCTAATATATCTGCGTACTCATGCAAGCTCTCCAAAATTCTCTAGTGAATTCCGGATCTTGTTAACCGATGCCAACTCATGTTGCCAAGCGTACCTACTAGGGTGATCTCTATATCTCATGCGGAATCGAGATAAACCATCCGTCTTATTGGTGAACACTACCCGGACGGATTACCAATCACCAATAAATGCCTCAAGGGATTCTAGGTAACTAATCGTGACAGAACCCAAAAGGGTTACACGAGACTTCGAGGGTATTACCAAGGCAAGCCAAGAGTCTAACTACCCTCCTTTCAAAACCGGTAATGGCACCCCTTATTGGATGACCACTTTATCCCTAGAATCCATCCGTGGCCCAAGAACATAGGCCTTACTTCCAAACTCGATACTTAGCATAGACCTTCTCAAATCCAAACAGGTCATGAATAAGTGGACCAGTCCTCCAACGAGACTTGGGACAAAAATGGGATCCTCTACCATGCTAGTACTAAGGTGCAGAGACTCAACTATCGAAGCAGACTTAAATGATGCAATGATCAAAACAAAGTCTGGACGGGATGATAGAGAAGAAAGGCTAAACCTTTGACAGAAACGGTACCATCCCTCTTAGGCACGCTAACAGTGAGAGCATCCAATTGCCCTCTCGCTGATCTTATCCTTATCCTCCTTTGTGGATCAAGCCATACCTATAGGTTGCTTAAGCTCGTATCCTTCATCCTTGTTCTTACTATCCTTTCTTGTAACTCCGGCAACAGGTCTCTCGAGAACCACCTCCATCGCACCGAAAACACTTCGTAGCACGAAAAGATTAGTCGCAGTTAAAACTACGTGACTACAGATGGAGGAAAGAAAGGAAAGGGGATTCAACCAAGGAAACAAAGGATAGTGCTAATGGCCTTTGGGGAATAGCCTTTTAAAAACTTTTCTTGAAAAATGCTTCTTTGTAAACGGTTTTTCAGAAGGTTTTTGAAAACTTTTTCCCAATCTCGTAACCTTTTGCTCTGATACCAAATGTAACACCCCACCTCCGCCAGGGTCACTCACGAGAGAGTACACTAGCTTTGGAAGGGTGTTGACTCAAGGTAAACATGCACAGAAATATTACATGACAGAACATATAAAACAGCGGAAGTAAAAGCGAGTTTCATTACTTTATAAAACATCAAGGTCTAAAGCCTTTTTACATCAGAGTTACATAGAAGCCTGTCTTAAAATAGTAAAGAAGCATAAAACCTTTTTCATGAATTATTCCCCCAAGTAAAACAGAAAAATAGCCATAGACAGGAAAAGTCCAAGCCATACATGATGACCTTCGAGCAGAAGAAGTCCGATCTAAATAACAGCATTCCCTCCCTGAAAACCTGGGGGGGAGGGGGAAACGGAAGACAAAGAGGCGAAACAAACGGGGTCAGTCACAAAGACTAGTAAGTCCTATCTACTTCCAGCACAAAAACAGGTAAAGGTAACATGACATGCATAAACTGAAAGTAAACATAAGGATGATGACCAGATAGATAAACTACACCACGATAACAGGATGAACTACGGTATCGTGATAAACTACGGTGTCAAGATAAATCAAGGTATCACACCGTCAGGTTTCTAGCAAGTATAATATTCCAAGATATCTATCAGGTATGTTTGCTCTGCACCTCCCGTACTAGTATCCCAACCCGCGTCATATGTTAACTATGGATGTCCCTTGCCCAATGTCATGTAATGGTCCATGTCAACCTAATATATAGCATATGTAGGTTTTTCCCAACTCGTATGTTTCTTTCCAAGTGTATAAATTTAGTCCTTTGCCGTACCTCGTACAGGCTTCCTCATGTCGTATTATCCTTGAAATTGTTTGGACTGCCACCCTTGATCTGGCTAGGTTTCCTTATCATGAATTATCGCGTGTTTAACTAGGATTTTCGCCACGTAGGACCACTAGGGATTATGCTACCTAATGAACGTTTCGTATCTCGATTTGGGTTCAAGCCACCTAGGGCCACTAGGGATTATGCTACCCGTCAACCACGACCCTTTTTCCCACGTATGTATCGTGAATCGTTTTCCATTGTCTAGATGCACATGTGTCACAATGTGCCATCCGAGTCCCGTGTCAGGGTAAATCAAGAAATACAGAACTCGGTCGGGAGCTTTAAATTATCTGCCGGAGCAGATATCAAGGTCTGTTTTTGTACCCGTGGCTATGGTCCCACGTGACCCCTCCCTCAACTACTGAAAGGCAATCCAAGAAGGATCATGTATGAGAACTACACTCACGGCCCCACTATGCCCTACTTTCCTATTGGCCAACCTCACCCATAACTTGATAGCGGGTATATGGTCTGTTGGGAGTTCTCTGCCTTTCCGTACGTACACGATTGACTCAAGATGGTAGGTAGTCGACGATGTGCTATCCCAGGGCGAAACTATATATCGTAGACTCCATGCTAATCCACCCCTGTCTTTAGGTTTCTCGTATAGCAACCAAGGCATACCCTTGGTTCTTCTACCGCAGACCTTAACCTCTGTGAGCCCAGGAGGATCATCTGCAACCTCAAAGAGGGAGGCCAAGAGTACCCTCACGTCCCCCGAAGCTACCGCTTTGTCATCCAGTTCATTAGAGCCTTTATCTAAGTTAGATAAATTGCTCATCCTCGTATGCTAAACGATGACCTACCGTATCAGGTTACTCATCTGTTTATGAACTGGTCCCATGTCCTTGGCTAAGAGTTATTACTTAGTTATCCTTAACTAAGGTTTACCACTTAGCTTATTTTCCCGTTATCCTTGATTAACTACGATTTTCTACCTAGTTCCTCTAACTAGGGTTTTGTCTATTGGGTTAAGTGTTGTCATTCAAGCCCATGACTTAACCCGCCTACCAACCATGTCAGAATCGGCTAAGTGTTCAAGTTCAAGACTTAGCCCTACAACCCGTATGTCACGTTGGTTAAGTATATCCTAAAGATGACTTAACCCTATCAGATTATCATATTAGATTGGTTAAGTATAGATTAACTTAACCCCATCCAGTTATCAGGTCAGATTGGTTAAGTATAGGTTAGCTTAACCCCATCCATTAATTGTATTATAATGGTTAAGTATATTCGTTGTGACTTAACCCTATCAAGTTATTAGGTTAGTTAAGTGTAAGTTATTTAACCTCAACAAATTACCGTGTTTAGATTAGTTAAGTCTAGGTTAACTTAACCCCATCTAATTACCGTGTTTAGATAGGTTAAGTGTTAGTTACTTAACCCCATCAAATTACCGAGTTTAGATTGGTTAAGTGTAGGTTACTTAACCCCTTCAAATTTCCGCGTCTAGATTGGTTAAGTGTATGTTACTTAACCCCATCAAATTTCCGCGTTTAGATTGGTTAAGTGTCGGTTAACTTAACCCCATCTAATTACCGTGTTAGATTAGTTAAGTCTAGGTTAACTTAACCCCATCTAATTACCGTGTTAAATTAGTTAAGTCTAGGTTAACTGAACCCCATCTAATTACCGTGTTAGATTAGTTAAGTCTAGGTTAACTTAACCCCATCCCATTACCGTGTTAAGATTGGTTAAGTATATATTAGCTTAACCCCATCCCTAACTGTATTATATGGTTAAGTGTCATTAAGAAATCAAGTTCGGGCTCACTTAACCTACCCATTCATGTCATATCAGTTAAGTGTCACTAATCAAATTAACTTAACCTTATCATGTGGCATTAAGTGAATTAATGCACCCCAACCTCTCACATTAGACTTTGTTGTGGTTACTGGATGTGCCGGGCGGGTCCGGGCAGCTTTACACCACAACCTAGTCTAACCTCGGGTCTTAAGCGCGATATGACCAACTACTCACATTAGGTCCTATTGTTTGTAGCTACCGGTATGCCGGTCGGTTCCGGGCAGATTTACGCTACAAACTCAACCCAACCTCGAGTTGGTCACTTTCATGTTTAGTCTAGTGTCATATTACACTTACAACCCATACATGCCAAGTTCAAGTTCCATGTTTTCCTACGTGTCATGTCCACATTTAAGTGTGTCATGAATGTCATGTTCTCATGTAACCCCATGTCAAGTTTTCGTGTCATAATCATGCTTGCCTACACTACCCCAAAACGTATTTCCAACGCGAGTAAAGGAGAGTCAACATAGTAGGAATACTATGTCACATATTGGCCTCAAAACATGCACGCATCATAAAGGATTTGCCACAAACATGCATGGTATCATAAGGGGTTTTTGGGTTCATTTACATGCATAAGCCCCAAAGTCAAATTTATGCAACTATTCCACAAGTCAACTAGCCCTAAGGGTTCATGCCAACAAACCACAAGTCAACTAGCCCTAAGGGTTCATGCCAACAAACCACAAGTCAAGATTCGATCTTTACATGATAAACTAGGTTAAACATGACATGAGTGGCATGATTTGGTCATTAAACATAATCTAAGGTCATAGGTTCAAGAAAATGGGCATGACTAAGTTCACATAGGCTAGCATACTCATGTTTAACCTCATTTTATTCCATGCCATCATTAAGACTACCGTTTGAATCTCAAAGTAGCGAGAACTTACATAGCGTAGCTTAGAGATTTAGGAGCATGAATCGTCTTGTCTTAGAATCCATGTTGAGACGATGATCAAAACCCTTGATTTGGTGTAGAAAGCTTGCACCTTTGATTTGAATCCGATTTGAATGCATAAGCTCTTGAATTTGGGGATGGAGGCCATGATCAATGTAGATTTGGGCAGCACTTCGTGGCAAGAGTGATTTGTGAGGGTTTAAGGTAGGTCTAGGGGTCTTTTTATAGAGATTAGGAGTAGTTTAGGCCACAGGATTAACCCTAGGATAGATCCCATCCCTCAAAATCCGTCACAAGCCTCCAACACAAGACCCAGGGGCCATTCAGATGCACCCAGGCCGCTGGGTTCGACCAGGCAGGTCGACCCCCAGGTCGACTCCCCAGTTGACCTGGGTACCACCAGGTCGACTCCCAGGTCGACCCCCTGGTCGACCTGGCCCGGGCGGGATTTTTCCCGCCTACCCTGATTTTTGAATTTCTGAATTCTGTTTTAAAATTTGAATTTTCGTGAAACTTTGCGAGGCCATACCTCGGTTATACGGACTCTGATTTACGAAATTTCGAACTCTATTTCGCGTATTTTTCCAAGACGAACGCAATGGCATAACCCGTTTTATCTGATTCAGATATTAACATTTAATTCTACCTTGATTCTTGTCTTAACACGTTGTTAAAATTCGGGTTATTACACTTAAACTTGCATATGAACATACTAGCATATATTTTAGATCCAAACTTACATAACATCATATAATTCACATACAACTTGCGTGATCCTATTAACTTGCATAACATTATATGTACAACTTGCATAACCATATTAACTTGCATAACATCATATATGAAACTTGCATAATTATATTAACTTGCATAACATCATATATGAAACTTGCATAACATCGTATATAAAACTTGCATAATCATATTAACTTGCATAACATCATATATGAAACTTGGATAACATCATATATAAAACTTGCATAACATCATATAATATGAATCAAGTTAACTTACATGATTAAACATATGAATTAGATCCACAACCACAACTTATAATCCAACGTATATCACATCATAATTAATTTAGCAATTATTTTGTTAAAGTGATCGAACTCACCATTCAATGAAGCTCTGAAATTTATTAGCATTCCTTTGTTGTAGTTGAATTTGCTGTTGTAGTTGTTTTTGAATTGAATAGATTAGCTATCTTCCTCTCTAATTTGTGGCGGCTACTTCTAGGTTTTGGAGAGACAGCATGGCGGCCTTTGATTAATTTTTGATTAGGTTTAGGGTTAGGTTAATCACATATTTATAGGTGTAGGAAGTTATTTAGGACCATTAGATTAACCGTGAACCATGAGAACCAACCAAATGCAAAATCAGCATTTGAGCGAATCGGCTCATGGGTTGACAGCCAAACACCCTGGATTAACCCCAAGTCGACCCAACAGGGCTTGGGTCGACCTCAAAAATGGGCCGGTTCGGTTATTCCCCCTCCCAATTCGCTGTTTTGAACTTTTTTTGCATATTTATTAATTCAATTTTTAATTTATATATATATATATATATCTATATTTTTTTTCTCATATCCATACAAACTTCAAGGTTTAATAACATCTTCATAAGGTATCCATTTTGTGCAAACCAAATGTTTATCTTGACCCAAAATTTTGAAACGAACATAATAGCGCAACCCATTTCATTTAATTCTTTTCTAAAAATTAAGTATACTTTAATTTGTAAATTTTAACGTTATAAAATTACGGGGTGTTACATTCTCCCCTCCTTAAAGGATTTCGTCCCCGAAATCTCCAAGTTAAGAAGAATGTATCCTACTATCCAATCATCCATCTACTCAACCATTATCCACAAGCATCCATTGTCCTTAAAAGATTTCTAATGCTTTTCATGTACATATGCATAGTGTGTATATGTCCATATACTAATGCAAAATCAGGCGGTCTACCGATTCAGTTGACCTCCTTAATGCAAATCATGATAGTGTCATGCATCCATTATGTATGCAAAAGATTCCTAATGATACATAAAATTTCTATATGCGTGCACAACCATTCATCTGAATGCAACATCCACATGATATTTCAACCATTATACATTCAATAATCTAAATAAGCACACATATTTATATGCAATATGCAATATGAGAGTGACCGAGCCGATCTAGTGCCTAAAGTGTGTGTATATGCATCCACGAGCAACCACTAGCAAATACTTGCATCCACGTGCATCCATCATACATAACATGTCTCAAACACATGTTTCAACCATAGGACTACCCTATCTAAAGGTCAAAAGATACTATCGAGTATGAAGCACCAGAATCGAACAAAGTTCGAACAGGACAATAAAGAAAACCAAATTTCAACCTAGATGGTCCTACTCCATCGGGTATACCAGCCGTGAGGGAATACAACTACCCTCCAGAAGATCCGGTACTTTGTCCTTGCCTCTTTGGACAATCCTGAGGTGTCCTATTTCTCCAAAACAACTAGCCTTCTTCTTCACATTCTCCATTCGTGACCTCCCACCAAGATGAGGTTTCGTCCTTTGTTAACCAAACAGCTATTTGAACCCTCCTCCCATCGTCTATCTTAAAGGTACCAACAAGCCCTCCACTTCCTTGGACTAACTTCTAGCCCGACAAATGCCTAAGTCCCTTGAAATGGTTTTCCATCCTTCGTACGGAAGTCCTTATTTATCTTAGAAAAAGCATCTATAAGCGGAGGGGGAAAATTCAAAAAGGGAAAAAGGTAGAGATTCAAAACGGAGAATCGAAGGAAGGATATATGGCTCTTGGGGATTATGTTCTTAAAATAAACCTTTCTTTCAAAAATACTCTTCTACAAACATATTTTTGAAAGTATTCTTTATAAAAATGCTTTTAAAAATATAGTTTTTCAAAATATCTTATCTGTCCTGGTAACCTTCAGCTCTGATACCACGTGTAACACCCCACGTCCATTAATGTCACTCACAAAGGGAATGCATTAACTTCCATGGAGCATTTTAAGTGAATATAGAACAGAAAATCAAAACAAGACAGATATAAAGCAGTACTTGAAAATTAAAAACTTCATTTATTGCAGCGGAAGGTAAATATGTTTGAGTACATCATCAAAACCATAACTAGAGTCAAGTACATAATATCCATCTTGATAAAATCAGAGTACATAAAGTAAAGACATAATCCCACTACTACCAATAGCCATAAAGAAAAATGACAGGCTAAACTTTACTTCAGCAATCCAAATCCAAGTGCCCCCAAAAGAGATCCAAATCTAGCTCCACTAGTATTAAGCCCACCCTGAGAACCAGGGGGGAAGAAGGAAGAAAAGAGGTGGAAACAAAGGGGGTCAGACATAACGTCTGGCGAGTCCGATAACTCTAACAACATAATTATTAAAGCAATATGATAAGATATAAGCTGGAGAAATAAGGTAATGACTGTGTGGACCACATGGGTATGGCAAAGCAATCAAGAGAAACAAAGATAACATTAATTGCGCTTCCTAATCAATGTAGGATAATTACTATATTCTGTTGTACTGTACCGTACTGTCCTGTACTAGCTCTAACTGCACTCCTACTAGTCACTCTAGAAATTTGATCCCTCTTGGCTAAATAGAATAATGATAGCTTCGTGTACTAATAGATGTACCCACTATCCTCCATGTTTGACTGTATATCTCTAGTTGCTATCATAGGTACCCCACGTGTACCTATCCCCACTAGACGTACCCCCTTAATAATGGTAATTCCACGTACTCCTAGCTGACATCATAGGTGCCGTCTGCTCCTAGCTCCACTAGGTGTACCCCCTTAATAATTAATTAATAATGGTAGCTTCGTGTACCCCTAGTTGACTACATAGGTGCCGTCTGCACCTATCTCCACTAGGTGTACCCACTACCCTGCCCCATTCGATCGGCTCCCTAACTCGTAGATACCCGTGCTGGTCCCACAGTGGGGTGTATAACTCCCCAATATGGTCGCCTTATACCACGCAAGGAATGCATGGCTTATACCTACATGATGCAACAACATCTTACCTACCAGCCCGGGCCCACGCACGCGCATGACCCCGTTGGACTTGCGTTGCCACCGCTAACCCGTTTTGGCCTCTAACAATTAGGCCCAATAGGCGTGTCCCGTCCTCGACTTGGGTCGAGCTCACAAAGATACTTAATGGGCTACTGGTCTGAAAAGGTCCCCCACCAAGCTTCCCACCTAGGCTTGGTCCCCTCTAGTACATCCCACTTAACCCCTTCATGTCCACTTACATGTCTAAATTTGGTTAAGTGCATTTCCTCATGCCACCCAAGGCACCCACTTAACCCCTTGTCCCACTTACATGCTTATATTGGTTAAGTGTTACTAATCGTATTTTCCACATGCCGCCCAAGGCACCCACTTACCCCCCCATGTCCCACCACATGTTTACTTTGGTTAAGTGTTTCTTAATTTATTACTACCGTAACCCTTGTGGGGCCCCTCACATTAGGCTGGCATTTGTGGCTGCTGGATTTGCCGGGCGGGTCCGGGCAGTCTTACACCACAAACGAACCTAACCACGTGTCTACACAACTATTACGCATTTAGTTTGGGCCTTTGACCTCTCACATTGGGCTACCATTTGTGACTACTGGATTTGCCGGGCGGGTCCGGGCAGTCTTACATCATAAATGAGTCTAACCTCGTGTCTTAGGCAATTAATTATACATAGTTAATTTTCCCCAAATTTGAATTACTTTCCCTATTCAAATTTCCATATTTATTTATGTCCATAATTTATCACCTAAATTATGCTCATCTATTTATGGTATATAAATTATACCATTTTCATCACTAATTAATCTTATTCCTTAAAATTAATTACATGCCTTTTTAGGCCATTACATGCCAAATTCACGATATGTGTGTATCGGCTATTATCCCCATCGTGTCCCCGTCATTCGTTCGCTTAACATGACATATACATATTAGACTAGCAAATAGTGTAATACTTAAAAAAAAGGGAATAAACGTCACAAAGTCATATACACACAATTATAGATCTAATTTGCATCTAACTTGCAATTAAAAATTACAACATACTTGCATAGCCTTTGTATTATCAAGGATCTAAAATCATAGATCTAAAAGTTGTGAACTTGCATGTATGAACATAGTTTTACACCCAACTAGCCTAGGTAATTATCACAAACTTACATAAGCTATGTATGTCGTCAACCTAAACATAAAGGTGTCATCTTGCATAACTATGGATCCAATAAAAGGTGTTAACCTGAGTAAACTATGGATCCACAATAAGGTGTAAACTTGCATAACTATGCATGTCATAGTTTCAACATAAAAATGTCAACTTGAATATAGATCCAAACTTTAAAGGTGTGAACTTGTATATATGTGAATCCAATTATCACTTAAACTTGCATATGAACATACTAGCATATATTTTAGATCCAAACTTACATAACATCGTATAATTCGCATACAACTTGCGTGATCCTATTAACTTGCATAACATTTTATGTACAACTTGCATAACCATATTAACTTGCATAACATCATATATGAAACTTGCATAATTATATTAACTTGCATAACATCATATATGAAACTTGCACAACATCATATATAAAACTTGCATAATCATATTAACTTGCATAACATCATATATGAAACTTGCATAACATCATATATAAAACTTGCATAACATCATATAATATGAATCAAGTTAACTTACATGATTAAACATATGAATTAGATCCACAACCACAACTTATAGTCCAACGTATATCACATCATAATTAATTTAACAATTATTTTGTTAAAGTGATCGAACTCACCATTCAATGAAGCTCTGAAATTTATTAGCATTCCTTTGTTGTAGTTGAATTTGCTGTTGTAGTTGTTTTTGAGTTGAATAGATTAGCTATCTTCCTCTCTAATTTGTGGCGGCTATTTCTAGGTTTTGGAGAGACAGCATGGCGGCCTTTGATTAATTTTTGATTAGGTTTAGGGTTAGGTTAATCACATATTTATAGGTGTAGGAAGTTATTTAGGACCATTAGATTAACTCTGAACCATGAGAACCAACCAGATGCAAAATCTGCATTTGAGCAAATCGGCCCATGGGTTGACTGCCAAACGCACTGGATTAACCCCAAGTCGACCCAGCAGGGCTTGGGTCGACCTCAAAAATGGGCCGGTTCGGTTATTCCCCCTCCCAATTCGCTGTTTTGAACTTTTTTTGCATATTTATTTATTTAATTTTTAATATTTATATATATATATATGTTTTTCTCATATCCATACAAACTTCGAGGCTTAATAACATCTTCATAAGGTATTCATTTTGTGCAAACCAAATGTTTATCTTGACCTAAAATTTTGAAAGGAACATAATAGCACAACCCATTTCACTTAATTCTTTTCTAAAAATTAAGTATACTTTAATTTGTGAATTTTAACATTATACAATTATGGGGTGTTACAGTAATATTGAAAGAATTGGAATAAAGAAATCATTGTCAGCTTTCGAAATTCAAGTAGACATAGTGAGAACGTTAAATTTGAAAATAAAAGGAGTGCAAATTCGAACTATTACGGTGGTTGATAAAAAAAGGAGGAGTGCAACACGAGGACTGCCCAGGAGGTCACCCATCCTAGTACTACTCTCGTCCAAGCATGCTTAACTTCGAAGTTCTGATAGGATCCGATGCTTTAGTGCTGGTATGATCGCACCCGTCAGGAAGCGGATTGGTAAAGAATTAAAGCAGGAGCTGGAGATTGTAGAGAAATGCAGCGGTTAACGGCAACAACGTTTGAAATTCTTGTAAATAACATTAAATTTGACAACAAATTGATAAAAAGAAACAAGGGAACACGCTAAATTTGCAATTAAAAAGAATCAAGAACGAAATGAAGGAATTAAAACCATAAATTCAAACAACGACGGTGAGAATGGAATATGGAAAGAATTTTGAAAAAAGACATTAAATTTGACAAAAAATGATACAAACAAACGAGGGAACACGCTAAATTTGCAATTAAAAAGAATCAAGAACGAAATGAAGGAATTAAAAGGACAAAATCAAACATCGACGTTGAGAATGTAATATGGAAAGAATTGGAAGAAAGAAATCATTGTCAGCTTTAGAAATTCAAGAAGACATAGTGAGAACGTTAAATTTTAAAATAAAAGGAAATTAAAATGTAAAAAAAAGGAAAAAAATACAAGTTCTAATTATGAAGTAAAAAAACAAAACAAAAAAGGACGAAATCTTAAACTACAAATTCGAACTGTGACGATGGTTGACAAAAAGGGAGGGGTGCAACACGAGGACTTCCCAGGAGGTCACCCATCCTAATATTACTCTCGCCTAAGCACGCTTAGCTTCGGAGTTCTGTTGGGATCCGGTGCTTTAGTGCTGGTATGATCGCACCCGTCAAGAAGCGAATTGGTAAAGTATTAAAGCAGGAGTTGGAGATTGTAGAGAAATGCAGCGGTTAACGGCAACAACGTTTGAAATTCTAGCAAATGACATTAAATTTGAAAACAAATGGATAAAAAGAAACAAGAGAACAAGCTAAATTTGCAACTAAAATGAATCAAGAACGAAATGAAGGAATTAGAACCACAAATTCAAACGCGACGGTGAGAATGGAATATGGAACGAATTTGAAAAAAGACATCAAATTTGACAAAAAATGATAAAAACAAACGAGGGAACACACTAAGTTTGCAATTAAAAAGAATCAAGAACGAAATGAAGGAATTAAAAGGACAAATTCAAACATCGACGTAGAGAATGTAATATGGAATGAATTGGAAGAAAGAAATCATTGTTAGCTTTTGAAATTCAAGAAGACATAGTGAGAACGTTAAATTTGAAAATAAAAGGAAATTAAAATGTAAAAAAAAGGAAAAAAATACAAGTTCTAATTATGAAGTAAAAAAACAAAACAAAAAGGACGAAATCTTAAACTGCAAATCCGAACTTTGACAGTGGTTGACAAAAAAGGGAGGGGTGCAACACGAGGACTTCCCAGGAGGTCACCCATCCTAGTACTACTCTCGCCCAAGCACGTTAACTTCGGAGTTCTGATGGGATCCGGTGCTTTAGTGCTGGTATGATCGCACCTCTCAGGAAGCGGATTGGAAAAGTATTAAAGCAGGAGCTGGAGATTGTAGAGAAATGCTGCGGTTAACGGCAACAACGTCTGAAATTCTTGCAAATGACATTAAATTTGACAACAAATCTATAAAAAGAAACAAGGGAACACGCTAAATTTCCAATTAAAAAGAATCAAGAACAAAATAAAGGAATTAAAACCACAAATTAGAGCCGCGACGGTGAGAATGAAATACGGAAAGAATTTGAAAAAAGACATTAAATTTGACGAAAAGATGATAAAAATAAACGAGGAAGCAAGCTAAATTTGCAATTAAAAAGCATCAAGAACGAAATGAAGGAATTAAAAGGACAAATTCAAACATTGACGTTAAGAATGTAATATGGAAAGAATTGGAAGAAAGAAATCATTGTCAGCTTTTGAAATTCAAGAAGACATAGTGAGAATGTTAAATTTGAAAATAAAAGGAAATTAAAATGTAAAAAAAGGAAAAAATTCAAGTTCTAATTATGAAGTAAAAAAAAACAAAAAAGGACGAAGTATTAAACTGCAAATTCGAACTGTGACGGTGGTTGACAAAAAGGGAGGGGTGCAACACGATGACTTCCCAGGAGGTCACCCATCCTAGTACTACTCTCGCCCAAGCACGCTAAACTTCGGAGTTCTGATGGGATCCGGTGCTTTAGTGCTGGTATGATCGCACCCGACAGGAAGCAGATTGGTAAAATATTAAAGCAGGAGCTGGAGATTGTACAGAAATGCAGCGGTTAATGGCAACAACATTTGAAATTCTTGCAAATGACATTAAATTTGACAACAATTGATAAAAAGAAACCGGGGAACACGCTAAATTTGCAATTAAAATGAATCAAGAACGAAATGAAGGAATTAAAACCGCAAATTCAAACAGCGATGGTGAGAATGGAATATGGAAAGAATTTGAGAAAAGACATTAAATTTGACAAAAAATGATAAAAACAAACGAGGGAACAGGCTAATTTGCAATTAAAAAGAATCAAGAACGAAACGAAGAAATTAAAAGGACAAATTCAAACATCGACGTTGAGAACATAATATGGAAAGAATTAGAAGAAAGAAATCATTGTCAGCTTTTGAAATTCAAGAAGACATAGTGAGAATGTTAAATTTGAAAATAAAAGTAAATTAAAATGTAAAAAAATAGGAAAGAAATACAAGCTCCAATTATGAAGTAAAAAAACAAAACAAAAAAGGACGGAATCTTAAACTGCAAATTCGAACTGTGGCGGTGGTTGACAAAAAGGGAGGGGCGCAACCCGAGGACTACCCAGGAGGTAACCCATCCTAGTACTACTCTCGCCCAAGCACGCTTAACTTCGGAGTTCTGATGGTTTCCGGTGCTTTAGTGCTGGTATGATCGCACCCGTCAGGAAGTGGATTGGTAAAGTATTAAAGCAGGAGCTGGAGATTGTAGAGAAATGCAGCGGTTAACGACAACAACGTTTGAAATTCTTGCAAATGACATTAAAATTGACAACAAATTGATAAAAAGAAACAAGGGAACACGATAAATTTGCAATTAAAATGAATCAAGAACGAAATGAAGGAATTAAAACCACAAATTCAAACAGCGATGGTGAGAATAGAATATGGAAAGAATTTGAAAAAAGACATTAAATTTGACAAAAAAATGATAAAAAAAACGAGGGAACACGCTAAATTTGCAATTAAAAAGAATCAAGAACGAAATGATGGAATTAAAAGGAAAAATTCAAACATCGACGTTGAGAATGTAATATGGAAAGAATTGGAAGAAAGAAATCATTGTCTGCTTTTGAAATTCAAGAATACATAGTGAGAACATTAAATTTGAAAATATTAGGAAATTAAAATGTAAAAAAAAAAGGAAAAAATACAAGTTCTAATTATGAAGTAAAAAAACAAAACAAAAAAGGGCGAAATCTTAAACTGCAAATTCGAACTGTGACGGTGGTGGACAAAAAGGGAGGGGTGCAACACGAGGACTACCCAGGAGGTCACCTGTCCTAGTACTACTCTCGCCTAAGCACGCTTAACTTCGGAGTTCTGATGGGATCCGGTGCTTTAGTGCTGGTATGATCGCACCCGTCAGGAAGCGGATTGGTAAAGTATTAAAGCAGGAGCTGGAGATTGTAGAGAAATGCAACGGTTAACGGCAACAACGTTTGAAATTCTTGCAAATGACTTTAAATTTGACAATAAATTGATAAAAAGAAACAAGGGAACATGCTAAATTTGCAATTAATATGAATCTAGAACGAAATGAAGGAATTAAAACCACAAATTCATACAACATCGGTGAGAATGGAATATGAAAAGAATTTGAAAAAAGACATTAAATTTGACAAAAAAATGATAAAAACAAACGGGGGAACATGTTAAATTTACAATTAAAAGGAATCAAGAACGAAATGAAGGAACTAGAAGGACAAATTCAAACATCGACGTTGAGAATGTAATATGGATAGAATTGGAAGAAAGAAATCATTGTCATCTTTTGAAATTCAAAAAGACATAGTGAAAACGTTAAATTTGAAAATAAAAGGAAATTAAAATGTAAAAAAAGGGAAAAAATGAGTTCTAATCATGAAGTAAAAAAACAAAACAAAAAAGGACGAAATCTTAAATTGCAAATTCGAACTGTGATGATGGTTGACAAAAAAGGGAGGGGTGCAACACGAGGACTTCCCAAGAGGTCACCCATCCTAGTACTACTCTCGCCCAAGCACGCTTAATTTCAGAGTTCTAATAGGATCTGGTGCTTTAGTGCTAGTATGATTGCACCCGTCAGGAAACGGATTTGTACAGTATTAAAGCAGGAGCTGGAGATTGTAGATAAATGCAGCGGTAAGTGACAATAACGTTTGAAATTCTTGCAAATGACATTAAATTTGACAACAAATTGATGAAAAGAAACAAGGGAACACGCTAAATTTGCAATTAAAGTGAATCAAGAACGAAATGAAGGAATTAAAACCACAAATTCAAACCGTGACGGTGAGAATGGAATATGGAAAGAATTTGGAAAAGACATTAAATTTGACAAAAAAATGATAAAAATAAACGAGGGAACATGCTAAATTTGCAATTAAAAAGAATCAAGAACGAAATGAATGAATTAAAAGGACAAATTCAAACATCGACGTTGAGAATGTAATATGGAAAGAATTGGAAGAAAGAAATCATTGTCAGCTTTTGAAATTCAAGAAGATATAGTGAGAACGTTAAATTTGAAAATAAAAGGAAATTAAAATGTAAAAAAAAGGAAAAAAATACGAGTTCTAATCATGAAGTAAAAAAACAAAACAAAAAAGGACGAAATCTTAAACTGCAAATTCGAACTGTAACGGTGGTTGACAAAAAAGGGAGGGCTGCAATACGAGGACTTCCCAGGAGGTCAACCATCCTAGTACTACTCTCGCCCAAGCAGCTAAACTTCAGAGTTCTAATGGGATCGGGTGCTTTAGTGCTTGTTTGATCGCACCCGTCAGGAGGCGGATTGGTAAAGTATTAAAGTAGGAGCTGGAGATTGTAGAGAAATGCAGCGGTTAACGGCAACAACGTTTGAAATTCTTGAAATGACATTGAATTTAACAACAAATTAATAAAAAGAAATAAGGGAACACGCTAAATTTGCAATTAAAAAGAATCAAGAACGAAATGAACGAATTAAAACCACAAATTCAAACCGCGACGGTGAGAATGGAATATGGAAAGAATTTGAAAAAAGACGTTAAATTTGATAAAAAAATGATAAAAATAAACGAGGGAACACGCTAAATTTGCAATTAAAAAGTATCAAGAACGAAATGACGGAATTAAAAGGACAAATTCAAACATTGACGTTGAGAATGTAATATGTAAAGAATTGGAAGAAAGAAATCATTGTCAGCTTTTGAAATTCAAGAAGACATAGTGAGAACGTTAAATTTGAAAATAAAAGGAAATTAAAATGTAGAAAAAAAGGGAAAAAATACAAGTTCTAATTATGAAGTAAAAAAACAAAACAAAAAAGGACGAAATCTTAAACTGCAAATTCGAACTGTGACGTTGGTTGACAAAAAGGGAGGGGTGCAACACGAGGACTTCCCAGGAGGTCACCCATCCTAGTACTACTCTCGCCCAAGCTCGCTTAACTTCGGAGTTCTGATGGGATCCGGTGCTTTATTGCTGGTATGATCGCACCTGCCAGGAAGCGGATTGGTAAAGTATTAAAGCAGGAGCTGGAGATTGTAGAGAAATGCAGCGGTTAACGGCAACAACGTTTGAAATTCTTGCAAATGACATTAAATTTGACAACAAATTGATAAAAAGAAACAAGGGAACACGCTAAATTTGCAACTAAAACGAATCAAGAACGAAATGAAGGAATTAAAACCACAAATTCAAACAGCGACGGTGAGAATGGAATATGGAAAGAATTTTAAAAAAGACATTAAATTTAACAAAAAAATGATAAAAACAAACGAGGGAACACGCTAAATTTGCAATTAAAAAGAATCAAGAACGAAATGAAGGAACTAAAAGGACAAATTCAAATACCGACATTGAGAATGTAATATGGAAAGAATTGGAAGAAAGAAATCATTGTCAGCTTTTGAAATTCAAAAAGCCATTGTGAGAACGTTAAATTTGAAAATAAAGGGAAATTAAAATGTAAAAAAAAGGAAAAATATACGAGTTCTAATCATGAAGTAAAGAAACAAAACAAAAAAGGACGAAATCTTAAACTGCAAATTCGAAATGTGACGGTGGTTGACAAAAAAAGGGAGGGGTGCAACACGAGGACTTCCCAGGAGGTCACCCATCCTAGTACTACTCTCGCCCAAGCACGCTTAACTTCGGAGTTCTGATAGGATCTAGTGCTTTAGTGCTGGTATGATCGCACCCGTCAGGAAGCGGATTGGTAAAGTATCAAAGCAGGAGCTGGAGATTGTAGAGAAATGCAGCGGTTAACGGCAACAACGTTTGAAATTCTTGCAAATGACATTAAATTTGACAACAAATTGATAAAAAGAAACAAGGGAACACACTAAATTTGCAATTAAAAAGAATCAAGAACGAAATGAAGGAATTAAAACCACAAATTCAAACTGCGACGGTGAGAAAGGAATATGGAAAGAATTTGGAAAAAGACATTAAATTTGACAAAAAAATGATTAAAATAAAAGAGGGAACACGCTAAATTTGCAATTAAAAAGAATCAAGAATGAAATGAATGAATTAAAAGGACAAATTCAAACATCGACGTTGAGAATGTAATATGGAAAGAATTGGAAGAAAAAAATCATTGTCAGCTTTTGAAATTCAAGAAGGCATAGTGAGAACGTTAAATTTGAAAATAAAAGGAAATTAAAATGTAAAAAGAAGGAAAAAAATACAAGTTCTAATTATGAAGTAAAAAAACAAAACAAAAAAGGACGAAATCTTAAACTGCAAATTCGAACTGTAACGGTGGTTGACAAAAAAGGGAGGAGTGCAACACGAGGACTTCCCAGGAGGTCACCCATCCTAATACTACTCCCGCCCAAGCACGCTTAATTTCGGAGTTCTGATGGGATCCGGTGCTTTAGTGCTTGTATGATCGCACCCGTTAGGAAGCGGATTGGTAAAGTATTAAAGCAGGAGCTGGAGATTGTAGAGAAATGCAGCAGTTAACGGCAACAACTTTTGAAATTCTTGCAAATGACATTAAATTTGAAAATAAATTAATAAGAAGAAACAAGGGAACACGATAAATTTGCAACTAAAAAGAATCCAGAACGAAATGAAGGAATTAAAACCACAAATTCAAACTGCAATGGTGAGAATGGAATATGGAAAGAATTTGAAAAAAGACATTAAATTTGATAAAAAATGATAAAAATAAACAAGGGAACACGCTAAATTTGCAATTAAAAAGAATCAAGAACGAAATGAAGGAATTAAAAGGACAAATTCAAACATCGACGTTGAGAATGTAATATGGAAAGAATTGGAAGAAAGAAATCATTGTCAGCTTTTGAAATTCAAGAAGACATAGTGAGAATGTTAAATTTGGAAATAAAAGGAAATTAAAATGTGAAAAAATGGAAAATAATAAAAGTTCTAATTATGTAGTAGAATAATGGAATAAAAAATACAAGTTCTAATTATGAAGTAAAAAAACAAAACAAAAAAGGACGAAATTTTAAACTGCAAATTCGAATTATGACGGTGGTTGACAAAAAGGGAGGGATGCAACACGTGGACTTCCCAGGAGGTCACCCATCCTACTACGACTCTCGTCCAAGCACGCTTAACTTCGGAGTTCTGATGGGATCCGGTGCTTTAGTGCTGGTATGATCGCTCCCGACAGGAAGCAGATTAGTAAAGTATTAAAGCAGGAGCTGGAGATTGTAGAGAAATGCAGCGTTTAACGGCAACAACGTTTGAAATTCTTGCAAATGACATTAAATTTGACAACAATTGATAAAAAGAAACCAGGGAACACGCTAAATTTGCAATTAAAATGAATCAAGAACGAAATGAAGGAATTAAAACCACAAATTCAAACAACGATGGTGAGAATGGAATATGGAAAGAATTTGAAAAAGACATTAAATTTGACAAAAAAATGATAAAAACAAAACTAGGGAACACGCTAATTTGCAATTAAAAAGAATCAAGAATGAAATGAAGAAATTAAAAGGACAAATTCAAACATCGACGTTGAGAATGTAATATGGAAAGAATTGGAAGAAAGAAATCATTGTCATCTTTTGAAATTCAAGAAGACATAGTGAGAATGTTAAATTTGAAAATAAAAGGAAATAAAAATGTAAAAAAAAGGAAAGAAATACAAGTTCTAATTATGAAGTAAAAAAACAAAACAAAAAAGGACGGAATCTTAAACTCCAAATTCAAACTGTGGCGGTGGTTGACAAAAAGGGAGGGGTGCAACACGAGGACTACCCAGGAGGTCATCCATCCTAGTACTACTCTCGCCCAAGCACACTTAACTTCGAAGTTCTGATGGTTTCCGGGGCTTTAGTGCTGGTATGATCGCACCCGTCAGGAAGCGGATTGGAAAAGTATTAAAGCAAGAGCTGGAGATTGTAGAGAAATGCAGCGGTTAACGGCAACAACGTTTGAAATTCTTGCAAATGACATTAAATTTGACAACAAATTGATAAAAAGAAACAAGGGAACACGCTAAATTTGCAATTAAACTGAATCAAGAACGAAATGAAGGAATTAAAACCACAAATTCAAACAGCCACGGTGAGAATGGAATATGGAAAGAATTTGAAAAAAGACGTTAAATTTGACAAAAAAATGATAAAAACAAACGAGGGAACACGCTAAATTTGCAATAAAAAAGAATCAAGAACGAAATGAAGGAATTAAAAGGACAAATTCAAACATCGACGTTGAGAATGTAATATAGAAAGAATTGGAAGAAAGAAATCATTGTCAGCTTTTGAAATTCAAGAAGACATAGTGAGAACGTTAAATTTGAAAATAAAAGGAAATTAAAATGTAAAAAAAAGGAAAAAAAATACAAGTTCTAATTACGAAGTAAAAAAAACAAAAAAGGGCGAAATCTTAAACTGCAAATTTGAACTGTGACGGTGGTTGACAAAAAGGGAGGGGTGCAACACGAGGACTACCCAGGAGGTCACCCGTCCTAGTACTACTCTCGCCCAAGCACGCTTAACTTCGGAGTTCTGATGGGGTCCGGTGCTTTAGTGCTGGTATGGTCGCACCCGTAAGTAAGCGGATTGGTAAAGTATTAAAGCAGGAGCTGGAGATTGTAGAGAAATGCAGCGGTTAACGACAACAAAGTTTGAAATTCTAGCAAATGACATTAAATTTGACAAAAAAATTATAAAAAGAAACAAGGGAACACGCTAAATTTGCAATTAATATGAATCAAGAACGAAATGAAGGAATTAAAACCACAAATTCATACAGCGTCGGTGAGAATGGAATATGAAAAGAATTTGAAAAAAGACATTAAATTTGACAAAAGAATGATAAAAACAAACGAGGGAACACGCTAAATTTACAATTAAAAAGAATCAAGAACGAAATGAAGGAACTAAAAGGACAAATTCAAACATCGACGTTGAGAATGTTATATGGAAAGAATTGGAAGAAAGAAATCGTTGTCAGCTTTTGAAATTCAAAAAGACATAGTGAGAACGTTGAATTTGAAAATAAAAGGAAATTAAAATGTAAAAAAAAGGAAAATAATACGAGTTCTAATCATGAAGTAAAAATAAAAAACAAAAAAGGACGAAATCTTAAACTGCAAATTCGAACTGTGACGGTGGTTGACAAAAAAGGGAGGGGTGCAACACGAGGACTTCCCAGGAAGTCACCCATCCTAGTACTACTCTCGCCCAAGCACGCTTAACTTCGGAGTTCTGATAGGATCTGGTGCTTTAGTGCTGGTATGATCGCACCCGTCAGGAAGCGGTTTGGTACAGTATTAAAGCAGGAGTTGGAGATTGTAGAGAAATGCAGCGGTTAACGACAACAACGTTTGAAATTCTTGCAAATCACATTAAATTGGACAACAAATTGATGAAAAGAAACAAGGGAACACACTAAATTTGCAATTAAAATGAATCAAGAACGAAATGAAGGAATTAAAACCACAAATTCAAATAACGATGGTGAGAATGGAATATGGAAAGAATTTGAAAAAGACATTAAATTTGATAAAAAAATGATAGAAATAAACGAGGGAACACGATAAATTTGCAATTAAAAACAATCAAGAACGAAATGAATGAATTAAAAGGACAAATTCAAACATGGACGTTGAGAATGTAATATGGAAAGAATTGGATGAAAGAAATCATTGTCAGCTTTTGAAATTCAAGAAGACATAGTGAGAACGTTAAATTTGAAAATAACAGGAAATTAAAATGTAAAAAAAAGGAAAAAAATACAAGTTCTAATTATGAAGTAAAAAAACAAAACAAAAAAGGACGAAATCTTAAACTGCAAATTCGAACTGTGACGGTGGTTGACAAAAAAGGGAGGGGTGCAACCGAGGACTTCCCAGGAGGTCACCTATCCCAGTACTACTCTCGCCCAAGCACGCTTAACTTCGGAGTTCTGATGGGATCCGGTGCTTTAGTGCTTGAATGACCGCACCCGTCAGTAAGCGGATTAGTAAAGTATTAAAGCAGGAGCTGGAGATTGTAGAGAAATGTAGCGGTTAAAGGCAACAACGTTTGAAATTCTTGCAAATAACATTAAATTTGACAACAAATTAATAAGAAGAAACAAGGGAACACGCTAAATTTGCAATTAAAAAGAATCAAGAACGAAATGAAGGAATTAAAACCACAAATTCAAACCGCGACGGTGAGGATGGAATATGGAAAGAATTTGAAAAAAGACATTAAATTTGATTAAAAAACGATAAAAATAAACGAGGGAATATGCTAAATTTTCAATTAAAAAGAATCAAGAACGAAATGAAGGAATTAAAAGGACAAATTCAAACATTAACATTGAGAATGTAATATGGAAAGAATTGGAAGAAAGAAATCATTGTCAGCTTTTGAAATTCAAGAAGACATAGTGAGAACGTTAAATTTGAAAATAAAAGGAAATTAAAATGTAAAAAAAAAGGGAAAAAAATACAAGTTCTAATTATGAAGTAAAAAAACAAAACAAAAAAGGACGAAATCTTAAACTGCAAATTCGAACTGTGATGGTGGTTGACAAAAAGGGAGGGGTGCAACACGAGGACTTCTTTGGAGGTCACCCATCCTAGTACTACTCTCGCCCAAGCACGCTTAACTTCGGAGTTCTGATGGGATCGGGTGCTTTAGTGCTGGTATGATCGCACCTGTCAGGAAGCGGATTGGTAAAGTATTAAAGCAGGTGCTGGAGATTTTAAAAAATGCAGCGGTTAACGACAACAACGTTTGAAATTCTTGCAAATGACATTAAATTTGACAACCAATTGATAAAAAGAAATAAGGGAACATGATAAATTTGCAATTAAAATGAATCAAGAACGAAATGAAGGAATTAAAACCACAAATTCAAACAGCGACGGTGATAGTGGAATATGGAAAGAATTTTAAAAAAGACATTAAATTTGACAAAAAATGATAAAAACAAACGAGGGAACACTCTAAATTTGCAATTAAAAAGAATCACGAACGAAATGAAGGAATTAAAAGGACAAATTCAAACGTCAACGTTGTTAATGTAATATGGAAAGAATTGGAAGAAAGAAATCATTGTCAGCTTTTGAAATTCAAGAAGACATAGTGAGAATGTTAAATTTGAAAATAAAAGGAAATTAAAATGTAAAAAAAAAGGAAAAAAAATACAAGTTCTAATTATGAAGTAAAAAAACAAAACAAAAAAGGATGAAATCTTAAACTGCAAATTCGAACTGTGACGGTGGTTGAAAAAAAGAGAGGGGTGCAACACGAGGACTTCCCAGGAGGTCACCCATCCTAGTACTACTCTCGTCCAAGCACGCTTAACTTCGAAGTTCTGATGGGATCCCGTGCTTTAGTGCTGGTATGATCGCACCCGACAGGAAGCGAATTGGTAAAATATTAAAGCAGGAGCAGGAGATTGTAGAGAAATGCAGCGGTTAACGGCAACAACATTTGAAATTCTTACAAATGACATTAAATTTGACAACAATTGATAAAAAGAAACAGGGTAGCACACTAAATTTGCAATTAAAATAAATCAAGAACCAAATGAAGGAATTAAAACCACAAATTCAATCAGCAATGGCGAGAATGGAATATGGAAAGAATTTGAAAAAAGACATTAAATTTGACAAAAAAATGATAAAAACAAACGAGGGAACACGCTAAATTTGCAATTAAAAAGAATCAAGAACGAAATGAAGAAATTAAAAGGACAAATTCAAACATCGACGTTGAGAATGTAATGTGGAAAGAATTGGAAGAAAAGAAATCATTGTCAGCTTTTGAAATTCAAGAAGACATAGTGAGAATGTTAAATTTGAAAATAAATGGAAATTAAAATGTAAAAAAAAAAGGAAAAAAATACAAGTTCTAATTATGAAGTAAAAAAAAGGACGAAATCTTAAACTGCATATTCAAACTGTGACGGTGGTTGACAAAAAAGGAGGGGTGCAACACGAGGACTAACCAGGAGGTCACCCATCCTAGTACTACTCTCGCCCAAGCACGCTTAACTTCGGAGTTCTGATGGGATCCGGTTCTTTAGTGCTGGTATGATCGCACCCGTCAGGAAGCGGATTGGTAAAGTATTAAAGCAGGAGCTGGATATTATAGAGAAATGCAGCGGTTAACGGCAACAACGTTTGAAATTCTTGCAAATGACATTAAATTTGACAACAAATTGATAAAAAGAAACAAGGGAACACGCTAAATCTGCAATTAAAATGAAACAAGAACGAAATGAAGGAATTAAAACCACAAATTCAAACAGCGACGGTGAGAATGGAATATGGAAAGAATTTGAAAAAAGACATTAAATTTGACAAAAAAATGATAAAAACAAACGAGGGAACACGCTAAATTTGCAATTAAAAAGAATCAAGAATGAAATGAAGGAACTAAAAAGACAAATTCAAACATCGACGTAGAGAATGTTATATGGAAAGAATTGAAAAAAAGAAATCATTGTCAGCTTTTGAAATTCAAGAAGACATAGTGAGAACGTTAAATTTGAAAATAAAATGAAATTAAAATGTAAAAAAAAGGAAAAAAATACAAGTTCTAATTATTAAGTAAAAAAACAAAACAAAAAAGGACGAAATCTTAAACTGCAAATTCGAACTGTGACAGTGGTTGACAAAAAAGGGAGGGGTGCAACACGAGGACTTCCCCGGAGGTCACCCATCCTAGTACTACTCTCGCCCAAGCACGCTTAACTTCGGAGTTCTGATGGGATCCGGTGCTTTAGTGTTGGTACAATCACACCTCTCAGGAAACAGATTGGAAAAGTATTAAAGCAGGAGCTGGAGATTGTAGAGAAATGCAGTGGTTTATGGCAACAACGTCTGAAATTCTAGCTAATGACATTATATTTGACAACAAATTGATAAAAAGAAACAAAGGAACACGCTAAATTTCCAATTAAAAAGAATCAAGAACGAAATGAAGGAATTAAAACCAAAAATTCAAACCGTGACGGTGAGAATGGAATATGGAAAGAATTTGAAAAAGACATTAAATTTGATAAAAAAAATGGTTAAAATAAACGAGGGAACACGCTAAATTTGCATTAAAAAGAATCAAGAACGAAATGAAGGAATTAAAAGGATAAATTCAAACATCGACGTTGAGAATGTAATGTGGAAAGAATTGGAAGAAAGAAATCAATGTCAGCTTTTGAAATTCAAGAAGACATAGTGAGAACGTTAAATTTGAAAATAATAGGAAATTAAAATGTAAAAAAAAGGAAAAAAAATACAAGTTCTAATTATGAAGTAAAAAAACAAAACAAAAAAGGACGAAATCTTAAACTTCAAATTCGAACTGTGACGGTGGTTGACAAAAAGAGAGGGGGTGCAACACGAGGACTTCCCAGGAGGTCACCCATCCTAGTACTACTCTCGCCCAAGCACGCTTAACTTCGGGGTTCTGATGGGATCCGGTGCTTTAGTGCTGGTATGATTGCACCCGTCAGGAAGCGGATTGGTAAAGTATTAAAGTAGGAGTTGGAGATTACAGAGAAATGCAGCGGTTAACGACAACAACGTTTAAAATTCTTGCAAATGACATTAAATTTGACAACAAATTGATAAAAAGAAACAAGGGAACACGCTAAATTTGCAATTAAAATGAATCAAGAACGAAATGAAGGAATTAACACCACAAATTCAAACAGCGACGGTGAGAATAAAAAATGGAAAGGATTTGAAAAAAGACATTAAATTGGACAAAAAAATGATAAAAACAAACGAGTGAACACGCTGAATTTGCTATTAAAAAGAATCAAGAACGAAATGAAGGAACTAAAAGGACAAATTCAAACATCGACGTTGAGAATGTAATATGGAAAGAATTGGAAGAAAGAAATCATTGCCAGCTTTTGAAATTCAAGAAGACATAGTGAGAACGTTAAATTTGAAAATAAAAGAAAATTAAAATGTAAAAAAAAGGAAAAAAATACAAGTTCTAATTATGAAGTAAAAAAACAAAACAAAAAAGGACAAAATCTTAAAATGCAAATTCAAACTGTGACGGTGGTTGACAAAAAAGGGAGGTGTGCAACACGAGGACTTCCCAGGAGGTCACCCATCCTAGTACTCCTCTCGCCCAAGCATTCTTAACTTCGGAGTTCTGATAGGATCCAGTGCTTTAGTGTTGGTTTGATCGCACCCGTCAGGAAGCGGATTGGTAAAGTATTAAAGCAGGAGCTGGAGATTGTAGAGAAATGCAGCTGTTAACGGCAACAACGTTTGAAATTCTTGCAAATGACATTAAATTTGACAACAAATTGATAGAAAGAAACAAGGGAACATGCTAAATTTGCAATTAAAAAGAATCAAGAAAGAAATGAAGGAATTAAAACCACAAATTCAAAGCGTGACGGTGAGAAGGGAATATGGAAAGAATTTGGAAAAAGACATTAAATTTGACAAAAAAATGATAGAAATAAACGAGGGAACACGCTAAATTTGCAATTAAAAAGAATCAAGAACGAAATGAAGGAATTAAAAGGACAAATTCAAACATCGACGTTAAGAATGTAATATGGAAAGAATTGGAAGAAAGAAATCATTGTCAGCTTTTGAAATCAAGAAGACATAGTGAGAACGTTAAATTAGAAAATAAAAGGAAATTAAAATGTAACTAAAAAGGAAAAAAAATCAAGTTCTAATTACGAGGTAAAAAAAACAAAACAAAAAAGGACGAAATCTTAAACTGCAAATTTGAACAGTGACGGTGGTTGACAAAAAAGGAGTGGTGCAACACGAGGACTTCACAGGAATTCACCCATCCTTGTACTACTCTTAACCAAGCATGCTTAACTTCGGAGTTCTGATGGGATCCGGTGCGTTATTGCTGGTATGATCGCACCCGTCAGGAAGCGGATTGGTAAAGTATTAAAGCAAGAGCTGCAGATTGTAGAAAATTTCAGTGGTTAACGGCAACAGCGTTTGAAATTCTTGTAAATGACATTAAATTTGACAACAAATTGATAAAAAGAAACATGGGAATACGCTAAATTTGCAATTAAAAAGAATCAAGAATGAAATGAAGGAATTAAAACCATATATTCAAACCGCGATGGTGAGAATGGAATATGGAAAGAATTTGAAAAAAAGACATTAAATTTGACAAAAAAATGATAAAAATAAACGAGGGAACACGCTAAATTTGCAATTAAAAAGAATCAAGAACGAAATGAAGGAATTAAAAGGACAAATTCAAACATCGACGTTGAGAATGTAATATGGAAAGAATTGAAAGAAAGAAATCATTGTCATCTTTTGAAATTCAAGAAGACATAGCGAGAACGTTAAATTTGAAAATAAAAGGAAATTAAAATGTAAAAAAGAGGAAAAAATTACAAGTACTAATTTTGAAGTAAAGAAACAAAACAAAAAAGGACGAAATCTTAAACTGCAAATTCGAACTGTGACGGTGGCTGACCAAAAGGGAGGGGTGCAACACGAGGACTTCCTAGGAGGTCACCCATCCTAGTACTACTCCCGCTCAAGCACGCTTAACTTCGGAGTTCTGATGGGATCCGGTGCTTTAATGCTGGTATGATCGCACCCGTCAGGAAGTGGATTGGTAAAGTATTAAAGCAGGAGTTGGAGATTGTAGAGAAATTGTAACGACCCGCAAATCCGTGCCAATTTGAGCTGACTAATTCCTACACATTCAACTCAACGTGCACGAAAATTCAAATCATTAATAGAACGAAATAAGAGGGTGAGAAGGATAAGATAGAACTAATAGAATAGAAGAAGAACACGACTAAGCAGAATCAGAGTATCTACGAATCTCACAGCGGAAAGAATAATGTGTATTATATAACATAACTTTGAAATACAAAACTGTATTGTATATACATACCATAATGTATTGTATATACATACCATAACAGAGTATAATACATCATATCACAGCGGCAATAATCTCTAATTACTAACGGTGAAGCCTTATGCTTTTAGCTCCTCCAAGTGTATCTGTAAAAGCCTGAAACACTTGACTGTCCGTACAAATTTGGGCACCCAAGAGTTTAGGGAAAACAAACAAAATAAACTCTGGGTCAGTCATGGGACTGGTGTGAGTAAACTCCAACCATATATTTTAACTTTGAAAATCCTTTTATAACCAAAAGGATAATAGTAAGACCAGCCCACACATAA
The DNA here is from genome assembly GCA_030737875.1 of Allium sativum. Classification (NCBI taxonomy): domain Eukaryota; kingdom Viridiplantae; phylum Streptophyta; class Magnoliopsida; order Asparagales; family Amaryllidaceae; genus Allium; species Allium sativum. The sequence continues at coordinate 733,928,535 of CM060924.1, read as the reverse complement.
ACATGGACGGTTTTTACCTTACTATAACCCAAATTATTTGATATCAAAATCCAGCAATATTATAATAATGTCTAGTCAAGTAAATATCCAAATAGCAGAACGCTTGTATCTCACGCTCTACATATATAGTATAAAATCAAAAACCGCAGGGCGCTTATTGGAGATTGGATCCCAACTATGACAAGGTATGGGACCACCTGCCGATAGTGTATCTCTGGAGGCGAATACACTGGGTTCAACAAGAACGTCTTGCAAGCCGGCCCACACATGACCGACCACTCATTTCGCTTGAGTGTATCGAATGTATATCACCAATGGTTGGGCTCAAACCACCATTTCCCGAAAAGGGACAGCATCGAAATAGATTAAAGTAGTAAAAGGAATTTCTCTAGATAGGTGATTATACACTCTAATGGGAGCGACCCACATAGCCATGCTGCCTGCCCGATTTTTGTCATTTCCGGTTGTGAAGCTTGAGGCTACGTCTACCCTTTTAGAAAATCTGGCCACCATACGCTTTGAATGCCACATCGTCAAACCCATCAAATCACTAGTTGATCTTCTCAAGAATATTACGGGTATAAAAGCTAAGAGAAACGAATTTCTCCGCCGCCAGACGTAATACCTTGAAAAGATCGTCTTATGTGACCGTTAGGAATACTCCGTCAGACATTCGTCCATACAAGTTATCCTGGGATTGGACAACAGAAAACACCATTCTAAAACAGAACGACCCTTGCATTTCACTCCATCTTCAATTGTCTTCAACATAATCTAATTCGCAGTGCTAATGGCCGATTAGGCAAGTCCTAAATCTTGCAAGGCAGGGACCAGCATAGTGAAATCTGTCTTCTTCGCCGTTGTTGCTTGGTTCTCAGGTTGAAATTTCATAGAGGCAACGAACGACTTCCTATCTAGAAATCTTTGCTAAGGATCTCCGATGGCAAATCAATCAAAATCTCCGCTATTGATTTCCCCCTATTTGACGCGAGAGAAGCATACACCGTACTATTGGATAAACCCTATCTTCCGTATACGGAGTGGTTTTCGGATAATAGATCCAACCGGTCTCTCCGTATTGACGACGAGGGTCAAAACACTTCGATAGTCGGTTATTTAACTATCGAAGTAAAAAACAAACTTCCATTCTAATGTATAACTAAACATCATACAATCACGCTTAAGTTTGGACAACAGCGCTAACTTATCGTTATAGTTTTAAAAAAAACTTATCATACGTTGTAATATTCCCTTTTAACTAATCTCGACATAACAGACACGCTTAAGCCTAGTCAACAGCGTTATTTTATCGCTATAGTTCAAATACTTGCAATACGCTGCTATATTTCACTTTATACTAATCTTGACATCTCTTAACGTTACAAAAATCTTGACATCTCTTTCTGTTACAAACAAATACACCCCTCGATAATAGTGAAGCCATTCAAGTTGGGTATTTTAGTTACGTCTCAGACCTTTATCTTAGAATAGATATAAGTTCGTAACTCTAACCCCTTATACTTCTTATACCAATTAAACCGTATTGCTTGTTTTATTTGAAACATGGTTTTATAACACCATAACTTTACTTTGAAATCTTTGTTGTTCATAACTATTTATTTTAGATATTAACTCTTCGCTTTATCTTTATCATATAGTTCCACTTATAACATCTCTACGAAGTCCATTAACGTTCTTCGTCTTTTGACATTCTCCTTTCAAATTAGTACACATAATTCAAGTAATCATCTCATTATGAATTCAATATTATCTTAAATGAAATACATTAATTTACTTAAAATGGTTAAATGGTAATTAACTCCATCATTTCTGAAGTAAGCAGTTTTCATCATTATACACTTAAAATAGATTAGTTGCTTAATTTAATAACTCATAACTAGTTATCTTGATTCAATAATTCTTTAAATTCCATTAATTTCAGAGGTAATTAATAAGAAGTCTTATTTTGATCAATTTATTTCTAAGTCGTTATCATTAGATTAATTTAAGCCCAATTAATCCAAAAATCAATTTCCAATAAGACAGTTGATTCAATTAACTTCAAACCATCAGTTAATTCATTAACTGACTTTTAATTACTTTTCTTACAATTAGATTAATATATTTAATCTAATAATATTTCTAAATTGTTTGTCCTAAACTAATTATCCAAATTTTTAATCGTAGGATAATTTCTGCCGTAATCGTTTTTATTCACTTTATAAAAAACGACTTCTAAAATACTGGTTTATAATTGACTTCTATTATAATATATTTTTTATAATTAACTTCGTTGATTTACCTGACTGTAACGACCTAGATTTTTGGCGACTTTGGTTATCGACATAAACACGATGTCGACTAACCAAACATCGAAAAATCCTGGTAATTAATACGGAACAGGTTTTTCCCTTATGAGAATCCAACATCTTCGACAAGCAATATCATTCTGATATTATAATAGTGTCTAAGTACAAATAGATATCAATCTAGCAAAAACGCTTTCATCTCACGTTCTACATACATAGTATACAATCGAAATCGCAAGCACGTATTGGATAATGGATTTCCAACTCTGACAAGGTATGGAACCACCTTCTACTAGTGTACCTCTAGAGAGGAATACACTGGGTTTAACAAGAACATCTTGCAACCCGGCCACACATGACCGACCACTCATTTCGCTGAGTGTATCGAATGTATATCACCAACGGTTGGGATCAACAACAGTTTCCCGATAAGGGACAACATTGACAATAGATTATATAAATGAATGAAACTCTAGATCAGGTGATTATACACCCTAATAGGTGCGACCTACATAGCCATGTTGCCTGCCCGATTTCTGTCATTTATCGGTTGATGAGGCTTGAGGTTACGCTTTATCATCACATCAGATTCACTTCGAATGCCACATTGTCAGATCCATCGAAAATCACTAATTGATGTCTACAAAAGTACATTATGTGTTAGCTAAATAATTTTCCTTCTCCGCTTCCACTCTTGGTACGGTTGAAGAAATCAATGTACGTGACCTTTCTGGAAATACTCTGTCAGTCATTCATCCATACATGTCATCCAGGTTTACATGCCACATCTTTATTCACTTAGAATGTCACATCGTCATACCCGCCAAATCACAAATTGACTTATCCAAAAATAACATGGGTATACAGCAAAGAGAAACGAATTCCTCCGCCACCAAACGTGAATACGTTTGAACAGATCAACTTACGCGATCCATTGGATACACTCTGTCAGACCTTCGCCCATACAAGTTGTCCTGGGACTGGACAAACCGAAGGCACTATTCAGTATATCCATCTTAGTCACTGTTATCTAAGACTTATACAACAGCCCTTGCACTTTACTCCTTCTTCAATTATATTTGGCATAAATGATTCGCAACGCTTATGCCAATACAGAGTGGTTCTTTTGATAACAATCCAACTGGTCTCTCCATATTAACAACGTTAAAATGGTAAAAACTTCGATAGTCTGTGAGTTAACTATCAAAGAAAAACAAGTGTGCAAACAACGATATTATTTCCAGATGGAAATTATATCGAACAAACATCACTTAACATTAATCTCTTTAGTTCATTTTACATATCCTGTTTCCCTATATTCAACATTTGCTATTTTCTAGGTTTCGAAAATATGTTTTTTTAACACTGGAAAACATTTCCATTTCCTTGTTTTCTATATAAGAAAACAATTCTTATTCTTCTTTGGAAAACATTTCCAAAACTCCTACGTTTGGATTAAGCAGATGTTTAGATAAAACATCGCTATGCCAACTCAAACCATTTCCCTTAATTACTAAATTCACTTAACTCCTCTTTACTTCCAAACCTTAACCATTCCTCAGTTAAAAACGAAGCCAATCAAGTTGGGGTAGAACTACCTCTCAGAACTTAACTGAACAACACTTCTAACCTTGAAATGGGTAAAGTTCACTTTAAATTCCTTTAACTAACTTCCTTACTTAACCTTCCTTTCGAATAACTATATTCGATTAACTCCTTTCAATTTACTCTACTGGACTGACCCTATTGGATTAACTCAATTTGATTTAACTCTAATCGATTTATTCTTTTTTATTTACTCTATTCACTTAACTCCTGTCGAATAAACTATATTCGATAACTCCTTTACTCTATTTGAATAAACTATATTCGATTTACTCCTCTAACTCTATTCGAATAAACTATATTCGATTTACTCCTCTAACTCTATTCGAATAAACTATATTCGACTAACTCCTTTCAAATAACTAGATCTGATAACTCCTCCCTTCGAATAACCAATATTCGATTAACTCACTTCGAATAGCCAATATTCGATTAACTCACTTCGAATAGCCAATATTCGATTAACTCACTTCGAATAACCAATATTCGATTAACTCACTTCGAATAACCAATATTCGATTAACCCACTTCGAATACCCAATATTCGATTAACTCACTTCGAATACCCAATATTCGATTAACTCACTTCGAATAACCAATATTCGATAACTCTATTTGATTAACTCCATTTGAATAACTCTAACCGGTTAACTCTAACTCTAACTGGTCAACTCTAACTGGTCAACCCTATATGTTTAACTCTAACTGGTCAACCTTATATGTTTAACTCTAACTGGTCAACCATATTCGAATAACTTCTTTTGATAAACTCCATTTGATAAACTCAATTTAATTAACTTGGTTTAACAATTCGACTTAATTTACTAAACTTGACGATCTCACTCGACTCACTTAACTTGGTTACTTAACTTGGCTAACTCTACTTTGATTAACTCGCTTTGGCTAACTCGACTTGACGAACTCACTTTGGTTAACTCAACTTGACGAACTCACTTGGGTTAACTCGCTTTGGCTAACTTAACCCATTTGGTTAACTCGACTAGCTTAGCCGATATGGTTAATCTGGTTTAACTAACTTGCTCAACTTGGTTTGATCAACTCATTTAACTTGGTTTGACTAACTTATTTGACAAACCTCTTTTAATAATCCTATTTATTCCCTAAATACATATTCCTTTTTTTTATAATTCTATTTATTTCCTAAATACATATCCCTTCTAAATTCTTATTTATTTTCTAAATAAGTATCTCCTTTATAACTTCTATTTATTTCTAAATAGATTTTTTTTTCTTTTTATACTCCTATTTGTTTCGCAAACAAATATTTCCTTTAAACTTATATTTCAAATAAATATTTCTCTTTGTAATCTCCTAAGTATTACCGAAATATTTCCTTTATTAACCTTATTTATTTATCCTAAGTATTTCCTTTATTAATATTTTATTTATTTTCTAAATAAATATTCCTTATATCTTATCTTATTTATTTAACAAATAAATATCTCCTTTTCTTACTCTATTTATTTAACAAATAAATAATGTCCCTTTAATTCTATTTATTTATTCCCTAAATAATTAAATCCTTTTACTTTTATTTATTCCCTAAATAAATAAATCCTTTCTTATCTATTTGTAAATGTTCTACAAATATTTCTCTTTTTATTTGTTTGACAAATAATTTCCTTTATATTTGCTTTACAAATATTTTCCCTTATATTTGTTTAACAAATATATTTTCCCTTATATTTGATTTACAAATATAATTCATTTATATTTGATTTCCAAATATATTTTTTCTATATTTGATTATCAAATATATTTCTTTTATATTTGATTTCAAAATATTTTTCTTATATATTTGATTTACCAAATATATTTCTTTTATCAAAAATCCTTTTTCTTATATATAAAATCCAGTGATTTTATATAAATAAATTATTTTCAAATTATACTTTGAAAATCCCTTTTTCTACATTCTGTTATTTCTTACGGCATTTAACACACCATATAGCAACGATAAATATCATCCAAACACACATAATCATCGTCAGATTATATATCACATTTATATATCACAATATATAAATCACAGTAAAATAAATGTTGAGGAATCCAGTTGGATTCCTCCAACCTGTTTCCCTGCAATTTCCACTAACTGACTAGCAGTTCAATAAAACAGTCAACACATTGTCAAACAGACAGTATTAAATAGTTCTAAGAATACGTTGTAAATATAGAACTGTACAGAGTTGGTGAGTTTTACTCACATTGGACGATCATCGTCAATGACGAAAACCATCGCTTGATTCAGACAATTTATTTCGCTATAAATTGTGACGGACTCCAATCGACTCGCGGTCAGTTCCATTGTGTAGTGTCCGTCCATACGGTCCTAATGCAACTTACAGCTCGTCAATCAGATATCGTACGACCCCAATATTTAATTTACAAGTTGACGTACTAAAATTCAAATTTAAATTAAAATAAAAAGTTAGTGGCTTTACCCCCAACAACTTCCCTGGCCCATTCTAATTTCTTGGCCCGCTCACCCTTGGCCCATCTTTAAACAGATTTAAACGCTCTCCCTAATCCACGTTTTCACCTAACCAACCACTAATCTTTTTCTTCCTAAATTGCACTTGACTCCAGACAACCACCTTCACACCATTTCAGATCGTCGGTGACGACCCTAGAGGCCGCCGAGCCCTGCCTAACTCCGGCCAGTCCCCACGCTGACCCTCCTCTACTGATTGATACCGTCCGCCCCTTCTACAATCACTCAGAACGACCTCAGTTTCCCAAAACTTTAACCCGTTTCTCCCGTCTTTTGTTTGGCTATGGTTGACCGGAATTGATAGGGCCACCGGCGCAAGCTGCGCCAACCCGTTCCCTCCGTATGTACTTCCGACTCCTCCTCTCCTAAATGCCTGAGCCGCCGTCCGTTGTCTGCCATATGTGGTACTGTTGAAACCCAGTCCTCCCAAGCCTTTGATCGAGTGAAGCCAAATTGGTACCAGGTTGTTGAGAAAGCTTCAAAGAGTCCATACAATTTTATTTTATGATTTTAGGAATTTCTTTGTATTTAGAATGATTTTAGAAAAGGATATTTTCACTTTTGGATACTCATTTTTGGTGGTGGCTTGGAATTGTCAGTTGACTTCGGCAAAGTTTTGTTTAGGGTTAGAGTGGTAGTAACCTATTTATAGAAGAGATATATATTTATATATATATATTTATTTATTTATTTATTTGATTTAAATATTTATTTTTAACCAACCGCTGTTCGTACTTGTCATTAAAAATCCCTGTGACCACATACGATACCCAAAAATCACGAAACTGGACATGTAGCTACAATTCGACATTATGGTCCCAACGAAACTGGTTTCGTCGAATTCCGACTTCGTTTGCTCACACAGTGTATTTTTAACCGTCAAAATACTGAATATTTTACACTCTAAAAATCTGTACGGCCACACAGTGACTCTAAAAATCACGAAACTGAAAATCTAACAACTATTTGACATTGCGGATCCAACAAAATTAGTTTCGTTGAATTCTGACTTCGTTTGCAAAAGTGGCTATTTTTAAGCTCTAAATAGCCTATTTAAATATATAAATATATTTAAATACAATTAAATTTAATATTTAAAATTAAATATTAACATCTATATTCACATGGGATAACGTACAGCTTCAAAATATTCCTATATATATTTAAAACTCGATATTACATCGTCAGAGTTATATCGATGCTCGATTTCTATTTAAATCCATATATAAAATATAATTAAATCCTTATGGTCAGGGCGCTGCATTTCTGAGAATTTGATTTGGACATAACACAAAATCTACACGACGAAATCCCGATATTTCTCTTCCACTAGAAAGATATACTTCACCAGCTCCACACGTTTCTTGTTTCACAGAAATTCGATTTAAAATGAACCCTGTATATCCATTTGAAGTCTAAATCGCCAAATAGCGAACTACCGAGTCGATTCGAGCTCTATTTTAATTATATTATAATTCTACGTTCAAACTAACGTCGATCAAATATATTCGTCGACATAATTCAACTCGAGCTGAATTAAATCTTAGGGATGACCCAGTTCACAGAATATTGTGATATTCAATATTTTTGATTATTTCTGAATTAAATATATTACTCTATTATTTAAATTAATTAAATAATCAATATAATTTAATTAAAACACTATTTAAATATCTAAATCCCTATTTTAAATAATTAAATAAATTAATTATTCCACGGCTAACAATGCGGGTCATTACAGTCTTCCCCACAAAAAATAATTTCGTCCTCGAAATTGCTAAGTTAGAGGACGACCCTATCTATTGGAATTCCTAAGATTTGTTTACCCCTTATTTCTGATTTCAACTGAACCAATTAATATCGACTAAAATATTTTTTTATTCTGACTAACTAAAAATTTCAAAAATTCTGAATAACTTTAAATTTTCGGAAAATTTCGCCATAACCTCCTTTGTACAACCCTATCGGTAAAACCACAACTCGCCTCTCTAGGCCTTTTCCAACCCAAAAGAAAATCAAACAGCCAAGCGGGTTGCCAATTCGGCTCATAAATCTCATGCTTATATCAAATATAAACTTGTACCTTTTTGTCGGGCATATTAACCTTATCACTTTCACCTGTTATCAATCCAACATATACCCAAAGTCATCTCAACCAATTTTCAATCACTTTTTATCCACAAATTCAACCATTCGTTTATATCCAAGTCGAATTCTATTCAAACTCCAATATCAGATTTCAAACTCTTAACCCATCGACTCAATTCCAATCCAGATTATCTTCAAATCCATTTCAGTTTTACTTAACTCCACAAGTTACATTTAAATTCTAGAATTTAAATTCCTGGGTTTTCTTTCAAATCAACTTGAAATCATAATCAACAATTCAAAACCTTTAAATTTCTGAACACCTTGTTTTCGCAAAAACAATTTAAAAACTAAATCCTTGGTAGTAATCCGTCACTTAGAACTCGAAAATGAACACTGATGATGCACCATCGGAATTTATTTCCCAGTGATCAAAGTAAGTTCAATACTATATCACTTTCCAAAATTATTTCTTAAACCATTTCAATTTTGAAATCACTTCAAAATATCATTCCAATGTTTGTAAATAATTTAAAATCTCCCAGGATTTTAAAATTCTCATATATTTATTCTAGATTAATTTACAAACACTTATTCAGATTTCGAGAATTTTAATTCCAATTCTGAATTAAATTCAGATTCAGTTCATATTAATTCCATATATTTCATTTATAGGAATCCTAATTGGTTATTTACATAACCATTTCACATTTTATAATCTTATTCGATTATAATCACAACCAACACATCCAATATATGATAATACTTCCAATATATATTTTATTTATACCAAAATATAATTTGGGTAAATTAATTTCATTTACCCTCTTTCAAAACATACCGTGTCGGTTTATCGTACTCGAGTGTTTATAAACTCCTATCGATACAGTGGATCAAACTAATCGATCAGAACCTACAAATAACTCGACTGATAAATCTCCACAATATAAAACTATTTTTATATTGAATAACAAATACACGCTCATATATATACACTCAAACTCAATCTAGGGTGTTACTAGCCCCATCCCTACTGAGTTACGCCACAGAGCCAAGGTAATATTTAACTTAAGCTATGATACCAACTGTAATGACCCGGATTTTGGCGACTTTGGTTATCAACATAAACACGATGTCGACTAACCAAACATCGAAAAATCTTGGTAATTAATGAAAGAAATTAGAGGGTGAGGATAGATAAGATAGAAACTTAGAATAGAAGAAGAAAAGAAGAACTTACATCATCAGAGAAACACGAATCTCACAGCGGAACGAATAACATATAATATTGTTTGACCAAAAAGTGGTTCTAACACCCAAACAAACTAATATTTTAATAAAATAAAATCAAAAGCAGAAAAGAGACACGAGATTTATAGTGGTTCGGCGTGAAAATGCCTACGTCCACTTTATAATCCTTTGCTTGATGAGAATAATGGAAATACAACAAGATTTTCACTTATCCTCACTCATTTTTGCATATACAATCATATAATGATCTTCAAAGTATATTTTAAATAGTGGTTTGGATTGATTGGAAGCTCTGAAATTCGGTTCTCTAGGATATACAAACTCTCAAAGTGCCAAAAAGATCCCTTCAAATGACCCTTGGGGGTCTATTTATAGGCAGAAATCCTTCCTGAAACCGGATCGGATAGGCTGTACGTGGCACCTATTCCGCCATTTTCGGGATCGGGTGTATTCTGGTGTTGCCAGCACATCGAAGTAGTGGCCATCGTGGGTAGATCATGGGTGAAACTGCTCCGAATGTCATGGAGAGAGTGGGCTGAACTCTGTTGCAACTTCGGGATCGGACCGGAGATATTAGCTTGTGAGGGTTCGGATCGGACTCGTACCATCCGCTCCGGTCCGAAAATAATTGAACCCAGATTCAGTATTTCTCTACTCTGTTCCGATCCGCCCTTCCTTCCTCTTCTATTTCGAGCCGGTCCATCTTTGCCTAAAGAGCTCCGATCCGACCTGGTCATTAGCAGGATGCCTCTTCATGATTTGATCCTTTAACTTTGTGTAGCCCAACTCACAAAGCAGGCTAACATTTTCCCCCCTCAAAGGATGCTTCTGTTGAAGACGAAGCGTCCTTTGACATTGTCTGCATACTAGCCCTTGAACTTGAAGCGTCAAAAGGTCATTTCTATTTACTTGTGAAGACGTATTGCTTCATGAAGTCATGTCACTTGTTGCTTATATATACACCATAAAACGTTTGAATTACCTTCTTCACTTTAAAACAATTCTGAGAACTTTTCTCGATGTCTAGCGATTCATCCAGGTAAGCTTTTATTTTTCTTTGAATTCGAAGCGTATGCCAAGTTAATGTGTTTAGCTTCATTAGGTTTGAACCCGACCCGAACAGATTCTCATCTTGTATTGCTTAACGCTGAATGAATAGGCCAAAACGTGTTTGGGGGCCTAAATCCCGATGCGGGCGAAGCGAAAAGGCTGGGAATGCGAATGGCCAACATAAGCTTATATAAACTCGTTGGCCCTTCTTCTTCTTTCCTTCTTCTTCTTTTATTTTCGCTACCCTTCCAGAAATCGCCCCAAAGAGAGAAACGAAACCCTAGTTCTTGAAATCTCAGAAATTCCTTTTCTAATCCTTTAATCACTTGCATCGGTAGGTTATAACTTTGATTAAACCTCTTATTATTAACTGTTTTTAGATAAAAATTCGAGGTCAAATTGAAGGATTCGAGTATGGTGTTTGTTCAATTCTGATGTCAGGATCTCTTTTACCCTCTGCCATCGTCATTAATGGCGTTCATGCCATCTCGAGGCGGTGATGGGGGGAGTTAAGACCCATGGTTGAGCATTTTTGTCCATAGGCAATTGGTCCTAATTGGGTTTCTGGCATGGGTTCGGACTCGATCTTAAGGAGGAGAAAGAAGAAGAAGAAGAGGAAAAGAGACGAAAGTTTGGGATCAGTTCGGGTTGAGTTAGAAGAGATGATGAAGAGGGGAGGAACTGGAGTTGATTCGGATTGGAACAGAAAGCAAAATGGTGGAGTAGAAACGGAGTATACCCATCTGGGTCGGGTTGGAGTGGAAAGCAATTTAGGGGACAAATTCTGGTTGACTGGGTCGGATCGGATTAAAAGGCAAGGAGGAAAAGAGGCAAGATTACTCTGGCCAATCCAATCCGCTCCGAGATCCGCTCCGATCCGAACCGACTTCACTTGTTGGGCGCGAGTGTTCTTAATTGAGAATATGACTTTCCCTCCGAGCCGGTCCCAACGCATATATTCGAACCGAACCGAGGTAGTTCAACTCAACACACAAGAATTCATCCAACTAATTTAATCAATGCTGAAAGTAACCATCAACATAATGGACAGTTAGGGTAGTGCCTTATGAACATAGACTAATATCAGGAAATGCTCTGAACATCATAGTTTCTCTAAAGCTTTGCATTACATTTCCAAGCGCTAACTTTATATCTTCTACACATACTGCACATACTTTAATTCACACACGTGCATAGGGGGACACGGGCTAATTTACTCTAACTTCTGTTATTACTTCTTCAATAGTTCATTGACCATGGCCGAGAGACGTTCATCTCGACTAGCAGAAAAGAGAGAAGTCCCAGAAACATCCCAAAAAGTTACTCTTGACGACATATCTTGTATCCCAGATCCGGAATGGGATGATGAGGGTTCAGATTACGAGATAGAGGCTCATGACAGTGATAATGTGTCCTCTGAGGGTGATATTTCTCTTGGTGAAGAAGAAGAGGCGGGAGTAGGTGATAATCGAGCACCCGGCGAACTTGAAGATGTCGAGATTCTAGACAAACCTAAGGACTCAGTTCAATCGACAATTGATAACGACAGAATTCTTCGAATATGCCTAAAGCATGGAATTCTTTGAAAAGATACTTAAACACCTTCATCTACAGATCACCCTCACAATCCACCGGAAGGATATATGTCCATCACCCACTCATGTGCATGGTTGGTGCGATTCCTCCATTTCCGCCCTTTGTCGTCGATTTTTTAAGACAAATGCGGATTGCCCCCATGCAATTACACCCTAACTCTTACACTTACTTGTATACCCTCTACATAGCTTACAGAGAGATTCTGGGTGAAGAGCCAGCTTTCGACGACATCCATTTCTTTTATAACTTCAAGCATCAAACTAATGAGACTCCTTCCTTCTCATACTTCAAATCAGTCCCAAAAAGAAAAATTATACTTGAGGCGTTTAGCAGTAAGGCTGGCAACTCAAAACTAGAATGGTTTTACATTAGGCAGCAACCGGGTTGCGCCCGAAGATGGACCAAGTCAAGTAAAACACTAACTCTCAATATTCGACCTCACATTCTTATGTTAATATACTATTAAACGTCCTTTTATTCCCATTTGCAGTTGCTAACCCCAAGCAAATATCTGGTCAGCTGTACTCCGATCGCCTTAGCAAGCTACTCAATGGCGACAAAAAGTTCTTGATTATTGATGAAGTTCTCAAGGATGAATATCTCCACCACCATGGGTTATTGTTCATAACTCATAGTATAGGTCATGGGGCAACTCCTTACGTGTATATTCCTCCAGTCAATATTATCCCTGATACAGGAGAAAGCTCGAGGGGTCCTGCAGTGCCTCTTAGAGATCCTCCTTCTCCATCTTCGACTCGGGACGATGAAATGGCGAACATTGCTGAAAAAGACAGGGATAAGTATGTCGTTCCTGACGAAGCCATCACTCCAGAAGAGTCAACATCCCACCAAGAATTACCATTGGGTGACCCTCATATAGATGAGCCCATTATTGATGACCCTACTTTCAAGGGCTTAGGAAATCTTCCCTTACCTGAAACACTTTACACTTCAGAAGACTTCAGAACAGATCCTCTGAGATTTACCTCCTCGGAAGAGACTACCCCTGTAAAGGCCAAAGAATCTATATCTGTTAAACCGACTTTGGACTCGGGTTTGTTGGGGGGAAAAAGCCACTTAGGATACACACACATACTAACACTACTTCTCACAGCACTAACATTTTATACCAACACCGATTCTGATTTTTTTCTCATGTTCTTGTGCAGGTACAATGTCACGTCCCAGCTACGATATCAGAAAAGTCTGTCCCAGCATGTCTCGACCTCCTCCTGATACTGAGCATGATCATCGTGAGAGCCGTGGTAGAGATGATAGGAGGCATCAAGATTCCCAACAATCTCATACTTCACGCTCCCGTTCTCCTACTCGACCAGATTTGGGCAAGTATAAAGGCTGTCAGAGTCGTCGGGATGGGGATAAATCACAATTCAAAAACCCGACTCCTCCCCAAGGTAAAAGTCCTTATGAGAAGTCATTGTCGAAACGTACCGATTCATCAGACACACATAGAATTTCTGAAAAACAACCTGAGAAGGGAGGCGCAACCACCGTCTCGACCAAGCGAAAACACTATGAGTTATCGTATTATAGATCTCCACCACTTGATGCCGATTCCAAAACAAAACTAGCCTACTTGAAGGAGCAGTTCCCTGACCATTACTTCGAAAATCTAACTTTCTTACCCGCGCTCGAGCCTGTCTCTTCAAAGTGGGCAGATGAAGCTAAGGAAAAAATTGATGTGGTAGAGAAACAGTATTCGGAAATGTATAAGTATTCCCGTAATCTTTCCAGAATCATTCGGAACTTGATCACAGACGTCGATGCAATGAAGAAGATTGCAGAATCTGATGAAAAAGTCTTGAAAAATCTTGAAAAAGACTTGGATGATACACAAAGTGAACTTGCCATTGCCCAGCGAGATGCAAACACTTTCAAAAAACAATTTGAAGAGTTGCAAAGGCGTTATCATGACTTAATAGAATTTCATAACCAAGAGCGTTTGGAGTTGAAGAAACAGGCTGAGGACGCCAAATCTGAAAGTGTCAGAATGCAATCAGCGTATAGCACTCTTGAGCAAGAAAAGGCCGAGTTAGCGAGAAAAAACGCTGAGTTGGAATCCAAATTACTGGAGGCTGAGACTAGAGCTGCCTTAGCTGAACAGAATGTTTATTGTGCCATCAAGAGTTCTGATGAAGCCCGCGAGCAGTTATCTGAAGCTAGGGAGGAGGTTGATGGTTTTGGCATACTGATGATAGACTTCTTTGCTCACATAATCCGCCGTCGAGACATATCCTGGATCAAGGATTATCAAACAACCCTGGTTCATGTGTGGAACAAAATCGTTGAGTGGGAAAAAGAGGAGCTCAAGGTAGATTCCATCGATGAGGACAAGCTCATGGAAAAATATCTCAGAAACGATGAACCGGCGAGCTTGACCGAAGGACGTCAACTCATTGCTGCTGCCATAGAGGAAGAGAAACGTCAGGCTAAAGGAAAGAATGTCATTGAGCCTGGTTCTTCATCGGCTGTTGAGATTGTGGGAGTAGAAGGATATGATCCCGAGAATCCAGAGATTCCTAAAGCGTCTCTCTTATCCCCCAATACCTGAATCAATACCATAGGCAGTAGCTACTCCGATTGTGAAATCATCCGAAGGTATTTCTACCTTTTCTCCTCAATTTGTCAAGGTAGTTTCCAGTTTCCATCATATCATCGGGCACTCCATAGAATACTTCTTGTCTTCTCCCGAGTTGGTAACTATTGCTTCTCATTCTGTAGGTATTGAACCCGCTGGGAAGACTGATAAGCTGGCAGAGACTGCAACCATCGACAAAGAGAAAACTGCTGAGAAAACTCAAGAAGGGCAGGACCAAAGTACCCTCACAAAGTCCGACAAGGGAGTTGGAGGTGAAGAGGGTGACAACGTCAACAAGGCTTCTGTATCACCAAGTGCTAGAACTTCTCACGATGAGGAAGTAATCGATGCTTTAAAAGATGTTGACATCGATGAAGGACATGACGAAGACCCTGACGTCACCATAATTGGGGAAACTAAGGATGCTGACAGCGAGACTTTAGCTGAAATAAAGGCCAAACAGGACAAGCGTATGCAGGTGAAAGTTCAGGAGATAGATCCTGAAAATCCCGAACCCCTCGCTGTGGGGGATGCCGGATCAAGGTGAGTTGTTAAGCTTCCGACTAGATCGATCACGGAAGAACTCGCTAAAAAATCTGTTCTTGAACCCAGCGCTCAAATCCCTGGAAAGAAGCTTATCGACTCTGTATCTTCAAAATTGGGGAGGAAAAAGCACAAGCGCGTACAGTCCGATGCTGAAAGGGAAGATAAGGAGTCTCTCAAAGCTGCTAAGAAAGGCAAAACTACTCCTTAGTCTTCGCGAAAGATGTGTTTTGACTTTTGTTCTATTTTTCTTTTGGCCTGCCGTTAGTCAGTTTATTCCTACAAAGCCAAATATTTGTGAGTTCGTTATTTAAATGAAACGTTGTTATTAACAATACCAAAAAAAATTATCGTATATACCGAGGGCTTGTATATGTATATGCCCCCAATAAATTTTAAACAGGGAACCTGGCCAAGGTCTGTTCAAAATTGATTAGATTCAATCTTGGATTGCCCCCAACTCTCTGACGGGGACCGACCTTTTTTGTCGTTAACATTTGTTCATTAGTTCTTTTATACTCTCCCGTCGAATGGTCGGGTTAGAGTTTTCGTTGAGGCGGTCTCCTATCGGGGTGCACCTTCACGCCTCAGAGGACGTCGTCTTCCCGTCCCTTACACTCTCTCTCGTCTCGTGAGAGTTAGAGTTAGGAATGTCGTCTTCCCATTCCTTTCGACGAATTAGTCAAACGGTAGTTCCGTTTGCTCCTGCCTGTATGTTCGAGTTTCGTTTCAGAATTCAGTATTTCCATAATTGTCATAGATGAGTCACATAAAACAGAGCAGGAAAGTGAATGACACAGGGTATTTTTATAGTGGTTCAGCTAAGTAGTTGCCTACATCCACTTTATAATCTTTTGTTAATATAAACAGACTTTTTTAGGCAAGTCGTGCCTTTTTACAAGGTTCATAAAAACAAAAGAAAATCTGACATCTCTAATTCAAATAACGCATCAAGTGCTGAGCATTCCAGGCTCTAGGCACTTCCTTGCCATTCACGGTCGCTAGCTTGAAAGCTCCTGTCTCAAGTTTCCGTTGAATGGCGTATGGTCCTTCCCCCTTTGGTCTGAGATGAGGGAGAGATGTGAAAACTCGCTTCAACACCAGGTCTCCTGGCTCAAAGGTTCTAAAGCGAACTTTCCTGTCATAGTAACATGCCATTTGACGTCGATGTCTCGACGTACGCAAGTCTGCTTCATCCCTTTTTTCTTCGACTTCATCAAGGGATTCGAGGAGGAGTGCTCGATTTGTCATCCGGTCGTAGTATGTCACCCTGTGAGAGGGAACTTTGAGCTCCATAGGAATTACCGCCTCTGAACCGAATGAAAGAGAGAAAGGAGTATGACCGGTTGCTGTCTTAAACGTCGTCCGATAAGCCCACAAAGCTAAGGGCAGTTCATCAACCCACTTTGCTTTTGCGCGCTCTAACTGCTTCTTGAGGATGGATTTTATGACTTTGTTTATTGCTTCTACCTGCCCATTCGACTTTGGATGGGCAACTGCTGTGTAGCACTTATCAATCTTATATTTCTGGCAGAAACTTCTGAATTCGGCGCCAACGAATTGGGTTCCATTATCGGTTATAATGGTCTTTGGAATCCCAAATCGACATATGATATTCGTAGTCACAAAACTTATCACCTTTCTTGCAGTGATTTTTGTTAAGGGCTCTGCCTCTACCCACTTTGTAAAATAGTCCACGGCGACTATCACATACTTCGCTCCTCCTTTGGCAAGCGGTAGAACTCCGATGATATCAATTCCCCACATGGCAAACGGCCACGGACTCACCATCGACTTGAGCTGGGTCGGTGGTGCCTTTGGGATCTTGGCAAACCTCTGGCATTTGTCACAGCGTCGTGAATGATCAGGTGCATCTTTATTAATGGTGGGCTAGAAATACCCATAACGCAATATCTTTTTTGCTAAGGTCTGGCCCCCCGTATGGTCTCCGCACTCAGCTTCGTGTACTTCCCTCAGTACACGCTTGATGTCGTCGTGCACTATACATCGCAATAAGGGCATAGAGAATCCCTACCGATAAAGGATGTCATCTTGAAGGACGTATCTAGTAGCTTTGCGAACTACGGCCCGCCTTTCACTTTTCTTTGACGGAAGTACTCCATTACGAAGGAAATTCTTGATTGGGGTCATCCATGAGTCCCTTTCTGGTTCTACTTCCAATGCCAGTTCAACTTCCATCAGCTCAAAACTAGGTGACTCCAATGTCTCAATTGGAACCATTTCGGTTTGTTCCGGACAATCAGAGCTTGCCAGCTTACCTAGTCGGTCCGCCTTCTGGTTTTCAGCCCTTGGGATGTGTGTTATGTTGTACCGCTCCAGGTTGCTCGACAACTCTTCTACTTTTCCGAGATAGGTAACAAGTCGAGGTCCTCGGGTTACAAACTTCTTTTGCACCTGGAAGACGACTATTTTGGAATCACAAAATATATCTAGTACCTTTATTCCGAATTCCTTAGCAAGCTTCAGCCCGGCAATCAGGGCTTCGTACTTAGAATCATTATTGGTTGCTAAGAATTCCAGTCGTAAAGCATAGTACAGAGAGCGTCCTTCGGGAGTAATTAAGACGACTCATGCCCCGGACCTTCTGTCGTTCTTGGCGCCGTCTGTGTATAGTTTCCAAGGGCTTAATTCTAACTCCTCTTCAGATTGGACTACTCTATTATCGATCGTCTCCTCTTCAGGGATCGTGAATTCCGCTATAAAGCCGGCCAGAGCCTGCCCCCTGATCGATCTCCGTGGCTGAAAGTTCAAATCAAACTGACTTAACTCAATATTCCATTTGATTAATCGCCCTGATGCCTCGGGTTTTTGTAACACCTGTCTCAGGGGCTGATCAGTGTATATGGTTATCGAGTGAGCTTGAAAATAATGGCGTAGTTTTCGGGAGGCAATCAGGAGGCTATACGCAAGTTTTTCAATCCTGGGGTAGTTAAGCTCTGCAGCTGCCAATTTCTTACTTACATAATACACCGGCCTTTGCACCTTGTCTTCTTCTCGGACCAAGGCAGTGCTAACGGCATGAGCCGATACTGCTAGATAAACAAACAGCTCTTCGTGATCCACTGGTTTCGACAAGATCGGTGGTTTCTCTAGTAAGTCCAATAGATTTTGAAAGGCCTCGACACAGTCCGGAGTCCATTCAAAATTTTTCTTTCCCCTTTTTATTAAGTTAACGAACGAGACGCATTTGTTTGTTGCTTTGGAGATAAATCTACTCAACGCAGCCACCTTCCCCGCAAGACTTTGGACATCTTTGATTCTTCGTGGTTCCTCAATATTCCTTATCGCTGCTATTTGACTGGGAATGATTTCAATACCTCGAGAACTCACGATGAATCCTAGGAACTTTCCAGATGCCACCCCAAATGAGCATTTCAAAGGATTTAGCTTCATCCGATACTTACGTAGGATACCAAACATTTCTGCCAGGTCTTGTGTATGGCTAGATGACTGCCTTGATTTGACAAGCATATATGCCACATAAACTTCCATAGTCTTCCCTATTTTGTTATAAAACATCCTGTTCACCAAGCGTTGGTAGGTAGCTCCAGCATTTTTCAATCCGAAAGGCATGACCATGTAGCAATACAACCCCGAATTTGTTATGAAGCTTGTGTGCTCTTGATCGGGCACATGCATGGGAATTTGGTTGTACCCAGAATATGCATCCATAAAAGAAAGAAGTTCATGTCCCGCCGTCGAGTCCACAAGCTGGTCTATCCTGGGGAGCGGGAAGCTATCTTTTGGGCACGTTTTGTTCAAATCTGAAAAATCAATACAAGTCCTCCATTTTTCGTTTGATTTTTTTTCTAAAATAGGATTCGATATCCAGTCAGGATATGTCGAATCTCTAGTAAACCCATTTTCCTTTAGCTTTTCCACTTCTTCCTTTAGGGCTGCTGACCTCTCTGGGGCTAACATACGTCTTTTTTGTTTCACCGGCGGGTGCTTCGGATTAATGCTTAGGGAATGACTCATGATAGATGGGGATATCCCACACATGTCCGCGTGGGTCCAAGCAAACAAATCCAGGTTCGCCTTCAGAAAGTCGACCAATTCTTTGGCTCGGTGTGGGTCCAATTGGGATCCAATCTTCAGAACTTTTGCTGGATTAGCTTCATCAATGGGTACATCCACTGTCATTTCGTTTGGAGTTGCCTTTCTATCCTCAAGTTCCTCATCCTCTCTGGGATCTAGATCTTCAGGCATTCCTCTTGGCAACTCCCTCGAGGCTGATCCTTTTAATTGCTATGTTGAGCCCTCCTTTGAAGGAGGGGAAGCACCTTTGCTATCAAGGTTAAGTTCCTTCATCAGCATTTTCAACTCAGTAATGTAACAAGCTCGTCCGGAGATTTGGTCTCCCCTCATTACTCCTGTTCCGGCTTCGGTTGGGAACTTTAGTAATAAACACCATGGTGCGATGCAAGCCCTGAATTCTGAGAGGGCAGGTCTTCCCAAAACGGCATTGTATGGTGATTCTATATCTAGCACTACAAACTGAAGCATTCGTACTCTTCGACGATCCCCTTGACCCAATGTCACGGGTAACTCTATATATCCCATCGGAGCCGTCGATCCCCCATTGAATCCTCGAATCCAACCTTCACAGGGTTTCAAATCTCTATGCTCCAGTCTCATCTGGTCAAATGACTTCTTAGTCAGAATGTTGACAGAACTCCCATTGTCCACCAGTATCTTATGAATCAATGCTGGTCCAATAATGGTGGTGATAACCAACGGGTCTTCGGTGGGTGATTGGATTCCAGTGTCGTCTCTGCTACGGAACACCACATCATCGAACATTGTCTTCTGCTGCTTCACGGGGGTAAGGTCTTCCAAATCATTACACTCAGCTATATCTATATGTTTAACGGCATTGACGTACTGGTCCATTGCTCTGAAACTGTGGATGGCTGGATGAAGTCCGCCCACTATGGTGTTAATGACAATTCCTTTGCCCTTTTGTTGTGCTGTTGGCTTGGGAACCGACTGACTTTGGTCTAGGGCTTGTCTCTCTTGCCCCCTGTCCCTCGGGGCAACCTTATACTCGTCCAACTTCCCTTCACGCAACAGCTTCTCGACTACATCTCTCAAATGTCGACATTGATTAGTCAAATGTCCATGGGTCCCGTGAAACAAGCAAAACTTCCCAGTCGCAATTTCTTTCTCTGTCGAATTCCTTGGTGGCGGCTTTTTGTACTGCAGAGCATTATAGGTATCCAAATAAATATTCTCCAACGTGTCGCCTAACAGAGAATAATTCTCGAAGGTTTGAAATAGAGGTATTTTCTCAGGATTACTTCCTTGGTTTCTATTTCTTCTATTACGATTGTTGTTGCCCCCACTTCCATTATTATTATTTCCATTCATGTTTCCAACATTCACTTCTACTTTCCCAGAACTTTCCCCTGACTGTTTTACAGCAACATTACTCTGAACAGCTTCTTTCGAACCCGCTTCGGATTTCCTCTTTCTGTTTTCCTTTGCTTCCTCTCGTCTTAACCGAATGTTGGCCTTCTCATAGAACAACTCTCTTGTGGAAGGCGGTTTTCCAGAAAGGTAGTCTCCGAACTCCGTATCAGGATCGACTCCCCCAATTAAGGCCATCAAGGTGGTAGGCTCATGAGGATCACTAACCTCGGTTACAGCTAAATTAAAACGGTCCAAGTATGACTTCAAGGATTCGCCCGGAGCCTGCTTAATCCTTGATGACTCTATAACATTCTTGGATTTTTGGGCGTGAAGCCGGAATTGATTCATAAAGCGTTCGCTTAATTCCTTAAAATTTGATATTGATCTCGGAGGGAGCCTAGTGAACCACATTAATGCTACATCTGCTAGGGGGAAAGCCTTACACTTTACAGCATCTGGAGCCGTTGCAGCGTTCATAAGCCATGAGTATCTCATCAGTTGTTGTCCCGGGTCGGTTCTCCCAGAATAGCGGTCCATCTACGGTAAATTAAATCGTCGGGGGAAACAGAAATCCAAAATGTTATCTGTAAAGGGGGTGTGACTTTGTTCAATACCCCAATCTTCATTTGTGTTGTGCTTGCTTTCAGACATAATCTGGCGCACCATCGCCCACACATCAGCATTAGTTAAAGCCGGTTCGGGCCTTTCGGACCTAATATTTGGGTTTCCTCTGGGTTCCTGATTAGGGGACATCCTCCTTCTTCTAGCAGCTTCTGCTCTTGCCTGCTCTCTACGCTCCCGGTCGATCTCGGGAGGAAGGGGCTGAAGCATTTGCTGCTGCGTAGGATTGGTAATATTGGGATCCCTAGGAAGAACACAAGATCCTTGCATAGGCAACAGCATAAGCTCTTTCAAGCTCGGGTCATCGGGTCCTAACACGCGAGCTGCATCTTCGCGGGACCCCAAAGACCCGAAAGTCATCTGTTCAAGGTTTTGAGGTCGCTCAAGAGGCTTTCTTCCCCGGGGTCGTTCTTCCTCTGAGGAAGATGACTGATCCGTTGCAGTATGATGAACTGGGGAAGGTGTCCTCCGTCTGCGGAGCTCACTAATATCCTTACTCATGGTTTTCATATTCTCTTGCATCATAAGATTGGTACGCTCATGGGCTCTCAAAGCCTCCCTAGTACTCTCAAGTATGTCGAGAAAGCGTGAAAAACCTCCTTGTGTGACGGGTGCAGACGGATTGACCTGGTCATTGGTCCTAGTGGCTGGAGTCGGAGCATTTGGAGTCGCTCGAGTAGAGGTTCCAGCATCACCCAGAGTCGGACCGGATCGGAGCATGGGGGCCTGGCCGGATCTGATCGGATCTGGGGAGTGCACCTCGTCAACGTCTTCTAGCCGGACCGGATCGGAGCTTTCCCTCTGTGATCGGTTCGGATGTTCTAAACCGATCTGATCTGCTCCTGAGCTCTGTCCACGAGACCTCGTCACAACCGCATTTCGTTGATCTTCGCCAACTTCATTTCCTCGACTGACTTGAACTTCCTTGCCTTTTCCTTTGGCCATAACTTTCCAACAATCAACCAACAAGTACTTAAAAGCGTCGAAAATTGGGGATTAACTTTTTCGAACTTGACGGTCCAAAAAGTAGAACGATAATCCAGAAAAACAGAGAATTCGGACGATTCTCAGTGAAAGCACCAAAAAGTTAGACCAAAAAGTGGCTCTAACACCCAAACTAACTAATATTCTAATAGAATAAAATCAAAAGCAGAAAAGAGACACGAGATTTATAGTGGTTCGGCGTGAAAATGCCTACGTCCACTTTATAATCCTTTGCTTGATGAGAATAATGGAAATACAACAAGATTTTCACTCATCCTCACTCATTTTTGCATATACAAACATATAATGATCTTCAAAATATATTTTAAATAGTGGTTTGGATTGATTGGAAGCTCTGAAATTCGCTTCTCTAGGATATACAAACTCTCAAAGTGCCAAAAAGATCCCTTCAAATGACCCTTGGGGGTCTATTTATAGGCGGAAATCCTTCCTGAAACCGGATCAGATCGGGTGTACGTGGCACCTATTCCGCCACTTTCGGGATCGGGTGTGTTCTGGTGTTGCCAGCACATCGAAGTAGTGGCCATCGTGGGTAGATCACGGGTGAAACCGCTCCGAATGTCATGGAGAGAGTGGGCTGAAATCTGTTGCAACTTCGGGATCGGACCGGAGATATTAGCTTGTGAGGTTCAGATTGGACTCGTACCATCCGCTCCGGTCCGAAAATAATTGAATCCAAATTCAGTATTTCTCTACTCCGTTCCGATCCGCCCTGCCTTCCTCTTCTGTTTCAAGCCGGTCCGTCTTTGCCTAAAGTGCTCCGATCCGACCCGGTCATTAGGAGGATGCCTCTTCATGATTTGATCCTTTAACTTTGTGTAGCCTGACTCACAAAGCAGGCTAACAAATATGTAACATAACTTTGAAATATAACATTTATGTATACAACAGCACTTATCAGAGTACAGCACTTTCAGCACAGCGGAAATACTATAGCTAAATAATCCTGAAGCCTCCTGCTCCAGTTCTTCAAGTATGTCTGTAAATCCCGACTACTTGACTGCCCATACAAATTTAGGCACCCAAGAGTTTAGGGAAAACAAAACAAAATAAACTCCGGGTCAGTCATGGACTAGTGTGAGTAAAACAGTTTAAAACAGGTATATGATATTTCATAAGACCACGCCGTGAATACGGAACGGGTTTTTTCCTTATGAGAATCCAACATCTTTGACAAGCAATATCATTCTGATATTATAATAATGTCTAAGTAAAAATAGATATCAATCTAGTAGAAACGCTTTCATCTCACGTTCTACATACATAGTATACAATCAAAATCACAAGCACGTATTGGATAATGGATTTCCAACTCTGACAAGGTATGGAACCACCTTCTACTAGTGTACCTCTGGAGAGGAATACACTGGGTTCAACAAGAACATCTTGCAACCCGGCCACACATGACCGACCACTCATTTCGCTGAGTGTATCGAATGTATATCACCAACGGTTGGGATCACCAACCATTTCCCGATAAGGGACAGCATCGACAATAGATTATAGAAATAAATGAAACTCTAGATCAGGTGATTATACACCCTAATAGGTGCGACCTACATAGCCATGCTGCCTGCCCGATTTCTGTCATTTACCGGTTGATGAGGCTTGAGGTTACGCTTTATCATCACATCAGATTCACTTCGAATGCCACATTGTCAGATCCATCGAAAATCACTAATTGACGTCTACAACAGTGCATTATATGTTAGCTAAAGAAGTTTCCTTCTCCGCTTCCACTCTTGGTACGGTTGAAGAAACCAATGTACGTGACCTTTCTGGAAATACTCTGTCGGACATTCATCCATACATGTCATCCAGGTTTACATGCCACATCTTTATTCACTTAGAATGTCACATCATCATACCCGCCAAATCACAAATTGACTTATCCAAAATTAACACGGGTATACAGCTAAGAGAAACGAATTCCTCTGCCACCAAACGTGAATACGTTTGAACAGATCAACTTACGCGATCCATTGGATATACTCTGTCAGACCTTTGCCCATATTGTCCTGGGACTGGACAAACTGAAGGCACTATTCAGTATATCCATCTTAGTCACTGTTATCTAAGACTTATACAACAGCCCTTGCACTTTACTCCGTCTTCAGTTATCTTTGGCATAAATGATTCGCAACGCTTATGCCAATACAGAGTGGTTCTTTGGATAACAATCCAACCGGTCTCTCCATATTAACAACGTTAAAATGGTCAAAACTTTGATAGTCTGTGAGTTAACTATCAAAGAAAAACAAGTGTGCAAACAACGATATTATTTCCAAATGGAAATTATATCGAACAAACATCACTTAACATTAATCTCTTTAGTTCATTTTACATCTCCTGTTTCCATATATTCAACATTTGCTATTTTCTACATTTAGAAAATATATTTTTTTAACACTGAAAAACATTTCCATTTCCTTGTTTTCTATATTAGAAAACAATTCTTATTCTTCTTTGGAAAACATTTCCAAAACTCCTACGTTTGTATTAAGCCGATGTTTAGATAAAACATCGCTATGCCAACTCAAACCATTTCCCTTAATTACTAAATTCACTTAGCCCCTCTTTACTGCCAAACCTTAACCATTCCTCAGTTAAAAACGAAGCCAATCAAGTTGGGGTAGAACTACCTCTCAGACCTTAACTGAACAACACTTCTAACCTTGAAATAGGAAAAATTCACTTTAAATTCCTTTAACTAACTTCCTTACTTAACCTTCCTTTCGAATAACTATATTCGATTAACTCCTTTCAAATTACTCTATTGGAACGACCCTATTGGATTAACTCTATTTGATTTAACTCTAATCGATTTATTCTTTTTGATTTACTCTATTCACTTAACTCCTGTCAAATAAACTATATTCGATAACTCCTTTACTCTATTCGAATAAACTATATTCGATTTACTCCTCTAACTCTATTCGAATAAACTATATTCGATTTACTCCTCTAAATCTATTCGAATAAACTATATTCAACTAACTCCTTTCAAATAACTAGAACTGATAACCCCTCCCTTCGAATAACCAATATTCGATTAACTCATTTCGAATAGGCAATATTCGATTAGCTCACTTCGAATAGCCAATATTCGATTAACTCACTTCGAATAACCAATATTCGATTAACTCACTTCGAATAACCAATATTCGATTAACTCACTTCGAATAACCAATATTCGATTAACTCACTTTGAATAACCAATATTCGATAACTCTACTTGATTAACTCCATTTGAATAACTCTAACTGGTTAACTCTAACTCTAACTGGTCAACCCTATATGTTTAACTCTAACTGGTCAACCCTATATGTTTAACTCTAACTGGTCAACCCCATATGTTTAACTCTAACTGCTCAACCCTATTCGAATAACTTCTTTTGATAAACTCCATTTGATAAACTCAATTTAATTAACTCGGTTTAAGAATTCGACTTAATTTACTCAACTTGACGATCTCACTCAACTCACTTAACTTGGTTACTTAACTTGTCTAACTCTACTTTGATTAACTCGCTTTGGCTAACTCGACTTGACGAACTCACTTTGGTTAACTCGACTTGATGGACTCACTTGGGTTAACTCGCTTTGGCTAACTTATCCAATTTGGTTAACTCGATTAACTTAGCCTATATGGTTAATCTGGTTTAACTAACATGATCAACTTGGTCTGATCAACTCATTTAACTTGGTATGACTAACTTATTTGACAAACCTCTTTTAATAATCCTATTTATTCCCTAAATACATGTTCCTTTTTTTATAATGCTATTTATTTCCTAAATACATATCCCTTCTAAATTATTATTTATTTTCTAAATAAGTATCTCCTTTATAACTTCTATTTATTTCTAAATAGATTTTTTTCTTTTTATACTTCTATTTGTTTTCGCAAACAAATATTTCCTTTAAACTTATATTTCAAATAAATATTTCTCTTTGTAATCTCCTAAGTATTACCGAAATATTTCCTTTATTAACCTTATTTATTTATCCTAAGTATTTCCTTTATTAATATTTTATTTATTTTCTAAATAAATATTCCTTATATCTTATCTTATTTATTTAACAAATAAATATCTCCTTTTCTTACTCTATTTATTTAACAAATAAATAATGTCCCTTTAATTCTATTTATTTATTCCCTAAATAATTAAATCCTTTTACTTTTATTTATTCCCTAAATAAATAAATCCTTTCTTATCTATTTGTAAATGTTCTACAAATATTTCTCTTTTTATTTGTTTGACAAATAATTTCCTTTATATTTTCTTTACAAATATTTTCCCTTATATTTGTTTAACAAATATATTTTCCCTTATATTTGTAACAATCCGTATTTTCAATAACCTGTTATAACATAAATTGAGGCAGAATTTAATTCTAAAATCTGAATCAAGGGAAACGGGCTATGCCATTGTGTTCGTCTCGGAAAAATACGCGAAATAGAGTCCGAGTTTTCGAAAATCGGAGTCCGTATGACCCGATTAAGGCCCAACGAAGTTTTCAGAAAAATTCAAAGTAAAAACAGATTTCAAATTCAAGTTTGAATTTGGATATTTGGGCCAGTTTGGGCCAGGCGGGAAAAATCCCGCCAGAACACCCAAGTCGACAGCCCTGTCGACTTGGGAGTCGACTTGGTTGGACCCAAGTCGACAGCCCTATCGACTTGGCTGTTGACTTGGTCCAGCCGGGCTGTTTAGCCTGGTGCACCATTTTGAGATTGTGTTGAGCTTGGGGGCCAGATTCGGTTTTGAGGGCTGAGATTGGAACTAGGGTTTAATCCTAGGGCCTAAAACACTTGCCTAATCTATAAATAAGACCCTAACCTACCCTAAATCATCATTAATCTATCCTACAACTAAACTATGGCAAAATCAATCCTCTCATGGCCTCCACCCTCTTCATAAAAATTCCTAAATCAATTTCTAAGTGATTTTCCATGCATACTAGTGTTTTTAGACTTGTATGAGCATCATTAGCTTGCATTCAAGTCAAGTTTTTATATTTGCATCATAAAGAAGGAGTTTTGATCATTTTGGCTTGCATTTTTGGGTAGAATTGGTTGCATAAGGGCTTTCTTATATTTGCTATACTCATTTGAGTCTTCATAAGCATTGTAAGCCCTATTCTACTTTCATACTTAGACTCTAAAGTTAAATGTATGATATGCAAGTTTTCTATGATGTAATATGCAAGTTTATCATGTTATGCAAGTTTTCTATGATGTAATATGCAAGTTTATCATGTTATGCAAGTATGCTATGATATGATATGCAAGTTCATCAAGTTATGTTATGCAAGTTTGATATGCAAGTTGTCATATGATATGCAAGTTATGTTATGCAAGTTGTCATATGATATGCAAGTTATGCTATGCAAGTTTGGGTTGAACATTTTGTTCATGCTATCATGTTATGCAAGCTTATCTTGGGTTTATGAACATAAAGCTTCAAGCTTTATGCTAAAGGTTGCATTTTAGCAACATGTAAGTTATCATATCCCTTATGATAACTTGCATGTGAGGCTAAATGCGAACTTATGGCCATTTCTACATGTCATTTAGTACCACGTATCACCAATATGCCAAGTTTGGTTTTATGCATGCTTTTGGGGCCTAAAAATGTAATATGCAAGTGTATGAACACATGAACATTTCATATGCCACCATGTTGAACTTGTGGCTTCAACACCTTTATGTCATGATTATGCCAAGTTCCCTCTTTCTATCCTTTATGCGCTATTGCGATATGTAAGCGATGGGATTGCGTTTGGGGTTGGGTAAACTTAAAAGACATAAAAATATAAGCTTGGGAATTTACCTATTAAGTTAGGTCTACCCATTGGGAATTTACCTATTAAGTTAGGTCTACCCAATTGCTTGAAAATTTGTAACATGTTTTGGAAACATGATGGACATGACACTTAGAAAAGATAAGTGTGACCAACTCGAGGTTGGGTTGAGTTTGTAGCGTAAACCTACCCGGAACCGACCGGCCTAACTAGTTGCTACAAACAATAGGACCCAATGTGAGAAGTTGGCCATGTTGTACCTTGAACCCGAGGTTAGACCAAGTTGTGGTGTAAAGCTACCCGGACCCGCCCGGCTTAACTAGTAACCGCAACAAAGTCTAATGTGAGAGGTTAAGGCGCATTAAATTAATTAATGCCTCATGATTAGGGTTAAGTCATGGTCCACTTAGTACTTAACCAATTTGGGCTCGGTAGATTAATCGGGGTTAAGTCATGAACTCATCGTTACACTTAACCAAGTTAATCCATGGTTAGCAAGGGGGTTAAACCGTACTTAACCCACTAGAAAAATCCTAGCAATGGGGGTCCACTCCAGCAGTAATCCCAAGTTAGTATCATCATGACCCTAGGGACTAGGCTAGGGAGGGGGCACGATTACTGGGCTGGAGGTAAGCGACCAAAAGCGACGGCAGAGGGTACGCCGGTGTAGTTCCGGGCAGACCATGGTCGTGCACATAGTCCGAAGCCGGGGAAAGCATGCACGGGTACCAGTAGATCGAGACTGTGCACTCATGTTTATGCTGTCCAGGGGTTGCCACCCTAGGGCTTGATACACCCGACGGGAGACCCTGCACAGCCTGACTACAATTATGTTTGGGCCGTATTGACACCAACACGTGACGAGTTAGGCTTAGGGAGCCGATCGACTAGACCTTTTGGTTGGACCTCGTAGGGTCATTTCATGTTACTGGACCTCGTATTAGGGTCATTTCATGTTATTGGGCCAAAGCTTAGGCCAAGGGATCAATACTTGTTCATTCAACTCATGTTAGTTTGCTAGTACACCTGTGGTGCAAAACCTTAATCCTGATTATGCGATGACACCTTTATCTACCTTGTTAGTTAATCATCATGCTAGTATGTTGTTATCCTTATGTTCATCCCTGCTGCTCATGCCAGTTAACTTTATCAGTTTACATTGATAGCAGTAGGGCTTACTCAGTCTTTTTGACTGACCTGTTTTCTTTCGCCTCTTTTCTTCCGTTCCCCCCCCCCCAGGTTCTCAGGGAGGGAATACTGGAGCTTAGCTTGGATTTCGAATTGCTTGCTTGAGGGATTTTCAGCTCATGTACAGTTTCGACATGAAGCTAGCTATGGTTACCACATATTTGGGGATAGCACTTATGTATTTCAGTTTTTCAGTTGATGTTGTTTTATCTAGACTTGTTTATTTGGAAAGCTATGTTGTACCAGACTTGTTTTGAGATGGTTTGAAAACTTCTGTTGTTTTATCTATGATATTTACTCTGTTTACATATATATACATATGTTCTTGTTCTGCCTTGATATATCATTATGCATGTTTACCTGATTCAAACGCCCCTCCAAAGTCAGAGTGCTTGCAAGAGTCACCCTGGCGGAGGCGGGGTGTTACAATTTGGTATCAGAGCATATGGTTTACGAGAAGGAACAAAAAGGTTTTTAGAAAACTTTTGGAAAACTATTTTCAAAACCAAGTATAAAGTATTTTCCAAAGAAAAGTCTAGTTTATTTTAAAGGCTATTCCCCAAAAAGCCATTAGCAAAATTCCTTTGTTTTTTCTCCATTCTGAATCTGTCTTTTTCTTCATTTTCAGTATGGCCGATAACTTTGCTCTTCCGGAGGGAGTACACGTACCTGTGTGGTATAGGAGACTTTTGGAGGCTAGGGCGACCGAAGCCGGCCCCGCGGACGTTCCTCCTCCTCCTCTAGTAGTTAATGCTCCTCCTCCTCCGGTAGTTAATGTTCCTCCTCCTCCTGTCGCTGAGGTTCCTCTTCCTCCTCCCCCTCAGCATCCTCAACCTGACTTCGCAAAGACTTGCAAAGATTTCAAAGCAATGGGTGGCAAGAATTTTCAAGGCACTGAGATTTTTGTAGAGGCCAGAAATTGGTTGAAAGAGACCGAGGATTTATTTGCTATCTTTGGGTTAGATGATCAGAGGAAGATCTTGTTGGCGGTTTGGCTTATGAAGGATGAAGCCGCTTATTGGTGGGAAGTCACCAATGGTACTAGGCCTGTTGAGACTTGGGCCGATTTCAGGGCAAGGTTCGTGCTTAAGTTTCTATCTTCTGCTAAGGAGAATCTGCAAATGGAAAGGTTCATAACTTTGAGACAAGGATATATGTCTGTCAAAGAATATGTGAACAAGTTCAATCAGTTAGCTCGTTTTGGCTTGGATATGGTGAATACTCCTCAGAAGAAGGCTCTTCGTTTTGCTAGAGGATTGAATGAGCCGTTGCAGGGATTGGCTATGTCACATATTCCCCATGGGGCCACGTTTGAGAGCTTGGTTGATATGGAGTTACTTCAGGGAGATGTCAAGAAAGAGATCAAGATGAATGATACTCAAGCCAAGAAGACTGATTCCCAGGGGAAAGGGAATCAAGGAAATCCAAGTGGTCAAAGCAGTCAAGGCAATCAGAACAAGAACAAGAACAAGAGTCAAGGCAACAAGGGGAACAACAACAAGGGCAAGAACAACAAGGGGAAGTGCCATTACTGCGGTTCAGTTGGGCATCTTATTAAGGATTGTAAGAAGAGGAAAAGGAAGAATGGCGAATGTTTTTTCTGCGGTGAGACTGGACATTTCAGTAAGGATTGCCCGAAGAAGCGAGGGCAAGGCCAGGGTCAGACTCAGTGTGTTGGACCTTCAGGAGGGCAAGTTCATGCTCTCAATACCGCTCCAGTTCCCGATCGAGGTAGTATTTCTGTTGAGAGCCTTGTATATATTTCTGATTTTCCAGTTCGTACCTTGTTTGATTCTGGTGCATCGCATAGCTTTATCTCATCTGATCTTGTTGATAGTTTGCACCTTAGTACTAGCTTGGTAGAGGATCCCGTTTGTGTTTCAAATCCTATTGGGGGTTCCGCCCATCTGTCTATGATATGTGGGGATTTGAGGATCTCTATACTGAGTGTAGAGTTCTTGTGTAGTGCTTATGTTCTTGGTTTCAGGGGATACGGATTGATATTGGGCATGGATTGGCTATCCAAATATGGAGCCATTCTTGATTGTGAGCATAGGGTTGTGAGGCTCGTGACTCGCCTCGGAAACACCCTAGATATTTCTTGTGATCCGAGAGGTCCCGTCATGTTGTGCTATCTGGAATCACTCGACTCGTCAATGGAAACTCTTCAGTCTGTGAGAGTGGTTCGAGAGTATCCGGATGTTTTCGATGAAGTTAGGGGGTTGCCCCCTAAGCGAGAGATTGATTTCCGCATTTATCTGGTGGATAATGCAAAGCCGGTTTCTTTGCCCGTTCGGCACATGGCTCCGCGTGAAAGGCGGGAGCTAAGTAAGCAAGTGAAAGAGTTGCTTGAGAAGAACTTCATTAGACGAAGTATATCTGAATGCGGAGCGCCTGTGGTATTTGCTACCAAGGCAGATGGTTCTCTTCGACTTTGTGTTGACTATCGAGAGTTGAATAAGCTGACTAAGAAGAACAGACACCCGTTACCGAGGATCGATGATCTCTTTGACCAGCTTGTCGGTGCTTCTGTTTTCTCTCAGCTTGATCTTGCTACTGGATTCCATCAGCTCAGGGTAGCTGAAGATAGTATAGACAAGACTGTGTTCAGGACTCCAGATGGATTCTTCGAATGGCTTGTCATGCCGTTCGGCTTGACTAATGCACCCGCATATTTCGTGGACTTGATGAGTAGGGTGTTTAGGGAGTTCTTGAACAAGTTTGTCGTGGTCTTCGTAGATGATATTCTGATCTTCTCTAAGGATGAGGAAGAGCACGCAAGGCATCTCGTGGAGGTGATGGATACGCTTAGAGCGCATCAATTGAAGGCCAAGTTATCCAAGTGTCACTTTTGGAGAAGGGAAGTTAGATTCCTTGGGCATATAGTATCTAAGCAAGGCTTAGCGGTGGATCCTGCTAAGGTAGTTGCAGTTCAGGATTGGAAGACTTCAAGGAATGCAACCGAAGTTAGAAGTTTTCTAGGTCTTGCGGGTTTTTACAGGAAGTTCATCAAGGACTTCGCGAAGATTTCCGCTCCTCTCACTAAATTGACGAAGAAGAATTTAGTTTTTGCGTGGAGCATAGAATGCGAGCTTGCTTTTCAGAAGCTCAAGAGAGCTCTCACATCAGCACCTGTTCTAGCTTTGCCCGATGGAGGGAAGTTATTTACAGTATACACCGATGCATGTGGCACGGGGTTAGAAGCTGTTTTGATGCAGGAAGGAAGAGTGATATGCTTTGGCGGTAGACAACTCAAAGTGCATGAGAAGAATTATCCCACTCATGACTTAGAGTTGGCAGCAATAGTATATGCACTCAAGGCTTGGCGCCATTATCTTCTGGGCGAAAGATTTGAGCTTTATACCGATCACAAGTCATTGAAGTATCTCTTTTCTCAGAAAGATCTGAATCTGAGGCAACAAAGATGGATGGAATTCTTGGCATCCTATGATTTTGAGATAGCCTATACCCCTGGCAAGGGGAATGTGGTAGCAGACGCATTGAGTAGAAGAAGGTTGACCCTAAGTCCTCTATTCGTTGAGATGAAGAATTTAGAGTATGTGGCAACCTTTGATTTCTCTTTGGCGATTGAGTCGATGACCGGTTCTTTAGCATCTTTGGAACTCAGACCTACCCTTCTTGATCAAGTTGGGGCTTCGCAGAGAGAAGACCCTCAGATAGTTGAGATTATGGATAAGCTGATTCGAGGAGAGACGTCTAGTCATCTCGCTCGATATTCTATTGATGACAAGGGTTGGCTGAGAAGAGACGGAAGGCTATGTGTTCCCATGGTAGAAGATTTAGTAAGAAAAGTTCTTGAGGAAGCGCATCGCTCTAAGTTGACTATACATCCGGGTGGAGATAAGATGTATAAAGATATGAAGCGCATTTTCTTTTGGCCTGGGATGAAAAAGGATGTGGCAGAGTTTGTCTCTCGATGTATCATTTGCCAGCAAGTCAAGGCCGAGTCGAAGAAGCCCGGTGGGCTATTGCATCCTCTAGACGTTCCACTTTGGAAGTGGGAGAGTATTTCCATGGACTTTATCGATGGGCTACCAAGGTCAAGGAAAGGGAATACGAGCATTTGGGTCATTGTGGATAGACTTACGAAGAGTGCTCATTTCATTCCGGTGAAGAGCAAGAGGACCGCATCTTGGCTAGCGTCTGTATATCTTCATGAGATTGTGAGACTACATGGAGTCCCTTCTAGTATAGTCAGTGACCGTGACCCAATCTTTACAAGTCAGTTCTGGAATAGCTTGCAAGAAGCCAAGGGCACGAGGTTGAATCTAAGTACTGCTTATCACCCACAGACGGACGGTCAAAACGAAAGGGTGAATAGGGTACTCGAGGATCTGTTGAGGCTTTGTATTCTGGATTTTGGTGGTACTTGGGAAGACCATCTTCCTCTTGTTGAGTTTGCATATAATAACAGTTATCAGGCAAGCATAGGGATGGCACCATTCGAAGCTTTATATGGGAGGCCGTGCAAGTCGCCTACATGTTGGTGGAAGACTACAGATAAGCTTATACTTGGGCCTGATATGATCAGAGATACATCCGAGAAGGTCGAGTTGATTCAGAGACGGATGAAAGTGGCCCAAGACCGACAGAAATCCTATGCTGATAAGCGAAGAACTGATTTGGAGTTTGATGTTGGGGATATGGTTTTCGTGAAGGTTTCTCCTTTGCGGAATGTGGTCCGATTTGGAGCCGTTGGGAAGTTAGCACCGAGGTTTGTTGGACCATTCCCTATTATAGAGAGGATCGGGCAGATGGCTTATAGAGTGGAGTTGCTCGAGATGCTGGCCGGAGTACACGATGTTTTTCATGTCTCGCATCTCCGGAAGTGTTTACATGAATCAGCAGAGGTTGTTGAGCCAAGTGTTTTGAAAGATGTGGAAGTGGAGAAAGAGGCTACCTTGAGGAGAGCTCCGATTCGTATCTTGGGGACAGAGACCAAGAAGCTAAGGAATCGAGAGGTCAAGTTGGTGAAGGTTCAATGGGGTGAAGCCGAAGAAGACGCAACTTGGGAAACCGAGGAGAAGATGCGTGGGCTTTATCCATTCCTTTTTGAGGGTACACTCTCAATCTCTTTTCTTTGCTAGCATGTCTTTCTCTTTGCTATCCATGTTTATCTAGTTTATCGTGTTAATCTTGTCATGAGAACCGTAGGTAGAAACCCTTTGGATGAAACATGTGTTTGAAACATGTTATGCTTGATGGTTGCAAGTGGTTGCAAGTGTTTGCAAGTGGTTACTCGTGGATGCATTATACATGTTAGGCACTAGATCGGCTCACACACTCCTCATATTGCATATGCATGAGTGTTTATGCTTATTCATGGATGAAAATTTTTGTGTTATCACATGGATGTTGCATATGGATGTATGTTATGTGCACACATATAGATGTTATACATTATGTTAGGAATTGCATACATATGGATTTATTTCACTAATATAATTTGCATTGATGCTATTTGCATTAGATAAGTACATATACACACACCTTTGCATATGTTCATACAACATTTAGAATCTTGTAAGGACAATGATTGCTCGTGGATGATGTTTTGAGTAGATGGATGTTGGATGGTAGGATACGTTCTTCCTAACTTGAAGATTTCAGGGACGAAATCCTTTAAGGAGGGGAGAATGTAACAACCCGTATTTTCAATAACCTGTTATAACATAAATTGAGGCAGAATTTAATTCTAAAATCTGAATCAAGGGAAACGGGCTATGCCATTGCGTTCGTCTCGGAAAAATACGCGAAATAGAGTCCGAGTTTTCGAAAATCGGAGTCCGTATGACCCGATTAATGCCCAACGAAGTTTTCAGAAAAATTCAAAGTAAAAACAGATTTCAAATTCAAGTTTGAATTTGGATATTTGGGCCAGTTTGGGCCAGGCGGGAAAAATCCCACCAGAACACCCAAGTCGACAGCCCTGTTGACTTGGGAGTCGAATTGGTTGGACCCAAGTCGACAGCCCTGTCGACTTGGCTGTCGACTTGGTCCAGCCGGGCTGTTTAGCCTGGTGCACCATTTTGAGATTGTGTTGAGCTTGGGGACCAAATTCAGTTTTGAGGGCTGAGATTGAAACTAGGGTTTAATCCTATGGCCTAAAACACTTGCCTAATCTATAAATAAGACCCTAACCTACCCTAAATCATCATTAATCTATCCTACAACTAAACTATGGCAAAATCAATCCTCTCATGGCCTCCACCCTCTTCATAAAAATTCCTAAATCAATTTCTAAGTGATTTTCCATGCATACAAGTGTTTTTAGACTTGTATGAGCATCATTAGCTTGCATTCAAGTCAAGTTTTTATATTTGCATCATAAAGAAGGAGTTTTGATCATTTTGGCTTGCATTTTTGGGTTGAATTGGTTGCATAAGGGCTTTCTTATATTTGCTATACTCATTTGAGTCTTCATAAGCATTGTAAGCCCTATTCTACTTTCATACTTAGACTCTAAAGTTAAATGTATGATATGCAAGTTTTCTATGATGT
This sequence comes from Allium sativum, assembly GCA_030737875.1. NCBI lineage: Eukaryota > Viridiplantae > Streptophyta > Magnoliopsida > Asparagales > Amaryllidaceae > Allium > Allium sativum. Next base: position 733,892,402 of record CM060924.1, on the reverse strand, counting down.
AATATGCAAGTTTATCATGTTATGCAAGTTTTCTATGATGTAATATGCAAGTTTATCATGTTATGCAAGTATGCTATGATATGATATGCAAGTTCATCAAGTTATGTTATGCAAGTTTGATATGCAAGTTGTCATATGATATGCAAGTTATGTTATGCAAGTTGATATGCAAGTTGTCATATGATATGCAAGTTATGCTATGCAAGTTTGGGTTGAACATTTTGTTCATGCTATCATGTTATGCAAGCTTATCTTGGGTTTATGAACATAAAGCTTCAAGCTTTATGCTAAAGGTTGCATTTTAGCAACATGTAAGTTATCATATCCCTTATGATAACTTGCATGTAAGGCTAAATGCGAACTTATGGCCATTTCTACATGTCATTTAGTACCACGTATCACCAATATGCCAAGTTTGGTTTTATGCATGCTTTTGGGGCCTAAAAATGTAATATGCAAGTGTATGAACACATGAACATTTCATATGCCACCATGTTGAACTTGTGGCTTCAACACCTTTATGTCATGATTATACCAAGTTCCCTCTTTCTATCCTTTATGCGCTATTGCGATATGTAAGCGATGGGATTGCGTTTGGGGTTGGGTAAACTTAAAAAACATAAAAATATAAGCTTGGGAATTTACCTATTAAGTTAGGTCTACCCATTGGGAATTTACCTATTAAGTTAGGTCTACCCAATTGCTTGAAAATTTGTAACATGTTTTGGAAACATGATGGACATGACACTTAGAAAAGATAAGTGTGACCAACTCGAGGTTGGGTTGAGTTTGTAGCGTAAACCTACCCGGAACCGACCGGCCTAACTAGTTGCTACAAACAATAGGACCCAATGTGAGAAGTTGGCCATGTTGTACCTTGAACCCGAGGTTAGACCAAGTTGTGGTGTAAAGCTACCCGGACCCGCCCGGCTTAACTAGTAACCGCAACAAAGTCTAATGTGAGAGGTTAAGGCGCATTAAATTAATTAATGCCTCATGATTAGGGTTAAGTCATGGTCCACTTAGTACTTAACCAATTTGGGCTCGGTAGATTAATCGGGGTTAAGTCGTGAACTCATCGTTACACTTAACCAAGTTAATCCATGGTTAGCAAGGGGGTTAAACCGTACTTAACCCACTAGAAAAATCCTAGCAATGGGGGTCCACTCCAGCAGTAATCCCAAGTTAGTATCATCATGACCCTAGGGACTAGGCTAGGGAGGGGGCACGATTACTGGGCTGGAGGTAAGCGACCAAAAGCGACGACAGAGGGTACGCCGGTGTAGTTCCGGGCGGACCATGGTCGTGCACATAATCCGAAGCCGGGGAAAGCATGCACGGGTACCAGTAGATCGAGACTGTGCACTCATGTTTATGGTGTCCAAGGGTTGCCACCCTAGGGCTTGATACACCCGACGGGAGACCCTGCACAGTCTGACTACAATTATGTTTGGGCCGTATTGACACCAACACGTGACGAGTTAGGCTTAGGGAGCCGATCGACTAGACCTTTTGGTTGGACCTCGTAGGGTCATTTCATGTTACTGGACCTCGTATTAGGGTCATTTCATGTTATTGGGCCAAAGCTTAGGCCAAGGGATCAATACTTGTTCATTCAAGTCATGTTAGTTTGCTAGTACACCTGTGGTGCAAAACCTTAATCCTGATTATGCGATGACACCTTTATCTACCTTGTTAGTTAATCATCATGCTAGTATGTTGTTATCCTTATGTTCATCCCTGCTGCTCATGCCAGTTAACTTTATCAGTTTACATTGATAGTAGTAGGGCTTACTCAGTCTTTTTGACTGACCTGTTTTCTTTCGCCTCTTTTCTTCCGTTTCCCTCCCCCCCCCCCCCCCCCAAGGTTCTCAGGGAGGGAATACTGGAGCTTAGCTTGGATTTCGAATTGCTTGCTTGAGGGATTTTCAGCTCATGTACGGTTTCGACATGAAGCTAGCTATGGTTACCACATATTTGGGGATAGCACTTATGTATTTCAGTTTTTCAGTTGATGTTGTTTTATCTAGACTTGTTTATTTGGAAAGCTATGTTGTACCAGACTTGTTTTGAGATGGTTTGAAAACTTCCGCTGTTTTATCTATGGTATTTACTCTGTTTACATATATATACATATGTTCTTGTTCTGCCTTGATATATCATTATGCATGTTTACCTGATTCAAATGCCCCTCCAAAGTCAGAGTGCTTGCAAGAGCCACCCTGGCGGAGGCGGGGTGTTACAATATTTGATTTACAAATATAATTCATTTATATTTGATTTCAAATATAATTCCTTTATATTTGATTTCCAAATATATTTTTTCTATATTTGATTATCAAATATATTTCTTTTATATTTGATTTCCAAATATATTTCTTCTATATTTGATTTACCAAATATATTTCTTTTATCAAAAATCCTTTTTCTTATATATAAAATCCAGTGATTTTATATAAATAAATTATTTTCAAATTATACTTTGAAAATCCCTTTTTCTACATTCTGCTATTTCTTACGGCATTTAACACACCATATAACAACGATAAATATCGTCCAACCACACATAATCATCGTCGGATTATATATCACATATATATATATATATATATCACAATATATAAATCCAGTTGGATTCCTCCAACCAGTTTCCCTGCATCCACAGATGTTAAACAACACCAGTATATTATTCTGATAAATAGAATCAACATATAAATATTTAACGGTTTATATATATATATATAATTTCCACTAACTGACTAGCAGTTCAGTCAAACAGTCAACACACAGTCAAACAAACAATATTTAACAGTTCTAAGAATATGTTGTAAATATAGAACTGTACAGACTTGGTGAGTTTTACTCACATTAGACGATCATCGTCAATGTCGATAACCATCGCTTGATTCAGACAATTTATTTCACTATAAATTGTGACGGACTCTAATCGACTCGCGGTCTATTCCATTGTGTAGTGTCCGTCCATACGGTCTTAACGCAACTTACGGTTCGTCAATTTGATATCGTATGACCCCGATATTTAATTTACAAGTTGACGTACTAAAATTCAAATTTAAATTAAAACAAAAAGTTAGTGGCTTTACCCCCATCAACTTCCCTGGCCCATTCGAATTTCTTGGCCCACTCACCCTTGGCCCATCTTTAAACAGATTTAAATGCTCTCCCTAATCCACGTTTTCACCTAACCAACCACTCATCTTTTTCTTCATAAATCGCACTTGACTCCAGACAACCACCTTCACACCATTTCAGATCGTCGGTGACAAACCTAGAGGCCGTCGAACCCTGCCTAACTCCGGCCAGTCCCCACGCTGACCCTCCTCTACTGATCGATACCGTCCGCCCCTTCTACAATCACTCAGAACGACCTCAGGTTCCCAAAACTTTAACCCATTTCTCCCATCTTTTATTTGGCTGTGGTTGACCGGAATTGACGGGGCAACCGGCGCTAGCTGCGCCACCCCGTTCCCTCCATATGTATTTCTGACTCCTCCTCTCCTAAATGCCTGAGCCGCCGTCCGTTGTCTGCCCTAGGTAGTACTATTGAAAGTCAGTCCTCCCAAGCCTCTGATCGAGTGAAGCCAAATTGGTACCAGGTTGTTGAGAAAGCGTCTAAGAGTCCATACAATTTTATTTTATGATTTTAGGAATTTCTTTGTATTTAGAATGAGTTTAGAAGAGGATCTTTTCACTTTTGGATACTGATTTTTGGTGGCGGCTTGGAATTGTCTGTTGACTTCGGCAAAGTTTTGTTTAGGGTTAGAGTGGTAGTAGCCTATTTACAGAAGATATATATATATATATATATATGATTTAAACATTTATTTTTAACCAACCGCTGTTCGTACTTGTCATTAAAAGTTCCTGTGACCACATACGATACCCAAAAATCACGAAACTGGACATGTAGCGACAGTTCGACATTACGGTCCCAAGGAAACTGGTTTCATCGAATTCCGACTTCGTATGCTCACACAGCGTATTTTTAACCGTCAAAATATTGACTATTATACACTCTAAAAATCCGTACGGCCACACAGTGACTCTAAAAATCACGAAACTGGAAATCTAACAGCTATTTGACATTGCGGATCCAACAAAATTAGTTTCGTTGAATTCTGACTTCGTTTGCAAAAGTGGCTATTTTCAAAGCTCTAAATAGCCTATTTAAATATATAAATATATTTAATATAATTAAATTTAATATTTAAAATTAAATATTAACGTCTATATTCACATGGGATACCGTACAGCTTCAGACTATTCCTATATATATTTACAACTCGATATTACATCGTCAGAGTTATATCGATGCTCGATTTCTATTTAAATCCATATTTAAAATATAATTAAATCCTTATGGGAGGGCGCTGCATTTTTGAGAATTTGATTTGGACATAACTCAAAATCTACACGACGAAATCCCGATATTTCTCTTCCCTTAGAAAGATATACTTCACCAGCTCCACACATTTCTTGTTTCACAGAAATCCGATTTAAAACGAACCCTGTATAACCATTTGAAGTCTAAATCGCCAAATAGCGAACTACCGCGTCGTTTCGAGCTCTATTTTAATTATATTATAATTCTACGATTAAACTGACGTCGATCGAATATATTCGTCAATATAATTTAACTCTAAGCTGAATTAAATCTTAGGGATGACCCAGTTTACAGAATATTGTGATATTCAATATTTTTGATTATTTCTGAATTAAATATATTACTCTATTATTTAAATTAATTAAATAATCACTATAATTTAATTAAACCACTATTTAAATATCTAAATCCCTATTTTAAATAATTAAATTAATTAATTATTCCACGGCTAACAATGCGGGTCATTACACTGACGGTCAATCAACTTCAAAACGATGAGTTTTGGTCGTCTATTGTCACTTTCTAAATTGATAGCATTTATTTATTGAATCAAACAAATGTTGAGTTCCCATTCAAAATCAACATTCACATGGAGTTTTACGGTCATTAGGTTCAAACAGTGCACACATATAAAAATAAACAATACACATAAATACTGAGGAATCCGGTTGGGTTCCTCCAACCGGTTTCCTGCATCCACCGATGTTAGTCAACACTTAACACTAATTCCATACCAGGGAATATTATAATCAATGGAATCAGTCCAACCAATGATGTGTATATATGCAACGATATATAGTTCAACCATTTTAATTGTAATCTACCGAAGCGACCATCACACAGCATTCAACCAATATTATAATATTTTGTGTAACACCCCACGTCCATTAATGTTACTCACGAAAGGAATGCATTAACTTCCATGGAGGTTTTAAGTGAGTATAGAACAGTAAAATTACAACAAGACAGATATAAAATAGTACTTGGAAATTTAAAACTTTATTTCATTACAGCAGAAGTCAAAACATGTTTGATTACATCATCATACCATAAATCAGAGTCAAGTACAACATCCATCTTGATAAAACAAAATACATAATCCCATTACATAAATAGCCATTAAACAAAAGATAACAAGCTGGTCATTACTTTAGCAGTCCAAGCTCTCCAAAAGAGATAAGCAATCCAATCAAACACCACTAGAGCTGGGCCCAACCTGAGGACCTGAAGGGGGAAAAAGATAGAAATAGAGGGGGTCAGACATAAAGTCTGGCGAGTATGACAATTCTAACAATACTATTTTCAAAGTAATCAGACTAAGGCATAAGCTGGAGAATAAGGAAATGCCTATGAACTATTGGGTGTGACAGAACAGGCAAAGGAAATGAGGTTAACCATGGTAACATTAAAGGCATACCTACTAAAGAATAATTACTACGCTGCACTACACCCATTACTAATCACTAACGTTAATGACACTTCCTAATCAATATAGGATAATTACTATACTCTACCGTACTGTACCCTGATGTACTGTACTAGAACTAACTGCACCCCTACTAGTCACTTTGATCCCTAAATAGAATGATGATAGCTTCGTGTACTACTAGATGTACTCACTATCCTCCACGTTTGACTGTGTATCTCTTGTTGCTATCCTAGGTACCCAATGTGTACCTATCCCTACTAGACGTACCCCCTTAATAATGGTAATTCCACGTACTCCTAGCTGACGTCATAGGTGCCGTCTGCCCCTATCTCCACTAGGTGTACCCCTTTAATACTTAATTAATAATGGTAGCTTCGTGTACTACTAGGTGTACCCACTACCCTGCCCCATTCGATCGGCTCCCTAACTCATAGGTACCCGTGCTGGCCCCACAGTGGGGTGTATCACTCCCCTAAAGTGGCAACCCGATACAACTTAAGGATGCACGGCTTATACCTACACGATGCAACAACGTCTTACCTACCAGCCCGGGTCCACTCACGCATATGAACCCGTTGGACTTGCGTTGCCACCGCTAACCCGTTTTGGCCTCTTATAGTCAAGCCCAGTATGCGTGTCCCGTCCTCGACTTGGGTCGAGCCCACAAAGATACGTTTGGGATACTGGTTGAAATGGGCCTCCCACCAAGCTTCCCACCTAGGCTTGGTCCCCTCTAACACATTCCACTTAACCCCTTTCATGTCCACTTACATGTTTTAAATTTGGTTAAGGGTTTCTATTAGTAATTCCACATGCCACCCAAGGCACCCACTTAACCCCTATGTCCCACTTACATATTTAATTTGGTTAAGTGTTACTAATCGTATTTTCTCATGCCACCCAAGGCACCTACTTAACCCTCTTCTTAGTCATGTTCATTTGCATGTTTGTTTGGTTAAGTCTTACTAATCGTATTTCAAATGCCACTAAAGGCAACCACTAGATTCCTCATGCCACCTAAAGCACCCACTAGATTCCCATGTCCCACCACATGTTTTCTTTCTAAATTCAAGACCATCTCGTTCATTAGGTCAGTTAGGGATAGCCAGGGAGGGCAGGAAACTTGTTTTCCAAACCCAAGCCTAGACACTATCCTCTCTGTCACCCTAGAACCTTCTGGTGTATGTAGATAGAAAGAATGTTAATTATCTTAAGTGATTAATTAATTAATTAATTAATCTTTCCCAAATTTGAATTAACTTCCCTAACCAAATTAATAATTTATTCAAAATTTATTGATGTCCATAATTGACTCAATTATGTCCATCCATTTATGGTATGATAAATCATACCCTTTTTCACCACAAATTCATTATATGCCATTAAAGGCATTTTATACCAATTTCTCAATCCCTATTCAAATTCAAATTAATCCATAATTAACTTATGACCATTTCTACACATTAATTTTCCAATTAATGTCTTAATTCCATTTTTCGCCTTTTAAGGCAATTCACATATCTCAAATTTGTTATATGCCTTTTTAAGGCTATTTCGTGCAAATTCTCAATATTAATTCTTTTAATATCACCCCTATCCCACATTGTACGTTCATACGTTAAATGTAAAATATACGTTAGACTCGAATAGTCTAACTCATAGCACAAAGATAAATTATCACAACAACAACATATATGTATATGACTAAAATAGATCTACTCATAAAAAGGGATGAAACTTGCATATGTGATAGAGGTCCAATACTTAAACTTGCATAGGCTAAGACTATAACTTGCATAAGCTACACATGTTAAAGGTGTCAACTTGTTTGGTTAAATGTCACAGTCTACATAATATAACCCAAATTCATGTATAAACTTGCAACATAATGGTGGTGTGAACTAGTATAGAACTCACACATGTCATGGATCTAATTTTAGATCTGAAATAAGTGTCATGAAACCTACACAATTTTTATTAATCAGTGCCAAAACTTGCATAGGTACATGTATGAATCATCATAGCCCAAACATATATAACATCATGAATTGACTAACATGAACTAACCAACATGGATACTAACATCGTGACTATGTAACATATGTGACATCATTTACAACATATCATCACCTAACTTAATAACATAGGTTCATGTATATGGGTACATATAACTTAATAGACAAATTCCCATAATCAAGATCCAGGGATAATCATGTATATGGGTACATCTAACTCAATAGACAAATTCCCATTATCAAAATCCAAGGATAATTAAGAATCATGTATATGGGTACATCTAACTTAATAGACAAATTCCCATAATCAAGATCCATCTAATTCAAGAACATAGGTTTTATAACATACTTGATAGCATAAGCATAAGGTTTGCAACATACATGATAGCATAGGATCTACAACATGATAGCATAAAATTTGCAACTTGTATAATCAACATCATGAATCATAGGCTAACTACAACATAATAACATCATGGTTTTGTGATAACTTAACATAGCAACTTGCAACATGTATAATATCATGACATGATTTACAACATATAGGATATCATCATTGCATAACAAAACATTTAGAACATACATGATAACATAAGATTTACAATAACATATATGACAATTCACATCATTTTCTTATGATCCATTTACATCTTAATCAAATTAATTTGCTAATAATCTTGTGAGAATCATCGTACTCACAATTTAAGAAGAAAGAGAGAGTCTAGATTGCTTTTAGAATTGAGTAGAATTAGTTTGTTGATTAGCTTCTCTTCCTCTTTAGTTTGTGGCGGCTACACTGAGTTCTATGGTGATGGCGTGACGGCGGCTTCTCAATTTTTCATGTGAATTAGAATGAAAGACTACCCACTTATTTATAGAGTTTTAGGATTTGTTTAGACCATTAGATTTAACCTAGAAATAACCGCAGCCGTTCAGACAAGATGGGTTTATCTTATTGACTCAGCAAATTAATAAACTTCCATTTGTACTAAATGTTCATCTTTTACTGATTTACATATTTATGGTTCATATGTAAATCATTCACCATTAAATTATAACATTAATTATGTTCCTAATTAACGGTATACCAATTATACCGTTTCATACCAATTACCCAAATTATGTCTACTTAGTATATATATAGATATATATATATATATTTCTCTTTTTAATTAATATCAATGACAAATTAACACTCATCTACAAACTAATTTCAATCTATGCATGTTTACATTAACTGCCCATATATATATAAATATATATATATATATATATATATATATATATATATATATATATATATATATATATATACACACGCACCTATTCATAAATTCAAATAATGCAAATTAATTGCTTGCCTGAAAAAAAAAAAGGAAATCGAGCATATAATTCAATTTCCCCTTTTTTTTCTCTACTTTCCTTGCAACATGCAAAATCAATGCATAATGAAGTTACCTACATACATACATATCTACTTATGCGTAAATCTTTCCCTCCAAATAAATTGACTGTATTTATCTTCTCAATTATATATATATACATATATATATATATATATTCAATATATATATATATATTTAATTTTTTTGAACCGCGTTCACACTAAGCCGCTTTTTAGCCATTCCCCTAAAACAAAAATATGGCGTTGGCGGGGATCGAACTCTACACTTCTTGTATGCAAGTCACATGTTCCAACCAAATGAGCTATTATGTCTTTTGCTTACAATTCTTAGAACAATGCTAAACATTATTCTTTTCTCATTCCTCTTTTTCCATGTTTTGCTGCAATATTTAATTTAAGGATATCTTTTTCATACGGAGTCCAATTTATGCAAACTCGGACTCTATCTCAAGCAGAATTCCGAGACGAACGCAACGGCGCAACCCGTTTCACCTAATTATTTTTCTAAAAATTAATTATATCTTGATTTTTTTTTATTTTTATGTTCACAGAAAATACGGGGTGTTACATTCTCCCCTCCTTAAAGGATTTCGTCCCCGAAATCTTCAAGTTAGGAAGAATGTGTCCTACCATCCAATCATCCATCTACTCAACCATCAGGCACAGGCATCCATTGTCCTTAAGAGACTTCTAATGCTTTCATGTTCATATGCATAGTGTGTGTACATGTCCTTATCCAATGCAAAAATCAGGCGATCTACTGATTCAGTTGACCTCCTTAATGCGAACCATGATAGTGTCATGCGTCCATTATGTATGCAAAAGATTCCTAGTGATACATATTATTTCTATATGCATGCACAACCATTCATCTTAATGCAGCATCCATATGATAATACAACCACTATTCATTCATTAATTTAAATATGCACACATATTTATATGCAATATGAGAGTGACTGAGCCGATCTAGTGCCTAAAGTGTGTGTATATACATCCACGAGCAACCACTAGCAAACACTTGCATCCACTTGCATCCATCAAACATAACATGTCTCAAACACATGTTTCAACCATAGGACTACCCTTCAAAAGGTCAAAGACTTAAACAATAGGATGTACTAAAGATAGGACAAGTATAAGCTAGGCGATAAAGGAGAATATAAAAGACATAACCCCGAAAAGGAAGGGGTACAACAAACGAATCTTCTCTTCCGTCTCCCAAGTAGCGTCTCCTTGATCTTCTTCCCATTGCACTTTGACTAGCTTGACCTCTCGGTTTCTCAACTTCTTAATCTCCGACCCAAGAATGCATGTAGGAGCTAGTCTGATCGTGGCATCTTGCTCTACTTCCACTTCCTTAAGCGTGTTCGGCTCCACCACTTTTGCCGTATCATGTAAACACTTCCTCAAACTTTCGTCCCGTAATATACAAAGTTTACCGTCCCTACGCAACCAACCCTTATCATCTAGGGTATACCTACTAAGATGTCTTGATGACTCCCCTCTTGTGAGATTCTCTACTAACTCAACCAACTGTGGGTCAGCTCGCTGTGCCTCTCCAATCCGTCCCAAAAGCATAGGTCTGACCACTAAGGATGCTAGCGAACCAAGTACAAAATCAATGGATGGTCTAAAGTCAAAGGTAGAGATAAACTCTAAGCTACGCCGCTCAACAGACCAAGGACTCGGTGTCAACCCTTTTCTACTTAAGGCCCCCACCACAACGTTACCCTTGCCAGGGGTATATGCTATTTCGAAATCGTAGGACGCCAAGAACTCCATCCACCTTTGTTGCCTCAAGTTCAGATCTTTCTGAGAGAACAAATACCTTAGCAACTTATGGTCTGAAAGCAACTCCTAAGTCGTGGGTAGGGTAATTCCCCTCATGGACTTTCGATAGTCTTCCTTCATAACACATCACCCTTCCCCCGAGGCTTCCCTAAGATGTAGGGCATGCTCTTCTCCGCTTCTAGAGAAAACCAGGATATTATTCCATGCAAAATTTGTCACAACTGTCCATCTCTCACGCAGACCATCCTAGTCGAACTCGACATCCCCCAAGTGCAAGCCCCAAAGGCCTAACCCAATATCAGACAAACACCCAAGGGATACCTCCTTCGAATTCAGATGACCTACATGAGATGATACTAGTAAAACGGCCAAATAACTGAGCACTTAACGGACTCTGGCTGTCCTTGCCAGTCTTGCTCCAAAACCATCGTTGATCTCATAACTGGCTTTGCATTATCCACTAGGCACACACGAAAGCTTACTTCGCTCCTCTAGGTAAACCCCGCTCTACATCGAAGACATCCCCATACTCACGGACCACACAAACAGATCCCAAATCATCGTTGGATACATCAAAAGATTCTAGGCAACTAAGCATCACTAAACTCCTATGGTCACAAGAAATATGAGGGTCTTTCCATAACGAACCAATAGTCTAACTACCCTCCTTCCCCAATCTAGGATGGCACCGCGCCTGGCTAGCCAATCCATCCCTAGAATCAAACTATAGACCGTGAAACCAAGAATGAAGGCGCCGCATTCAAACCCAACGCCCAAGATAGACACTCTCAAATCCCAACAAACCATTGAAGGATGAGCCGAGCCACCAACAGGATTTGAGACTAGGATGGGATCCTTAACTAGACTAGTATTTAGGTGCAGTGTTTCAACTAACGAAGCAGATACTAACGAGTATGAAGCGCTAGAATCAAACAAGGTTCGAACAGGATGACAAAGAAAACCAAATTTTAACCTAGACGGTCCTACCCCCATCAGGTATACCAGCCGTGAGGGAATACAACAACCCTCCAGAAGATCCTGTACTTTATCCTTGCCTCTTTGGACAATCCTAATAAGGTGTCCTATTTCTCCAAAACAACTAGCCTTCTTCTTCACATTCTCCATTCGTGACCTCCCACCAAGATGAGGTTTCGTCCTTTATTAACCTAACAGCTATTTGAACCTTCCTCCCATCGTCCATCTTAAAGGTTCCCATAACCCTCCACCCCCTTGGACTAACTTTTAGCCCGACAAACGTCTAAGTCCCTTGAAGTGGTTCTTCCGTCCTTCATACGGAAGTCATTATTTATCTTAGAAAAAGCATCTGTACGCGGAGGGGAAATTCAAAAAGAGAAAGAGGAAGAGATTCAAAACGGAGAATCGAAGGAAGGATATATGGCTCTTGGGGATTATGTTCTCAAAATAAACCTTTCTTTCAAAAATACTATTCTACAAACATATTTTTGAAAGTATTCTTTATAAAAATGCTTTTGAAAAATAGTTTTTCAAAATATCTTATCTGTTCTGGTAACCTTAAGCTCTGATACCACGTGTAACACCCCACGTTCATTAATGTCCCTCACGAAAGGAATGCATTAACTTCCATGGAGGTTTTAAGTGAGTATAGAACAGTAAAATTACAACAAGACAGATATAAAATAGTACATGGAAATTTAAAACTTTATTTCATTACAGCAGAAGTCAAAACATGTTTGATTACATCATAATACCATAAATCAGAGTCAAGTACAATATCCATCTTGATAAAACAAAATACATAATCCCATTACATAAATAGCCATTAAACAAAAGATAACAAGCTGGATTTTACTTTAGCAGTCCAAGCTCTCCAAAAGAGATAAGCAATCCAATCAAACACCACTAGAGCTGGGCCCAACCTGAGGACCTGAAGGGGGAAAAAGATAGAAATAGAGGGGGTCAGACATAAAGTCTGGCGAGTATGACAATTCTAACAATACTATTTTCAAAGTAATCAGACTAAGGCATAAGCTGGAGAATAAGGAAATGCCTATGAACTATTGGGTGTGACAGAACAGGCAAAGGAAATGAGGTTAACCATGGTAACATTAAAGGCATACCTACTAAAGAATAATTACTACGCTGCACCACACCCATTACTAATCACTAACGTTAATGACGCTTCCTAATCAATATAGGATAATTACTATACTCTACCGTACTGTACCCTGCTATACTATACTAGCACTAACTGCACCCCTACTAGTCACTTTGATCCCTAAATAGAATGATGATAGCTTCGTGTACTACTAGATGTACTCACTATCCTCCACGTTTGACTGTGTATCTCTAGTTGCTATCCGAGGTACCCAACGTGTACCTATCCCTACTAGACGTACCCCCTTAATAATGGTAATTCCACGTACTCCTAGCTGACGTCATAGGTGTCGTCTGCCCCTATCTCCACTAGGTGTACCCCTTTAATACTTAATTAATAATGGTAGCTTCATGTACTACTAGGTGTACCCACTACCCTGCCCCATACGATCGGCTCCCTAACTCGTAGATACCCGTGCTGGCCCCACAGTGGGGTGTATCACTCCCCTAAAGTGGCAACCCGATACAACTTAAGGATGCACGGCTTATACCTACACGATGCAACAACGTCTTACCTACCAGCCCGGGTCCACTCACGCATATGAACCCGTTGGACTTGCGTTGCCACCGCTAACCCGTTTTGGTCTCTTATAGTCAAGCCCAGTATGCGTGTCCCGTCCTCGACTTGGGTCGAGCCCACAAAGATACGTTTGGGATACTGGTTGAAATGGGCCTCCCACCAAGCTTCCCACCTAGGCTTGGTCCCCTCTAACACATTCCACTTAACCCCCTTCATGTCCACTTACATGTTTTAAATTTGGTTAAGGGTTTCTATTAGTAATTCCACATGCCACCCAAGGCACCCACTTAACCCCTATGTCTCACTTACATATTTAATTTGGTTAAGTGTTACTAATAGTATTTTCTCATGCCACCCAAGGCACCTACTTAACCCTCTTCTTAGTCATGTTCATTTGCATGTGTGCTTGGTTAAGTCTTACTAATCGTATTTCAAATGCCACTAAAGGCAACCACTAGATTCCTCATGCCACCCAAAGTACCCACTAGATTCCCATGTCCCACCACATGTTTTCTTTCTAAATTCAAGACCATCCCGTTCATTGGGTCGGTTAGGGATAGCCAGGGAGGGCAGGAAACTTGTTTTCCAAACCCAAGCCTAGACACTATCCTCTCTGTCACCCTAGAACCTTCTGGTGTATGTAGATAGAAAGAATGTTAATTATCTTAAGTGATTAATTAATTAATTAATCTTTCCCAAATTTGAATTAACTTCCCTAACCAAATTAATAATTTATTCAAAATTTAATGATGTCCATAATTGACTCAATTATGTCCATCCATTTATGGTATGATAAATCATACCCTTTTTCACCACAAATTCATTATATGCCATTAAAGGCATTTTATACCAATTTCTCAATCCCTATTCAAATTCAAATTAATCCATAATTAATTTATGACCATTTCTACACATTAATTTTCCAATTAATGTCTTAATTCCATTTTTCGCCTTTTAAGGCAATTCACATATCTCAAATTTGTTATATGCCTTTTTAAGGCTATTTCGTGCAAATTCTCAATATTAATACTTTTAATATCACCCCTATCCCACGTTGTACGTTCATACGTTAAATGTAAAATATACGTTAGACTCGAATAGTCTAACTCATAGCACAAAGATAAATTATCACAACAACAACATATATGTATATGACTAAAATAGATCTACTCATAAAAAGGGATGAAACTTGCATATGTGATAGAGGTCCAATACTTAAACTTGCATAGGCTAAGACTATAACTTGCATAAGCTACACATGTTAAAGGTGTCAACTTGTTTGGTTAAATGTCACAGTCTACATAATATAACCCAAATTCATGTATAAACTTGCAACATAATGGTGGTGTGAACTAGTATAGAACTCACACATGTCATGGATCTAATTTTAGATCTAAAATAAGTGTCATGAAACCCACACAATTTTTATTAATCAGTGCCAAAACTTGCATAGGTACATGTATGAATCATCATAGTCCAAACATATATAACATCATGATTTGACTAACATGAACTAACCAACATGGATACTAACATCGTGACTATGTAACATATGTGACATCATATACAACATATCATCATCTAACTTAATAACATAGGTTCATGTATATGGGTACATCTAACTTAATAGACAAATTCCCATAATCAAGATCCAGGGATAATCATGTATATGGGTACATCTAACTCAATAAACAAATTCCCATTATCAAAATCCAAGGATAATTAAGAATCATGTATATGGGTACATCTAACTTAATAGACAAATTCCCATAATCAAGATCCATCTAATTTAAGAACATAGGTTTTATAACATACTTGATAGCATAAGCATAAGGTTTGCAACATACATGATAGCATAGGATCTACAACATGATAGCATAAAATTTGCAACTTGTATAATCAACATCATGATTCATAGGCTAACTACAACATAATAACATCATGGTTTTGTGATAACTCAACATAGCAACTTGCAACATATATAATATCATGACATGATTTACAACATATAGGATATCATCATTGCATAACAAAACATTTAGAACATACATGATAACATAAGATTTACAATAACATATATGACAATTCACATCATTTTCTTATGATCCATTTACATCTTAATGAAATTAATTTGCTAATAATCTTGTGAGAATCATCATACTCACAATTTAAGAAGAAAGAGAGAGTCTAGATTGCTTTTAGAATTGAGTAGAATTAGTTTGTTGATTAGCTTCTCTTCCTCTTTATTTTGTGGCGGCTACACTGAGTTCTATGGTGATGGCGTGACGGCGGCTTCTCAATTTTTCATGTGAATTAGAATGAAAGACTACCCACTTATTTATAGAGTTTTAGGATTTGTTTAGACCATTAGATTTCACCTAGAAATAACCGCAGCCGTTCAGACAAGATGGGGTTTATCTTATTGACTCAGCAAATTAATAAATTTCCATTTGTACTAAATGTTCATCTTTTACTGATTTACATATTTATGGTTCATATGTAAATCATTCAACATTAAATTATAACATTAATTATGTTCCTAATTAACGGTATACCAATTATACCGTTTCATACCAATTACCCAAATTATGTCTACTTAGTATATATATATAGATATATATATATTTCTCTTTTTAATTAATATCAATGACAAATTAACACTCATCTACAAACTAATTTCAATCTATGCATGTTTACATTAACTGCCCATATATATATATATATATATATATATATATATATATATATATATATATATATATATATATAGACACACACACACACGCACCTATTCATAAATTCAAATAATGCAAATTAATTGCTTGCCTGAAAAAAAAAGGAAATCGAGCATATAATTTAATTTCCCCTTTTTTTTCTCTACTTTCCTTGCAACATGCAAAATCAATGCATAATTAAGTTACCTACGTACATACATTTCTACTTATGCATAAATCTTTCCCTCCAAATAAATTGACTGTATTTATCTTCTCAATTATATATATATATATACATATATATATTCAATATATATATATATATAATTTTTTTGAACCGCGTTCACACTACGCCGCTTTTTAGCCATTCCCCTAAAACAAAAATATGGCGTTGGCGGGGATCGAACTCTACACTTCTTGTATGCAAGTCACATGTTCTAACCAAATGAGCTATTATATCTTTTGCTTGCAATTCTTAGAACAATGCTAAACATTATTCTTTTCTCATTCCTCTTTTTCCATGTTTTGCTGCAATATTTAATTTAAGGATATCTTTTTCATACGGAGTCCAATTTACGCAAACTCGGACTCTATCTCAAGCAGAATTCCGAGACGAACGCAACAGCGCAACCCGTTTCACCTAATTATTTTTCTAAAAATTAATTATATCTTGATTTTTTTATTTTTATATTCACAGAAAATACTGGGTGTTACATTTTAAAATAGATCAAAGTCAGCAGATTTACTCACCATTGCGCATTAACCGTTAAATAACGATTTGCGTCAGTCGATTAAACCAGATGTTCAATTATGACTTCTTCGGATAATTCAAAATAGTGGTTCACTTGATTCCTGGTCTTCGAACACGTCTGTCTCCCCAACGATGATTTCTTCTTTAGTAATATTTTAATACCTGAATGTTATTTCCGAACGTTAACTTTCTGCTCATCATACTATTTCTGCCATTTGCTGAAACTTATATCACAGCATTCCATTTCACCAATGCATGCTTGATCATTCGTCCAACGCCACGGCTTCTTTCAGACAATAACGCACCACTTTATGGCCTTTTCTCCCTTAAAACCAAATAGCCGTACATTCTTATTTCCCTCTATAGCTAGCGCCCATACCTCATACACCTTGGCCCCTTTTTAAAGATCTACCCCCATGCATTTTTGCAAAGCCTGAAGTCCATACAACAAGTCCACCAGCCTCCTTCCTACTCAATGCATGCACCGCCCTATATATAAAAATAATGGGCTTCACTTATTATAATCGGACCACCTTCCTATAAACACAACGTGTAACAACCCGTAAAACCTGAGCCAATTTAAAAATTTTAATTTGGCTATTTTAGTGAATTTTAGACTATTTAAAATAATTTATTTTAAATAAAAGCGACTAAAAATCTATTTTTATTGAAAATAGGACAGATAAATATATTCTAAGTTTATAACGCGCTTGAAATGGCGCAGTAGTTTGGAAATTT
Organism: Allium sativum; assembly: GCA_030737875.1. Taxonomy (NCBI): domain Eukaryota; kingdom Viridiplantae; phylum Streptophyta; class Magnoliopsida; order Asparagales; family Amaryllidaceae; genus Allium; species Allium sativum. The sequence continues at coordinate 733,874,495 of CM060924.1, read as the reverse complement.
GATTTAAAACTTCGATTAAATATATTTAATTCAATTTAAAGTAGAAAGGGGACGACCCTGGAAAATTTAACTCTGTTTAACAAAAACTTTGAAACGGATGTTGAGAACAGGACCGTCGCAGAGTAAATTAAATGTTAGGAATTGGCTGGCATTTTAAAATAGTCGCAGGGCTGTTTATATAAGGCTGTATACAATTATATATATTTGGAATATATATTTTAGCCCTTAAAAATAGCCATTTTGCAAATGACCTCAGAATTCGATGAAACCACTTTTGTTGGGTCCGAAGCGTCAATTTATTGCTATGTTGCAAGTTCCAGAATTTTTGGAGTTAATATGTGAGCGTGGCAGAAGATAACGTGTTTTGTTGAAATATAGTTGAATTGGATCGACCGGAAAATGGCCATTTTTCAAAGGGTCTCCAAATTCAACAAAATCAGTTTTGTTGGGACCGTATCGACAAAACAAAGTCAGAAATATTTTTTGTGGAATTTTTAGAGTCAGTATGTGGCCCCGGCAAATTGAAATGTACGTTTAAATTAAAATTTGAATGTTTTATATTTTAATTTGTAGAAAAACTGACTAAAACAGTCGAATTGGCCTACAAAACATATCCCATTGTGTCCGGGATGGGGGTAAAACGCTAGAGATGACAGTCGTTGGGTTCGATTTGGAGTCCGTTGGCATGAAGGGTATTTTTGGATTTTTAAAATATATAAAAAAAAACCAGCCAATCATATCCATTCTCTCCCCCCCCCCCACCCGTTCTCTCTCCCCGTCAGCCCAAATCAAAGGCAAAAAATCGCCCCACCTTCCCAGCCAAAATCCGGCGTCACCACGTCGATCCACACCTCGCCACCACCCAAACTCGATCGCCCTTCTCCCCCTCTCCAAATCGGACCAAACCAGGACCTCCCTCGTCGCCGCCTCGTCAAGTTAGAGCCCCTCGAAGTCGTCGACTTCACGCCGCCATAGCTCCGTCCAGCCACCACCGAGCTCGACCAAAGTGGGACCCCCAGGCGCGGTTTTCGAAGCCTGACGTCGTGGCGCCCTCCGATCTTCACCTCGCTGCGCCGATTCGAAGATAAATCGAAACCTAGTTTCGAAGAAACAAGGTAACTAACGGCTTTGTTTTTAATTTACTGATTTCGACAAATAAAAGCGTTGCAAACTTGTAAAAATCATATCTTTTTGCGATGTGGTCGGATTTCAGTGAAACAAGAGACGCCGGGACCGTGAGGATGTGCTCTACCTTCTGGAAGAGACCGCATATTTTTCTGAGCTTGCTACAGTAGTTGGCAACGTGAAAAGCAATGTGAGAACTCTAAATTCAAATTGGAATGGAACGGCGATGTACAAGTTATACGAGCGAAATATAGATTGTATATGCGTTGTACACCACATGTATAAGCGTTGTATAAGTTATATTAGCGTTGTATAAATTGTATATGCTTTGTATGAACCACATACTGCGATGTGGTCGTGAAATGGCAATATATACGCTATATATATACATATCTCCCCTTGTCCACAAACCATGGGCAATATAAGTTGGTTGTGATTGTTTAATTGTGGTTGAAAAATACCTGTTTGTGGTTGTGATTATTTGGATCGTGGTTGAAAAATACCCGATGTGGTTGAAAAATACCCTCTTGTGGTTGAGTGAAATAGAGTGTAGTTAGAGTGAGGAAATAAATAAAATACATGCCGCCTGCGTGCGAGTTAGATGCATGAAACCATTGTACAAGCTGAGAGGCTTTAAGGTAGCGCGAGGAGCCATAGTACAAAGCGGCCCCGGTTTGACCTACCCTGCCGTTATGCTACCGAAATTTTGTGAAATATTTGTGTGTTTGCATATTATTCCTATATTTATACATGTTCATGTGTTGATAATTTATACATGTTTGAAACAAAAAGTTTTAACAATAAAAATCGCATTTTTACTATATGTATAAACCGCTAAAAATATACATGTTTGAAATAAATTGTTTTAACTATAAAAATCACCTTTTATTTATATATACCTAGTTTATAAAATATACAAGTTTGAAATAAATTATTTTCACAATAAAAATTATAAAATTTATCATGTATGCAAACTGCCAAAAATATTCAGAAGTGGAAGTGACAATGTGGGTGTTAAAAATATTATTTTTAACATGTGTATAAGTTTTAAAACGGTTTTATAATCGTCGTTTGAGCTATATATATATATATATATATATATATATATATATATAAATTAAATCGAATAACGACGCTGCAGTCCACGTTTTGAAGTCCCAACTTCAAACGTATATTGCGAGAGATCCGACCGTCGGATTCTCTCGAAACTACAACCGTTGGAACCGCCTTGGAAAGTCCTTTCCAGTGGCGTAAAGTTTGTTAAGATCCAATGGTTGGATTTTCAGATATGTGTAAATCAAATCTGGAGAGACGCAGCGCCAGCGTCGCGTTATGGCGCGTAACGTCGTTTAATTAAAACGGGTTAATTTTAAATAATTAAAAATAGTGAAGAATCGTTATAAAATATATATAGCGATATGGACTGAAGATAAATCGATTTCACTTGGTTCATCAGCTATGTTGATGTGTTTGACATGATAATTAAACTATTCAAATCATTGTTTAAATTCTAACTATGCGTGAATTATTTGAAAGGGCCGATTTAACTCTCGTTTCAAATAATTGATCGACGATAAGGAGTCGAAGACCAAAGATGGTGCAAGACCGATAATCTTCACGTCGGAAGGATGGATTGCTTCTGCTACCCATGATTGGAGTATCTGCCTTGAAGGGGTAACAGTGGTGGTCGTCTGGGCGTATGTGTTGATTGTACGGATATGCAAGGAAGGTGATTCCTCCGGTTTTGTTCAGACCCAGAACGGACTTGTAAATGGACGGTGCGTCTGACATTGGATTTTGCTCTGTGTTGATTGGTTTCTATTAAATATACTTCTACCTGGAGAAGGGGAATTTATTCTCTTACTTCACCCCTCTCTGAGATGCGCGGATCAGAGGTTGTAACACCACGTATTTTCTGTAAACATAAAAATACCAAATCAAGGTATAATTAATTTTTAGAAAAAGAATTAGGTGAAATGGGTTGCGCCGTTGCGTTTGTCTCGGAATTCTGCTTGAGATAGAGTCCGAGTTTGCGTAAATTGGACTCTGTATGAAAAAGATATCCTTAAATTAAATATTGCAACAAAACATGAAAAAAAGAGGAATGAGAAAAGAATAGTGTTTAGCATTGTTCCAAGGATTGTAAGCAAAAGACTTAGTAGCTCGTTTGGTTAGAACATGTGACTTGCATACAAGAGGTACAGAGTTCGATCCCCACCAACACCATATTTTTATTTTAGGGGAATGGCTAAAGAGCGGCTTAGTGTGAACGCGGTTCAAAAAGTGGTTTAGTGTGAAAATGGTTAATTGGGAAGATAGATAAAAAGAAAATTAAATATATATATATATTGAATAAATATATATATAATTGAGAAGATAAATACAGTCAATATATTTAGAGGGAAAGATTTATGTATAATGGATATGTATGTATGTAGGTAACTTCATTATGCATTGATTTTGCATGTTGCAAGGAAAGTAGAAAAAAAAGGGGAAATTAAATTATATACTCGATTTCCTTTTTTTTAAGTAAGCAATCAATTTGCATTATTTGCCAATATTAGAATTTATGAATAGGTGCGTATATATATATATATATATATATATATATATATATATATATATATATTCATATATATGGGCAGTTAATGTGAACATGAATAGACTGAAATTAATTTGTAGATGAGTGCTAATTTGTCATTGATATTAAGTAAAAGGAAAGAAATATATATATAGATATATATATATTAAGTAGGCATAATTTGGGAACATGTATCATGACATGATTGTTAAGTTATAATTTGGGTAATTGGTATGAAACGGTATAATTGGGAACATAATTAATGTTATAATTTAATTGTGAATGATTTACGTACAAACCATAAATATGTAAATCAGTAAAAAATGAACATTTAGTACAAATAGAAGTTTATTAATACAATTGCTGAGGTGGCTCCTTGGATGGTTCTGGTTGCTCTTGTGTTGATTAGACGGCTTAAAATAATCCTAAACTCTATATATACCTAGGTAGTCTCTCATTCTAAAATCACATAAAAAAATAGAGGATTTGTCATCATGTCGTTGCCATGGAATTCAGCTTAGCCGTCGCAAACTAAAGAGGAAGAAAAGTTAATCTAATCCAATTCTAATCGCTTCTAATCTAATTCAAGACTCTCTTTCTACAATAACTGTGAGTATGATGATTCTCACAAGATTATTAGCAAATTAATTAGATTGAGTTATGATTTGGATCATAAGTAAATGATGTGGAATATTGATCTTATATTATCATATATGTTGTAGATCTTATGCTATGTTAACACATATGTTGTAAATTACACGTTATGAGATGATGATGTTGTATATGTGTAAATTCTCTATGCTAAGTTGTGATGAATCATATATGTTACAAGATCATGATGCTATTATCTAGGTTGATTATATCATGTTTAATCAAATCGCACAAAAGTGATGTTATTTGGGTTATGTGGATTCATATGGTAAATCATAATTATATATGCAAGTTTAGGCATTAATTAATAAAGATTGTGTAGATTTCATGACACTTTTATGATAGATCTATGACATGTATGCAAGTTTATTCCTTTATGATAGATCTATGACATGTATGCAAGTTTATTCCTTTATGATAGATCTATGACATGTATGCAAGTTTATCCCTTTATGATAGATCTATGACATGTATGCAAGTTTATCCCTTTATGATAGATCTATGACATGTATGCAAGTTTATCCCTTTATGATAGATCTATGACATGTATGCAAGTTTATCCCTTATGATAGATCTATGACATGTATGCAAGTTCTTCCCTTTATGATAGATCTATGACATGTATGCAAGTTTATCCCTTTGTGATAAATCTATGACATGTATGCAAGTTTTTCCCTTTATGATAGATCTATGACATGAATACTTATGCAAGTTACCCTCTTTATGACATATGTGATTCATGCAAGTTTGGGTTGATTATTTATGATAGTTGGGTTTAACACTATAACCATACATGCAAGTTTTACCCCGTTTATGATTAGATCTATTTTAGTTGTATGTGTGTTGTGATAATTTATCTTTGTGCTATGAATTAGACTACCTGAGTCTAACATATATTCTGCGAACGTATAACGTGGGGTAGGGGCAATATTAAGAATTTAATATTGAGAAATTGGGGTGCAATTGATATGATTTTGCATGCCATAAGTGGATGGCCATAACTGAGTGAATTATGGACATCATTAAAAATGGAATTGATTTAATAATTCAAATAGGGGATTATTAAGACTGGGGTAAAAAATTATAAGTGATAATCAATGCTTAGGACACGAGGTTGGACTCATTTGTGACGTAAAACTGCCCGGAACCGCCCGGCGAATCCAGTAGTCACAAATGTCAGCCCAATGTGAGAGGTCCTAGGCCCAAACTAAAGCATGACATTTATAAAGACACGAGGTTAGACTCTTTTATGGTGTAAAGCTGCCCGGAACCGCCCGGCGAATCCAGTTTCCATAAATGTCAGTCTAATGTGAGAGGTCTTTATGAGGTTATGGTCTGAATGAATTAAGAAATACTTAACCAGATAAACATGTAAGTTGGGACAAGGGGGTTAAGTAGGTGCCATATGTGGCATGAGGAATCTAGTGGGTGCCTTTAGTGGCATTTGAAATACGATTAGTAAGACTTAACCAAACACACATGTAAATTAACATGACTAACAAGAGGGTTAAGTGGGTGCCTTGGGTGGCATGTGGAATTACTAATAGAAACCCTTAACCAAATCTGAAACATGTAGGTGGGCATTGGGTTAAGTGGGAAACTCTAGAAATTGACCAAGCCTAGGTGGGAAGCTTGGTGGGGGCCCTTTTCAGACCAGTAGCCCATTTTGTATCTCTGTGAGCTCGACCCAAGTCGAGGACGGGACACGCCTACTGGGCCTGATTGTTAGAGGCCAAAACGGCGGAGCGGTGGCAACGCAAGTCCAACGGGGTCACGTGCGTGCGTGGGTCTAGGCTGGTAGGTAAGACGTTGTTGCATCGTGTAGGTATAAGCCGTGTGCCTTAAGGTTGCCATATTGGGGAGTGATACACCCCACTGTGGGACTTGCACGGGTATCTACGAGTTAGGGAGCCGATCGCTTGGGAGGGTAGGACTTAGGGTACACTTAGTTCTGTCAGTTTCTGTTGGTACCGTCTGTTTCTGCTGGGTGGTAATACCTGTCTGTTTCTGTGTGGTACCGTCTGTTCGGGTGGTAAAGGCCCATTACTAGTGTACACCTAATTCTACATTCTGTTTCTGTAAGGACCATTCTGTTTCTGTTTCTGTCTCTGTTCGGGTAGTAAAGGCCCATTACTAGCATTCTGTTTCCGTAGGAGTTATTCTGTTTCTGTTTCCGTCTCTGTTCGGGTGGTAAAGGCCCATTACTAATATTCTGTTTCTGTATAGATTATTCTGTTCCGATTCTATTCTAGTTTTAACATTAGGGTAACGCCAAATCCTGTTAGGTTAGTGGTGGTGCAGTATAGTAATTATTCTGTAGTAGTTAGGGGTGCCTGTAACATTATCTTTATCCGCTCTTCCGTACCCAATAGTTCATAGGAATTTCCTTATTTTCCAACTTATGCCTTAGTCTAATTATTTTGAGAATAGCATTGTTAGAATTATCATACTCGCCAGACTTAATGTCTGACCCCCTCTATTTCCATCTTTTTCCCCCTCCAGGTCCTCAGAGTGGGCTCAGTTCTAGTGAAGTTTAGTTGGATTGCTTTGTCTCTTTTGGGAAGCTTGGACTGTGAAGTAAAGACCAGTTTGTTATCTTCTTTAATGGCTATTTATGTAATGGGATTATGTATTTGTTTTTATCAAGATGGATATTGTACTTGACTCTGACTTATAGTATTATGATGTAATCAAACATGTTTTGACTTCTGCTGCAATGAAATAAAGTTTTTAATTTCCAAGTACTACTTTATATCTGTCTTGTTGTAATTTTACTGTTCTATATTCACTTAAAACCTCCATGGAAGTTAATGCATTCCCTTTGTGAGTGACATTAACGGAAGTGGGGTGTTACAGAGGTTGTATATCGATAGACATCAGTCACATGGATCGGATTGCCTATGTGGCATGCCTAAGTAGCAAGTGATCAAGGCTTTTGTTGAAAAGCAGAGTCTTGTGGTTAACGTTGTTTCGCGAGCTTCACACCCGGTATGAACCAAAAATGGGAGACGGACATCAGGGGGGCATGCGTTTCTTTCTAGTTAGAAGTGGTGTCAGTGCTTAAAACTGGCTGTCATTGCTTATGTGGATGTTGGATATTGAGGTGCCTCGTGATATCGGTTTCGGCCGATGCTTCTGGTCGGCAGACGGGCCAGGCTTACGCCCCATAGGGCGGGGAAACGTAGTGTCCAGGGTTTAAGTTTAATCCACGTCGGTGGACCGGCTCTGACGATCCCATGGTCACTCGAGCTCTGATCCTGAAACTTGGGCTAGAGAGTCTCGAAGCGGTGAGGACTATCTTTTGCCTCTGTTCATTTTGGAAATCCAAACTTCCCAATACGTGATAATTCGGTTTTGATTGTGTGTGTGTGTGTATATATATATATATATATATATATATATATATATATATATATATATATATATGGCGACATGATATATGGTACCCATGCCGTCTAGGATTTCTAGTTATGATGAAAAGTGCTTTTGAAACATATATACACTAGTAATAATATCAAAAGATTTGTTTTACTCGTATTAAGCATACTTGGCCGTTATAAGATAAAACTCTATCCTCCAGTTTGTGTTGCATTGTGTGATGGGACCTGAGTCTTATAACGGCTTCATATTTCTAAAAAGCATTGCGTTGTTCAAAGATTTACTTTAAAATGTGAAATGGCAATCCAATGGAGTAAACCCGTTCCGCGAAAGTGGCGTGGTCCAGTGATTAGCCTTGTTGTTAAATGTGTTAAGTAGATTTCTCATACCAGTCCCATGACTGACGCGTAGTTTGTTTCACCTTTCAAACACGGGTGCCCTCTTTCGACACGGGCAGCCTTGTATTCAGGTTATAGCTGGCTCTTTTTGGATAGCCGTGGAGCTGGAGCTGGACTTTATCTATCTATTTTGCTGTTTCTGTTACTGTTATGTATATTATGTTTGTTTCCGCTACAGACATTTGTACAAGCTGAAACTGTATTTTGTACTAAGTGTGATCCTATACTGTGTAACTCTGATGATTCTATTTATGCAGTGTATTATGTTGTTCTTTATCTGGTGTAATTCTATATTTCTGATCTGTGATTACTGTTTATGTGTTATATTCCAAAGACAGCCCTCGTGGGGGTCGTCACAAAACGCCCCTTTCTCGATTTTCCTTTTACCTCCTACAAGTTCCCAAAGCCGCCACTACCACTCACAAGAGAGTCCTACCACATTTTAAACTCCACCGCACATGCACCTTCTCACCTACAGCACACACTCCCCCTCAAAACGTGGACTCAGCTTCACCCTTTGGAGAACAGTAAAACCACATCACTCCCACTTCCTTTAAGCTCGCACGTCCCTTCCTATTTTTGTTTCTTCTTCCAACTTGCGGTTGAAGCTTCATCTTTGAGTTTCCAGAAGAGAACCAATAAAAATGAGCGGTTATATATATTTTTATTGAAAGGGATGAGATTTTGTAGCTTGCGTTTTATAATTTTCTTACCTTTGTTTTTCCGTTTCATCCTGAAATGGACGTGAGAACTCTGTATTTATAGAATTAGGGCCTTGGCAGCCAAGTAATAGGGTATTGTAGGCTTTAGCTTAGGTCTGTATTGATTTGAGAATTCCTATGTGATGTTTTTGTTGGTTGATGTGAATAAACACGGCAGATTAGAGGAGTTGGTCTGCACTTGATTGGTCTCGTATAGATTAGGGTAGGTACTGCATGACATTTCATTTCAGGTCTTGCGTCACTTTGCATGTGGAACTTTCAGCTTGTATGTGGGTATTTGAACAGATAGACTAGCAGGTTACGGTTGTGCAGTTGTATAAAGTGGGTAGCTAGCTTAGAGTAAGTGAAATGTAGATTACAGTGTGATATAACAAGACATTAATATGTATAGGTATATTAAAAATTGTGAAATTTATTATATTTCCCATGCAAGTATATCACTTCAAATCGTTTCCTTGCTTTCAAAACTTATGTACACCAAAAATATCTTTACATTTGAGGACCCAGTAGAAGATGTAGCCAAATATTACTAGCCGTTACTTCACATGTATACCTGGTTTTAGAATCTCTTTTGCAGTTGGGTAGATTAAAAAATTAGAAGGGAAACAAACTAAGATTTGTGAATTGGAAAGAGAAGGGAGGAAGTTAAGATAATTCACGTATAACTTGTGCAAAGTGTAGATGAAATATGGTAATTAAAGCCGAGGAGATTCATTTGTATTTTGCAAATATTATATATATTAAAGGTACCCGATTGCGTAAATTTCGTTCGTCTGTGTCTAGGCTACTATGGACAGAAGTAAGACTATAGTTGTGTCCAGCGAGGTGCCACGATCCAAAAATATAATAATACCGATAGTTTAATTAATATTGTGAAACCCCGAAATACTGATTAAGGGTGCAAAATACTCCAAATAAAAAGTTGCTTATTTAATTAATTAAAAATCACAGTAAAATCATAAAAATAAATTATAACTACGCCTCAAAAGAACCTTGTCCAAATTCAAAGCCGATATTTAAATATATTTAAATAACCGTCATGGCCATAAACGAATATGGCGTTGTTTTTCTGAATATTTAATTTGGACATAACTTACAATATATAATCTGAAACCTCGATTTTTCACTTATGTTAGAAAGATATAGTTTAACGGATTCCAATGTTTCTTGTTTCGCATAAATCCGACTAATAATGGGTCATGTATACTCAGTTGAAGTTTAGAACATAAATTACGAACTGCCGCGATATTACGGGCTCGATTATATTTAATATATATTTTTATACGTTCAACTTCATTTTAATTAATATATAAATCCACTTATATTACTAATTCAATATTTAAACTATTTAAATATTCAAATTCAAATCGATAAAAATGCGGGACGTTACATTCCTTCCCCCTTAAAATAATTTCGTCCTCGAAATTGCTAAGATGGGGAAAATGCTACAACCTCTGTTGTAAACAGGTTAAAAATCTTTTTGGTTGGGCATTCAACTCTATCCTTTTAATTTTCCACCACTTCAATATACATAATGTATTTTCACTTGGCCTCCACTCGACACATCCTCAAACCAATCATCCGCTTAAACCCAAGCCCAAATCCATTTCAAATTTCTGTTCCAGACTCAATACCAAACTCTTACTCAACAATCCAATTTCATAACCAAGCTCGGTCCCAATTCAAAATCTTATTTAACAAATTTTATTTCTTCATCAAACTATGTTTTATTCCCATACGATTTTTACTTAACTATCGTCACTTCAATTCCAAATTTATATGACTTAGTTAAATTCTCTATTTATTTACTTTATAAGTAAATTTTAAATTTCAGAATTAAATTCCTGGGGTTTTTATTTTAAATTAGTTTGAGATCATATACACATATATACTTATAACATAGCAATTCAAAACATTTGAATTTCCGGACAACAAAATCTTTAGTAGTAATCCGTCACTTAGAAACTTGAAACCGAACACTGATAATGCGATCGTCATCATCAGAGTTTATTTTCCATTGATCAAAGTGAGTTCAATACTATATTACTTTTCAAAAATCATTTTAAACACTTTATATTACATCAAAATATTCTTTCAAAATGCTTTGGAAAACATTTCTAAATTCTCAGGATTTAAAGTTCTATATATTTAATCCTTTTCCAAATTCCCAGGGTTTATTTCAATTCTGGATTTAAATTCAGATTTAAGTTATCTGATTTTATAAATACTCCTATACGAATTCATATTGGTTATTTATAACCATATCAATTTCAATCTCATTTGATTTTAATAACGATCAACATATCTAATATACCATAATAATCCTAAGCTGTATACTTCATTTATATCAAAAATATATTTTTGGGTAAAATATTTCATTTACCCAGCCTTTTAAACAATATTATGTCGAATAACTCTATTCAAGAGTTTAGAAATATCCATCGATACAGTTTGCAATCCAGTATCGACTAGAATTCATAAACCACTCGCCAAACCAATCAACACAATATAAAACAGTTTTTATATTAATTTATACATACGCGCTCATATATATATATATACACTCAAACTCAATCTAGAGTATTACTAACCCCATCTCTCTTGAGTCACGCCACAGAGCCAAGGTAATCACTTAACCTTCAGCTCTGATACCAACTGTAACGACCCGCAAATCCATGCCAATTTGAGCTAACTAATATCCTACACATTCAACTCAAAGTGCACGAAAATTCAGTTCATTAATTGAAAGAAATAAGAGGATGAGAAGGATAAGATAGAACTAATAGAATAGAAGAAGAAGAACACGACTGAGCAGAATCAGAGTATCTACGCATCTCACAGCGGAAAGAATAAAGTGTATTATATAACATTACTTTGAAATACAAAACTGTATTGTATATACATACCATAACAGAGTACAATACATCATATCACAGCGGCAATAATCTCTAATTACTAACGGTGAAGCCTTCTGCTTTTAGCTCCTCCAAGTGTATCTGTAAAAGCCTGGAACACTTGACTGCCCGTACAAATTTGGGCACCAAAGAGTTTAGGGAAAACAAACAAAATAAACTATGGGTTAGTCATGGGACGGGTGTGAGTAAACTCCAACCATATATTTTAACTTTGAAAATCCTTTTGGAACCAAAAGGATAATAGTAAGACCAGCCCACATATAAACACGGACGGTTTTTACCTTACTATAACCCAAATTATTTGATATCAAATCCAGTGATATTGTAATAATGTCTAATCAAGTAAATAACCAAATAGCAGAACGCTTGCATCTCAAGCTCTACATATATAGTATAAAATCAAAAACCGCAGAGCGCTTATTGGAGACTGGATCCCAACTATGATAATGAAAGGACCCGAACTTCCCCGGTCTCCGAAGAGAAGAGAAAGAACGAATTGTTTTGAGAACAGGACAAAATAGAACACATACAGAAGAACATTTCACTGTATATTACAACAATGCATCAGATTACAAGAATATACAGAGTATAAATGAATATTACACAGAAATATCAGAGATTTAAATTACATTTAAATACATAGCAGCGGAAAATAATACAATACACAACTAGAAGAGATATACGGATACAAAGCTTTCCGGATATCCTTCCAGCTGTAAACCAGGATCCTGTGAATATAAATCTGCAAAACCAAAACTACTAGCTGCCCGTGTCAAAATAGGGGCACCCAGAGTTTAGGTTAAAACAATAAACTCCAGGTCAGTCATGTGACTGGTGTGAGAACTAAAACAGTTAATCTTTATTTTTAAAGTTAGGTAAGTCAAGGGACCACGCCGTATAACACGGAACGGGTTTCCTCCCAAGAATACCAGTGCATAGAACAAACAGCGCAATGCTAAATAAAGAAAAATGAAGCTGTTATAAGACCCAGGTCCTATCACACAATGCAACGCAAGCCGGGGGATAGGGTTTTCCCTTATAACAGCCAAAGAATGCTTAATACGTTTAAAACAAATCATTTGATACTATTATAAGTGCATAGTGTATAAAACAACTTCAAATCATAAGTATCAATCATAGGCGGCATGGGTACCATATATCATGTCGCCATACTAGTTTTACAATTAAAACCGCAAATGTCACGTATTTGGAAGTTGGATTTCCGTCTATGAACCGAGGCCAGGGATCGTCCTCTACCGATTCGAGACAATCTAGCCTACCATGTCTCAGGAACAGCCGCAACTGCCCCCTGGATCGTCAGGGCCGGTCCACCGATGTGGATTATTATGCCTGAACCATACGTCTCCCCGCCCTTTGGGGCGCAAACGAGCCAACGAATGACTCCATCGGACCCGGATCGTCCGATCAAACCGAGGCGCCTCGCAACAGCAACAACCACACAGGTGAAAAGTATATAAATGTCAGGGCTGGTAGGTCACTGGCACCACCCTAGCTAGAAAGAAACGCATGCCCTCCCTGATGTCCTCTCCCGTTTCTGGTTCACAACCGGGGTGCGAGGCTTGCGAATTCACGTTACACAAAGCTGTGCCACACAGGCTGTGCTTTGATCATCACCACAAGACTTTGCTTTTCAACAGAAGCCTTGATCATTTGCATCTTAGCATGCCACACCGGCAAACCACTCTATGCAACCGATATCAGTCACACAGAATGAAATCCAATGTCAGACACACAGTCCATTTACAAGTCCGTTCTGGGCCTGAACGAAACCGGAGGCACCTAGTACCCCGCATATCCATCGATCTCCAAGTACGTCTAGACGATCACCAACTGTTTCCATCTTCTTGGGTGTACAGCCCAATCAAGATCATCAGTAATCACCCAAACGACGTGAAGACTTCCGGTCTTCGACCATCGTCTTCATCTTCGACACCACGTCGAATCAGTTATTCAGAATGGGATAAACCCGGTCTTTCTGAATAACTCGCGTATATATTATAAAAGTGTTACACAAACACAACATACGCCTCATTCCAATTCAGAATATTCTTTTATTCAAATATTCCTATACTTTGGGAAAAAGTTCCCATTAATTTTATCCAAGATAAATTCTTTAAATTTATTCTTTAATCTTCTTTGAATATCAATTCAAACTAGTCGGGATTATCAAACCACACCGAAGTAATCATTTATTTTATTTTCCCAATCCCAACCTATTCATCCCATGAAGTCAAACTGGTAGTACTTCATATCTAACACCACAGTGTTATCGGTAATTCAATTACCATTTCACGTTCAAATCTAATTAAAGATTTAACTATCGCCTGGAGCAAAACTGGTGATACTCCATTTTCGATCATTTCAATCTAATTAAAGATTCATTAAAACTCCACTTAGTTTTAATCTTCGACTGGGTTAAAGAATCAGTGTCATTTAAAACACGGTTCACGGTAAACCCAAAATCACATTCCATTAATTATCGGGTTAAAGAACAAGTGTTATTTAAAACACTGTTCACGATAAACCCAAAAATCAATACCAATTCAATTCCAATTAAATATCATTTAATTGGTGCACTTCATTAAATCTAAATAAAAAGATTTAATCTTTTCTCAACTGGGTTCAAGAACGGTGTTAGTGAAGACACCATTCACGACAAACCCAAATCACATTCGATATTCAATACAAGGCTCTGAATAGAAAATATATCGGCTTATATTCAATATCAAATTCTACGACTAACAAATGTCGTATTGGAAATAACGATATAAATATATATCTTTCAAATTTCCATGACAACACCTGTATAATCACGAATTCCAACATCGAAATATTCCGAAGACAATTTCGATTCAAATCCACTCCAATGCAATCATTGGAAATTCTGGTTATTTTCAAAACCCTTTTCAAATTCAATTTATTTATTTAAAAATAAATAGAATTATAACTCTAGTTCAAAACTAGTTCATTTCGATAAAAATCTATTTTTATCTTTTCAAATATGGAGTTTTTCATCCCAAATCTTCACAAATCATTTCTTATGATTTTACACAAATTATTACTATTTTTAATAATTTTATCAAGGCCCGTACAGTCGATTTCCATCAATGGCCATCAAACTGCACTTACAACGACCTTTTTCGAATTTGATTTGGACGTATCTCCAAATCCAACCGTTAGATTTCAAATTTCTAATATTCATTAGAAAGCTCTTTTCGATACGAACCCAACGGTTCCGGTTTTAGGAGAATCCGTCGGTCGGATCTCCCGCAATGTCCGTTTGAAATAAATGGTCGAAATTCACGAACTGCCGCGGCGCGGCGCGTTCTATTCAGGCCATTATATTATATATATATATAATATATATATAATATATACTTCATCGATTTCTATTTAAAACGAATTATATAAATAGTTTTAAAATTCGTTTCAAAATCTATTTCAACTTCCATCTCAATTCAAAGCAAAATTGAATTCTTCTCTATAAATTCGTTTTAAAATTCATTTCTATTCAATTCAAATTTCAATTCAATTTGAATTCATTTCAATTTGCTTTCAATTCATTTTGAATTCGTTTTCAATTCAATTCATTTCGAAATCGTTTTCAATTCAATTCATTTCGAAATCACTTTCAATTCAATTCACTTTGAATTCGTTTTCAATTCAATTCATTTCGAAATCACTTTCAATTTAATTCACTTTGAATTCGTTTTCAATTCAATTCATTTCGAAATCACTTTCAATTCAATTCACTTTGAATTCGTTTTCAATTCAATTCATTTCGAAATCACTTTCAATTCAATTCACTTTGAATTCGGTTTCAATTCAATTCATTTCGAAATCACTTTCAATTCAATTCACTTTGAATTCGTTTTCAATTCAATTCATTTCAAAGTATTCGATTTCGAAATCACTTTCAATTCAATTCACTTTGAATTCGTTTTCAATTCAATTCATTTCAAAGTATTCGATTTCGAAATCACTTTCAATTCAATTCACTTTGAATTCGTTTTCAATTCAATTCATTTCAAAATATTCGATTTCGAAATCACTTTCAATTCAATTCACTTTGAATTCGTTTTCAATTCAATTCATTTCGAAATCGTTTTCAATTCAATTCATTTCGAAATCGTTTTCAATTCAATTCATTTCGAAATCGTTTTCAATTCAATTCACTTTGAATTCGTTTTCAATTCAATTCATTTCAAAGTATTCGATTTCGAAATCACTTTCAATTCAATTCACTTTTTTCATATTCACGTTAAAAATTATATTTTTAATGATAAAACATTTTATTTCAATCTATGAATTTCTATTCAATTCATTTATTCAATAAAATGATATTTTTATTTTTTTAACATATTTTAGAAAATTTCGGCGGCATAACGGCACGATACTAGAAACGGGACAAGGCCTAGCCTAATCCCCGGTCTAGTGAAGGCCCACGCCATTCACACATCAATCAAATCACTTTTGTTATGCAAACCACAAAATTTGGAGTAAGAGTCTAACCTAGCCTTACTCCTTCGCCTTATAACGGCGCACGTCTAATCCTAACCCATTTATCGATTCGATTTTCCACACCACAAACCACATTCAAACCAATATCGCAATCAATCACCAAACAGCCAAACAAACAAGTCCATGGTCTGTGGACGATTGTGTCGGGTGCTACTAAACACCGTCTGCATCCTAGTATATATATATAACTAGAAAAAGAAATTGAAAGGTGAGAAGTTCTCACCGATAGCTATCCACTTCACGACACTTCATTAATAGAAATCTTCTTTGTTATCCCATCTTCGCCATCTTCGTTGCCCGTAGTCACTATATATATAAAAATCACATTTTTATATTTTGTTGTCTTTAAAATAAAAACCACATTTTTATTCACTCTTCAATATAAAAATCATATTTTTATAATCACTTCATATATTTAAAAATCGAATTTTTACTATGCTATTCCATATATAAAAATCTAATTTTTACTATCACGCTCTATGGATAAAAATTCTATTTCTACATTGCTACTATATAGATAAAAATTCCATTTCAAAAATATAGATTTCGCCCTTATAAAAATATAGATTTCGCCTTTTCTAATATGAAGTTTTCGCCTTTATAAAAATAAAGTTTTCGCCTTATAAAAATCAACACTTTACTTCAACGTATATAAAATAAAAATCAGATTTTTATTTCGCTACATATACAAAGATGATATTTTTATATTCTCTATCCTATAAAGATTATATTTTTAATACTTTAAAAATATAAAAATCATATTTTTAATATTTCTATATAGTAAAGACTATATTTTTAATACTTTAAAAATATAAAAATCATATTTTTATCTTCCTACCATATAAAAGATTATATTTTTAATTCTTTAAAAATATAAAAACTATATTTTTCACTAACCAAAATCAAATCTATTTTTAAAGTTCAACCCTTTTCTAAATTTTAAAGTTTAAAAATAAAAATCAGTTTTTAAAACCTTTAAAAAAAATTCGGTTTAAAATCCAAAAAAAAAAAAAACAGTCTATTTTCTGTTAATATAGAATAAAAATAAAATAAACTAATAAAATAAAATAAATAAAAGCTTACATCGATTAACTAGGGTGGGGGTTTTCAATGGTCGTCGGCAAGAAGTGGAGGGAGAGGAGCGGGACTGGAGGGGGTGCGGATGGTGCAGCGACGAGTGAAGGAGGGGCTAGGGTTCACGGTGGCGCTAGGGGGGGGGGTTGCGCGGCGCTTGTCAGCGCTGGAGGAGGTCGAGGCAGGGGTGCGCCTGGGCGTGGTGGTCGGCGTCTGCTGTAGGGGGAGGGCGGCGCGTCGTTGTTTTTCTTTTTTTTTTCTTTTTTTTTTATTCGATCTGTTCGAATGAAACGGGGGGGGCCTGGTTAAGGGAAAGGGGAGATAGAAATTTTTTATTAATTTAATTATTTTATTTTAATTCAAAAAGTCAACTTTTTCAATCGACCTCTAAAAGAGGTCCACCGCCTGTTGTCCCTAGCGTTTAACCCCCATTCCGAACACAATGGGATATGCCACGTAGGCTGATTCGACTGTTTGAATCAGTTTCTGTTAAATTTACACTTAAATCGCTATATTGAATTTTAAACGTACATTTCAAATTACCGGGGTCACATACTCACTCTAAAAATTCTCGAAAAATATTTTCTAGCTTCGTATTGACGATACGATCCTAACAAAACTAGTTTCGTCGAATTCTGAGACCGTATGAAAAATGGCCAATTTCCAGTCGATTAAAATCAACTGAAATGGTCAAAACACGTTTTCCTTTGCCACGCTCACATATTGATTCAGAAAATTATGAAATTTGAAACCTAGCAATAATTCGACATCACGGACCCAACAAAACTGGTTTCGTCGAAATCCGAGGTCATTTGCAAAATGTCCATTTTTAAGGGCCTGAATTCCATAGCGACTATTCAGAATTTTCAACTGGACATATCTTTTGATTCTCGATATGAAATCTCAGTTTGTTAACTTCGTTACAAAGATATAGTTATACAGATTCAAATATTTCTTGTTTCGTTCAATTCTGACTTATATTGAATTCTGTATATTCATTTGAAATTAGAAATCGAATTTTCGAACTACCGCGCCATTTTCAATTCCTTTTATAATTATATATAATTATTATATATTCTAACGACGACGTATATAATATATACGTTCTAATTATATTCAAAATAAATTTCTCGTCGATATTATTTAAAATAATCTATTTTAAATATTCAAAATTCGCTAAAATCGCCAAAATAAAAATTTCAAACTGGCTCGCATTTTACGGGTTGTTACAATCTCCCCCACTTAAAACTTTTCGTCCCCGAAAAGGAACAAAGTCGACAGTGGTTTGATTATTCAACTCTACGTTCGATCTGGCTTCCATTCTCCAACTTTTCAATTTCTGAGAATTTTCAAATTTTCAAAAATTTGGCTAACACCCTAAATTTTCGAAAAATTTCGCCATAACCTCCCCTGCACCGGGAGCATCGGGGAATTTCAAATAGCTTCCCCGGTCCTTCAGATCTCAAAAAGAAAAAGAAAAAGCCAAGCGGCTAGCCAATAGGCTCACAAAATCATCATCACCCAAACAAAACAGGAAATTATGTAGTAAACATGTACCTATTTGTCGGGCAAACAAATTTTATTCTCTGCTCTAGCCTCCTTGCTATGACCTGTTCAAAAGATATACATGTATGCAAGCAAATGCGACCAATTTCAATACAATTCAATATTTGGTTCAATTAGGCTAAATGGCTAAAAATTAGCAAACACATAAACAAACAACGCAAACATCAATCAATTAGTGAATTAGAGTTTTAAATCCATAACTTTGATACATACACAAAAAATCATGTTTTTGATGCCAAATCACAACAATAAGCCCTATCTAATTTTGGTTCTCACACCAGCCTAATGGAAATATATAGATATCACACCTTCGTCACTCGAAAATAAATACTGGTAACGCTGCAGCATTATCAGAATCATCCTCGGGCAACTAGAATGTGATTCTATATCTACCCAATATATTAAAACTTTGAATACACGCGGATCAGACGTATACGCAAAACCTATATATACTGGATTGTCCAACTCAATATAAATAGATAATCAAATACGTATAATTGATTTAAATTTTCAAAACAAAACTTGTTTTCATTAGAAAAAAATATACTCTTCACACTCGTTCTAGGATACTACTGATCCCATCTCTAACGAGTCATTCCCGTTGGATATTGCTAATCCAATATCTGATGAATTCTTTCGTACGGTTCTAATGTGCCTTGTTCTCTGCTTTGTAAACCAAAGCTCTGATACCAAATGAAAGGACCCGAACTTCCCCGGTCTCCGAAGAGAAGAGAAAGAACGAATTGTTTTGAGAACAGGACAAAATAGAACACATACAGAAGAACATTTCACTGTATATTACAACAATGCATCAGATTACAAGAATATACAGAGTATAAATGAATATTACACAGAAATATCAGAGATTTAAATTACATTTAAATACATAGCAGCGGAAAATAATACAATACACAACTAGAAGAGATATACGGATACAAAGCTTTCCGGATATCCTTCCAGCTGTAAACCAGGATCCTGTGAATATAAATCTGCAAAACCAAAACTACTAGCTGCCCGTGTCAAAATAGGGGCACCCAGAGTTTAGGTTAAAACAATAAACTCCAGGTCAGTCATGTGACTGGTGTGAGAACTAAAACAGTTAATCTTTATTTTTAAAGTTAGGTAAGTCAAGGGACCACGCCGTATAACACGGAACGGGTTTCCTCCCAAGAATACCAGTGCATAGAACAAACAGCGCAATGCTAAATAAAGAAAAATGAAGCTGTTATAAGACCCAGGTCCTATCACACAATGCAACGCAAGCCGGGGGATAGGGTTTTCCCTTATAACAGCCAAAGAATGCTTAATACGTTTAAAACAAATCATTTGATACTATTATAAGTGCATAGTGTATAAAACAACTTCAAATCATAAGTATCAATCATAGGCGGCATGGGTACCATATATCATGTCGCCATACTAGTTTTACAATTAAAACCGCAAATGTCACGTATTTGGAAGTTGGATTTCCGTCTATGAACCGAGGCCAGGGATCGTCCTCTACCGATTCGAGACAATCTAGCCTACCATGTCTCAGGAACAGCCGCAACTGCCCCCTGGATCGTCAGGGCCGGTCCACCGATGTGGATTATTATGCCTGAACCATACGTCTCCCCGCCCTTTGGGGCGCAAACGAGCCAACGAATGACTCCATCGGACCCGGATCGTCCGATCAAACCGAGGCGCCTCGCAACAGCAACAACCACACAGGTGAAAAGTATATAAATGTCAGGGCTGGTAGGTCACTGACACCACCCTAGCTAGAAAGAAACGCATGCCCTCCCTGATGTCCTCTCCCGTTTCTGGTTCACAACCGGGGTGCGAGGCTTGCGAATTCACGTTACACAAAGCTGTGCCACACAGGCTGTGCTTTGATCATCACCACAAGACTTTGCTTTTCAACAGAAGCCTTGATCATTTGCATCTTAGCATGCCACACCGGCAAACCACTCTATGCAACCGATATCAGTCACACAGAATGAAATCCAATGTCAGACACACAGTCCATTTACAAGTCCGTTCTGGGCCTGAACGAAACCGGAGGCACCTAGTACCCCGCATATCCATCGATCTCCAAGTACGTCTGGACGATCACCAACTGTTTCCATCTTCTTGGGTGTACAGCCCAATCAAGATCATCAGTAATCACCCAAACGACGTGAAGACTTCCGGTCTTCGACCATCGTCTTCATCTTCGACACCACGTCGAATCAGTTATTCAGAATGGGATAAACCCGGTCTTTCTGAATAACTCGCGTATATATTATAAAAGTGTTACACAAACACAGCATACGCCTCATTCCAATTCAGAATATTCTTTTATTCAAATATTCCTATACTTTGGGAAAAAGTTCCCATTAATTTTATCCAAGATAAATTCTTTAAATTTATTCTTTAATCTTCTTTGAATATCAATTCAAACTAGTCGGGATTATCGAACCACACCGAAGTAATCATTTATTTTATTTTCCCAATCCCAACCTATTCATCCCATGAAGTCAAACTGGTAGTACTTCATATCTAACACCACAGTGTTATCGGTAATTCAATTACCATTTCACGTTCAAATCTAATTAAAGATTTAACTATCGCCTGGAGCAAAACTGGTGATACTCCATTTTCGATCATTTCAATCTAATTAAAGATTCATTAAAACTCCACTTAGTTTTAATCTTCGACTGGGTTAAAGAATCAGTGTCATTTAAAACACGGTTCACGGTAAACCCAAAATCACATTCCATTAATTATCGGGTTAAAGAACAAGTGTTATTTAAAACACTGTTCACGATAAACCCAAAAATCAATACCAATTCAATTCCAGTTAAATATCATTTAATAGGTACACTTCATTAAATCTAAATAAAAAGATTTAATCTTTTATCAACTGGGTTCAAGAACGGTGTTAGTGAAGACACCATTCACGACAAACTCAAATCACATTCGATATTCAATACAAGGCTCTGAATAGAAAATATATCGGCTTATATTCAATATCAAATTCTACGACTAACAAATGTCGTATTGGAAATAACGATATAAATATATATCTTTCAAATTTCCATGACAACACCTGTATAATCACGAATTCCAACATCGAAATATTCCGAAGACAATTTCGATTCAAATCCACTCCAATGCAATCATTGGAAATTCTGGTTATTTTCAAAACCCTTTTCAAATTCAATTTATTTATTTAAAAATAAATAGAATTATAACTCTAGTTCAAAACTAGTTCATTTCGATAAAAATCTATTTTTATCTTTTCAAATATGGAGTTTTTCATCCCAAATCTTCACAAATCATTTCTTATGATTTTACACAAATTATTACTATTTTTAATAATTTTATCAAGGCCCGTACAGTCGATTTCCATCAATGGCCATCGAACTGCACTTACAGCGACCTTTTTCGAATTTGATTTGGACGTATCTCCAAATCCAACCGTTAGATTTCAAATTTCTAATATTCATTAGAAAGCTCTTTTCGATACGAACCCAACGGTTCCGGTTTTAGGAGAATCCGTCGGTCAGATCTCCCGCAATGTCCGTTTGAAATAAATGGTCGAAATTCACGAACTGCCGCGGCGCGGCGCGTTCTATTCAGGCCATTATATTATATATATATAATATATATAATATATACTTCGTCGATTTCTATTTAAAACGAATTATATAAATAGTTTTAAAATTCGTTTTAAAATCTATTTCAACTTCCATCTCAATTCAAAGCAAAATTGAATTCTTCTCTATAAATTCGTTTTAAAATTCATTTCTATTCAATTCAAATTTCAATTCAATTTGAATTCATTTCAATTTGCTTTCAATTCATTTTGAATTCGTTTTCAATTCAATTCATTTCGAAATCGTTTTCAATTCAATTCATTTCGAAATCACTTTCAATTCAATTCACTTTGAATTCGTTTTCAATTCAATTCATTTCGAAATCACTTTCAATTTAATTCACTTTGAATTCGTTTTCAATTCAATTCATTTCGAAATCACTTTCAATTCAATTCACTTTGAATTCGTTTTCAATTCAATTCATTTCGAAATCACTTTCAATTCAATTCACTTTGAATTCGGTTTCAATTCAATTCATTTCGAAATCACTTTCAATTCAATTCACTTTGAATTCGTTTTCAATTCAATTCATTTCAAAGTATTCGATTTCGAAATCACTTTCAATTCAATTCACTTTGAATTCGTTTTCAATTCAATTCATTTCAAAATATTCGATTTCGAAATCACTTTCAATTCAATTCACTTTGAATTCGTTTTCAATTCAATTCATTTCGAAATATTCGATTTCGAAATCACTTTCAATTCAATTCACTTTGAATTCGTTTTCAATTCAATTCATTTCGAAATCGTTTTCAATTCAATTCATTTCGAAATTGTTTTCAATTCAATTCATTTCGAAATCGTTTTCAATTCAATTCATTTCGAAATCGTTTTCAATTCAATTCACTTTGAATTCGTTTTCAATTCAATTCATTTCAAAGTATTCGATTTCGAAATCACTTTCAATTCAATTCACTTTTTTCATATTCACGTTAAAAATTATATTTTTAACGATAAAACATTTTATTTCAATCTATGAATTTCTATTCAATTCATTTATTCAATAAAATGATATTTTTATTTTTCTAACATATTTTAGAAAATTTCGGCGGCATAACGGCACGATACTAGAAACGGGACAAGGCCTAGCCTAATCCCCGGTCTAGTGAAGGCCCACGCCATTCACACATCAATCAAATCACTTTTGTTATGCAAACCACAAAATTTGGAGTAAGAGTCTAACCTAGCCTTACTCCTTCGCCTTATAACGGCGCACGTCTAATCCTAACCCATTTATCGATTCGATTTTCCACACCACAAACCACATTCAAACCAATATCGCAATCAATCACCAAACAGCCAAACAAACAAGTCCATGGTCTGTGGACGATTGTGTCGGGTGCTACTAAACACCGTCTGCATCCTAGTATATATATATATAACTAGAAAAAGAAATTGAAAGGTGAGAAGTTCTCACCGATAGCTATCCACTTCACGACACTTCATTAATAGAAATCTTCTTTGTTATCCCATCTTCGCCATCTTCGTTGCCCGTAGTCACTATATATATAAAAATCACATTTTTATATTTTGTTGTCTTTAAAATAAAAACCACATTTTTATTCACTCTTCAATATAAAAATCATATTTTTATAATCACTTCATATATTTAAAAATCGAATTTTTACTATGCTATTCCATATATAAAAATCTAATTTTTACTATCACGCTCTATGGATAAAAATTCTATTTCTACATTGCTACTATATAGATAAAAATTCCATTTCAAAAACATAGATTTCGCCCTTATAAAAATATAGATTTCGCCTTTTCTAATATGAAGTTTTCGCCTTTATAAAAATAAAGTTTTCGCCTTATAAAAATCAACACTTTACTTCAACGTATATAAAATAAAAATCAGATTTTTATTTCGCTACATATACAAAGATGATATTTTTATATTCTCTATCCTATAAAGATTATATTTTTAATACTTTAAAAATATAAAAATCATATTTTTATCTTCCTACCATATAAAAGATTATATTTTTAATTCTTTAAAAATATAAAAACTATATTTTTCACTAACCAAAATCAAATCTATTTTTAAAGTTCAACCCTTTTCTAAATTTTAAAGTTTAAAAATAAAAATCAGTTTTTAAAACCTTTAAAAAAAATTCGGTTTAAAATCCAAAAAAAAAAAACAGTCTATTTTCTGTTAATATAGAATAAAAATAAAATAAACTAATAAAATAAAATAAATAAAAACTTACATCGATTAACTAGGGTGGGGGTTTTCAATGGTCGTCGGCAAGAAGTGGAGGGAGAGGAGCGGGACTGGAGGGGGTGCGGATGGTGCAGCGACGAGTGAAGGAGGGGCTAGGGTTCACGGTGGCGCTAGGGGGGGTGGGGGGTTGCGCGGCGCTTGTCAGCGCTGGAGGAGGTCGAGGCAGGGGTGCGCCTGGGCGTGGTGGTCGGCGTCTGCTGTAGGGGGAGGGCGGCGCGTCGTTGTTTTTTTTTTTTTTTTTTTATTCGATCCGTTCGAATGAAACGGGGGGGGGGGGGGGCCTGGTTAAGGGAAAGGGGAGATAGAAATTTTTTATTAATTTAATTATTTAATTATTTTATTTTAATTCAAAAAGTCAACTTTTTCAATTGACCTCTAAAAGAGGTCCACCGCCTGTCGTCCCTAGCGTTTAACCCCCATTCCGAACACAATGGGATATGCCACGTAGGCTGATTCGACTGTTTGAATCAGTTTCTGTTAAATTTACACTTAAATCGCTATATTGAATTTTAAACGTACATTTCAAATTACCGGGGTCACATACTCACTCTAAAAATTCTCGAAAAATATTTTCTAGCTTCGTATTGACGATACGGTCCTAACAAAACTAGTTTCGTCGAATTCTGAGACCGTATGAAAAATGGCCAATTTCCAGTCGATTAAAATCAACTGAAATGGTCAAAACACGTTTTCCTTTGCCACGCTCACATATTGATTCAGAAAATTATGAAATTTGAAACCTAGCAATAATTCGACATCACGGACCCAACAAAACTGGTTTCGTCGAAATCCGAGGTCAGTTGCAAAATGTCCATTTTTAAGGGCCTGAATTCCATAGCGACTATTCAGAATTTTCAACTGGACATATCTTTTGATTCTCGATATGAAATCTCAGTTTGTTAACTTCGTTACAAAGATATAGTTATACAGATTCAAATATTTCTTGTTTCGTTCAATTCTTACTTATATTGAATTCTGTATATTCATTTGAAATTAGAAATCGAATTTTCGAACTACCGCGCCATTTTCAATTCCTTTTATAATTATATATAATTATTATATATTCTAACGACGACGTATATAATATATACGTTCTAATTATATTCAAAATAAATTTCTCGTCGATATTATTTAAAATAATCTATTTTAAATATTCAAAATTCGCTAAAATCGCCAAAATAAAAATTTCAAACTGGCTCGCATTTTACGGGTTGTTACGGATAAGGTATGGGACCAGCTACCCGGGTGTATCTCTAGAGGCGAATACACTGGGTTCAACAAGAACATCTTGCAACCCGGCCTACACATGACCGACCACTCATTTTGCTTGAGTGTATCGAATGTATATCACCAACGGTTGGGCTCAAACCACCGTTTCCCGAAAAGGGACAGCATCGAAATAGATTAAAGTAGTAAAAGGAATTTCTCTAGATAGGTGATTATACACTCTAATGGGAGCGACTCACATAGCCATGCTGCCATGCCCGATTTTTTTCATTTCCGGTTGTGAAGCTTGAGGCTACGTCTACCCTTTTAGAACATCTTGCCACCATACGCTTTGAATGCCACATCGTCAAACCCATCAAATCACTAGTTGATCTTCTCAAGAATATTACGGGTATAAAAGCTAAGAGAAACGAATTTCTCCGCCACCAGACATAATACCTTGAAAAGATCATCTTATGTGACCGTTAGGAATACTCTGTCAGACATTCGTCCATACAAGTTATCCTAGGACAGGACAACAGAAAACACCATTCTAAAACAGAACGACCCTTGCATTTCACTCCGTCTTCAATTGTCTTCAGCATAATCTAGTTCACAGCGCTTATGCCTATACGGAGTGGTTTTTGGATAATAGATTCAAGTGGTCTCTCCGTATTGACGACGAGGGTCAAAACACTTCGATAGTCAGTTATTTAACTATCGAAGTAAAAACAAACATCCATTCTAATGTATAACTAAACATCATACAATCATGCTTAAGTTTGGTCAACAGCGCTAACTTATCGTTATAGTTTTAAAAAAACTTATCATACGCTGTAATATTCCTTTTTAACTAATCTCGACATAACAGACATGCTTAAGCCTAGTCAACAGCGTTATTTTATCGCTATAGTTTAAATACTTGCAATACGCTGCTATATTCCATTTTATACTAATCTTGGCATCTCTTAACGTTACAAAAATCTTGACATCTCTTTCTGTTACAAACAAATACACCCCTCGATAATAGTGAAGCCTTTTAAGTTAGGGTATTTTGATTACCTCTCAGACCATGATCAACAACATTCCTTTTTTTTTTTTTTGAAAATTGGTAACTATTATTGCAACTACCAATCATATATATTGTTTATATGCCTCATCAAAACCTTGTGCCCCCCTAACCTAAATAGGTACCACATAAGGGAAAAGAGTACATATAAACACCATATATTCACATTACAAATAACCTCAACACCAAACTCTCTAAGAATCCGAACAAAGAAAAGAAAGTAAAACATACATGAATAGCTATAATCACTCAATACAACATCAACCTGTATCTAATAAATCCACTCCCCATGTTTTCAGAAATTCTTCATTTCCACGTGATCTTTCAAATTTGCTACCATTGTTATTCACTAGTCACTGTATCTCTTTCTCAATCATCTTCAAGCGAACTTCCTTTATCACACATCTCCCATTGAATATCCTTGCATTCCTCTCTTGCCAAAGCTGATAGACAGTCACCGTTAAAGCAGGACATGCAGTATCAAGCAATTGGTCATTTTTTGTGAACAAATTGAGAACCTTCAAAGCCTCCACTTCCAAAGTGCCCACATTAGAAGAATCGAATCCCAGCTTCAATGACATAACAATCCAAATGAAACGAGAGTATTCACATTAAAAAAAATATGACTAACCTTCTCTTCTGCATTACCACATAAAATGCAGCAACTATCTTCAACAATGCCAAATCTTTGCAACCTCTCTTTCGTATTTAGCCTGTATTAATAGCTAAAAAAGAAATAAGCGACATCCTCTTCGCATTCTTGTTATGCCAAATTACTTTGAAAGCATCTCTCGTTGGCTGTCTAAATCGAATCTTTTCCCATGCTTTGTGAAACGAGAATGTCCCACCTTCTCCCCATTCATAAAAATCTTCCTGAGCTTTGTCATTCAACTTGATTGAATTAACAGTATGATGAATCTCATGAGTAGCTGGGTGAAGACTAGCATCTAACATACCATCTCTTATAATAGAAGAGACATACTCCTCATTTCTTCCTAGTATGTGAAATCTTGAAATACCAATAATATCAACTAAACACTTAGAATTAAGCCAAGGATCAAACCATAAATGAGTAGAAGTACCTGTAACAATAACTTTGTTAAAGAGTTGTCTGCCTTTAGTTCGCAACTTCATCATCGTTTTCCACGAACTAGATGCATTATTGTCAGTTCTGATATACCAAAATAATTTTCCACCGCAATATTTATTTCGCATCCAACAACTCCACAAAGAAGAATCACTCAAAAATTTCCACATCATTTTAATAGCAGCAGCCTTCTTTAAGTCTGAGAAAGATTTGAAACCTATGCCACCTTCAAGCTTAGGCAAACAAAGCTTTTCCCATTTGATTTTATGTGAAGAACTCCCCCAAAAGAAATCAGCACAAATCATATGCAACTTATCAATAATATGTTCCGGCAACTGATAAACTAGAATCCAATATAAAACAGTAGGCGTAATTGCTGATTGAATTAATTCTGCTCTTCCCACAAAACTCAAGAAATTAACATCCCATCCTTGAATTTTATCTTGCACTTTATCCAATAATGATTTACATTCATTATAATGAACATAATTGTAAGACAAAGGGACCCCAAGGTACCTAACAGGCAATTGTCCTACATTAACTCTTAACTGTGCAAGAAACTCATTAACATTATGAGCAAAAGAGCTAAAATACACCTTTGTTTTATTATCACTCACTGTTAGTCCATAAAACTGCTCCAGATTATCAAAAACACTTCGAAGAGCCACAGCACACACTGGTAAACATTTCCCAAATATCATTACATCATCGGCATATAATAAATGTGTGACTACAGGCTCAAATTTGTGCACTGGGATGAATTTCTTTTGAAGAACTATTTCATTCATAGAATATGAAAAGAATTCCATAGCAATTGAAAACAAATATGGGGATACGGGATCTCCTTGTCTTAATCCTCTATTAGATGATATAAATCCTTTCGGCACACCTTGTATTAAGATTGAAAAAGTCAGGGTAGAGATGCAACCATAGACAACATTAATATAGTGAGTAGGAAAACCCATTTGCATCATTAAATGACAAATAAACTCCCTATTAATCATATCATAAGCTTTGTGTAAATCCACTTTAACACAAAATTAATTCACATTAGGCTTCTTAAAATCTCTCAACAATTCGTGAGCAAGAAGCATGTTCTCCCCTATATATCTAGAAGGGATAAAGGCACTTTGATTTGGAGAAATTAAATGAGGCAAATACCACTTCATACGGTTACAAAGAATTTTACTAAACACCTTATAAAGCATATTACAGCACGCTATCGGTCTATATTGAGAAAGAAGTTGGTCTTACTACATTAGGGATCAAAGTTAAGAAAGTATGATTGCAACCCTTCGGAATTCTATGAGAATTAAACATATCTTGGACAGCCATTAAAAGTTCCCATTTAATTTCCTCCCAATGAATTTTAAAAAAATTAGAATTTATACCATCGGGACCCGGACTTGAATCATCATGTACTGAAAAAACTGCATACCTAACTTCTTCCAAGGTGATAGCTTTAATAAGATTCTGCCGCCCATGTGAATTGATAACATACCGTGATTGGAAAGAAGGGAGCTCTTGACTAACAGGCCCATTATAAAGAGAATTAAAATATGCTACAGCTTCAGTTTCCACTTCATCCTGTTTAAACAGAAATTCACCGTCATCATTAATCAATGCCTTAAGATTATTCAAGAATTTCCTGTTAGACATTTTGGAGTGAAAGAACTTTGAATTGGTATCACCATCTTGCAACCATGCAACCTTTGATTTTTTCTTATAACTCCAATACTTTATACGCTTTTGAACTGATAGTACTCTTTTAGCTTCAAGAAGACTTTCATAAAGCTCCAAATTTTCAGGGTCCTGATCACATGCAAGCTCTAACTCATGAAAATCATTCTCTGCTTGAATTAAGAGTTCATCATCCATAATTCTAATTTTGTTCCATTTCTTCAATTCCATTTTACACGCCTGTATCTTAGCCTGGAAAGAATAACTTGGATATCCATTAATATTAACGCTAAAACCTCTAATAAAACAATCATGATATCCATCTTTCAAGTGCCATTCGTTTGAATATCTAAATGGATACCCTTTAGTATTCGAAGAGAGAATTAATTCTAACAATAATGGATTGTGATCACTAGACATTTGAGATAAGGAGATAGCTTTCATCGCAGAAATTTTTTGTAAGCAAAGATGATTAACAAAAATTTTATCTATATTTTTAGCCATACCTCGTCTCCTCAAGTATAATTAAATCCAACAACTTTTATTTCAATTAATCCTGCTTGTACTAAACAATTATTAAATGCTCGAATTTGCTGAAATGGAACTGGAAGACCACCCTTCTTATCCATGTGAGACGTCGAATTATTAAAATCTCCCATCATCACCCATTCACCATTTAAAATTTCTGATTCACTAATGATTTGCTACCATAAATTCTGCCTTTCATTAAAACTGTTACTATCGTAAACTATTGTCACAAAAATAACAAGACCACCATGATTAGTAGCTTGCACTGTTACATGTTGATTCGAAGAGAACATATTCACTATAGACCAAATTTCCGTATTCCAAAGAAATAAAATCCTACCAGAAAAAGGTGTAGCATCACGTGGAAAGAAATCCCAAGATCTAGGAATCAATCTTCCAAACATACTCAAATTCACTGGATTAATTTTATTTTCTACCAAGCCAACAATTGTTGGCTTGAATTTCGTCGGAAGAGACAATACATCACGCATACGATGTGGAGTATTGATTTATCTGACGTTCCAAGCGATAAATGTCATTTAATAGAAGAATTGCTCCTTAGAGATCTTAAAGGAGGAGCAGTTGTATTGATAATCTTATTACCTTTAACATGAGCTAAATATTCTGGATTTTTTGAAATTCCCTCTGAAACATCTCTGTTTTCTTCAATCACTGCCTTGTCATTCAATTGTTCAGCTATATAATTGATTTCATCATGCATAATTTTATCAGGTAGCTCACTGTCCAAAAAATCCAAATCCACATTATTGAACTGATTTTCTATATCCTCAGCAACCTCCTTCTGTACATTGGAACTAGAATTACCTTCCTTATCTCCTTGAGGAACTTCAGACTGATTCATGGAATTTCCAATATTGTTGTCACCAGTAGATGAACTCGGTTTATTCAAATTTGGATTATGAATCCAGCTTGGATCATTTGCAAGGTCATGAACTATTGATTTATGCCCAAACCTTCTGCATTTGCCACACTTAGGAGGAATAAATTCATATTCAACGCGAATATATTTCTCCTGATATTATGAAGAACAATTGGAATTTTAGGAACAAGTTTAGAATCAATATCAATGGCTACTAATACCCTTGCAAATCTGGTTATTATCTTATTAGCTGTTTACCAATCCATACTAACTGGCTCTCCAATAAAGCTAGCTATACTTGAAAATGATTGTACCGACCACATTTCCATGTCTAAACCAAAAGGTTTAATCCAGATTTGAACATTATGTGTCTTAAACTTTCCAAAATCATAGCCAGGATACCACTTATATACCATAAGCAACTTCCCATAGTAAGAATAAGTAGATGACTTTAAGACAGAATTAAAATCTACTATATCTTCAAATCTCACTGTGTAATGAAACCTAGTAGCAATATAAACATTGAATTTATCTTTAGGTCTCCATACCTTTAGGATAAATTCCTTTAGCTTAATCACTGACAATCTGAAATCAACTGGATGAAGAACTAAAGTATTCCACCATAAATCCGCCGACAGATTGAAAATCTCTTCCGGAAGAACAACTCGATCTACTTGAGGTTGAATAAAGTGAAGATTGAGATCTACATCAGATCCATCTTGATTCATCATATTATCAGTATTCGACATATCAGAAAAGCATTTGATAAAATTTAGAGGAAAAAGTCTTAGGCGGGCGATGAGGGGAGATTCCCTCTCAACGATCCGCCATTTTTAGAGGAAAAAAAATTCAACCGTATTGCTTGTTTTATTCGAAACATGGTTTTATAACACCATAACTTTACTATGAAATTTTCATTGTTCATAACTATTTATTTTAGACATTAACTCTTTGCTTTATCTTTATCATATAGTTCCACTTATAACATCTCTACCAAGTCCATTAACGTTCTTCGTCTTTTGACATTTTCCTTTCGAATTAGTACACATAATTCAAGTAATCATCTCATTATGAATTCAGTATTATCTTAAATGAAATACATAAATTTACTTAAAATGGTTAAATGGTAATTAACTCCATCATTTCTGAAGTAAACAGTTTTCATCATTATACACTTAAAATAGATTAGTTGCTTAATTTAATAAATCATAACTAGTTATCTTGATTCAATAATTCTTTAAACTCCATTAATTTTAGAGGTAATTAATAATAAGTCTTATTTTGATCAATTTATTTATAAGTCGTTATCATTAGAATAATTAAAGCCCAATTAATCCAAAAATCAATTTCCAATAAGACAGTTGATTAAATCAACTTCAAACCATCGGTTAATTCGTTAACTGACTTTTAATTACTTTTCTTACCATTAGATTAATATATTTAATCTAATAATATTTCTAAATTGTTTGTCTTAAACTAATTATCCAAATTTTTAATCGTAGGATAATTTCTACCATAATCGTTTTTATTTACTTTATAAAAAACGAATTCTAAAATACTGGTTTAAATAGACTTCTATTATAATATAATTTTTATAATTAACTTCGTTGATTTACCTGACGGTCAATCAACTTCAAAATGATGAGTTTTGGTCGTCTATTGTCACTTTCTAAATTGATAGCATTTATTTATTAAATCAAACAAATATTGAGTTCCCATTCAACATCAACATTCACATGGAGTTTTACTGTCATTGGGTTCAAACAGTGCACACATATAAAAACAAACAATACACATAAATACTGAGGAATCCGGCTGGGTTCCTCCAACCGATTTCCTGCATCCACCAATATTAGTCAACAATTAACACTAATTCCATACCAGGGAATGTTATAATCAATGGAATCAGTCCAACCAATGATGTGTATATATGCAACGATATATAATTCAACCAATTTAATTGTAATCTACCGAAGCGACCATCACACAGCATTCAACCAATATTATAATATTTTAAAATAGATCAAAGTCAGTGGATTTACTCACCTTTGCGCGTTAACCGTTAAATAACGATTTGCGTCAGTCGATTAAACCAAATGTTCAATTATGCCTTCTTCGGATAATTCAAAATAGTGGTTCCCTTGATTCCTAGTCTTCGAACACGTCTATCTCCCCAGCGATGATTTCTTCTTTAGTAATATTTCAATACCTTAATGTTATTTCCGAACGTTAACTTTCTGCTCATCATACTATTTCTTCCATTTGCCGAAACTTATATCACAGCGTTCCATTTCACCAATGCATGCTTGATCATTCGTCCAACGCCACGGCTTCTTTCAGACAATAACGCACCACTTTATGGCCTTTTCTCCTTTAAAACCAAATAGTCGTACCTTCTTCTTTCCCTCTACAGCTAGCGCCCATAACTCATACTCCTTGGCCTCTTTCCAAATATCTACCCCCATGCATTTTTGCGAAGCCTGAAGTCCATACAACAAGTCCACCGGCCTCCTTCCTACTCAATGCATGCACCGCCCTATATATAAAAATAATGGGCTTCACTTATTATAATCGGACCACCTTCCTATAAACGCAACGCCCCTTTCTCCTTTTGCCTTTTACCTCTTACAAGTTCCCAAAGCCGCCACTACCACTCACAAGACAGTCCTACCACATTTTAAACTCCACCGCACATGCACCCTCTCACCTACACCACATACTCCCCCTCAAAATGTGGACTCAGCTTCACCCTTTGGAGAACAGTAAAACCACATCACTCCTACTTCCTTTTAGCTCGCACGTCCCTTCCAATTTTTTTTTCTTCTTTCAACTTGCGGTTGAAGCTTCGTCTTTGAGTTTTCAGAAGAGAACCAATAAAAATGAGCGGTTATATATATTTTTATTGAAAGAGATGAGATTCTGTAGCTTGCGTTTTATAATTTTCTTACCTTTGTTTTGCCGTTTCATCCTGAAATGGACGTGAGAACTCTGTATTTATAGAATTAGGACCTTGGCAGCCAAGTAATAGGGTATTGTAGGCTTTAGCTTAGGTCTGTATTGATTTGAGAATTCCTATGTGATGTTTTTGCTGGTTGATGTGAATAAACACAGCAGATTAGAGGAGTTGGTCTGCACTTGATTGGTCTCGTATAGATTAGGGTAGGTACTGCATGACATTTCATTCCAGGTCTTGCGTCACTTTGCATGTGGAACTTTCAGCTAGCATATGGGTATTTGAACAGATAGACTAGCAGGTTACGGTCGTGCAGTTGTATAAAGTGGGTAGCTAGCTTAGAGTAAGTGAAATGTAGATTACAGTGTGATATAACAAGACGTTAATATGTACAGGTATATTAAAAATTGTGAAATTTATTATATTTCCCGTGCAAGTATACCACTTCAAATCGTTTCCTTGCTTTCAAAACTTATGTACACCAAAAATATCTTTACATTTGAGCACCCAGTAGAAGATGTAGCCAATTATTACTAGCCGTTACTTCTCATGTATACCTGGTTTTAGAATCTCTTTTGCAGTTGGGTAGAATCAAAAATGAGAAGGGAAACAAACTAAAATTTGTGAATTGGAAAGAGAAGGGAAGAAGTTAAGATAATTCATGTATAACAGGTGCAAAGTGTAGATGAAATATGGTAATTAAAGCCGAGGAGATTCATATGTATTTTGCAAATATTATATATATTAAAGGTACCCGATTGCATAAATTTCGTTCGTCTGTGTCCGGGCTGCTATGGATAGAAGTAAGATTATGGTTGTGTCCAGCGAGGTGCCACGATCTCAAAAATATAATAATACCGGTAGTTTAACTCGAATTGTGAAACCCCGAAATACTGATTAAGGGTGCAAAATACTCCAAATAAAAAGTTGCTTAGTTAATTAATTAAAAATCACAGTAAAATCCTATAAATTAAATTATAACTATGCCTCAAAAGAGCCTTGTCCAAATTCGAAGACGATATTTAAATATATTTAAATAACCGTCACGGCCATAAACGAATATGGCGCTGTTTTTCTGAATATTTAATTTGGACATAACTTACAATATATAACCGGAAACCTCAATTTTTCACTTCTGTTAGAAAGATATAGTTTAACGGATTCCAATGTTTCTTGTTTCGCGGAAATCCAACTAATAATGGGTCATGTACACTCAGTTGAAGTTCAGAACGTTAAATTATGAACTGCCGCGATATTACGGGCTCGATTATATTTAATATATATTTTTATACGTTCAACTTCGTTTTAATTAATATATAAATCCACTTATATTACTAATTCAATATTTAAATTATTTAAATATTCAAATTCAAATCGATAAAAATGCGGGACGTTACAGAAATGCAGCGGTTAACGGCACCAACGTTTGAAATTCTTGTAAATGACATTAAATTTGACAACAAATTAATAAAAAGAAACAAGGGAACACGCTAAATTTGCAATTAAAATGATTCAAGAATGAAATGAAGGAATTAAAACCACAAATTCAAACAGCGACGGTGAGAATAAAATATGGAAAGAATTTGAAAAAAGACATTAAATTTGACAAAAAAATGATAAAAACAAACGAGGGAACATGCTAAATTTGCAATTAAAAAGAATCAAGAACGAAATGAAGGAATTAAAAGGACAAATTCAAACATCGACGTTGAGAATGTAGTATGGAAAGAATTGGAAGAAACAAATCATTGTCAGCTTTTGAAATTCAAGAAGACACAGTGAGAACGTTAAATTTGAAAATAAAAGGAAATTAAATTGTAAAAAAAATGGAAAAAATAAAAGTTCTAATTATGAAGTTAAAAAACAAAACAAAAAAGGACGAAATCTTGAAAATTCGAACTGTGACGGTGGTTGACAAAAAAGTGAGGGGTGCAACACAAGGACTTTCCAGGAGGTCACCCATCCTAGTACTACTCTCGCCCAAGCACACTTAACTGCGGAGTTCTGATGGGATCCGGTGCTTTAGTGCTGGTATGATCGCACCTGTCAGGAAGCGGATTGGTAAAGTACTAAAGCAGGAGCTGGAGATTGTAGAGAAATGCAGTGGTTAACGGCAACAACGTTTCAAATTCTTGCAAATGACATTAAATTTGGCAATAAATTGATAAAAAGAAATAAAGGAATACGCTAAATTTGCAATTAAAATGAATTCAAGAACGAAATGAAGGAATTAAAACCACAAATTCAAACGGCGATGGTGAGAACGGAATATGGAAAGAATTTGAAAAAAGACATTAAATTTGACAAAAAAATATAAAAACAAACGAGGGAACACGCTAAATTTTCAATTAAAAAGAATCAAGAATGAAATGAAGGAATTAAAAGGACAAATTCAAACATCGACGATGAGAATGTAATATAGAAAGAATTGGAAGAAAGAAATCATTGTCATCTTTTGAAATTCAAGAAGACACAGTGAGAACGTTAAATTTGAAAATAATAGGAAATTAAAATGTAAAAAAAGGAAAAAAATACAAGTTTTAACTATGAAGTAAAAAACAAAACAAATAAGGACAAAATCTTAAACTGCAAATTCGAACTATGACGGTGGTTTACAAAAAAGGGAGGGGTGCAACACGAGGACTTTCTAGGAGGTCACCCATCCTAGTACTACTCTCGCCCAAGCACGCTTAACTTCAGAGTTTTGATGAGAACCGGTGCTTTAGTGCTGGTATGATCACACCCTCAGGAAGCGGATTGGTACAGTATTAAAGCAGGAGCTATAGATTATAGAGAAATGCAGCGATCAACGGCAACAACGTTTGAAATTCTTGCAAATGACATTAAATTTGACAGCAAATTGATAAAAACAAAAAAGGGAACACGCTAAATTCGCAATTAAAATGAATCAAGAACGAAATTAAGGAATTAAAACCACAAATCAAACAGCGATGTTGAGAATGGAATATGGAAAGAATTTGAAAAAGACATTAAATTTGATAAAAAAAATGATAAAAATAAACGAGGGAACACGATAATTTGCAATTAAAAAAAACCAAGAACGAAATGAAGGAATTAAAAGGACAAATTCAAACATCGATGTTCAGAATGTAATATGGAAAGAATTGGAAGAAAGAAATCATTGTCAACTTTTGAAATTCAAGAAGACATAGTGAGAACGTTAAATTTGAAAATAAAAGGAAATTAAAATGTAAAAAAAAAAAGGAAAAAAATGCAAGTTCTAATTATGAAGTAAAAAAACAAAACAAAAAAGGACGAAATCTTAAACTGCAAATTCGAACTTTGACAGTGGTTGACAAAAAAGGGAGGGATGCAACACGAGGGCTTCGCAGGAGGTCACCGATCCTAGTACTACTCTCGCCCCTTAACTTCGGAGTTCTGATGGGATCCGTTGCTTTAGTGCTGGTATGATCGCACCCGTCAGGAAGCGGATTGGTAAAGTATTAAAGCAGGAGCTGGAGATTGTAGAGAAATGTAGCGGTTAACGGCAACAACATTTGAAACTCTTGCAAATGACATTGAATTTGACAACAAAATTATAAAAAGAAATAAGGGAACACGCTAAATTTGCAATAAAAAAGAATCAAGAACGAAATGAAGGAATTAAAACCACAAATTCAAACCACGATGGTGAGAATGGAATATGGAAAGAATTTGAAAAAAGACATTAAATTCGACAAAAAAATGATAAAAATTAACGAGGGAACACGCTAAATTTGCAATTAAACATAATCAAGAACGAAATGAAGGAATTAAAAGGACAAATTCAAACATCGACGTTGAGAATGTAATATGGAAAGAACTGGAAGAAAGAAATCATTGTCAGCTTTTGAAATTCAAGAAGACATAGTGAGAACGTTTAATTTGAAAATAAAAGGAAATTGAAATGTAAAAAAAAGGAAAAAAAAATACAAGTTCTAATTATGAAGTAAAAAAACAAAACAAAAAAGGACGAACCCTTAAACTGCAAATTCGAACTGTGGCGGTGGTTGACAAAAAGGGTGGGGTGCAACACGAGGACTTCCCAGGAGGTCACTTGTAACAACCCGAATTTTATAACATGCAATAATCATAAATCAGGGCAGAATTAAAATATAAATTCTGAATTAAGGGAAATGGGTTGGGCCATTGCGTTCGTCTCGGAAAAATACGCGAAATAGAGTCCGAAATTTTGTAAATCGGAGTCCGTATGACCAAGTTAAGGCCCAAAGAAGATTTCAGAAATTCAAAAATTCAGCCATAAATGCAACTTCAGCCCCAGGCAGACTGGGTGGGAAATTTCCCGCCCATCCCAGGTCGACTGGGGGGTCGACCCTAGGGTCGACCTGCCCCAGACCAGGTCGACCTGGGAGTCGACCTGGGGGTCGACCTCCCCGGTCGGCCAGGTTGGCCTGGTGCACCTGTTTTGGCCTTTTGGTTGGGTTTTGTTGGCTAGTGACGTGATTTGATGGCTCAGATTTGATTTAGGGTTAATCCTATGGCTAAAACTAATCTTAACTTCTATAAAAAAGACCCTAACACCTAGCCTAAACACACACAAATCATTCCTACAACGAAGTGCTGCCCAAATGCTCCCTAATCATGGCCTCCACCCTCTTGTCATAAACTCCATCTTCATTCGTATGAGAGTTCTAAGCTTGTTTGAGAGTTTTTAAGTTTGATTCAAGGCTAAAGTTCAATCCTTCTTCACCAAAGCAAGGATCTTCTTCTTATTTATCAAGGGTTTTATTTGGAGCTTGTCATTTGGGGGTTTTTAGTGTTGCTAGTGTGGCTTCGTCTCAATCTTGTTTTATTTTATAGTCTTCATAGCATTGTAAGCCCTATTCTACTCTTAGATTTAAACCATGAAGTTAAATATGACATGTTGCAAGTTTGAGTTTGGGCCTAAGTATGATTTTGCTTTGAATCTATCATGTTATGCATAGATTTATTCTATGTATGTTTGTAAAGTTATCACCTTGACTTTGTGGGTTAAAAGCTATGAGCTTTACTTAGAAATGTTGCATAATGCAACATAGAACTCTCATAACCTTTATGTTAACATGCATATGATGTTATATGCGAATCACTAGTTAACATCCTATGTCATCTATGACCATGTTATCACCTATTTGCTAAGTTTGATGTCATACATGTTTTGAGGCTTATAATCCTTTATGCAAGTTTAATGAACACATTTATGCCTCATGTGCCACCATGTTTAACTTATGGCCAACCTTATCACCTTATGCCCATCTTTGTCATACTTTTGCCAAGTTCCCCTCTTTTGATCTATTTTATGTTGTTACGAAACGTACATGCGATGGGAATGCGTTATGGGTAGTTAGGTGACTAAAATGACATAAAATATGACTTGAAAATATGACATGTGATTATGCTTGAAAACATGAAACATGACATGACACTTGGAAAACATGAAATGGCCAACTCGAGGTTGGGTTGAGTTTGTAGCATAAATCTACCTGGAACCGACTGGCTTAACTAGTAGCTACAAACAATAAGACCCAATGTGAGTAGTTGGTCATGTCGCGCTTAAAACCCGAGGTTAGACTAGGTTGTGGTGTAAAGCTACCCGGACCCGCCCGGCTTAACTAGTAACCACGACAAGGTCTAATGTGAGAGGTTGGGGTGCATTAAGTTAATTAATGCCACATGATAAGGTTAAGTAAATTTGACTAATGACACTTAACAAATATGACATGAATGGGTAGGTTAAGTAAAACCGGACTTGATTACTTAAAGACACTTAACCATGTAACACGATTAGTGAATGGGTTAGTTTAACCTAAATGGGTTGATATCACCCGACCGGGATAACGCGAGGCGTGGTAGGGTTAAGTAAACACACGAGGGGAAATACTTAACCATTATAAATATGACTTGTGGATGAGGGTTAAGTTAAACTAACACTTAACCAATCTAAACTTGATAATTTGATGAGGTTAAGTTAACCGACACTTAACCAATTTTACTCGATGGGGTTAAGTTAACCTACACTTAACCAATTCGGCAAGATAATATTGATAGGGTTAAGTCACAGACCACTTGAATATACTTAACCGGTTGAACACGATGTATTGATAGGGTTAAGTCATGAACATCTTAGATACACTTAACCAACTTGATACATGGTTAGAAAACCCTAGTTACGTGGTCCTTTTCAGCAGTAACCCACTAGGGAGTATCAGGATACCCTAGGACTAGGCTAGGGTAAGGCACGATTACTGGGCTGATCGTAAGAGACCAAAAGAGACGGCTGAATAAGTGCACCAGTTAAGTTCAGGCGGACCATGGTCGTGCACATGAGTCCGGGGTTGAACATGGGCACTGGTAGGATTAGACTGTGCGTGCTTGTTTTGTGTCAGTGGTTATCACCTTAGGGCTGGATACACCCAGGGGTGGACCTTGCACAGTTAACTACATTTCATGATTAAGCCGTATGACACCGATACACGACGAGTTAGGCTTATAGGGAGCCGATCGACTAGATCGTATAGCTGGACCTTGACTAGGGTCATCTCATGATATTGGGCCTATTGGGCCAAGGGATCATTTCTTGTTTATACTTGACATGGGTTAGAATACTAATACACTCTAGGTGCAACTTAACCTTGTATATGTGATGCCATACTTGTCCTATCTTGTTATCTATTCACCATGCCAGTTAGTTACCATCCTTATGTTTCATCTCAGTTTCTCATGTCCTGTTAACTTTACTAGTTTTTATACTAATAGTAGGTAGGACTTACCAGTCCTTATGACTGACCCATTTTCCTTTCGCTTCTTTTCTTCCGTCCCCCCCCCCCTCCCCAGGTTCTCAGGGTGGTAACACTAGCACCTAGCTTGGATCTTTGGCTTACTTTTCTGACAGCTCATGTACGGTTTGGACTTGAGCTCGCTATGGCTTTATCATGTCTACTTTGGAGATAGTTTACTTTATGTTATTTTCAGTTTTCAGATCATGTTTCTAGACTTTGTTTGTTGGAAAATAATGACTAAGTACTTTGATGTAACTTGACTATGGTTTTGAAATAGTAATTTTATCCGCTGCTTTATTTACTCCGTTTACTTATATGTTATGTCTTGTGATATCTTTGTGCATGATTACCTTGTCCAACACCCCTCCAAAGCTAGTGTACTTGCAAGAGTGACCCTGGCGGAGGTGGGGTGTTACATTTGGTATCAGAGCATAAGGTTTACAAGATTGAACAAAAGGTTTTTAAAACTTACCTTTTGAAAAACTATTTTCAAAACTGATTATAAAGAAGTATTTTCCAAGAAAAGTCTAGTTTATTTTAAAAAGGCTATTCCCCAAAAGCCATTAGCACTATCCTTTATTTCCTCGTTCCCAATCTATCTTTTTCTTCGTTCCAGTATGGCTGATAATTTTGCCATTCCCGAGGGCGTACCAGTACCTGTTTGGTTCAGGAGGCTCACGGAGGAAAGGGTAAGGGCAAATGAAGCCGGCCCTGCGGACATTCCTCCTCCTCCCGTAGCTGAGGTTCCTCCTCCTCCTCAGCATCCACAAGCAGATTTCGCGAAGATTTGCAAGGACTTTAAGGCGATGGGTGGCAAGAATTTTGTTGGGATGGAGACTTTTGTTGGGGCAAGAAATTGGTTGAAGGAAACTGAAGACCTTTTTGCTATCTTTGATATAGATGACTGTAGGAAAGTTCTATTGGCGGTATGGCTATTGAAAGAGGAAGCTGCTTATTGGTGGGTAGTCACCACCACTACTAGGCCAATTGAGACTTGGGATGAGTTTAGGAGAAGGTTTGGACTGAGGTTTCTATCATCGGTAGAAGAGAACCTTTAGATGGAGAGGTTCCTATTACTGAAGCAAGGGGACATGAACGTTAGAGAATACGTGAATAAGTTTAATCAACTTGTTCGGTTCGGTTTAGACTTGGTTGACACAGCTCAGAAGAAAACCTACACTTTGCTCAAGGATTGAACGAGCCATTGCACGGTTTGGCCATGTCTCATATACCCATGGGGCCGACCTTCGAGAGTTTGGTAAATATGGCCCTGCTTCAAGAGGAAGATAAGAGTAGTAAGAAGGAGGTCAAGTCAAATGAGTCTCAAGGCAAGAAGGTAGATTCCCAGAAAGGAGGCAAGAACAACAATGACAACAAGACAAGAAAGAAGAGGAAATGCAACTTCTGTGGGGTCACTAGGCACATAATCAAAGACTGTAGGAAGAAGAAGAGGAAGTTGGACGAATGCTTTCATTGTGGAGAGTCTGGACACTATAGCAAGGATTGCCCGAAAAAGCGAGGACAAGGGCAAGGACAGACTCAGCGAGAAGGACCTTCTGGAGGGCAAGTGCATGCTCTCATCACCGCTCCAGTTCTTAATCGAGGTAGTATTTCTGTAGAAAGTCTTGTTTACATTTCTGATTTTCCTGTTTGCACCTTATTTGATTCTGGCGCATCGCATAGTTTTATTTCTGATCTAGTTGAAAGTTTGCACCTAAGTACTAGTCTAGTTGAGGATCCCGTCAGTGTTTCAAATCCAATTGGGGGTTCCGCCCATCTATCTATGATTTGTATGGATTTGAAGATTTCTGTCTTGAGTTTAGAATTCATGTGTAGTGCTTATGTTCTCGGGTTTATGGGATACGGGTTGATTTTGGGGGTGGATTGGTTGTCCAGTTATGGAGCCATTCTTGATTGTGAGCGTAGGGTAGTGAGGCTCATGACTTGCCTCGGTAATACCCTAGAAATTTCTCGTAACCCTACGGGTCCCGTCATGATATGTTATCTTAAATCTCTTGACTCATCCATTGACAATCTTCAATCTGTGAGGGTAGTCCGAGAATATCCCGATGTCTTTGAAGAGGTGAAGGGGTTACCCCCTAAACGCGAGATAGATTTCCGCATTTATCTTGTTGATAATGCCAAGCCAGTTTCATTGCCTATCAGGCACATGGCCCCGCGATTAGGAAGAGAGCTTAGTAAGCAAGTCAAGGAGTTGTTTGAGAAGAATTTGATTAGGCGAAGCATTTCTGAATGGGGTGCTCCAGTAGGATTCGCCACTAAGGCGGATGGTTCGTCTATGCGTTGATTTTCGTGAGTTAAACAAGCTGACCAAGAAGAATGGGCACCCACTACCAAGGACCGATGATCTTCTTACACTTGCTGTTGAGTCGATGACTGGCACATTAGCATCTCTTGAGCTTAGACCTACACTTCTTGATCAAGTAGGGACTTCGCAGAAGGAAGACCCGCAGATAGTTGAGATCATAGACAAGTTGATTCGTGGTGAGACGTCTAGTCACCTCGCTAGATATACTATTGATGACAAGGGGTGGCTAAGGCGGGATGGAAGACTATGTGTCCCACAAGTGGGAGACCTAGTGAATAAAGTTCTCGAAGAAGCGCATCACTCGAAGATGACTATACATCCCGGAGGAGATAAGATGTATAGGGATATGAAGCGCATTTTCTTTTGGGATGGAATGAAGAAGGACATGGCCGAGTTTGTATCAAAGTGCATGGTGTGCAAACAAGTGAAAGCCGAGTCGAAGAAACCCGGAGGGCTATTACATCCATTGGAGGTCCCGCAATGGAAGTGGGAAAGTATCTCTATGGATTTTGTGGATGGATTTCCTAGGTCAAGGAAGGGAAATACGAGCATATGGGTCATAGTTGATAGACTTACGAAGAGTGCTCATTTCATTCCAGTGAAGAGCAAGAGGACCGCATCATGGCTAGCATCTGTTTATCTTCGAGAGATAGTGCGGTTACATGGAGTTCCTTCTAGCATAGTTATCGATCGTGACCAAATCTTCACTAGCCAGTTCTGGAGCAGTTTGCAAGAAGCGATGGGTACGCAATTGAATCTAAGTACAGCCTATCACCTACAGACGGATGGTCAGACGGAAAGGGTGAATAGGGTACTAGAAGATCTGTTGAGGCCATGCATTCTTGATTTTGGTGGTACTTGGGAAGATCATCTTCCTCTCGTGGAGTTTGCTTATAATAAC
This sequence comes from Allium sativum, assembly GCA_030737875.1. Taxonomy (NCBI): domain Eukaryota; kingdom Viridiplantae; phylum Streptophyta; class Magnoliopsida; order Asparagales; family Amaryllidaceae; genus Allium; species Allium sativum. Next base: position 733,830,284 of record CM060924.1, on the reverse strand, counting down.
AGCTACCAAGCAAGCATAGGAATGGCACCATTCAAAGCTTTATATGGGAGGCCGTGCAAGTCACCAACATGTTGGTGGGAGACGACAGATGAGCTTATACTTGGACCCGACATGATAAGGGACACATCCGAGAGGGTAGAGTTGATTCGAAGGCGGATGAAAACGGCCCAAGATAGACAGAAATCCTATGCTGACAAACGAAGGACAGATTTGGAATTTGAAGTTGGAGATATGGTTTTCGTAAAGGTTTCTCCTTTGCGTAATGTGGTTCGTTTTGGAGCAGTTGGGAAGCTAGCACCGAGGTTCGTAGGACCCTTCCCTATCATAGAGAGGATCGGGCAGATGGCTTATAAGGTGGAATTGCCCGAGAAGCTGGCCGGAGTGCATAATGTTTTTCATGTCTCGCATCTCCGGAAGTGCCTACATAGGTCAGCCGAGGTGGTTGAGCCTAGCATTCTTGAAGACGTGGAGGTAGAGAAAGAGGCAACCTTGAGGAAAGCTCAGATTCGTATCTTGGGAACGGAGACCATGAAGCTTAGGAATCGAGAAGTCAAGTTAGTCAAGGTTCAGTGGAGTGAAGCCGAAGAGGACGCAACTTGGGAAACCGAGGGGAAGATGCGTGGGCTTCATCCATTTCTTTTTGATGGTACATTCTCGATCTCTTTTTCTAATTAGCATATCTTTCTTTTGCTATCCATGGTTATCTTGTTTATCTTGTTATTTCGTCAATCTTGTCATGAGAACCTTAGATAGAAACCCTTTGGATGAAACATGTATTTGAAAACATGTTATGATTGATGTTTGCAAGTGGTTGCAAGTGTTTGCAAGTGGATACCCGTGGATGCATGATACACATTAGGCACTAAGATCAGCTCACACACTTTCATATTGCATATGCATGAGTGCTTATACTTATTCATGGATGGAACTTGTTATGCTATCACGTGGATGTTGCATATGGATGAATGTTATGTGCACTCATGTAGAGATTATAAATTATGTTAGGAATTTGCATACTTATGGACTCATTTCACTAACATACTTTGCATTGAGGAGGTTTACTGAATCAGTTACCGCCTGATTTTTTGCATTAGATAAGTACATATACACACACCTTTCGCATATGATCATACGACATTTAGAATCTTTAAGGACAGCGATTTCTCGTGGATGATGTTTTGAGTAGATGGATGATGGTTGGTAGGATACGTTCTTCCTAACTTGAAGATTTCGGGGACGAAATCCTTTAAGGAGGGGAGAATGTAACAACCCGAATTTTATAACATGCAATAATCATAAATCAGGGAAGAATTAAAATATAAAATCTGAATCAAGGGAAACGGGCTGTGCCATTGCGTTCGTCTCGGAAAAATACGCGAAATAGAGTCCGAAATTTTGTAAATCGGAGTCCGTATGACCAAGTTAAGGCCCAAAGAAGATTTCAGAAATTCAAAAATTCAGCTCGAAATGCAACTTCAGCCCCAAGCAGACTGGGCGGAAAATTTCCCGCCCAGCCCAGGTCGACTGGGGGGTTGACACTAGGGTCAACCTGCCCCAGACCAGGTCGACCTAGGGTCGACCTGGAGGTCGACCTGGGGGTCGACCTCCCCGGTCGGCCAGGTTGGCCTGGTGCACCTGTTTTGGCCTTTGGGTCAGGTTTTGTTGGCTAGTGACGTGATTTGATGGCTCAGATTTGATTTAGGGTTAATCCTATGGCTAAAACTAATCCTAACTTCTATAAAAAGACCCTAACACCTAGCCTAAACACACACAAATCATTCCTACAACGAAGTGCTGCCCAAATGCTCCCTAATCATGGCCTCCGCCCTCTTGTCATAAACTCCATCTTCATTCATATGAGAGTTTCTAAGCTTGTTTGAGAGTTTCTAAGTTTGATTCAAGGCTAAAGTTCAATCTTTCTTCACCAAAGCAAGGATCTTCTTCTTATTTATCAAGGGTTTTATTTGGAGCTTGTCATTTGGGGGTTTTTAGTGTTGCTAGTGTGGCTTCGTCTCAATCTTGTTTTATTTTATAGTCTGCATAGCATTGTAAGCCCTATTCTACTCTTAGATTTAAACCATGAAGTTAAATATGACATGTTGCAAGTTTGAGTTTGGGCCTAAGTATGATTTGTGCTTTGAATCTATCATGTTATGCATAGATTTTTTCTATGTATGTTTGTAAAGTTATCACCTTGACTTTGTGGGTTAAAAGCTATGAGCTTTACTTAGAAATGTTGCATAATGCAACATAGAACTCTCATAACCTTTATGTTAACATGCATATGATGTTATATGCGAATCACTAGTTAACATCCTATGTCATCTATGACCATGTTATCACCTATTTGCTAAGTTTGATGTCATACATGTTTTGAGGCTTTTAATCCTTTATGCAAGTTTAATGAACGCATTTATGCCTCATGTGCCACCATGTTTAACTTATGGCCAACCTTATCACCTTATGCCCATCTTTGTCATACTTTTGCCAAGTTCCCCTCTTTTGATCTATTTTATGTTGTAGCGAAACGTACATGCGATGGGAATGCGTTATGGGTAGTTAGGTGACTAAAATGACATAAAATATGACTTGAAAATATGATATGTGATTATGCTTGAAAACATGAAACATGACATGACACTTGGAAAACATGAAATGGCCAACTCGAGGTTGGGTTGAGTTTGTAGCATAAATATACCCGGAACCAACCGGCTTAACTAGTAGCTACAAACAATAGGACTCAATGTGAGTAGTTGGTCATGTCGCGCTTAAAACCCGAGGTTAGACTAGGTTGTGGTGTAAAGCTACCCGGACCCGCCCGGCTTAACTAGTAACCACGACAAGGTCTAATGTGAGAGGTTGGGGTGCATTAAGTTAATTAATGCCACATGATAAGGTTAAGTAAATTTGACTAATGACACTTAACAAATATGACATGAATGGGTAGGTTAAGTAAAACCGGACTTGATTACTTAAAGACACTTAACCATGTAACACGATTAGTGAATGGGTTAGTTTAACCTAAATGGGTTGATAACACCCGACCGGGATAACGCGAGGCATGGTAGGGTTAAGTAAACACACGAGGGGAAATACTTAACCATTATAAATATGACTAGTGGATGAGGGTTAAGTTAAACTAACACTTAACTAATCTAAACTTGATAATTTGACGAGGTTAAGTTAACCGACACTTAACCAATTTTACTCGATGGGGTTAAGTTAACCTACACTTAACCAATTCGGCGAGATAATATTGATAGGGTTAAGTCACAGACCACTTGAATATACTTAACCAGTTGAACACGATGTATTGATAGGGTTAAGTCATGAACTTCTTGGATACACTTAACCAACCTGATACATGGTTAGAAAAACCTAGTTACGTGGTCCTTTTCAGCAATAACCCACTAGGGAGTATCAGGATACCCTAGGACTAGGCTAGGTTGGGGCACGATACTGGGCTGATCGTAAGAGACGGCTGAATAAGTGCACCAATTAAGTTCAGGCGGACCATGGTCGTGCACATGAGTCCGGGGTTGAACATGGGCACTGGTAGGATTAGACTGTGCGTGCTTGTTTTGTGTCAGTGGTTATCACCTTAGGGCTGGATACACCCTGGGGTGGACCTTGCACAGTTAACTACATTTCATGATTAAGCCGTATGACACCGATACACGACGAGTTAGGCTTATAGGGAGCCGATCGACTAGATCGTATAGCTGGACCTTGACTGGGGTCATCTCATGATATTGGGCCTATTGGGCCAAGGGATCATTTCTTGTTTATACTTGACATGGGTTAGAATACTAGTACACTCTTGGTGCAACTTAACCTTGTATATGCGATGCCACACTTGTCCTATCTTGTTATCTATTCACCATGCCAGTTAGTTACCATCCTTATGTTTCATCTCAGTTTCTCATGTCCTGTTAACTTTACTAGTTTTTATACTAATAGTAGGTAGGACTTACCAGTCTTTATGACTGACCCGTTTTCCTTTCGCTTCTTTTCTTCCATTCCCCCCCCCCCAGGTTCTCAGGGTGGGAACACTAGCACGTAGCTTGGATCTTTGGCTTACTTTTCTGACAGCTCATGTACGGTTTGGACTTGAGCTCGCTATGGCTTTATCATATCTACGTTGGGGATAGTTTACTTTATGTTATTTTCAGTTTTCAGTTCATGTTTCTAGAGTTTGTTTGTTGGAAAATAATGACTAAGTACTTTGATGTAACTTGACTATGGTTTTGAAATAGTAATTTTATCCGCTGCTTTATTTACTCCGTTTACATATATGTTCTGTCTTGTGATATCTCTGTGCATGATTACCTTGTCCAACACCCCTCCAAAGCTAGTGTACTTGCAAGAGTGACCTTGGCGGAGGTGGGGGTGTTACATCACTCATCCTAGTACTACTCTCGCCCAAGCACGTTTAACTTCGGAGTTCTGATGGGATCCGGTGCTTTAGTGCTGGTATGATCGCACCCGTCAGGAAGCGGATTGGTAAAGTATTAAAGTAGGAGCTGGAGATTGTAGAGAAATGCAGCAGTTAACGGCAACAACGTTTGAAATTCTTGCAAATGACATTAAATTTGACAACAAATTGATAAAAAGAAACAAGGGAACAGGCTAAATTTGCAATTAAAATTAATCAAGAACGAAATGAAGGAATCAAACCACAAATTCAAACAGCGACGGTGAGAATGGAATATGGAAAGAATTTGAAAAAACATTAAATTTGACAAACAAAAATGATAAAAACAAACGAGGGAACACGCTAAATTTTCGATTAAAAAGAATCAAGGACGAAATGAAGGAATTAAAAGGACAAATTCAAACATCGACGTTGAGAATGTAATATCGAAAGAATTGGAAGAAAGAAATCATTGTCAGCTTTTGACATTCAAGAAGACATAGTGAGAACGTTAAATTTGAAAATAAAAGGAAATTAAAATGTAAAAAAAAGAAAAAAAATACAAGTTCTAATTATGAAGTAAAAAAACAAAACAAAAAAGGAAGAAATCTTAAACTACAAATTCGAACTATGACGGTGGTTGGCAAAAAATGGAGGGGTGCAACACGAGGACTTCCCAGGAGGTCACCCATCCTAGTACAACTCTCGCCCAAGCACGCTTAACTTCGGAGTTCTGATGGGATCCGGTGCTTTAGTGCTGGTATGATCGCACCCATCAGGAAGCGGATTGGTAAAATATTAAAGCTGGAGCTGGAGATTGTAGAGAAATGTAGCGGTTAACGGCAACAACGTTTGAAATTCTTGAAAATGACATTAAATTTGACAACAAATTGATAAAAAGAAACAAGGGAACACGCTAAATTTGCATTTAAAAAGAATCAAGAATGATATGAAGGAATTAAAACCACAAATTCAAACCGCGACGGTGAGAATGGAATATGGAAAGAATTTGAAAAAAGACATTAAATTTGACAAAAAAAATGATAAAAATAAACGAGGGAACACGCTAAATTTGCAATTAAAAAGAATCAAGAACAAAATTAAGGAATTAAAAGGACAAATTCAAACATCGACGTTGAGAATCTAATATGGAAAGAATTGGAAGGAAGAAATCATTGTCAGCTTTTGAAATTCAGGAAGACATAGTGAGAACGTCAAATTTGAAAATAAAAGGAAATTAAAATGTAAAAAAACAGAAAAAAATACAATTTCTAATTATGAAGTAAAAAAACAAAACAAAAAAGGACGAAATCTTAAACTGCAAATTTGAACTGTGACAATGGTTGACAAAAAGGGAGGGGTGCAACACGAGGACTTCCCAGGAGGTCACCCATCCTAGTACTACTCTCGCCCAAGTACGCTTAACTTCGGAGTTCTGATGGGATGCGGTGCTTTAGTGCTGGTATGAACGCACCCGTCAGGAAGCGGATTGGTAAAGTATTAAAGCAGGAGCTGGAGATTGTAGAGAAATGTAGTAGTTAACGGCAACAACATTTGAAATTCTTGCAAATGACATTAAATTTGACAACAAATTGATAATAAAAAACAAAGGAACACGCTAAATTTGCAATTAAAATGAATCAAGAACGCAATGAAGGAATTAAAACCACACATTCAAACAGCGACGGTGAGAATGGAATATGGAAAGAATTTGAAAAAAGACATTAAATTTGACAAAAATATGATAAAAATAAACAAGGGAGCACGCTAAATTTGCAATTAAAAAGAATCAAGAACGAAATGAAGGAATTTAAAGGACAAATTTAAACATCGACGTCGAGAATGTAATATAGAAAGAATTGGAAGAAACAAATCATTGCCAGCTTTTGAAATTCAAGAAGTCATAGTGAGAACGTTAAATTTGAAAATAAAAGGAAATTAAAACGTAAAAAAAAGGAAAAATACAAGTTTTAATTATGAAGTAAAAAAACAAAACACAAAAGGACGATATCTTAAACTGCAAATTCGTATTGTGACGGTGGTTGACAAAAAGGGAGGGGGTAACGCGAGGACTTCCCAGGAGGTCACCCATCCTAACAACCCGTATTTTAATAACATGTTAAAACAAGAAATCTAGGCAGAATTAAATTTTAAAATAAGAGTCAGGGAAAATGGGCTGCGCCATTGCGTTCGTCTCGGAATTCTACATGAAATAGAGTCCGAGGTTTCGAAAATCGGAGTCCGGATGAAGTAGTTATGGCTTGTACAAGATTCAGCAAATTTCAGGCAGCACAGAACCGGGCAGGTCGACCTGGGGGTCGACCTACCCCCACCAGGTCGACCATGGTGTCGACCCCCACCCTTACAGGTCGACCTGGTTGGCCTGTTTTGGCCCAGAACCCATTTTTGAAGCCCGAGACGAGTTTTGATGGTTCAGATTAGTTCTAGGGTTAATCTAAGGGCCTAAATAAGTTCCTACACCTATAAAAACACCCTAAGACCTAACATAATTCATAACAAATCATTCTTACATCGTTATGCTGCTAAAATCCCTCTTGAACCATGGCCGCCGCCTCCAAACTAAAGCTTAAGCATCCAAACTAGATCCAAATCAAAGAGCAACGTTTCTACTACAAAACAAGAGAATAGATCAACGTCACTACAACGATTCTACGACGATTCCTGCTCTAAATTCATTTGCCACGATCTGTAAGTTCTAGTTACTTTTTAGATTGAAATGCTTAATTATAATATGGCCATGGAATAAAGTGTAATTGGATGTAAGCATGTTCATCGATTCAAGTCTATTTCCGTTTCCTCTTGAATCTTGAGTTTTGGGCTTTTCTATCTTTATTCTTTTGTCAAGTTCATGATCTATTCAGCCTGTTGTAAATCAGTTCATGTTGATGTTATTCTCAAGATCTATCTTTTATGCCTGAGATGATGTTTTTATGCCAGTTTTCTCTCTATACCTATTGTTATACAAATTCTACCTTCCCCTATTTATTTTCTTTGATGAACCTAGATCAATTTCGGATCTAGGCCTAAACCGCGATTTGCGTACGATTGAATACAGGGGGAAAATATGGGAATATTACCTAGCTAAATAAATGTGTTTGGTGGAATCGAAGGCATAATATGAAAATTTGATATTTGGGTATTACTACCATTAACATGAAATAGGATAACTGGGTATCGTCATTATAATGGCAATTGCTAAAATTTGGAGTAGCATATATATAATTTGACATGGATCTTAGGTTATGTAAATTGGGCGAGAACTTGTTATATGTTATGAAACTTAATATGGGTAAATTGGTGTAAACGGGGTATACAGGTAATTCTGGATATAAAACTCGATCTATGTAAATTGAGCATAACTTTGTAAAGATGTAAATCATGAATCTTGACACATGTAAAACGGCATGAAACTTGGTAATTATGTAAATCGGCATAAGTTGAACATATGTAAATTGGCTAGAATTGGGCATATGTAAATTGGCATGAGAAATTAGTACTTGGGCATATATGTTAATTTTGTAAGATTAGGAGTTGAAACATATAAGATAATTTATGACTTGGTAGAGGTTTAATATGAATGCGCCTAAGTTGGGTTTTGGGTAGTTGGCATGTAATGGCCTTAAAAGAGGCATATATGGTAATTGAGACATTATAGGTAAAGTTGATATATGGACATAATTAATGTAAATTATGGACATAAAGATAATTGGAATATATTGACATATTTGATTAGGAATAATTAATCCAAATATGGGGTGAAAATATTATGTATAATAATAAATGTCTATGACACGAGGTTGGACTCATTTATGGTATAAGACTGCCTGAACTCGCCCGGCAAATCCAGCACCCATAAATGGTAGCCTAATGTGAGAGGTCATAGGCCCAAATTAAATGCGTGACAACTGTATGGACATGAGGTTAGGCCCGTTTGTGGTGTAAGACTGCCCGGACCCGCCCGGCAAATCCAGCAACCACAAAAGGGTGGCCTAATGTGTGAGGTCCTACAGGGGTGCGGTAGTAATAAATTAAGTAACGCTTAACCAAAGACAACATGTGGTGGGACATGGGGGTTAAGTGGGTGACATGTGGGTGACATGCGGAAATACGAATAGTAATACTTAACCAACATAACATGGTAATTAGACCAGTGGGTAGGGTTAAGTAAACTAAGAACATTCAACCAAGATAACGTGTTAATCAGACAAGTAGGGTGGGTTAAGTAGTATGACTAGGCTAATGACACTTAACCAATATGACATGAATGGGTGGGTTAAGTAATATGACTAGACTAATGACACTTAACCAATATGACATGAGGGGGTGGGTTAAGTAAACTTGAACTTGACTGCTTGAAAACACTTAACCAAATAACACGATTAGCGGATGGGTTAGTTTAACCTGAATGGGTCGATAACACCCGACTGGTATAACGTGATGCGTGGTAAGGTTAAGTAAACTCACGAGGGTAACACTTAACCATTATTATATGACTAGTAGATAGGGTTAAGTAATGAACCGCTTGAATATACTTAACCAATTTGACACGGTGATGTGGATGAGGTTAAGTCATGAACCGCTTGAATATACTTAACCAATTTGACATGGTAATTTGATAGGGTTAAGTCATGAACCGGTTGAATATACTTAACCAATTTGACACGGTGATTTGGATGGGGTTAAGTCATGAACCACTTGAACTCACTTAACCAACTTGACACATGATTCGTAGGGCTAAGTCTTGAACTTGAACGATTACACTTAGCCAATTTGACATGACACGTAGGCGGGTTAAGTCACGAACTTGAATGACAACACTTAACCCACTGGACGGAAACCCTAGTTACGGGGTCCTTTTCAGTAGTAACCCACTAGATGTATCATGGTACCCTAGGACTAGGCAGGGTGGGGCACGATTACTGGGCTGATTGTAAGCGACCAGAACGACGGTTGAGTTGGTGCGCCATTGTAGGTTCAGGCGGACTATGGTCGTGCACGTAGTCCGGAGTTGAAAAAGCAGGCATGGGCACCAATAGGTTTACACTGTGCGTGCTTGAATGGTGTTAGTGGTTGACACCCTAGGGCTTGATACACCCTAGGGTGGACCTAGCACAGGTGACTACATTTCGTGATTGGGCCGTATGACACCAATACATGAACGAGCTAGGACTTGTAGGGAGCCGATCGATTAATAAATCGTTATGTGGTTCAATGGGTAGCATAATCCCTAGTGGTCCTAGGTGGCATAAACCCTAATCGAATCTATAAAATGTTCAATAGGTAGCATAATCCCTAGTGGTCCTAGGAGGCATAAATCCTAGTTGAACACGCGATAGTTCATGATAAGGAAACCTAGCCATAACAAGGGACTGTACACATACATGGAAAGGATTATACGAGTTGGGGAAAACCTACATATACAGTGTATTAAGTGGACCATTTCATGAAATATGGCAAGGGACATTTCATAGCTAACACATGACATGGGTTGGGATACTAGTACGGGAGGTACAGAGCAAATAGATATCATAGAAATATTTTAATGGCGAAGCTTAGAACCCTTGCGATGTGATACTTGGTAGAAACTTTGTGATGCGACTCTTGATAGGAATTATGGGATGTTATACTTGATTCATCGTGCCTGTAGCTTATCTTGTCATCATGCTTATGTTTATTTTCAGTTTATTCATGCCATGTTATCTTTACCTGTTTTTATGCTGAAAGTCACTAGGAATTACTGAGTCTTTATGACTGACCCGTTTTGTTTCGCCTCTTTCTCTTCCGTTTCCCCCTACCCCCCCCCCCCCCCAGGTTCGCAGGGTGGGAATACAGCTTAGTTCAGATCTTACCAGGCTCCAAGGCTGTTTCATGTTCGACTTGGATTTCTCTTGGCTATGGCTTGCTTTACTGTTTTACTTGGGGAATGATTTATGACTATGGTTTTTATGCTTCTTTACTATTGTAAGACAGATTTCGATGTAATGATGGCATTTTGTTGTAAAAGGCTTTAGACCTTACTAGATTTTAAAGCAATGAAATTTGGTTTTTCATCCGCTGTTTTATATGTTTTGTCTTGTAATATTTTCTGTGTATGTTTACCTAGATAATGCTCCACCAAAGCTAGTGCATTCCCTCTATGAGTGACCCTAGCGGAGGTGGGGTGTTACACTACTCTCGCCCAAGCATGCTTAACTTCGGAGTTCTGATGGGATCCGGTGCTTTAGTGCTGGTATGATCGCACCCGTCAGGAAGCGGATTGGTAAAGTATTAAAGCAGGAGCTGGAGATTGTAGAGAAATGCAGCAGTTAACGGCAACAACGTTTGAAATTCTTGCAAATGACATTAAATTTGATAACAAATTGATAAAAAGAAACAAGGGAAGACACTAAATTTGCAATTAAAAAGAATCAAGAAAGAAATGAAGGAATTAAAACCACAAATTCAAACCATGACGGTGAGAATGGAATATGGAAAGAATTTGAAAAAAGACATTAAATTTGACAAAAAAATGATAAAAATTAACGAGGGAACACGCTAAATTTGCAATTAAACAGAATCAAGAACGAAATGAAGGAATTAAAAGGATAAATTCAAACATCGACATAGAGAATGTAATATGGAAAGAATTGGAAGAAAGAAATCATTGTCAGCTTTTGAAATTCAAGAAGACTTAGTGAGAACGCTAAATTTGAAAATAAAAGGAAATTTAAAATGTAAAAAAAATGAAAAAAATACAAGTTCTAATTATGAAGTAAAAAACAAAACAAAAAAGGACCAAATCTTAAACTGCAAATCCGAACTGTGACGGTGGTTGACAAAAACGGAGGGGTGCAACACGAGGACTTCCCAGGAGATCACCCATCCTAGTACTACTCTCGCCCAAGCACGCTTAACTTCGGAGTTCTGATGGGATCCAGTGCTTTAGTGCTGGTATGATTGCACCCGTCAGGAAGCGAATTGGTAAAGTATTAAAGCAGTAGCTGGAGATTGTAGAGAAATGCAGCGGTTAATGGCAACAAGGTTTGAAATTTTTGCAAATGACATTAAATTTGACAACAAATTGATAAAAAGAAATAAGGGAACATGCTAAATTTGCAATTAAAATGAATCAAGAACGAAGTGAAGGAATTAAAACCACAAATTCAAACAACGACGGTGAGAATGAAATATGGAAAGAATTTGAAAAAAGACATTAAATTTGACAAAAAAAATGATAAAAATAAACGAGGGAACACGCTAAATTTTCAATTAAAAAGAATGAAGAACGAAATGAAGGAATTAAAAGGTCAAATTCAAATATCGACGTTGAGAATGTAATATGGAAAGAATTGGAAGAAAGAAATCATTGTCAGCTTTTCAAATTCAAGAAGACATAGTGAGAACGTTAAATATGAAAATAAAAGGAAATTAAAATGTAAAAAAAAGGAAAAAAATAAAAGTTCTAATTATGAAGTAAAAAAACAAAACAAAAAAGGACAAAATCTTAAACAACATATTCGAACTGTGACGGTGGTTGACTAAAAAGGGAGGGGTGCAACATGAGGACTTCCCAAGAGGTCACCCATCCTAATACTACTCTCGCCCAAACACGCTTAACTTCGGAGTTCTGATGGGATCCGGAGCTTTAGTGCTGATATGATCGTGCCTGTCAAGAAGCGGATTGGTAAAGTGTTGAAGCAGAGCTGGAGATTGTAGAGAAATGCAGCGGTTAACGGCAACATCGTTTGAAATTCTTGCAAATGACATTAACTTTGACAACCAATTGATAAAAAGAAACAAGGGAACACGCTAAATTTGCAATTAAAAAGAATCAAGAACGAAATGAAGGAATTAAAACCACTAATTCAAACCGCGATGGTGAGAATGGAATATGGAAAGAATTTGAGAAAAGACATTAAATTTGACAAAAAAATGATAAAAATAAACGAGGGAACACGCTAAATTTGCAATTAAAAAGAATGAAGAACGAAATGAAGGAATTAAAAGGACAAATTCAAACATCGACGTTGAGAATGTAATATGGAAAGAATTGGAAGAAAGAAATCATTGTCGGCTTTTGAAATTCAAGAAGACATAGTGAGAACGTTAAATATGAAAATAAAAGGAAATTAAAATGTAAAAAAAAAGGAAAAAAATACAAGTTCTAATTATGAAGAAAAAAAACAAAACAAAAAAGGACAAAATCTTAAACTGCATATTCGAACTGTGACGGTGGTTGACAAAAAAGGGAGGGGTGCAACACGAGGACTTCCCAAGAGGTCACCCATCCTAGTACTACTCTCGCCCAAACACCCTTAACTTCAGAGTTCTGATGGGATCCGGAGCTTTAGTGCTGGTATGATCGTGCCTGTCAAGAAGCGGATTGGTAAAGTGTTGAAGCAGAGCTGGAGATTGTAGAGAAATGCAGCGGTTAACGGCAACAACATTTTAAATTCTTGCAAATGACATTAAATTTGACAACCAATTGATAAAAAGAAACAAGGGAACACGCTAAATTTGCAATTAAAAAGAATCAAGAACGAAATGAAGGAATTAAAACCACTAATTCAAACCGCGACGGTGAGAATGGAATATGGAAAGAATTTGAAAAAAGGCATTAAATTTGACAAAAAAATGATAAGAACTAACGAGGGAACACGCTAAATTTGCAATTAAACATAATCAAGAACGAAATGAAGGAATTAAAAGGACAAATTCAAACATCGACGTTGAGAATGTAATATGGAAAGAATTGGAAGAATGAAATCATTGTCAGTTTTTGAAATTCAAGAAGACATAGTGAGAACGTTAAATTTGAAAATAAAAGGAAATTAAAATGTAAAAAAAAAGGAAAAAAAATACAAGTTCTAATTATGAAGTAAAAAAACAAAACAAAAAAGGACGAAATCTTAAACTGCAAATTCGAACTGTGACGGTGGTTGACAAAAAGGGAGTGGTGCAACACGAGCACTTCCTAGGGGGTCACCCATCCTAGTACTACTCTCGCCCAAGCACGCTTAACTGCAGAGTTCTGATGGGATCCGGTGCTTTAGTGCTGGTATGATCGCAGCTGTCAGGAAGCGGATTGCTAAAGTATTAAAGCAGGAGCTTGAGATCGTAGAGAAATGCAGCGGTTAACGGCAACAACATTTGAAATTCTTGCAAATGACATTAAATTTGACAACAAATCGATAAAAAGAAACAAGGGAACACGCTAAATTTGCAATTAAAGTGAATCAAGAACGAAATGAAGGAATTAAAACCACAAATTCAAACAGAGACGGTGAGGATGGAATATGGAAAGAATTTGAAAAAAGACATTAAATTTGACAAAAAAATGATAAAAACAAACGAGGGAACACGCTAAAGTTTCGATTAAAATGAATCAAGAACGAAATGAAGGAATTAAAAAGACAAATTCAAACATCGACGTTGAGAATGTAATATAGAAAAATTGGAAGAAAGAAATCATTGTCAGCTTTTGAAATTCAAGAAGACACAGTGAGAACGTTAAATTTGAAAATAAAAGGAAATTAAAATGTAAAAAAAAGGAAAAAAAAAACAAGTTCTAATTATGAAGTAAAAAACAAAACAAAAAAGGACGAAATCTTAAACTGCAAATTCGAACTGTGACGGTGGTTGACAAAAAAGGGAGGGGTGCAACACGAGGACTTTCCAAGAGGTCACCCATCCTAGTACTACTCTCGCCCAAGCACGCTTAACTTCGGAGTTCTTATGAGATCCGGTGCTTTAGTGCTGGTATGATCGCACTCGTCAGGAAGCAGATTGGTACAGTATTTAAGCAGGAGCTGGAGATCGTAGAGAAATGCAGCGGTTAACGGCAACAACGTTTGAAATTCTTGCAAATGACATTAAATTTGACAACAAATCGACAAAAAGAAACAAGGGAACACGCTAAATTTGCAATTAAAAAGAATCAAGAACGAAATGAAGGAATTAAAACCACAAATTTAAACAGTGACGATGAGAATGGAATATGGAAAGAATTTGAAAAAAGACATTAAATTTGACTAAAAAATGATAAAAATAAACGAGGGAACACACTAAATTTGCAATTAAAAAGAATCGAGAACGAAATGAAGGAATTAAAAGGACAAATTCAAACATCGACGTTGAGAATGTAATATGGAAAGAATTGGAGAAAGAAATCTTTGTCATCTTTTGAAATTCAAGAAGACATAGTGAGAACGTTAAATTTGAAAATAAAAGGAAATTAAAATGTAAAAAAAAGGAAAAAAATATGAGTTCTAATTATGAAGTTAAAAAAACAAAACAAAAAAGGACGAAATCTTAAACTGCAAATTCGAACTGTGACGGTGGTTGAAAAAAAGGGATGGGTGCAACACGAGGACTTCCCAGGAGGTCACCCATCCTAGTACTACTCTCGCCCAAGCACGGTTACCTTCAGAGTTCTAATGGGATCCAGTGCTTTAGTGCTGGTATGATCGCACCCGTCAGGAAGCGGATTGGTAATGTATTAAAGCAGGAGTTGGAGATTGTAGAGAAATGCAGCGGTTAACGGCAACAGCGTTTGAAATTCTTGCAAATGAAATTAAATTTGTCAACAAAGTGATAAAAAAAAACAAGGGAACACGCCAAATTTGCAATTAAAATGAATCAAGAACGAAATGAAGGAATTAAAACCATAAATTCAAACAGCGACGGTGAGAAAGGAATATGGAAAGAATTTGAAAAAAGACATTAAATTTGACAAAAAAATGAAAAAAATAAACGAGGGAACACGCTAAATTTGCAATTAAAAAAAATGAAGAAAGAAATGAAGGAATTAAAAGGACAAATTCAAACATCGACGTTGAGAATGTAATATGGAAAGAATTGGAAGAAAGAAATCATTGTCAGCTTTTGAAATTCAAGAAGACTTAGTGAGAGCGTTAAATTTGAAAATAAAAGGAAACTAAAATGTAAAAAAAGGAAAAAAATACAAGTTCTAATTATGAAGTAAAAAAACAAAACAAAAAAGGACGAAATCTTAAACTGCAAATCCGAACTTTGACGGTGGTTGACAAAAACGTAGGGGTGCAACACGAGGACTTCCCAGGAGGTCACCCATCCTAGTACTACTCTCGCCCAAGCATGTTTAACTTCGGAGTTCTGATGGGATCCAGTGCTTTAGTGCTGGTATGATTGCACCCGTCAGGAAGCGAATTGGTAAATATTAAAGCAGGAGCTGGAGATTGTAGAGAAATGCAGCGGTTAACGGTAACAACGTTTGAAATTCTTGCAAATGAAATTAAATTTGAAAACAAAGTGATAAAAAGAAACAAGGGAACACGCTAAATTTGCAATTAAAATGAATCAAGAACGAAATGAAGGAATTAAAACCACAAATTCAAACAGCGATGGTGAGAAAGGAATATGGAAAGAATTTGAAAAAAGACATTAAATTTGACAAAAAAATGATAAAAATAAACGAGGGAACACGTTAAATTTGCAATTAAAAAGAATGAAGAACGAAATGAAGGAATTAAAAGGACAAATTCAAACATCGACATTGAGAATGTAATATGGAAAGAATTGGAAGAAAGAAATCATTGTCAGCTTTTGAAATTCAAGAAGACATAGTGAGAACGTTAAATTTGAAAATAAAAGGAAATTAAAATGTAAAAAAAGGAAAAAAAATACAAGTTCTAATTATGAAGTAAAAAAACAAAACAAAAAAGGACAAAATCTTAAACTGCATATTCGAACTGTGACAGTGGTTGACAAAAAAGGGAGGGGTGCAACACGAGGACTTCCTACGAGGTCACCCATCCTAGTACTACTCTCGCCCAAACACGCTTAACTTCGGAGTTCTGATGGGATCCGGAGCTTTAGTGCTAGTATGATCGTGCCTGTCAAGAAGCGGATTGGTAAAGTGTTGAAGCAGGAGCTGGAGATTGTAGAGAAATGCAGCGGTTAACGGCAACAACGTTTGAAATTCTTGCAAATGACATTAAATTTGGCCACCAACTGATAAAAAGAAACAAGGGAACACGCTAAATTTGCAATTAAAAAGAATCAAGAACGAAATGAAGGAATTAAAACAACAAATTCAAACCGCGACGGTGAGAATGGAATATGGAAAGAATTTGAAAAAAGACATTAAATTTGACAATAAAATGATAAAAACTAACGAGGGAACACGCTAAATCTGCAACTAAAAAGAATGAAGAACGAAATGAAGGCAATAAAAGGATAAATTCAAACATCGACGTTGAGAATGTTATATGGAAAGAATTGGAAGAAAGAAATCATTGTCAGTTTTTGAAATTCAAGAAGACATAGTGAGAACGTTAAATTTGAAAATAAAAGGAAATTAAAATGTAAAAAAAAGGAAAAAAATACAAGTTCTAATTATGAAGTAAAAAAAACAAAAAAAGGACAAAATCTTAAACTACATATTCGAACTGTGACGGTGGATGACAAAAAAGAGAGGGGTGCAACACGAGGACTTCCCAAGAGGTCACCCATCCTAGTACTACTCTCTCCCAAACACGCTTAACTTCGGAGTTCTGATGGGATCCGGAGCTATAGTGCTGGTATGATCGTGCCTGTCAAGAAGCGGATTGGTAAAGTGTTGAAGCAGGAGCTGGAGATTGTAGAGAAATGCAGCGGTTAACGGCAACAACGTTTGAAATTCTTGCAAATGACATTAAATTTGGCAACCAATTGATAAAAAGAAACAAGGGAACACGCTAAATTTGCAATTAAAAAGAATCAATAACGAAATGAAGGAATTAAAACCACAAATTCAAACCGCGACGGTGAGAATGGAATATGGAAAGAATTTGAAAAATGACATAAATTTGACAAAAAAATGATAAAAATTAACGAGGGAACACGCTAAATTTGCAATTAAATAGAATCAAGAACGAAATGAAGGAATTAAAAGGACAAATTCAAACATCGACGTTGAGAATGTAATACGGAAAGAATTGGAAGAAATCATTGTCAGTTTTTGAAATTCAAGAAGACATAGTGAGAACGTTAAATTTGAAAATAAAAGGAAATTAAAATGTAAAAAAAAGGAAAAAAAATACAATTTCTAATTATGAAGTAAAAAAACAAAACAAAAAAGGACGAAATCTTAAACTGCGAATTCGAACTGTGACGGTGGCTGACAAAAAGGGAGTGGTGCAGCGTGAGGACTTCCCAGGAGGTCACCGATCCTAGTACTACTCTCGCCCAAGCACGCTTAACTGCGGAGTTCTGATGGGATCCGGTGCTTTAGTGCTGGTATGATCGCACCTGTCAGGAAGCGGATTGCTAAAGTATTAAAGCAGGAGCTTGAGATTGTAGAGAAATGCAGCGGTTAACGACAACAACGTTTGAAATTCTTGCAAATGACATTAAATTTGACAACAAATTGATAAAAAGAAACAAGGGAACACGCTAAATTTGCAATTAAAGTGAATCAAGAACGAAATGAAGGAATTAAAACCAGAAATTCAAACAGAGACGGTGAGAATGGAATATGGAAAGAATTTGAAAAAAGACATTAAATTTGACAAAAAAATGATAAAAACAAACTAGAGAACACGCTAAAGTTTCGATTAAAAAGAATCAAGAACGAAATGAAGGGATTAAAAAGAAAAATTCAAACATCGACGTTGAGAATGTAATATAGAAAGAATTGGAAGAAAGAAATCATTGTCAGCTTTTGAAATTCAAGAAGACACAGTGAGAACATTAAATTTGAAAATAAAAGGAAATTAAAACGTAAAAAAAAGGAAAAAAATTAAAGTTCTAATTATAAAGTAAAAAACAAAACAAAAAAGGACGAAATCTTAAACTGCAAATCCGAACTTTGACGGTGGTTGACAAAAAAGGGAGGGGTGCAACACGAGGACTTTCCAGGAGGTCACCCATCCTAGCACTACTCTCGCCCAAGCACACTTAACTTTGGAGTTCTGATGAGATCCGGTGCTTTAGTGCTGGTATGATCGCACCCGTCAGGAAGCGGATTGGTACAGTATTAAAGCAGGAGCTGGAGATTGTAGAGAAATGCAGCGGTTAACAGCAACAACGTTTGAAATTCTTGCAAATGACATTAAATTTGACAACAAATTGATAAAAAGAAACAAGGGAACACGCTAAATTTGCAATTAAAAAGAATCAAGAACGAAATAAAGGAATTAAAACCACAAATTTAAACCGCGACGATGAGAATGGAATATGGAAAGAATTTGAAAAAAGACATTTAATTTGACAAAAAAACGATAAAAATAAACGAGGGAACACACTAAATTTGCAATTAAAAAGAATCAAGAACGAAATGAAGGAATTAAAAGAACAAATTCAAACATCGACGTTGAGAATGTAATATGGAAAGAATTGGAGAAAGAAATCTTTGTCATCTTTTGAAATTCAAGAAGACATAGTGAGAACGTTAAATTTGAAAATAAAAGGAAATTAAAATGTAAAAAAAAGGAAAAAAATATGAGCTCTAATTATGAAGTTAAAAAACAAAACAAAAAAGGACGAAATCTTAAACTGCAAATTCGAACTGTGACGGTGGTTGACAAAAAGGGATGGGTGCAACACGAGGACTTCCCAAGAGGTCACCCATCCTAGTACTACTCTCGCCCAAGCACGCTTACCTTTAGAGTTCTGATGGGATCCGGTGCTTTAGTGCTGGTATGATCGCACCCGTCAGGAAGCGGATTGGTAATGTATTAAAGCAGGAGTTGGAGATTGTAGAGAAATGCAGCGGTTAGCGGCAACAACGTTTGAAATTCTTGCAAATGAAATTAAATTTGACAACAAAGTGATAAAAAGAAACAAGGGAACATGCTAAATTTGCAATTAAAATGAATCAAGAAAGAAATGAAGGAATTAAAATCACAAATTCAAACAGCGACGGTGAGAAAGGAATATGGAAAGAATTTGAAAATAGATATTAAATTTGACAAAAAAAATGAAAAAAATAAATGAGGGAACACGCTAATTTTGCAATTAAAAAGAATGAAGAAAGAAATGAAGGAATTAAAAGGGCAAATTCAAACATCGACATTGAGAATGTAATATGGAAAGAATTGGAAGAAAGAAATCGTTGTCAGCTTTTGAAATTCAAGAAGACTTAGTGAGAACGTTAAATTTGAAAATAAAAGGAAATTAAAATGTAAAAAAAAGGAAAAAAATACAAGTTCTAATTATGAAGTGAAAAACAAAACAAAAAAGGACGAAATCTTAAACTGCAAATCCGAACTTTGACGGTGGTTGACAAAAACGTAGGGGTGCAACACGAGGACTTCCCAGGAGGTCACCCATCCTAGTACTACTCTCGCCCAAGCATGCCTAACTTCGGAGTTCTGATGGGATCCAGTGCTTTAGTGCTGGTATGATCGCACCCGTCAGGAAGCGAATTGGTAAAGTATTAAAGCATGAGCTGGAGATTGTTGAGAATGCAGCGGTTAACGGCAACAACGTTTGAAATTCTTGCAAATGAAATTAAATTTGAAAACAAAGTGATAAAAAGAAACAAGGGAACACGCTAAATTTGCAATTAAAATGAATCAAGAACGAAATGAAGGAATTAAAACCACAAATTCGAACAGCGACAGTGAGAAAGGAAAATGGAAAGAATTTGAAAAAAGACGTTAAATTTGACAAAAAAATGATAAAAATAAACGAGGGAACACACTAAATTTGCAATTAAAAAGAATGACGAACGAAATGAAGGAATTAAAAGGACAAATTCAAACATCGACGTTGAGAATGTAATATGGAAAGAATTGGAAGAAAGAAATCATTGTCAGCTTTTGAAATTCAAGAAGACTTAGTGAGAACGTTAAATTTGAAAATAAAAGGAAATTAAAATGTAAAGAAAAGGAAAAAATTACAAGTTCTAATTATGAAGTAAAAAAGCAAAACAAAAAAGGACGAAATCTTAAACTGCAAATCCGAACTGTGACGGTGGTTGACAAAAACGGAGGGGTGCAACACGAGGACTTCCCAGGAGATCACCCATCCTAGTACTACTCTCGCCCAAGCACGCTTAACTTCGGAGTTCTGATGGAATCCAGTGCTTTAGTGCTGGTATGATTGCACCCGTCAGGAAGCGGATTGGTAAAGTGTTGAAGCAGGAGCTGGAGATTGTAGAGAAATGCAGCGGTTAACGGCAACAACATTTGAAATTCTTGCAAATGACATTAAATTTGACAACCAATTGATAAAAAGAAACAACGGAACACGCTAAATTTGCAATTAAAAAGAATCAAGAACAGAATGAAGGAATTAAAACCACTAATTCAAACCGCGAAGGTGAGAATGGAATATGGAAAGAATTTGAAAAAAGACATTAAATTTGACAAAAAAATGATAAAAATTAACGAGGGAACACGCTAAATTTGCAATTAAACATAATCAAGAACGAAATGAAGGAATTAAAAGGACAAATTCAAACATCGACGTTGAGAATGTAATATGGAAAGAATTGGAAGAAAGAAATCATTGTCAGTTTTTGAAATTCAAGAAGACATAGTGAGAACGTTAAATTTGAAAATAAAAGGAAATTAAAATGTAAAAAAAAGGAAAAAAATACAAGTTCTAATTATGAAGTAAAAAAACAAAACAAAAAAGGACGAAATCTTAAACTGCAAATTCGAACTATGACGGTGGTTGACAAAAAGGGAGTGGTGCAACACGAGGACTTCCCAGGAGGTCACCCATCCTAGTACTACTCTCGCCCAAGCACGCTTAACGGCGGAGTTCTGATGGGATCCGGTGCTTTAGTGCTGGTATGATCGCACCTGTCAGGAAGCGGATTGCTAAAGTGTTAAAGCAAGAGCTTGAGATTGTAGAGAAATGCAGCGGTTAACGGCAACAACATTTGAAATTCTTGCAAATGACATTAAATTTGACAACAAATCGATAAAAAGAAATAAGGGAACACGCTAAATTTGCAATTAAAAAGAATCAATAACGAAATGAAGGAATTAAAACCACAAATTTAAACCGCGACGATGAGGATGGAATATGGAAAGAATTTGAAAAAAGACATTAAATTTGACAAAAAATGATAAAAATAAACGAGGGAACACGCTAAATTTGCAATTAAAAAGAATGAAGAATGAAATGAAGGAATTAAAAGGACAAATTCAAACATCGACGTTGAGAATGTAATATGGAAAGAATTGGAAGAAAGAAATCATTGTCAGCTTTTGAAATTCAAGAAGACATAGTGAGAACGTTAAATATGAAAATAAAAGGAAATTAAAATGTAAAAAAAAAAGGAAAAAAAATACAAGTTCTAATTACGAAGTAAAAAAACAAATCAAAAAAGGACAAAATCTTAAACTGCATATTCGAACTGTGACGGTGGTTGACAAAAAAGGGAGTGGTGCAACACGAGGACTTCCCAAGAGGTCACCCATCCTAGTACTACTCTCGCCCAAACACGCTTAACTTCAGAGTTTTGATGGGATCCAGAGCTTTAGTGCTGGTATGATCAAGCCTGTCAAGAAGCGGATTGGTAAAGTGTTGAAGCAGGAGCTGGAGATTGTAGAGAAATGCAGCAGTTAACGGCAACAACATTTGAAATTCTTGCAAATGACATTAAATTTGACAACCAATTGATAAAAAGAAACAACGGAACACGCTAAATTTGCAATTAAAAAGAATCCAGAACGAAATGAAGGAATTAAAACCACTAATTCAAACCGCGACGGTGAGAATGGAATATGGAAAGAATTTGAAAAAAGACAATAAATTTGACAAAAAAATGATAAAAATTAACGAGGGAACACGCTAAATTTGCAATTAAACATAATCAAGAACGAAATGAAGGAATTAAAAGGACAAATTCAAACATCGACATTGAGAATGTAATATGGAAAGAATTGGAAGAAAGAAATCATTGTCAGTTTTTGACATTCAAGAAGACATAGTGAGAACGTTAAATTTGAAAATAAAAGGAAATTAAAATGTAAAAAAAAGGAAAAAAATACAAGTTCTAATTATGAAGTAAAAAAACAAAACAAAAAAGGACGAAATCTTAAACTGCAAATTCAAACTATGACGGTGGTTGACAAAAAGGGAGTGGTGCAACACGATGACTTCCCAGGAGGTCACCCATCCTAGTACTATTCTCGCCCAAGCACGCTTAACGGCGGAGTTCTGATGGGATCCGGTGCTTTAGTGCTCGTATGATCGCACCTGTCAGGAAGCGGATTGCTAAAGTATTAAAGCAGGAGCTTGAGATTGTAGTGAAATGCAGCAGTTAACGGCAACAACATTTGAAATTCTTGCAAATGACATTAAATTTGACAACAAATCGATAAAAAGAAACAAGGGAACACACTAAATTTGCAATTAAAGTGAATCAAGAACGAAATAAAGGAATTAAAACCACAAATTCAAACAGTGACGGTGAGGATGGAATATGGAAATAATTTGAAAAAAGACATTAAATTTGACAACAAAATGATAAAAACAAACGAGGGAACATGCTAAAGTTTCGATTAAAATGAATCAAGAACGAAATGAAGGAATTAAAAAGACAAATTCAAACATCGACGTTGAGAATGTAATATAGAAAAATTGGAAGAAAGAAATCATTGTCAGCTTTTGAAATTCAAGAAGACACAGTGAGAATGTTAAATTTGAAAATAAAAGGAAATTAAAATGTAAAAAAAAAGGAAAAAAGAATACAAGTTCTAATTATGAAGTAAAAAAACAAAACAAAAAAGGACGAAATCTTAAACTGCAAATTCGAACTGTGACGGTGGTTGACAAAAAAGGGAGGGGTGCAACACGAGGACTTTCCAAGAGGTCACCCATCCTAGTACTACTCTCGCCGAAGCACGCTTAACTTCGAAGTTCTTATGAGATCCGGTGCTTTAGTGCTGGTATGATCGCACTCGTAAGGAAGCGGATTGGTACAGTATTTAAGTAGGAGCTGGAGATTGTAGAGAAATGCAGCGGTTAACGGCAACAACGTTTGAAATTCTTGCAAATGACATTAAATTTGACAACAAATTGATAAAAAGAAACAAGGGAACACGCTAAATTTTCAATTAAAAAGAATCAAGAACGAAATGAAGGAATTAAAACCACAAATTTAAACCGCGACGATGAGAATGGAATATGGAAAGAATTTGAAAAATGACATTAAATTTGACTAAAAAATGATAAAAATAAACGAGGGAACACACTAAATTTGCAATTAAAAAGAATCAAGAACGAAATGAAGGAATTAAAAGGACAAATTCAAACATCGACGTTGAGAATGTAATATGGAAAGAATTGGAGAAAGAAATCTTTGTCATCTTTTGAAATTCAAGAAGACATAGTGAGAACGTTAAATTTGAAAATAAAAGGAAATTAAAATGTAAAAAAAAAAGGAAAAAATATGAGTTCTAATTATGAAGTTAAAAAAACAAAACAAAAAAGGACGAAATCTTAAACTGCAAATTCGAACTGTGACGGTGGTTGACAAAAAGGGATGGGTGCAACACGAGGACTTCCCAGGAGGTCACCCATCCTAGTACTACTCTCGCCCAAGCACGCTTACCTTCAGAGTTCTGATGGGATCCAGTGCTTTAGTGCTGGTATGATCGCACCCATCAGGAAGCGGATTGGTAATGTATTAAAGCAGGAGTTAGAGATTGTAGAGAAATGCAGTGGTTAACGGCAACAACGTTTGAAATTCTTGCAAATGAAATTAAATTTGTCAACAAAGTGATAAAAAGAAACAAGGGAACACGCTAAATTTGCAATTAAAATGAATCAAGAACGAAATGAAGGAATTAAAACCACAAATTCAAACAGCGACGGTGAGAAAGGAATATGGAAAGAATTTGAAAAAAGACATTAAATTTGACAAAAAAATGAAAAAAATAAACGAGGAAACACGCTAAATTTGCAATTAAAAAGAATGAAGAAAGAAATGAAGGAATTAAAAGGACAAATTCAAACATCGACGTTGAGAATGTAATATGGAAAGAATAGGAAGAAAGAAATCATTGTCAGCTTTTGAAATTCAAGAAGACTTAGTGAGAACGTTAAATTTGAAAATAAAAGGAAATTAAAATGTAAAAAAAAGGAAAAAAAATACAAGTTCTAATTATGAAGTAAAAAAACAACAAAAAAGGACGAAATCTTGAACTGCAAATCCGAACTTTGACAGTGGTTGACAAAAACGTAGGGGTGCAACACGAGGACTTCCCAGGAGGTCACCCATCCTAGTACTACTCTCGCCCAAGCATGCTTAACTTTGGAGTTCTGATGGGATCCAGTGCTTTAGTGCTGGTATGATTGCACCCGTCAGGAAGCGAATTGGTAAAGTATTAAAGAAGGAGCTGGAGATTGTAGAGAAATGCAGCGGTTAACGGCAACAACGTTTGAAATTCTTGCAAATGAAATTAAATTTGAAAACAAAGTGATAAAAAGAAACAAGGGAACACGCTAAAGTTGCAATTAAAATGAATCAAGAACGAAATGAAGGAATTAAAACCACAAATTCAAACAGCGACGGTGAGAAAGGAATATGGAATGAATTTGAAAAAAGACATTAAATTTGACAAAAAAATGATAAAAATAAACGAGGGAACACGCTAAATTTGCAATTAAAAAGAATGAAGAACGAAATGAAGGAATTAAAAGGACAAATTCAAACATCGACGTTGAGAATGTAATATGGAAAGAATTAGAAGAAAGAAATCATTGTCAGCTTTTGAAATTCAAGAAGACATAGTGAGAACGTTAAATTTGAAAATAAAAGGAAATTAAAATGTAAAAAAAAGGAAAAAAATACAAGTTCTAATTATGAAGTAAAAAAACAAAACAAAAAAGGACAAAATCTTAAACTGCATATTCGAACTGTGACGGTGGTTGACAAAAAAGGGAGGGGTGCAACACGATGACTTCCCAAGAGGTCACCCATCCTAGTACTACTCTCGCCCAAACACGCTTAACTTCGGAGTTCTGATGGGATCCGGAGCTTTAGTGCTAGTATGATCTTGCCTGTCAAGAAGCGGATTGGTAAAGTGTTGAAGCAGGAGCTGGAGATTGTAGAGAAATGCAGCGGTTAACGGCAACAACGTTTGAAATTCTTGCAAATGACATTAAATTTGGCAACCAATTGATAAAAAGAAACAAGGGAACACGCTAAATTTGCAATTAAAAAGAATCAAGAACGAAATGAAGGAATTAAAACCACAAATTGAAACCGCGACGGTGAGAATGGAATATGGAAAGAATTTGAAAAAAGACATTAAATTTGACAAAAAAATGATAAAAATTAACGAGGGACCACGCTAAATTTGCAACTAAAAAGAATGAAGGACGAAATGAAGGCATTAAAAGGATAAATTCAAACATCGACGTTGAGAATGTTATATGGAAATAATTGGAAGAAAGAAATCATTGTCAGCTTTTGAAATTAAAGAAGACATAGTGAGAACGTTAAATTTGAAAATAAAAGGAAATTAAATTGTAAAAAAAAAGGAAAAAAATACAAGTTCTAATTATGAAGTAAAAAAACAAAACAAAAAAGGACAAAATCTTAAACTACATATTCGAACTGTGACGGTGGTTGACAAAAAAGGGAGGGGTGCAACACGAGGACTTCCCAAGAGGTCACCCAACCTAGTCCTACCCTCGCCCAAACACGCTTAACTTCGGAGTTCTGATGGGATCCGGAGCTATAGTGCTGGTATGATCGTGCCTGTCAAGAAGCGGATTGGTAAAGTGTTGAAGCAGGAGCTGGAGATTGTAGAGAAATGCAGCGGTTAACGGCAACAACGTTTGAAATTCTTGCAAATGACATTAAATTTGGCAACCAATTGATAAAAAGAAACAAGGGAACACGCTAAATTTGCAACTAAAAAGAATCAAGAACGAAATGAAGGAGTTAAAACCACAAATTCAAACCGTGACGGTGAGAATGGAATATGGAAAGAATTTGAAAAAAGACATAAATTTGACAAAAAAACGATAAAAATTAACGAGGGAACACACAAAATTTGCAATTAAACAGAATCAAGAACGAAATGAAGGAATTAAAAGGACAAATTCAAACATCGACGTTGAGAATGTAATATGGAAAGAATTGGAAGAAAGAAATCATTGTCAGTTTTTGAAATTCAAGAAGACATAGTGAGAACGTTAAATTTGAAAATAAAAGGAAATTAAAATGTAAAAAAAAGGAAAAAAATACAAGTTCTAATTATGAAGTAAAAAAACAAAACAAAAAAGGACGAAATCTTAAACTGCGAATTCGAACTGTGACGGTGGCTGACAAAAAGGGAGTGGTGCAACACGAGGACTTCCCAGGAGGTCACCCATCCTAGTACTACTCTCGCCCAAGCACGCTTAACTGCGGAGTTCTGATGGGATCCGGTGCTTTAGTGCTGGTATGATCGCACCTGTCAGGAAGTGGATTGCTAAAGTATTAAAGCAGGAGCTTGAGATTGTAGAGAAATGCAGCGGTTAACGGCAACAACGTTTGAAATTCTTGCAAATGACATTAAATTTGACAACAAATTGATAAAAAGAAACAAGGGAACACGCTAAATTTGCAATTAAAGTGAATCAAGAACGAAATGAAGGAATTAAAACCACAAATTCAAACAGAGACGGTGAGAATGGAATATGGAAAGAATTTGAAAAAGGACATTAAATTTGACAAAAAAATGAAAAAAAACAAACAAGGGAACACGCTAAAGTTTCGATTAAAAAGAATCAAGAACGAAATGAAGGGATTAAAAAGACAAATTCAAACATCGACGTTGAGAATGTAATATAGAAAGAATTGGAAGAACGAAATCATTGTCAGCTTTTGCAATTCAAGAAGACACAGTGAGAACATTAAATTTGAAAATAAAAGGAAATTAAAATGTAAAAAAAAGGAAAAAAAATACAAGTTCTAATTATAAAGTAAAAAACAAAACAAAAAAGGACGAAATCTTAAACTGTAAATCCGAACTTTGACGGCGGTTGACAAAAAAGGGAGGGATGCAACACGAGGACTTTCCAGGAGGTCACCCATCCTAGCACTACTCTCGCCCAAGCACACTTAACTTTGGAGTTCTGATGAGATCCGTTGCTTTAGTGCCGGTATGATCGCACCCGCCAGGAATCGGATTGGTACAGTATTAAAGCAGGAGCTGGAGATTGTAGAGAAATGCAGCGGTTAACGGCAACAACGTTTGAAATTCTTGCAGATGACATTAAATTTGACAACAAATTGATAAAAAGAAACAAGGGAACACACTAAATTTGCAATTAAAAAGAATCAGGAACGAAATAAAGGAATTAAAACCACAAATTTAAACCGCGACAATGAGAATGGAATATGGAAAGAATTTGAAAAATGACATTAAATTTGATAAAAAAATGATAAAAATAAACGAGGGAACACACTAAATTTGCAATTAAAAAGAATCAAGAACGAAATGAAGGAATTAAAAGAACAAATTCAAACATCGACGTTGAGAATGTAATATGGAAAGAATTGGAGAAAAAAATCTTTGTCATCTTTTGAAATTCAAGAAGACATAGTGAGAACGGTAAATTTGAAAATAAAAGGAAATTAAAATGTAAAAAAAAAAGGAAAAAAAATATGAGCTCTAATTATGAAGTTAAAAAACAAAACAAAAAAGGACGAAATCTTAAACTGCAAATTCGAACTATGACGGTGGTTGACAAAACGGGATGGGTGCAACACGAGGACTTCCCAGGAGGTCACCCATCCTAGTACTACTCTCGCCCAAGCACGCTTACCTTCAGAGTTCTGATGGGATCCGGTGCTTTAGTGCTAGTATGATCGCACTCGTCAGGAAGCGGATTGGTAATGTATTAAAGCAGGGGTTGGAGATTATAGAGAAATGCAGCGGTTAACGGCAACAACGTTTGAAATTCTTGCAAATGAAATTAAATTTGACAACAAAGTGATAAAAAGAAACAAGGGAACATGCTAAATTTGCAATTAAAATGAATCAAGAACGAAATGAAGGAATTAAAACCACAAATTCAAACAGCGACGGTGAGAAAGGAATATGGAAAGAATTTGAAAAAAGACATTAAATGTGACAAAAAAAATGAAAAAATAAACGAGGGAACGCGCTAATTTTGCAATTAAAAAGAATGAAGAAAGAAATGAAGGAATTAAAAGGGCAAATTCAAACATCGACGTTGAGAATGTAATATGGAAAGAATTGGAAGAAAGAAATCGTTGTCAGCTTTTGAAATTCAAGAAGACTTAGTGAGAACGTTAAATTTGAAAATAAAAGGAAATTAAAATGTAAAAAAAAGGAAAAAAAATACAAGTTCTAATTATGAAGTAAAAAAACAAAACAAAAAAGGAAGAAATCTTAAACTGCAAATCCGAACTTTGACGGTGGTTGACAAAAACGTAGGGGTGCAACATGAGGACTTCCCAGGAGGTCACCCATCCTAGTACTACTCTCGCCCAAGCATGCTTAACTTCGGAGTTCTGATGGGATCCAGTGCTTTAGTGCTGGTAAGATTGCACCCGTCAGGAAGCGAATTGGTAAAGTATTAAAGCATGGGCTGGAGATTGTAGAGAAATGCAGCGGTTAACAGCAAAAACGTTTGAAATTCTTGCAAATGAAATTAAATTTGAAAACAAAGTGATAAAAAGAAACAAAGGAACACGCTAAATTTGCAATTAAAATGAATCAAGAATGAAATGAAGGAATTAAAACCACAAATTCAAACAGCGACAGTGAGAAAGGAATATGGAAAGAATTTGAAAATAGACATTAAATTTGACAAAAAAATGATAAAAATAAACGAGGGAACACGCTAAATTTGCAATTAAAAAGAATGAAGAACGAAATGAAGGAATTAAAAGGACAAATTCAAACATTGACGTTGAGAATGTAATATGGAAAGAATTGGAAGAAAGAATTCATTGTCAGCTTTTGAAATTCAAGAAGACAAAGTGAGAACGTTAAATTAGAAAATAAAAGGAAATTAAAATGTAAAAAAAAAGGAAAAAAATACAAGTTCTAATTATGAAGTAAAAAAACAAAACAAAAAAGGACAAAATCTTAAACTGCATATTCGAACTGTGACGGTGGTTGACAAAAAAGGGAGGGGTGCAACACGAGGACTTCCCAAGAGGTCACCCATCCTTGTACTACTCTTGCCCAAACACGCTTAACTTCGGAGTTCTGATGGGATCTGGAGCTATAGTGCTGGTATGATCGTGCCTGTCAAGAAGCGGATTGGTAAAGTGTTGAAGCAGGTTCTGGAGATTGTAGAGAAATGCAGCGGTTAACGGCAACAACGTTTGAAATTCTTGCAAATGACATTAAATTTGGCAACCAATTGATAAAAAGAAATAAGGGAACACGCTAAATTTGCAATTAAAAAGAATCAAGAACGAAATGAAGGAATTAAAACCACAAATTCAAACCGCGAAGGTCAGAATGGAATATGGAAAGAATTTGAAAAAAAGACATTAAATTTGACAAAAAAATGATAAAAATAAACGAGGGAACACGCTAAATTAGCAATTAAAAAGAATGAAGAACGAAATGAAGGCATTAAAAGGATAAATTCAAACAACGACGTTGAGAATGTTATATGGAAAGAATTGGAAGAAAGAAATCATTGTCAGCTTTTGAAATTCAAGAAGACATAGTGAGAACGTTAAATTTGAAAATAAAAGAAAATTAAAATGTAAAAAAAAGGAAAAAAAATACAAGTTCTAATTATGAAGTAAAAAAAACAAAACAAAAAAGGACAAAATCTTAAACTACATATTCGAACTGTGACGGTGGTTGACAAAAAAGAGAGGGGTGCAACACGAGGGCTTCCCAAGAGGACACCCATCCTAGTACTACTCTCGCCCAAACACGCTTAACTTCAGAGTTCTGATGAGATCCGGAGCTTTAGTGCTGGTATGATCGTGCCTGTCAAGAAGCGGATTGGTGAAGTGTTGAAGCAGGAGCTGGATATTGTAGAGAAATGCAACGGTTAACGGCAACAACGTTTGAAATTCTTGCAAGTGACATTAAATTTGGCAACCAATTGACAAAAAGAAACAAGGGAACACGCTAAATTTGCAATTAAAAAGAATCATGAACGAAATGAAGGAATTAAAACCACAAATTCAAACCGCGACGTTGAGAATGGAATATGGAAAGAATTTGAAAAAAGACAAAAATTTGACGAAAAAATGATAAAAATTAACGAGGGAACACGCTAAATTTGCAATTAAACAGAATCAAGAACGAAATGAAGGAATTAAAAGGACAAATTCAAACATCGACGTTGAGAATGTAATATGGAATGAATTGGAAGAAAGAAATCATTATCAGTTTTTGAAATTCAAGAAGACATAGTGAGAACGTTAAATTTGAAAATAAAGGAAATTAAAATGTAAAAAAAAGGAAAAAAAATACAAGTTCTAATTATGAAGTAAAAAACAAAACAAAAAAGGACGAAATCTTAAACTGCGAATTCGAACTGTGACGGTGGCTGACAAAAAGAGAGTGGTGCAACACGAGGACTTCCCAGGAGGTCATCCATCCTAGTACTACTCTCGCCCAAGCACGCTTAACTGCGGAGTTCTGATGGGATCCGGTGCTTTAGTGCTGGTATGATCGCACCTGTCAGGAAGCGGATTGCTAAAGTATTAAAGCAGGAGCTTGAGATTGTAGAGAAATGCAGCGGTTAATGGCAACAACGTTTGAAATTCTTGCAAATGACATTAAATTTGACAACAAATTGATAAAAAGAAACAAGGGAACACGCTAAATTTGCAATTAAAGTGAATCAAGAACGAAATGAAGGAATTAAAACCACAAATTCAAACAGAGACGGTGATGATGGAATATGGAAAGAATTTGAAAAAAGACATTAAATTTGAAAAAAAAATGATAAAAACAAACGAGGGAACACGCTAAAGTTTCGATTAAAAAGAATCAAGAACGAAATGAAGGGATTAAAAAGACAAATTCAAACATCGACGTTGAGAATGTAATATAGAAAGAATTGGAAGAAAGAAATCATTGTCAGCTTTTGAAATTCAAGAAGACACAGTGAGAACATTAAATTTGAAAATAAAAGGAAATTAAAATGTAAGAAAAAGGAAAAAAATACAAGTTCTAATTATAAAGTAAAAAACAAAAAGAAAGGACGAAATCTTAAACTGCAAATCCGAACTTTGACGGTGGTTGACAAAAAAGGGAGGGGTGCAACACGAGGACTTTCCAGGAGGTCACCCATCCTAGTACTACTCTCGCCCAAGCACACTTAACTTTGGAGTTCTGATGAGATCCGGTGCTTTAGTGCTGGTATGATCGCACCCGTCAGGAAGCGGATTGGTACAGTATTAAAGCAGGAGCTGGAGATTGTAGAGAAATGCAGCGGTTAACGGCAACAACGTTTGAAATTCTTGCAAATGACATTAAATTTGACAACAAATTGATAAAAAAAAAACAAGGGAACACGCTAAATTTGCAATTAAAAAGAATCAATAACGAAATGAAGGAATTAAAACCACAAATTTAAACCGCGACGATGAGAATGGAATATGGAAAGAATTTGAAAAAAGACATTAAATTTTACAAAAAAATGATAAAAATAAACGAGGGAACACACTAAATTTGCAATTAAAAAGAATCAAGAACGAAATGAAGGAATTAAAAGGACAAATTCAAACATCGACGTTGAGAATGTAATATGGAAAGAATTGGAGAAAGAAATCTTTGTCATCTTTTGAAATTCAAGAAGACATAGTGAGAACGTTAAATTTGAAAATAAAAGGAAATTAAAATGTAAAAAAAAAGGAAAAAAATATGAGCTCTTATTATGAAGTTAAAAAACAAAACAAAAAAGGACGAAATCTTAAACTGCAAATTCGAACTGCGACGATGGTTGAAAAAAAGGGATGGGTGCAACACGAGGACTTCCCAGGAGGTCACCCATCCTAGTACTACTCTTGCCCAAGCACGCTTACCTTCAGAGTTCTGATGGGATCCGGTGCTTTAGTGCTGGTATGATCGCACCCGTCAGGAAGCGGATTGGTAATGTATTAAAGCAGGAGTTGGAGATTGTAGAGAAATGCAGCGGATAACGGCAACAACGTTTGAAATTCTTGCAAAAGAAATTAAATTTGACAACAAAGTGATAAAAAGAAACAAGGGAACACGCTAAATTTGCAATTAAAATGAATCAAGAACGAAATGAAGGAATTAAAACCACAAATTCAAACAGCGACGGTGAGAAAGGAATATGGAAAGAATTTGAAAATAAACATTAAATTTGACAAAAAAATGATAAAAATAAACGAGGGAACACGCTAAATTTGCAATTAAAAAGAATGAAGAACGAAATGAAGGAATTAAAAAGACAAATTCAAACATCGACGTTGAGAATGTAATATGGAAAGAATTGGAAGAACGAATTCATTGTCAGCTTTTGAAATTCAAGAAGACAAAGTGAGAACGTTAAATTAGAAAATAAAAGGAAATTAAAATGTAAAAAAAAGGAAAAAAATACAAGTTCTAATTATGAAGTAAAAAAACAAAACCAAAAAGGACAAAATCTTAAACTGCATATTCGAACTTTGACGGTGGTTGACAAAAAAGGGAGGGGTGCAACACGAGGACTTCCCAAGAGGTCACCCATCCTAGTACTACTCTTGCCCAAACACGCTTAACTTCGGAGTTCTGATGGGATCTGGAGCTATAGTGCTGGTATGATCGTGCCTGTCAAGAAGCGGATTGGTAAAGTGTTGAAGCAGGTTCTGGAGATTGTAGAGAAATGCAGCGGTTAACGGCAACAACGTTTGAAATTCTTGCAAATGACATTAAATTTGGCAACCAATTGATAAAAAGAAATAAGGGAACACGCTAAATTTGCAATTAAAAAGAATCAAGAACGAAATGAAGGAATCAAAACCACAAATTCAAACCGCGACGGTGAGAATGGAATATGGAAAGAATTTGAAAAAAGACATTAGATTTGACAAAAAAATGATAAAATTTAACGAGGGAACACGCCAAATTTGCAATTAAACAGAATCAAGAACGAAATGAAGGAATTAAAAGGACAAATTCAAACATCGACGTTGAGAATGTAATATGGATAGAATTGGAAGAAAGAAATCATTGTCAGTTTTTGAAATTCAAGAAGACATAGTGAGAACGTTAAATTTGAAAATAAAAGGAAATTAAAATGTAAAAAAAAGGAAAAAAATACAAGTTCTAATTATGAAGTAAAAAAACAAAACAAAAAAGGACGAAATCTTAAACTGCAAAATCGAACTATGACAGTGGTTGACAAAAAGGGAGTGGTGCAAGACGAGGACTTCCCAGGAGGTCACCCATCATAGTACTACTCTCGCCCAAGCACGCTTAAATGCGGAGTTCTGATGGGATCCGGTGCTTTAGTGCTGGTATGATCGCACCTGTCAGGAAGCGGATTGCTAAAGTATTAAAGCAAGAGCTGGAGATTGTAGAGAAATGCAGCGGTTAATGGCAACAACGTTTGAAATTCTTGCAAATGACATTAAATTTGACAACAAACTGATAAAAAGAAACATGGGAACACGCTAAATTTGCAATTAAAGTGAATCAAGAAAGAAATGAAGGAATTAAAACCACAAATTCAAACAGCGACAGTGAGAATTGAATATGGAAAGAATTTGAAAAAAGACATTAAATTTGACAAAAAAAATGATAAAAACAAACGAGGGAACACGCTAAATTTTCGATTAAAAAGAATCAAGAACGAAATGAAGGAATTAAAAGGACAAATTCAAACAACGACGTTGAGAATGTAATATAGAAAGAATTGGAAGAAAGAAATCATTGTCAGCTTTTGAAATTCAAGAAGACATAGTGAGAACGTTAAATTTGAAAATAAAAGGAAATTAAAATGTAAAAAAAAGGAAAAAAAATACAATTTCTAATTATGAAGTAAAAAACAAAACAAAAAAGGACGAAATCTTAAACTGCAAATTCGAACTGTGGCGGTGGTTGACAAAAAAGGGAGGGGTGCAACACGAGGACTTTCCAGGAGGTCACCCATCCTAGTACTACTCTCGCCCAAGCACGCTTAACTTCCGAGTTCTGATGAGATCCGGTGCTTTAGTGCTGGTATGATCGCACCCGTCAGGAAGCGGATTGGTACAGTATTAAAGCAGGAGCTAGAGATTGTAGAGAAATGCAGCGGTTAACGGCAACAACGTTTGAAATTCTTGCAAATGACATTAAATTTGACAACAAATTGATAAAAAGAAACAAGGGAACACGCTAAATTTGCAATTAAAAAGAATCAAGAATGAAATGAAGGAATTAAAACCACAAATTTAGAACGCGACGATGAGAATGGAATATGGAAAGAATTTGAAAAAAGTCATTAAATTTGACAAAAAAATAATAAAAATAAAGAGGGAACAAACTAAATTTGCAATTAAAAAGAATCAAGAACGAAATGAAGGAATTAAAAGGACAAATTCAAACATCGACGTTGAGAATGTAATATGGAAAGAATTGGAGAAAGAAATCTTTGTCATCTTTTGAAATTCAAGAAGACATAGTGAGAACGATAAATTTGAAATTAAAAGGAAACTAAAATGTAAAAAAAAGGAAAAAAATATGAGTTCTAATTATGAATTTAAAAAACAGAACAAAAAAGGACGAAATCTTAAACTGCAAATTCGAACTGCGACGGTGGTTGACAAAAAGGGATGGGTGCAACACGAGGACTTCCCAGGAGGTCACCCATCCTAGTACTACTCTCGCCCAAGCACGCTTACCTTCAGAGTTCTGACGGGATCCAGTGCTTTAGTGCTGGTTTGATCGCACCCGTTAGGAAGCGGATTGGTAATGTATTTAAGCAGGAGTTGGAGATTGTAGAGAAATGCAGCACTTAACGGCAACAACGTTTGAAATTCTTGCAAGTGAAATTAAATTTGACAACAAAGTGATAAAAAGAAACAAGGGAACACGCTAAATTCTCAATTAAAACGAATCAAGAACGAAATGAAGGAATTAAAACCACAAATTCAAACAACGACGGTGAGAAAGGAATATGGAAAGAATTTGAAAAAAGACATTAAATTTGACAAAAAAATTAAAAAAAATAAACGAGGGAACGCGCTAAATTTGCAATTAAAAAGAATGAAGAAAGAAATGAAGGAATTAAAAGGACAAATTCAAACATCGACGTTGAGAATGTAATATGGAAAGAATTGGAAGAAAGAAATCATTGTCAGCTTTTGAAATTCAAGAAGACTTAGTGAGAACGTTAAATTTGAAAATAAAAGGAAATTAAAATGTAAAAAAAAAGGAAAAAAAAATACAAGTTCTAATTATGAAGTAAAAAAACAAAACAAAAAAGGACGAAATCTTAAACTGCAAATCCGAACTGTGACGGTGGTTGACAAAAACGGAGGGGTGCAACACGAGGACTTCCCAGGAGGTCACCAATCCTAGTACTACTCTCACCCAAGCACGCTTAACTTTGGAGTTCTGATGGGATCCAGTGCTTTAGTGCTGGTATGATTGCACCCGTCAGGAAGCGAATTGGTAAAGTATTAAAGCAGGAGCTGGAGATTGTAGAGAAATGCAGCGGTTAATGGCAACAAGGTTTGAAATTTTTGCAAATGACATTAAATTTGACAACAAATTGATAAAAAGAAACAAGGGAACATGCTAAATTTGCAATTAAAATGAATCAAGAACGAAGTGAAGGAATTAAAACCACAAATTCAAACAACGACAGTGAGAATGAAATACGGAAAGAATTTGAAAAAAGACATTAAATTTGACAAAAAAATGATAAAAATAAATGAGCGAACACGCTAAATTTGCAATTAAAAAGAATGAAGAACGAAATGAAGGAATTAAAAGGACAAATTCAAACATCGACGTTGAGAATGTAATATGGAAAGAATTGGAAAAAAGAAATCATTGTCAGCTTTTGAAATTCAAGAAGACATAGTGAGAATGTTAAATTTGAAAATAAAAGGAAATTAAAATGTAAAAAAAAGGAAAAAAAATACAAGTTCTAATTATGAAGTAAAAAAACAAAACAAAAAAGGACAAAATCTTAAACTGCATATTCGAACTGTGACGGTGGTTGACAAAAAAGGGAGGGGTGCAACACGAGGACTTCCCAAGAGGTCACCCACCCTAGTACTACTCTCGCCCAAACACGCTTAACTTCGGAGTTCTGATGGGATCCAGAGCTTTAGTGCTGGTATGATCGTGCCTGTCAAGAAGCGGATTGGTAAAGTGTTGAAGCAGGTGCTGGAGATTGTAGAGAAATGCAGCGGTTAACGGCAACAACGTTTGAAATTCTTGCAAATGACATTAAATTTGGCAACCAATTGATAAAAAGAAACAAGGGAACACGCTAAATTTGCAATTAAAAAGAATTAAGAACGAAATGAAGGAATTAAAACCACAAATTCAAACCGCGACGGTGAGAATGGAATATGGAAAGAATTTGAAAAAAGACATTAAATTTGACAAAAAAATGATAAAAATAAACGAGGGAACACACTAAATTTGCAATTAAAAAGAATCAAGAACGAAATGAAGGAATTAAAAGGACAAATTCAAACATCGACGTTGAGAATGTAATATGGAAAGAATTGGAGAAAGAAATCTTTGTCATCTTTTGAAATTCAAGAAGACATAGTGAGAACGTTAAATTTGAAAATAAAAGGAAATTAAAATGTAAAAAAAAAGGAAAAAAATATGAGCTCTTATTATGAAGTTAAAAAACAAAACAAAAAAGGATGAAATCTTAAACTGCAAATTCGAACTGTGACGGTGGTTGACAAAAAGGGATGGTTGCAACACGAGGACTTCCCAGGAGGTCACCCATCCTAGTACAACTCTCGCCCAAGCACGCTTACCTTCAGAGTTCTGATGGGATCCGGTGCTTTAGTGCTGGTATGATCGCACCCGTCAGGAAGCGGATTGGTAATGTATTAAAGCAGGAGTTGGAGATTGTAGAGAAATGCAGCGGTTAACGGCAACAACGTTTGAAATTCTTGCAAAAGAAATTAAATTTGACAACAAAGTGATAAAAAGAAACAAGGGAACACGCTAAATTTGCAATTAAAATGAATCAAGAACGAAATGAAGGAATTAAAACCACAAATTCAAACAACGACGGTGAGAAAGGAATATGGAAAGAATTTGAAAAAAGACATTAAATTTGACAAAAAAATGAAAAAAAATAAATGAGGGAACACGCTAATTTTGCAATTAAAAAGAATGAAGAAAGAAATGAAGGAATTAAAAGGACAAATTCAAACATCGACGTTGAGAATGTAATATGGAAAGAATTGGAAGAAAGAAATCGTTGTCAGCTTTTGAAATTCAAGAAGACTTAGTGAGAACGTTAAATTTGAAAATAAAAGGAAATTAAAATGTAAAAAAAAGGAAAAAAATACAAGTTCTAATTATGAAGTAAAAAAAACAAAACAAAAAAGGACGAAGTCTTAAACTGCAAATCCGAACTTTGACGGTGGTTGACAAAAACGTAGGGGTGCAACACGAGGACTTCCCAGGAGGTCACCCATCCTAGTACTACTCTCGCCCAAGCACGCTTAACTTCGGAGTTCTGATGGGTTCCAGTGCTTTAGTGCTGGTATGATTGCACCCGTCAGGAAGGGAATTGGTAAAGTATTAAAGCAGGAGCTGGAGATTTTAGAGAAATGCAGCGGTTAACGGCAACAACGTTTGAAATTCTTGCAAATGAAATTAAATTTAAAAACAAAGTGATAAAAAGAAACAAGGGAACACGCTAAATTTTCAATTAAAATGAATCAAGAACGAAATGAAGGAATTAAAACCACAAATTCAAACAGCGACGGTGAGAAAGGAATATGGAAAGGATTTGAAAAAAGACATTAAATTTGACAAAAAAATGATAAAAATAAATGAGGGAACACGCTAAATTTGCAATTAAAAAGAATGAAGAACGAACTAAGGAATTAAAAGGACAAATTCAAACATCGACGTTGAGAATGTAATATGGAAAGAATTGGAAGAAAGAGATCATTGTCAGCTTTTGAAATTCAAGAAGACATAGTGAGAACGTTAAATTTGAAAATAAAAGGAAATTAAAATGTAAAAAAAAGGAAAAAAATACAAGTTCTAATTATGAACTAAAAAAACAAAACAAAAAAGGAAAATCTTAAACTGCATATTCGAACTGTGACGGTGGTTGACAAAAAAGGGAGGGGTGCAACACGAGGACTTCCCAAGAGGTCACCCATCCTAGTACTACTCTCGCCCGAACACGCTTAACTTCGGAGTTCTGATGGGATCCGGAGCTTTAGTGCTGGTATGATCGTGCCTGTCAAGAAGCGGATTGGTAAATTGTTGAAGCAGGAGCTGGAGATTGTAGAGAAATGCAGCGGTTAACGGCAACAACGTTTGAAATTCTTGCAAATGACATTAAATTTGGCAACCAATTGATAAAAAGAAACAAGGGAACACGCTAAATTTGCAATTAAAAAGAATCAAGAACGAAATGAAGGAATCAAAACCACAAATTCAAACCGCGACGGTGAGAATGGAATATGGAAAGAATTTGAAAAAGGACATTAGATTTGACAAAAAAATGATAAAATTTAACGAGGGAACACGCCAAATTTGCAATTAAACAGAATCAAGAACGAAATGAAGGAATTAAAAGGACAAATTCAAACATCGACGTTGAGAATGTAATATGGATAGAATTGGAAGAAAGAAATCATTGTCAGTTTTTGAAATTCAAGAAGACATAGTGAGAACGTTAAATTTGAAAATAAAAGGAAATTAAAATGTAAAAAAAAGGAAAAAAAATACAAGTTCTAATTATGAAGTAAAAAAACAAAACAAAAAAGGATGAAATCTTAAACTGCAAAATCGAACTATGACAGTGGTTGACAAAAAGGGAGTGGTGCAAGACGAGGACTTCCCAGGAGGTCACCCATCCTAGTACTACTCTCGCCCAAGCACGCTTAAATGCGGAGTTCTGATGGGATCCGGTGCTTTAGTGCTGGTATGATCGCACCTGTCAGGAAGCGGATTGCTAAAGTATTAAAGCAGGAGCTTGAGATTGTAGAGAAATGCAGCGGTTAACGGCAACAACGTTTGAAATTCTTGCAAATGACATTAAATTTGACAACAAATTGATAAAAGGAAACATGGGAACACGCTAAATTTGCAATTAAAGTGAATCAAGAAAGAAATGAAGGAATTAAAAATACAAATTCAAACAGCGACAGTGAGAATGGAATATGGAAAGAATTTGAAAAAAGACATTAAATTTGACAAAAAAAATGATAAAAACAAACGAGGGAACACGCTAAATTTTCGATTAAAAAGAATCAAGAACGAAATGAAGGAATTAAAAGGACAAATTCAAACAACGACATTGAGAATGTAATATAGAAAGAATTGGAAGAAAGAAATCATTGTTAGCTTTTGAAATTCAAGAAGACATAGTGAGAACGTTAAATTTGAAAATAAAAGGAAATTAAAATGTAAAAAAAAGGAAAAAAAAAAATACAAGTTCTAATTATGAAGTAAAAAACAAAACAAAAAAGGACGAAATCTTAAACTGCAAATTCGAACTGTGGCGGTGGTTGACAAAAAAGGGAGGGGTGCAACACGAGGACTTTCCAGGAGGTCACCCATCCTAGTACTACTCTCGCCCAAGCACGCTTAACTTCGGAGTTTTGATGAGATCCGGTGCTTTAGTGCTGGTATGATCGCACCCGTCAGGAAGCGGATTGGTACAGTATTAAAGCAGGAGCTGGAGATTGTAGAGAAATGCAGCGGTTAACGGCAACAACGTTTGAAATTCTTGCAAATGACATTAAATTCGACAACAAATTGATAAAAAGAAACAAGGGAACACGCTAAATTTGCAATTAAAAAGAATCAAGAACGAAATGAAGGAATTAAAACCACAAATTTAGAACGCGACGATGAGAATGGAATATGGAAAGAATTTGAAAAAAGACATTAAATTTGACAAAAAATAATAAAAATAAAGAGGGAACAAACTAAATTTGCAGTTAAAAAGAATCAAGAACGAAATGAAGGAATTAAAAGGACAAATTCAAACATCGACGTTGAGAATGTAATATGGAAAGAATTGGAGAAAGAAATCTTTGTCATCTTTTGAAATTCAAGAAGACATAGTGAGAACGATAAATTTGAAAATAAAAGGAAATTAAAATGTAAAAAAAGGAAAAAAATATGAGTTCTAATTATGAAGTTAAAAAACAGAACAAAAAAGGACGAAATCTTAAACTGCAAATTCGAACTGCGACGGTGGTTGACAAAAAGGGATGGGTGCAACACGAGGACTTCCCAGGAGGTCACCCATCCTAGTACTACTCTCGCCCAAGCACGCTTACCTTCAGAGTTCTGACGGGATCCAGTGCTTTAGTGCTGGTTTGATCGCACCCGTTAGGAAGCGGATTGGTAATGTATTTAAGCAGGAGTTGGAGATTGTAG
Source organism: Allium sativum (assembly GCA_030737875.1). Lineage (NCBI taxonomy): Eukaryota > Viridiplantae > Streptophyta > Magnoliopsida > Asparagales > Amaryllidaceae > Allium > Allium sativum. The sequence continues at coordinate 733,789,394 of CM060924.1, read as the reverse complement.
AGAAATGCAGCACTTAACGGCAACAATGTTTAAAATTCTTGCAAGTGAAATTAAATTTGACAACAAAGTGATAAAAAGAAACAAGGGAACACGCTAAATTTGCAATTAAAACGAATCAAGAACAAAATTAAGGAATTAAAACCACAAATTCAAACAACGACGGTGAGAAAGGAATATGGAAAGAATTTGAAAAAAGACATTAAATTTGACAAAAAAATTAAAAAAAATTAACGAGGGAACGCGCTAAATTTGCAATTAAAAAGAATGAAGAAAGAAATGAAGGAATTAAAAGGACAAATTCAAACATCGACGTTGAGAATGTAATATGGAAAGAATTGGAAGAAAGAAATCATTGTCAGCTTTTGAAATTCAAGAAGACTTAGTGAGAACGTTAAATTTGAAAATAAAAGGAAATTAAAATGTAAAAAAAAAGGAAAAAAAAATACAAGTTCTAATTATGAAGTAAAAAAACAAAACAAAAAAGGACGAAATCTTAAACTGCAAATCCGAACTGTGACGGTGGTTGACAAAAACGGAGGGGTGCAACACGAGGACTTCCCAGGAGGTCACCAATCCTAGTACTACTCTCACCCAAGCATGCTTAACTTTGGAGTTCTGATGGGATCCAGTGCTTTAGTGCTGGTATGATTGCACCCGTCAGGAAGCGAATTGGTAAAGTATTAAAGCAGGAGCTGGAGATTGTAGAGAAATGCAGCGGTTAATGGCAACAAGGTTTGAAATTTTTGCAAATGACATTAAATTTGACAACAAATTGATAAAAAGAAACAAGGGAACATGCTAAATTTGCAATTAAAATGAATCAAGAACGAAGTGAAGGAATTAAAACCACAAATTCAAACAACGACAGTGAGAATGAAATACGGAAAGAATTTTAAAAAAGACATTAAATTTGACAAAAAAATGATAAAAATAAAGGAGCGAACACGCTAAATTTGCAATTAAAAAGAATGAAGAACGAAATGAAGGAATTAAAAGGACAAATTCAAACATCGACGTTGAGAATGAAATATGGAAAGAATTGGAAGAAAGAAATCATTGTCAGCTTTTGAAATTCAAGAAGACATAGTGAGAATGTTAAATTTGAAAATAAAAGGAAATTAAAATGTAAAAAAAAGGAAAAAAAATACAAGTTCTAATTATGAAGTAAAAAAACAAAACAAAAAAGGACAAAATCTTAAACTGCATATTCGAACTGTGACGGTGGTTGACAAAAAAGGGAGGGGTGCAACACGAGGACTTCCCAAGAGGTCACCCACCCTAGTACTACTCTCGCCCAAACACGCTTAACTTCGGAGTTCTGATGGGATCCAGAGCTTTAGTGCTGGTATGATCGTGCCTGTCAAGAAGCGGATTGGTAAAGTGTTGAAGCAGGTGCTGGAGATTGTAGAGAAATGCAGCGGTTAACGGCAACAACGTTTGAAATTCTTGCAAATGACATTAAATTTGGCAACCAATTGATAAAAAGAAACAAGGGAACACGCCAAATTTGCAATTATAAAGAATTAATAACGAAATGAAGGAATTAAAACCACAAATTCAAACCGCGACGGTGAGAATGGAATATGGAAAGAATTTGAAAAAAGACATTAAATTTGACAAAAAAATGATAAAAATAAACGAGGGAACACACTAAATTTGCAATTAAAAAGAATCAAGAACGAAATGAAGGAATTAAAAGGACAAATTCAAACATCGACGTTGAGAATGTAATATGGAAAGAATTGGAGAAAGAAATCTTTGTCATCTTTTGAAATTCAAGAAGACATAGTGAGAACGTTAAATTTGAAAAAAAAAAAGAAATTAAAATGTAAAAAAAAAGGAAAAAAATATGAGCTCTTATTATGAAGTTAAAAAACAAAACAAAAAAGGACGAAATCTTAAACTGCAAATTCGAACTGTGACGGTGGTTGACAAAAAGGGATGGGTGCAACACGAGGACTTCCCAGGAGGTCACCCATCCTAGTACAACTCTCGCCCAAGCACGCTTACCTTCATAGTTCTGATGGGATCCGGTGCTTTAGTGCTGGTATGATCGCACCCGTCAGGAAGCGGATTGGTAATGTATTAAAGCAGGAGTTGGAGATTGTAGAGAAATGCAGCGGTTAACGGCAGCAACGTTTGAAATTCTTGCAAAAGAAATTAAATTTGACAACAAAGTGATAAAAAGAAACAAGGGAACACGCTAAATTTGCAATTAAAATGAATCAAGAACGAAATGAAGGAATTAAAACCACAAATTCAAACAACGACGGTGAGAAAGGAATATGGAAAGAATTTGAAAAAAGACATTAAATTTGACAAAAAAATGAAAAAAAATAAATGAGGGAACACGCTAATTTTGCAATTAAAAAGAATGAAGAAAGAAATGAAGGAATTAAAAGGACAAATTCAAACATCGACGTTGAGAATGTAATATGGAAAGAATTGGAAGAAAGAAATCGTTGTCAGCTTTTGAAATTCAAGAAGACTTAGTGAGAACGTTAAATTTGAAAATAAAAGGAAATTAAAATGTAAAAAAAAGGAAAAAAATACAAGTTCTAATTATGAAGTAAAAAAAACAAAACAAAAAAGGACGAAGCCTTAAACTGCAAATCCGAACTTTGACGGTGGTTGACAAAAACGTAGGGGTGCAACACGAGGACTTCCCAGGAGGTCACCCATCCTAGTACTACTCTCGCCTAAGCACGCTTAACTTCGGAGTTCTGATGGGTTCCAGTGCTTTAGTGCTGGTATGATTGCACCCGTCAGGAAGGGAATTGGTAAAGTATTAAAGCAGGAGCTGGAGATTTTAGAGAAATGCAGCGGTTAACGGCAACAACGTTTGAAATTCTTGCAAATGAAATTAAATTTGAAAACAAAGTGATAAAAAGAAACAAGGGAACACGCTAAATTTGCAATTAAAATGAATCAAGAACGAAATGAAGGAATTAAAACCACAAATTCAAACAGCGACGGTGAGAAAGGAATATGGAAAGAATTTGAAAAAAGACATTAAATTTGACAAAAAAATGATAAAAATAAATGAGGGAACACGCTAAATTTGCAATTAAAAAGAATGAAGAACGAACTAAGGAATTAAAAGGACAAATTCAAACATCGACGTTGAGAATGTAATATGGAAAGAATTGGAAGAAAGAGATCATTGTCAGCTTTTAAAATTCAAGAAGACATAGTGAGAACGTTAAATTTGAAAATAAAAGGAAATTAAAATGTAAAAAAAATGAAAAAAATACAAGTTCTAATTATGAACTAAAAAAACAAAACAAAAAAGGAAAATCTTAAACTGCATATTCGAACTGTGACGGTGGTTGACAAAAAAGGGAGGGGTGCAACACGAGGACTTCCCAAGAGGTCACCCATCCTAATACTACTCTCGCCCGAACACGCTTAACTTCGGAGTTCTGATGGGATCCGGAGCTTTAGTGCTGGTATGATCGTGCCTGTCAAGAAGCGGATTGGTAAATTGTTGAAGCAGGAGCTGGAGATTGTAGAGAAATGCAGCGGTTAACGGCAACAACGTTTGAAATTCTTGCAAATGACATTAAATTTGGCAACCAATTGATAAAAAGAAACAAGGGAACACGCTAAATTTGCAATTAAAAAGAATCAAGAACGAAATGAAGGAATCAAAACCACAAATTCAAACCGCGACGGTGAGAATGGAATATGGAAAGAATTTGAAAAAAGACATTAGATTTGACAAAAAAATGATAAAATTTAACGAGGGAACACGCCAAATTTGCAATTAAACAGAATCAAGAAGGAATTAAAAGGACAAATTCAAACATCGACATTGAGAATGTAATATGGATAGAATTGGAAGAAAGAAATCATTGTCAGTTTTTGAAATTCAAGAAGACATAGTGAGAACGTTAAATTTGAAAATAAAAGGAAATTAAAATGTAAAAAAAAGGAAAAAAAATACAAGTTCTAATTATGAAGTAAAAAAACAAAACAAAAAAGGACGAAATCTTAAACTGCAAAATCGAACTATGACAGTGGTTGACAAAAAGGGAGTGGTGCAAGACGAGGACTTCCCAGGAGGTCACCCATCCTAGTACTACTCTCGCCCAAGCACGCTTAAATGCGGAGTTCTGATGGGATCCGGTGCTTTAGTGCTGGTATGATCGCTCCTGTCAGGAAGCGGATTGCTAAAGTATTAAAGCAGGAGCTTGAGATTGTAGAGAAATGCAGCGGTTAACGGCAACAACGTTTGAAATTCTTGCAAATGACATTAAATTTGACAACAAATTGATAAAAAGAAACATGGGAACACGCTAAATTTGCAATTAAAGTGAATCAAGAAAGAAATGAAGGAATTAAAACCACAAATTCAAACAGCGACAGTGAGAATGGAATATGGAAAGAATTTGAAAAAAGACATTAAATTTGACAAAAAAAATGATAAAAACAAACGAGGGAACACGCTAAATTTTCGATTAAAAAGAATCAAGAACGAAATGAAGGAATTAAAAGGACAAATTCAAACAACGACGTTGAGAATGTAATATAGAAAGAATTGGAAGAAAGAAATCATTGTCAGCTTTTGAAATTCAAGAAGACGTAGTGAGAACGTTAAATTTGAAAATAAAAGGAAATTAAAATGTAAAAAAAAGGAAAAAAAATACAAGTTCTAATTATGAAGTAAAAAACAAAACAAAAAAGGACGAAATCTTAAACTGCAAATTCGAACTGTGGCGGTGGTTGACAAAAAAGGGAGGGGTGCAACACGAGGACTTTCCAGGAGGTCACCCATCCTAGTACTACTCTCGCCCAAGCACGCTTAACTTCGGAGTTCTGATCAGATCCGTTGCTTTAGTGCTGGTATGGTCGCACCCGTCAGGAAGCGGATTGGTACAGTATTAAAGCAGGAGCTGGAGATTGTAGAGAAATGCAGCGGTTAACGGCAACAACGTTTGAAATTCTTGCAAATCACATTAAATTTGACAACAAATTGATAAAACGAAACAAGGGAACACGCTAAATTTGCAATTAAAAAGAATCAAGAACGAAATGAAGGAATTAAAACCACAAACTTAGAACGCGACGATGAGAATGGAATATGGAAAGAATTTGAAAAAAGACATTAAATTTGACAAAAATTAATAAAAATAAAGAGGGAACAAACTAAATTTGCAATTAAAAAGAATCAAGAACGAAATGAAGGAATTAAAAGGACAAATTCAAACATCGACGTTGAGAATGTAATATGGAAAGAATTGGAGAAAGAAATCTTTGTCATCTTTTGAAATTCAAGAAGACGTAGTGAGAACGATAAATTTGAAAATAAAAGGAAACTAAAATGTAAAAAAAAGGAAAAAAATATGAGTTCTAATTATGAAGTTAAAAAACAGAACAAAAAAGGACGAAATCTTAAACTGCAAATTCGAACTGCGACGGTGGTTGACAAAAAGGGATGGGTGCAACACGAGGACTTCCCAGGAGGTCACCCATCCTAGTACTACTCTCGCCCAAGCACGCTTACCTTCAGAGTTCTGACGGGATCCAGTGCTTTAGTGCTGGTTTGATCGCACCCGTTAGGAAGCGGATTGGTAATGTATTTAAGCAGGAGTTGGAGATTGTAGAGAAATGCAGCACTTAACGGCAACAACGTTTAAAATTCTTGCAAGTGAAATTAAATTTGACAACAAAGTGATAAAAAGAAACAAGGGAACATGCTAAATTTGCAATTAAAACGAATCAAGAACGAAATGAAGGAATTAAAACCACAAATTCAAACAACGACGGTGAGAAAGGAATATGGAAAGAATTTGAAAAAAGACATTAAATTTGACAAAAAAATTAAAAAAAATAAACGAGGGAACGCGCTAAATTTGCAATTAAAAAGAATGAAGAAAGAAATGAAGGAATTAAAAGGACAAATTCAAACATCGACGTTGAGAATGTAATATGGAAAGAATTGGAAGAAAGAAATCATTGTCAGCTTTTAAAATTCAAGAAGACTTAGTGAGAACGTTAAATTTGAAAATAAAAGGAAATTAAAATGTAAAAAAAAAAGGAAAAAAAATACAAGTTCTAATTATGAAGTAAAAAAACAAAACAAAAAAGGACGAAATCTTAAACTGCAAATCCGAACTGTGACGGTGGTTGACAAAAACGGAGGGGTGCAACACGAGGACTTCCCAGGAGGTCACCAATCCTAGTACTACTCTCACCCAAGCACGCTTAACTTTGGAGTTCTGATGGGATCCAGTGCTTTAGTGCTGGTATGATTGCACCCGTCAGGAAGCGAATTGGTAAAGTATTAAAGCAGGAGCTGGAGATTGTAGAGAAATGCAGCGGTTAATGGCAACAAGGTTTGAAATTTTTGCAAATGACATTAAATTTGACAACAAATTGATAAAAAGAAACAAGGGAACATGCTAAATTTGCAATTAAAATGAATCAAGAACGAAGTGAAGGAATTAAAACCACAAATTCAAACAACGACAGTGAGAATGAAATACGGAAAGAATTTGAAAAAAGACATTAAATTTGACAAAAAATGATAAAAATAAACGAGCGAACACGCTAAATTTGCAATTAAAAAGAATGAAGAACGAAATGAAGGAATTAAAAGGACAAATTCAAACATCGACGTTGAGAATGTAATATGGAAAGAATTGGAAGAAAGAAATCATTGTCAGCTTTTGAAATTCAAGAAGACATAGTGAGAATGTTAAATTTGAAAATAAAAGGAAATTAAAATGTAAAAAAAAGGAAAAAAAATACAAGTTCTAATTATGAAGTAAAAAAACAAAACAAAAAAGGACAAAATCATAAAATGCATATTCGAACTGTGACGGTGGTTGACAAAAAAGGGAGGGGTGCAACACGAGGACTTCCCAAGAGGTCACCCACCCTAGTACTACTCTCGCCCAAACACGCTTAACTTCGGAGTTCTGATGGGATCCAGAGCTTTAGTGCTGGTATGATCGTGCCTGTCAAGAAGCGGATTGGTAAAGTGTTGAAGCAGGTGCTGGAGATTGTAGAGAAATGCAGCGGTTAACGGCAACAACGTTTGAAATTCTTGCAAATGACATTAAATTTGGCAACCAATTGATAAAAAGAAACAAGGGAACACGCTAAATTTGCAATTAAAAAGAATCAAGAACGAAATGAAGGAATTAAAACCACAAATTCAAACCGCGACGGTGAGAATGGAATATGGAAAGAATTTGAAAAAAGACATTAAATTTGACAAAAAAATGATAAAAATTAACGAGGGAACACACTAAATTTGCAATTAAACAGAATCAAGAACGAAATGAAGGAATTAAAGGGACAAATTCAAACATCGACGTTGAGAATGTAATATGGAAAGAATTGGAAGAAAGAAATCATTGTCAGCTTTTGAAATTCAAGAAGACATAGTGAGAACGCTAAATTTGAATATCAAAGGAAATTAAAATGTAAAAAAAAGGAAAAAAATACAAGTTCTAATTATGAAGTAAAAAAACAAAACAAAAAATGACGAAATCTTAAACTGCAAATTCGAACTGTGACGGTGGTTGACAAAAAGGGAGTGGTGCAACACGAGGACTTCCTAGGAGGTCACCCATCCTAGAACTACTCTCGCCCAAGCACGCTTAACTGCGGAGTACTGATGGGATTCGGTGCTTTAGTGCTGGTATGATCGCACCCGTCAGGAAGCGGATTGGTAAAGTATTAAAGCAGGAGCTTGAGATTGTAGAGAAATGCAGCGGTTAACGGCAACAACGTTTGAAATTCTTGCAAATGACATTAAATTTGACAACAAATTGATAAAAAGAAACAAGGGAACACGCTAAATTTGCAATTAAAGTGAATCAAGAACGAAATGAAGGAATTAAAACCACAAATTCAAACAGCGACGGTGAGAATAGAATATGGAAAGAATTTGAAAAAAGACATTAAATTTGACAAAAAAATGATTAAAAAAACGAGGGAACACGCTAAATTTTCAATTAAAAAGAATCAAGAACGAAATGATGGAATTAAAAGGACAAATTCAAACATCGACATTGAGAATGTAATATAGAAAGATTTGGAAGAAAGAAATCATTGTCAACTTTTGAAATTCAAGAAGATACAGTGAGAGCGTTAAATTTGAAAATAAAAGGAAATTAAAATGTAAAAAAAAGGAAAAAAAATACAAGTTCTAATTATGAAGTAAAAAACAAAACCAAAAAGGACGAAATCTTAAACTGCAAATTCGAACTGTGACGGTGGTTGACAAAAAAGGAGGGGTGCAACACGAGGACTTTCCAGGAGGTCACCCATCCTAGTACTACTCTCGCCTAAACACGCTTAACTTCGGAGTTCTGATGAGATCCAGTGCTTTAGTGCTGGTATGATCGCAGCCGTCAGGAAGCGGATTGGTACAGTATTAAAGCAGGAGCTGGAGATTGCAGAGAAATGCAGCGGTTAACGGCAACAACGTTTGAAATTCTTGCAAATGACATTAAATTTGACAACAAATTGATAAAAAGAAATAAGGGAATAGGCTAAATTTGCAATTAAAAAGAATCAAGAACGAAATGAAGGAATTAAAACCACAAATTTAAACCGCGACGATGAGAATGGAATATGGAAAGAATTTGAAAAAAGACATTAAATTTGACAAAAAAATGATAAAAATAAACGAGGGAACACACTAAATTTGCAATTAAAAAGAATCAAAAACGAAATGAAGGAATTAGAAGGACAAATTCAAACATCGACGTTGAGAATGTAATATGGAAAGAATTGGAAGAAAGAAATCATTGTCAGCTTTTGAAATTCAAGAAGACATAGTGAGAACGTTAAATTTGAAAATAAAAGGAAATTAAAATGTAAAAAAAAATTACAAGTTCTAATTTTGAAGTAAAAAAATAAAACAAAAAAGGACGAAATCTTAAACTGCAAATTCGAACATTGACGGTGGTTGATAAAAAAAGGGAGGGGTGCAACACGAGGACTTCCCAGGAGGTCACCCATCCTAGTACTACTCTCGCCCAGGCACGCTTAACTTTGGAGTCCTGATGGGATCCTGTGCTTTAGTGCTGGTATGATCGCACCCGTCAGGAAGCGGATTGGTAAAGTATTAAAGTAATAGCAGGAGATTGTAGAGAAATGCAGTGGTTAACGACAACAACGTTTGAAATTCTTGCAAATGACATTAAATTTGACAACAAATTGACAAAAAGAAACAAGGAAACATGTTAAATTTGCAACTAAAATGAATCAAGAACGAAATGAATGAATTAAAACCACAAATTCAAACCGCGACGGTGAGAATGGAATACGGAAAGAATTTGAAAAAAGACATTAAATTTGATAAAAAATGATAAAAATAAACGAGGGAACAAGCTAAATTTGCAATTAAAAAGAATCAAAAATGAAATGAAGGAATTAAAAGGACAAATTCAAACATCGACGTTCAGAATGCATTATGGAAAGAATTGGAAGAAAGAAATCATTGTCAGCTTTTGAAATTCAAGAAGACAGCGAGAACGTTAAATATGAAAATAAAAGAAAATTAAAATGTAAAAAAAAGGAACAAAAATACAAGTTCTAATTATGAAGTAAAAAAGCAAAACAAAAAAGGAAGAAATCTTAAACTGCAAATTCGAACTATGACGGTGGTTGACAAAAAGGGAGGGGTGCAACACGAGGACTTCCCAGGAGGTCACCCATCCTAGTACTACTCTCGCCCAAGCACGCTTAACTTCGGAGTTCTGATAGGATCCGGTGCTTTAGTGCTGGTATGATCGCACCCGTCAGGAAGCGGATTGGTAAAGTATTAAAGTAGAAGCTGGAGATTGTAGAGAAATGCAGCGGTTAACGGCAACAACGTTTGAAATTCTTGCAAATGACATTAAATTTGACAACAAATTGATAAAAAGAAACAACGGAACACGCTAAATCAGCAATTAAAATGAATCAAGAACGACATGAAGGAATTAAAACCACAAATTCAAACTGCGATGGTGAGAATGGAATATGGAAAGAATTTGAAAAAAAGACATTAAATTTGACAAAAAAATGATAAAAATAAACGAGGAACACGCTAAATTTGCAATTAAAAAGAATCAAGAACGAAATGAAGGAATTAGAAGGACAAATTCGAACATCGACATTGAGAATGTAATATGGAAAGAATTAGAAGAAAGAAATCATTGTCAGCTTTTGAAATTCAAGAAGACATAGTGAGAACGTTAAATTTGAAAATAAAACGAAACTAAAATGAAAAAAAGGGAAAAAAAAATACAAGTTCTAATCATGAAGTAAAAAAACAAAACAAAAAAGGACGATAAACTGCAAATTCAAACTGTGACGGTGGTTGACAAAAAGGGAGGGGTGCAACACGAGGACTTCCCAGGAGGTCACCCATCCTAGTACTACTCTCTCCCAAGCACGCTTAACTTCGGAGTATTAAAGCAGGAGCTGGAGATTGTAGAGAAATGCAGCGGTTAACGGCAACAATGTAACAACCTGTATTTTAACAACGTGTTATAATCGTAAATCAAGGCAGAATTAAATTTTAAAATAAGAATCAGGGAAATTTGGTTGCGCCATTGCGTTCGTCTCGGAATTCTACATGAAATAGAGTCCGAGTTTTCGAAAATCGGAGTCCGGATGTAGAAGTTATAGACTGTACAAGATTCAACAAATTTCAGGCAGCACAGAACCGGGCAGGTCGACCTGGGGGCCAGGTCGACCTACCCCCACCAGGTCGACCATGGTGTCGACCCCCCCCCTACAGGTCGACCTGGTTGGTCTGTTATGGCCCAGAACCCATTTTTAAAGCCCGGGACGAGTATTGATGGTTCAGATCAGTTCTAGGGTTAATCTAAGGGACTAAATAAGTTCCTACACCTATAAAAACACCCTAAGACCTAACCTAATGGATAACAAAACATTCTTACATCAAAATGCTGCTGGACTTCCTCTTGATCATGGCTGCCGCTCTCTAAGCAATTCTCTTAGCCTCCAAACTCAATCAAACTAGAGATTAAAGCTTCTACAACGATTCTACAACAAATTAAAGTTCTTTCTTTAACCACGGAAGGCAAGTGTAGTTATTTTCTGATATAAACTTTAATTATAATTGTGACATGATTGTAAGTCTGAATTTGAGGTTGTGTAAATTCTGTTCTGATCTGTCTTATTTTGTATCTCTTTCTCCTTCCTGTTCTATAGCCAGGCTACCACGAGCTTGTGCCAAATCTCATAAGAGATTTACCACAAACGCTAAACTTTGGGAAAATAATGAATGGTGATATATTTTGGACATAGGTTGTAAACTAGATGTAGATCTATGCATATTTTGTGATTTGGAAGAAGAGGAACCATTGTATGTTAGCATACGATTTGGGACTTTGGACATAACATATATTTTGAATTAAGATCTGATTTTGGGATGACATAGTTTAAGGCCAGGATTTTTAGGCATGTTTTTGAAGAAGGAATTGGTGACTTTGGCATAATTACCTACATTAAATAGGATAACCAATGATGTGAACACACCTAAAAAGTGGAATAAGGATATTTGAAACAAAAGGTTATAAGTTAACATAATTCGTATGTTATAACATGATTTGGGACATATATTGTATTATGAATTATGAATATGATTTAGGCATGCAAGTTTAGGCTTAATTATGCAAGATATGTAATCTGTTTAAATTACCTGTTCTGCTAATTTGCTAAGTTGCCAAATATGCTAATCTATTATCTGCTAAACATGCTAAATTGCCTAATCTGCTAGATCCGTTATCTGTTTAATCTGCTGAATTGCTTAATCTGCTAAATCTGTTAAGTCGCCTGATCTGAAAAATCTGTTATCTGCTATGTCTGTTGAGTTGATATAATTGGCCTGTTATTGACATAATCTGAATTGGCCATAGTTACGAATAATTGACATGTATATTAGGCATAGGAATAAATGGTAAATTTTTAATAAATTGGCCGCAAAGATAAATATGGCTAACTCGAGGTTAGAATGAGTTTGCGGCGTAATCCTGCCCGGAACCGCCCGGCACATCCAGTGGCCGCAAACATTAGGTTCTAATGTGAGAAGTTAGTCATAACGTGCTTGAAAACCCGAGGTTAGACTCAGTTTGTGGCAGAAACCTGCCCTGAACCAACCGGCCTAACCAGTAGCCACAAACTGTCAGTCTAATGTGAGAGGTCTGGGCATTAATATTAAATTAATGAAAATCTGAGATAAATATGATGTCTAAAATGTGTTGGGTGAATAGGGTTAAACCAACTAGACTAAATCTGACAAACCCGTTTCGTGAATCTGTAGGCCCAATACAAAGTTAGAAAATCTGTAAGTCTGTACATCTGATCCGTTAGTCTAAATACTTGTGGATTTGATTTTTTGATCTGTAAACTAGTAAATCTGAACTCTGTATGTCTAAAAACCTATAAACAAGTTAATCTGAAAATCTGTTAGTCTGGGGACACAAGGTTAGGAGGGGAAATACTTGTGTCATCTGTTGTTTGGGACCCATATTAGTCAGTAACCATTTCTGGTATCAAAACTTTGACCCAACAGTAGGTAGGGTTCGGGCACTCTTACTGAACTAATTATAAGTGGTTCGTTTTGATAATGGCGAGGGGTGTTGATGGTGCGTTCCAACCGGGTCATGTGCGTGCATGGATCCCGGTCTGCCTCTGAGGATGTAAGACGCCGTGACATCTATAAATAGGTCTGTGTCATTCAAAGGTTGCCACTTTAGGGAATGATACACCCTTCTGTGGGGCTGGCACGAGGTATTTATGTATTAGGGAGCCGATCGCTTGGGGTAGGTTTTGGGGTACACTTAACTCAGTCTATTTTTGTTGGTACCGTCTGTTTCTGTTGGGTGGTAACACCTGTCTGTTTCTGCATGGTACCGTTCTGTTGGGGTGGTAAAGGCCCATTACTAATGTACACCTAATTCTAGCATTCTGTTTCCTTACTATCTGTCTGTTACGGTGGAAAAGGCCCATTATTAGTATTCTGCTTCTGTACCTTTTATCTGTTGGGGTGGTGAAAACCCATTTCTTTTATTCTATCTCTGTATGGATTATTCAGTTCCGTTCTGTTTAGACATTAGGGTAACACCTAATCCTGTTATACTAGTATTAGTGCAAAGAAGTAAGATGCAAGTATGGAATATAACTTGGTTTACATAATTCTGTTTCTCTAGTTAACTTAAAGTATACCTGTTACTCCTGTTGATGAAACCTCTCATCCAACTTTATTTTCATGTCATCTTACCATTATTTGTTCATAACTGAAAATCACTGGACTTGCCAGACTTTTTGTCTGACCCTTATTGTTCGCCTCTTTTCTTCCGTTCCCCCCCCCCCCCCCCCCAAGGTTTTAGAAGAGGGAATACTCTAGCTTGATCCGGATTTTTCTGCTTGAAGTGCTTAAAGTATGGCTTGTCTCGCTTCTGTGGGGATTACGATTTTAAAGTTTTGCATTCTGAACAAGGATTTTGTATAAGACTGATAATTATGTACATGAGCTTTTGTATTATGATGTAACTAAAAATATTTCTGCTTCTGTTGTAATAAAGTTTTAAGTAAAATTTTCAAGTACTATTTATTTGTCTTGTGATATTCTTTTCTGTATACTCATAATGCTACACCAAAGTTAAGGCATTCCCCTTGCGATTGACCTTAACGGAGGTGGGGTGTTACACTTGGTTTCAGAGCTGAAGGTTACCAGATTAGTTGAATTTTTTTGGAAAACTATTTTCAAAAAGGTTTTGAAAGGAAATATTTTCAAAAAGTAAAGTTTATTTTGAAAACCATAATCCCCAAAAGCCATATGTCTACCTTTCGATTCCCCATTTTGAATCTCTTTTCTTTCGTTTCAGTATGTCCGACAACCTTAACATTCCGGAGGGTGTGCCAGTGCCTATTTGGTTCAGGGGGTACTTGAAAGCCAGGGCAAATGAAGCCGGCCCAGCAGACCGTCCTTCTCCTCCCCCTTCTCCTCCAGTGGTCGAAGTTCCTCCTCCTCCTCCCCCTCCACGCATGAGTACCTTCCCAAAAACATGTAAAGATTTTCGAGCTATGGGTGGCAAGAACTTTAAGGGGACGGACTCATCCATAGAAGCAAGAAACTGGCTGAAGGAAACAGAGGATCTGTTCGTTATCTTCGAAGTAGAGGATAGGCAAAAGATACAGTTGGCGGTATGGTTGCTTAAGGATGAGGCCTCGTACTGGTGGGAAGTCACGAACGGAGAACGAGCAGTGGAGACTTGGATGGATTTCAGGAAAAGGTTCGAGATGAAATTCCTCTCGCAGGCGGAAGAGAGTCTATACGTGAAAAGGTTCTTGGCGCCGAAGCAAGGAAATTTATCAGTTAGAGAGTACATCAATAAATTTAATCAGCTAGCTAGGTTTGGGCTGCAGTTAGTAAACACTCCACACAAGAAGGCGCTCCGTTTCGTGAAAGGATTGAATGAGCCGCTACACGGATTGACGATGTTCCATATACCTATGGGGGCAACCTTTGAGAAATTGGTGGACATGGCATTAATGCATGAGGATGAAGCCGAAAGTAAAAAGGAAGAGGAAAAGCTCGAAGGACCACAAAACAAGAAAACGGGGACCAAAAAGGAAACGCAAAAGAAGGATGAGAAGTCTGAAGATAAGAAGGAGAAGAAGTGCTTTACTTGTGGAAGCTCGACTCATCTGAACAAGGACTGCAGAAAGAGGAAGGGCACTTGCTTCAATTGCGGTGAGATGGGACATTTTACTAGAGACTGCCCGAAGAAACAAGGGCAAGGGCAGAGGACAGGACCTACTTCGGGAGGACAGGCGAATACTCTCGGGACCGGTAGATAGAATAGGAATAGAATAATTTTTCTGTAGGATGTTTAATTTCCTTGTTTGATTTTCGGGTCGAAACTCTTTTTCTGGTATTTTGATTCTGTAATGGAAACTCTGCACTTTAATACTAGTCTTGCTTCTGATCTGGTTATAGTCTCAAACTCCATGGGGGTTATGACTCATCTGTTTGTGATAAATTGGGGTTTGTGGGTATCTGTATGGGGCGTTAGGTTGACTATGACGCATACATTCTGGGTTTTTATCTTGCTTAGTTTCTAAAGAATCATTTGGGAATCTAATCTGTACTAGTAGTCTGTAAGTATCTGTACCAAGTTTTTGTTTTATCTGTACTCGCTTCCATCACTTGACTGTATCCTATCGATCGAGTCTTCAACCTATAGATAGGAATCCTATAGATGTAAACATGTGTTTGAGACATGTTATGTTTGATGGTTGCAAGTGGATGCAAGTGGTTGCTAGTGGTTGCTCGTGGATGCATGTACGCACACTAGGCACTAGATCGGCTCGAAAACACTCTCATACTGCATATGGATGTGTGTACACTTCCAATTTCTATGGATGCAAAATGGTTGATTCAGCACACGGATGTTGCATATAAATGAATGGTTGTCACTCATATAGAAATAATATGTATCAGTAAGGTTCTTTTGCATACATGTTGGACTCATGGCACTGACATAATTTGCATTAAGGTGGTCAACTGAATCAGTAGACCGCATAATCTTTGCATTAGATAAGGAACATATACACACACTTTCTGCATATGTTCATACAATATTAGAAATCTTTTAAGGACAATGGTTGCCTGTGGATGATGTTTTGAGTAGATGGATGATGGATAGTAGGATACGTTCTTCCTAACTTAGAGATTTCGGGGACGAAATCCTTAAAGGAGGGGAGAATGTAACAACCCATATTTTAACAACGTGTTATAATCAGAAATCAAGGAAGAATTAAATTTTAAAATAAGAATCAGGGAAAACGGGTTGCGCCATTGCGTTCGTCTCGGAATTCTACATGAAATAGAGTCCGAGTTTTTGAAAATCGGAGTCCGGATGAAGAAGTTATGGCCTGTACAAGATTCAGCAAATTTCAGGCAGCACAG
Organism: Allium sativum; assembly: GCA_030737875.1. Taxonomy (NCBI): domain Eukaryota; kingdom Viridiplantae; phylum Streptophyta; class Magnoliopsida; order Asparagales; family Amaryllidaceae; genus Allium; species Allium sativum. The sequence goes on along the minus strand of CM060924.1, from coordinate 733,773,445 downwards.
AACCGGGCAGGTCGACCTGGGGGTCGACCTACCCCCACCAGGTCAACCATGGTGTCGACCCCCCCTTACAGGTCGACCTGGTCGGCCTGTTTTGGCCTAGAACCCATTTTTGAAGCCCGGGACGAGTTTTGATGGTTCAGATCAGTTCTAGGGTTAATCTAAGGGCCTAAATAAGTTCCTACACCTATAAAAACACTCTAAGACCTAACCTAATGGATAACAAAACATTCTTAAATCAAAATGATGTTGGTCTTCCTCTTTATCATGGCCGCCGCTCTCTAAGAAATTCTCTTAGCCTCCAAACTCAATCAAACTAGAGATTAAAGCTCCTACGACGATTCTACAACATATTAAAGTTCTTTCTTTAACCACGGAAGGCAAGTGTAGTTATTTTTTGATATAAACTTTAATTATAATTGTGACATGATTGTAAGTCTGAATTTGAGGTTGTGTAAATTCTTTTGTGATCTGTCTTATTCTGTATCTCTTTCTCCTTCCTATTCTATAGCCAGGCTACCACGAGCTTGCGCCAAATCTCATAAGAGATTTACCACAAATTCCAAACTTTGGGAAAATAATGAATAGTGGTATATTTTGGACACAGGTTGTAAATTAGATGTAGATCTATGCATATTTTGTGATTTGGAAGAAGAGGGACCATTGTATGTTAGCATATGACTTGGGACTTTGGACATAACATATATTTTGAATTAAGATCTGATTTTGGGATGACATAGTTTAAGGCTAGGATTTTTAGGCATGTTTTTGAAGAATGAATTGGTGACTTTGGCATAATTACCTACATTAAATAGGATAACCTATGATGTGAACATGCCTAAAAAGTGGAACAAGGATATTTGAAACAAAAGGTTATAAGTTGGCATAATTCGTATGTTATAACATGATTTGGGACATATATTGTATTATGAATTATGAATATGATTTAGGCATGCAAGTTTTGGCTTAATTAGGCAAGATATGTATTCTGTTGAAATTACCTATTCTGCTAATTTGCTAAGTTGCCCAATATGCTAATCTATTATCTGCTAAACATGCTAAATTGCCTAATCTGCTAGATCCGTTATCTGTTTAATCTGCTGAATTGCTTAATCTGCTTAATCCGTTAAGTCGCCTGATCTGGAAAATCTGTTATCTGCTATTTCTGTTGAGTTGATATAATTGGTCTGTTATTGACATAATCTGAATTGGCCATAGTTACGAATAATTGACATGTATATTAGGCATGGGAACAAATGGTAATTTTTTAATAAATTGGCCGCAAAGATAAATATGGCTAACTCGAGGTTAGAATGAGTTTGCAACGTATTCCTGCCCGGAACCGCCCGGCACATCCAATGGCCGCAAACAATAGGTTCTAATGTGAGAAGTTAGTCATAACGTGCTTGAAAACCCGAGGTTAGACTCATTTTGTGGCAGAAACCTGCCCGGAACCAACCGGCCTAACCAGTAGCCGCAAACTGTCAGTGTAATGTGAGAGGTCTGGGCATTAATATTAAATTAATGAAAATCTGAGATAAATATGATGTCTAAAATGTGTTGGGTGAATAGGGTTAAACCAACTAGACTAAACCTGACAAACCCGTTTCGTGAATCTTTAGGCCCAATACAAAGTTAGAAAATCTGTAAGTCTGTACATCTGATCCGTTAGTCTAAAAACTTGTGGATTTGATTTTCTGATCTGTAAACTAGTAAATCTGAACTCTGTATGTCTGAAAACCTATAAAAAAAGTTAATATGAAAATCTGTTAGTCTGGGGACACAAGGTTAGGAGGGGAAATACTTGTGTCATCTGTTTTTTGGGACCCATATTAGTCAGTAACCCTTTCTGGTATCAAAACTTTGACCCAACAGTAGGCAGGGTCCGGGCACGCTTACTGAACTAATTATAAGTGGTTCGTTTTGATAATGGCGAGGGGTGTTGATGGTGCGTTCCAACCGGTTCATGTGCGTGCATGGATCCCCGTCTGCCTCTGAGGATGTAAGACGTTGTGACATCTATAAATAGGTCTGTGTCATTCAAAGGTTGCCACTTTAGGGAATGATACACCCTTCTATGGGGCTGGCACAGGGTATTTATGTATTAGGGAGCCGATCGCTTGGGGTAGGTTTTGGGGTACATTTAGCTCAGTCTGTTTCTGTTGGTACCGTCTGTTTCTGTTGGGTTGTAACACCTATCTGTTTCTGCGTGGTACCGTTCTGTTGGGGTGGTAAAGGCCCATTACTAGTGTACACCTAATTCTAGCATTCTGTTTTCATACTATCTGTCTGTTAGGTTGGAAAAGGCCCATTATTAGTATTCTACTTCTGTACCTTTTATCTGTTGGGGTGCTAAAAACCCATTTCTTGTATTCTATCTCTGTATGGATTATTCTGTTCCGTTCTGTTTAGACATTAGGGTAACACCTAATCCTGTTATACTAGTATTAGTGCAGAGAAGTAAGATGCAAGTAAGGAATATAACTTAGTTTACATAATTCTGTTTCTCCAGTTAACTTAAAGTATACCTGTTACTCCTGTTGATGAAACCTCTCCTCCAACTTTATTTTCATGTCATGTTATCATTATTTGTTCGTAACTGAAAATCACTGGTCTTGCCAGACATTTTTTGTCTGACCCTTGTTGTTCGCCTCTTTTCTTCCGTTCCCCCCCCCCCCCCCCAGGTTTTATAAGAGGGAATACTCTAGCTTGATCCGGATTTTTCTGCTTGAAATGCTTAAAGTATGGCTTGTCTCGCTTCTGTAGGGATTACGATTTTAAAGTTTTGCATTCTGAACAAGGATTTTGTATAAGACTGATAATTGTGTACTTGATCTTTTGTATTATGATGTAACTAAAGATATTTCTGCTTCTGTTGTAATAAAGTTTTAAGTAAATTTTCAAGTACTATTTATCTGTCATGTGATATTCTTTTCTATATACTCATAATGCTTCACCAAAGTTAAGGCATTCCCCTTGTGAGTGACCTTAACGGAGGTGGGGTGTTACACTTGGTTTCAGAGCTGAAGGTTACCAGATTAGTTGAAATTTTTTGGAAAACTATTTTCAAAAAGGTTTTGAAAGGAAATATTTTCAAAAAGTAAAGTTTATTTTGAAAAGCACAATCACCAAAAGCCATATGTCTACCTTTCGATTCCCCATTTTGAATCTCTTTTCTTTCGTTTCAGTATGTCTGACAACCTTAACATTCCGGAGGGCGTGCCAGTGCCTATTTGGTTCAGGAGGTACTTGGAAGCCAGGGAAAATGAAGTCGGCCCAGCAGACCCTCCTCCTCCTCCTCCCCCTCCTCCTCCCCCTCCACGCATGAATACCTTCCCAAAAACATGTAAAGATTTTCGAGCTATGGGGGGCAAGAACTTTAAGGGGACGGAGTCATTCATAGAAGCAAGAAACTGGCTGAAGGAAATAGAGGATCTGTTCGTTATCTTCGAAGTAGAGGATAGGCAAAAGATACAGTTGGCGGTATGGTTGCTTAAGGATGAGGCCTCGTACTAGTGGGAAGTCACGAACGGAGAACGAGCAGTGAAGACTTGGATGGATTTCAGGAAAAGGTTCGAGATGAAATTCCTCTCACAGGAGGAAGAGAGTCTATACGTGGAAAGGTTCTTGGTGCTGAAGCAAGGAAATTTATCATTTAGAGAGTACGTCAATAAATTTAATCAGCTGGCTAGGTTTGGGCTGGAGTTAGTAAACACTCCACACTAGAAGGCGCTCCGTTTCGTGAAAGGATTGAATTAGCCGCTACACGGATTGGCGATGTCCCATATACCTATGGGGGCAGCCTTCAAGAAATTGGTGGACATGGCATCAATGCATGAGGATGAAACCGAAAGTAAAAAGGAAGAGGAAAAGCTCGAAGGACCACAAAACAAGAAAACGGGGCCCAAAAAGGAAACGCAAAAGAAGGATGAGAAGTCTGAAGATAAGAAGGAGAAGAAGTGCTTTACTTGTGGAAGCTCGACTCATCTGAACAAGGACTGCAGAAAGAGTAAGGGCACTTGCTTCAATTGCGATGAGATGAGACATTTTACTATAGACTGCCCAGAGAATAGAGGGCAAGGGCATAGGACAAGACCTACTTCGGGAGGACAGGCGAATGCTCTCGAGACCGGCAGATAGAATAGGAATAGAATAATTTTTCTGTAGGATGTTTAATTTCCTTGTCTGATTTTCGGGTCGAAACTCTTTTTCTGGTATTTTGATTCTGTAATGGAAACTCTGCACTTTAATACTAGTCTTGCTTCTGATCTGGTTATAGTCTCAAACTCCATGGGGGTTATGACTCATCTGTTTGTGATAGATTGGGGTTTGTGGGTATCTATGTGGGGCGTTAGGTTGACTATGACGCATACATTCTGGGTTTTTTCTTGCTTAGTTTCCTAAGAATCATTTGGGAATCTGATCTGTACTAGTAGTCTGTAAGTATCTGTACCAAGTTTTTGTTTTATCTGTACTCGCTTCCATCACTTGACTGTATCCTATCGATCGAGTCTTCAACCTATAGATAGGAATCTTATAGTTGTAAACATGTGTTTGAGACATGTTATGTTTGATGGTTGCAAGTGGATGCAAGTGGTTGCTAGTGGTTGCTCGTGGATGCATACACACACACTTGGCACTAAATCGGCTCGAAAACACTCTCATACTGCATATGGATGTGTGTACACGTTCAATTTCTTTGGATGCAAAATGGTTGATTCAGCACATGGATGTTGCATATGAATGAATGGTTGTCACTCATATAGAAATAATATGTATCAGTAAGATTCTTTGGCATACATGTTGGACTCATGGCACTGACATAATTTGCATTAAGGAGGTCAACTGAATCAGTAGACCGCCTAATCTTTGCATTAGATAAGGAACATATACACACACTTTCTGCATATGTTCATACAACATTAGAAATCTTTTAAGGACAATGGTTGCCTGTGGATGATGTTTTGAGTAGATGGATGATGGATAGTAGGATCTGTTCTTCCTAACTTAGAGATTTCGGGGACGAAATCCTTAAAGGAGGGGAGAATGTAACAACCTGTATTTTAGCAACGTGTTATAATCATAAATCAAGGCAGAATTAAATTTTAAAATAAGAATCAGGGAAAACGGGTTTCGCCATTGCGTTCGTATCAGAATTCTACATGAAATAGAGTCCGAGTTTCCGAAAATCGGAGTCCGGATGAAGAAGTTATGGACTGTACAAGATTCAGCAAATTTCAGGAAGCACATAACCGGGCAGGTCGACATCGGGGTCGACCTACCCCCACCAGGTCGACCATGGTGTCGACCCCCCCCCTTACAGGTTGACCTGGTCGGCCTGTTTTGGCCTAGAACCCATTTTCGAAGCCCGGGACGAGTTTTGATGGTTCAGATCAGTTCTAGGGTTAATCTAAGGGCCTAAATAAGTTCCTACACCTATAAAAACACCCTAAGACCTAACCTAATGGATAACAAAACATTCCTACATCAAAATGCTGCTGGACTTCCACTTGATCATGGTCGTCGCTCTCTAACCAATTCTCTTAGCCTCCAAACTCAATCAAACTAGAGATTAAAGCTCCTACAACGAATCTACAACATATTAAAGTTCTTTCTTTAACCACGGAAGGAAAGTGTAGTTATTTTTTGATATAAATTTTAATTATAATTGTGACATGATTGTAAGTCTGAATTTGAGGTTGTGTAAATTCTGTTCTGATCTGTCTTACTCTGTATCTCTTTCTCCTTCCTGTTCTATAGCCAGGCTACCACGAGCTTGCGCCAAATCTCATAAGAGATTTACCACAAATGCTAAACTTTGGGAAAATAATGAATGGTGGTATATTTTGGACATAGGTTGTAAACTAGGTGTAGATCTATGCATATTTTGTGATTTGGAAGAAGAGGAACCATTGTATGTTAGCATATGACTTGGGACTTTGGACATAACATATATTTTGAATTAAGATCTGATTTTGGGATGACATAGTTTAAGGCCAGGATTTTTAGGCATGTTTTTGAAGAAGGAATTGGTGACTTTGGCATAATTACCTACATTAAATAGGATAACCAATGATGTGAACACGCCTAAAAAGTGGAATAAGGATATTTGTAACAAAAAGTTATAAGTTGGCATAATTTGTATGTTATAACATGATTTGGGACATATATTGTATTATGAATATGATTTAGGCATGCAAGTTTAGGCTTAATTAGGCAAGATATGTAATCTGTTGAAATTACCTGTTCTGCTAATTTGCTAGGTTGCCCAATATGCTAATCTATTATCTGCTAAACATGCTAAATTGCCTAATCTGCTAGATCCATTATCTGTTTAATCTGTTGAATTGCTTAATCTGCTAAATCCGTTAGGTCGCCTGATCTGAAAAATCTGTTATCTGCTATGTCTGTTGAGTTGATATAATTGGTCTGTTATTGACATAATACGAATTGGCCATAGTTACGAATAATTGACATGTATATTAGGCATGGAAATAAATGGTAAATTTATAATAAATTAGCCGCAAAGATAAATATGGCTAACTCGAGGTTAGAATGAGTTTGCGGCGTAATCCTGCCCGGAACCGCCAGGCACATCCAGTGGCCGCAAACAATAGGTTCTAATGTGAGAAGTTAGTCATAACGTGCTTGAAAACCCGAGGTTAGACTCATTTTGTGGCAGAAACCTGCCCGGAACCAACCGGCCTAAACAGTAGCCGCAAACTGTCATTCTAATGTGAGAGGTCTGGGAATTAATATTAAATTAATGAAAATCTGAGATAAATATGATGTCTAAAATGTGTTGGGTGAATAGGGTTAAACCAACTAGACTAAATCTGACAAACCCGTTTCGTGAATCTGTAGGCCCAATAAAAAGTTAGAAAATCTGTAAGTCTGTACATCTGATCCGTTAGTCTAAAAACTTGTGGATTTGATTTTCTGATCTGTAAACTAGTAAATCTGAACTCTGTATGTCTGAAAACCTATATACAAGTTAATCTGAAAATCTGTTAGTCTGGGGACACAAGGTTAGGAGGGGAAATACTTGTGTCATCTGTTGTTTGGGACCCATATTAGTCATTAACCCTTTCTAGTATCAAAACTTTGACCTAACAGTAGGTAGGGTCGGGGCACGCTTACTGAACTAATTATAAGTGGTTCTTTTGATAATGGCGAGGGGTGTTGATGGTGCGTTCCAACCGGGTCGTGTGCATGCATGAATCCCGGTCTGCCTCTGAGGATGTAAGACGCCGTGACATCTATAAATCGGTCTGTGTCATTCAAAGGTTGCCACTTTAGGGAATGATACACCCTTCTGTGGGGCTGGCACGAGGTATTTATTTATTAGGGAGTCGATCGCTTGGGGTAGGTTTTGGGGTACACTTAGCTCAGTCTGTTTCTGTTGGTACCGTCTGTTTCTGTTGGGTGGTAACACCTGTCTGTTTCTGCGTGGTACCGTTCTGTTGGGGTGGTAAAGGCCCATTACTAGTGTACACCTAATTCTAGCACTCTGTTTCCGTACTATCTGTCTGTTAGGGTGGAAAAGGCCCATTATTAGTATTCTGCTTCTGTACCTTTTATCTGTTGGGGTGGTGAAAACCCATTTCTTTTATTCTATCTCTGTATGGATTATTTTGTTCCGTTCTATTTAGACATTAGGGTAACACCTAATCCTGTTACACTAGTATTATTGCAGAGAAGTAAGATGCAAGTAAGGAATATAACTTGGTTTACATAATTCTATTTCTCCAGTTAACTTAAAGTATACATGTTACTCCTGTTGATGAAACCTCTCATCCAACTTTATTTTCATGTCATGTTATCATTATTTGTTCATAACTGAAAATCACTGGACTTGCCAGACTTTTTGTCTGACCCTTGTTGTTCGCCTCTTTTCTTCCGTTTCCCCCCCGGTTTTAGAAGAGGGAATACTCTAGCTTGATCCGGATTTTTCTGCTTGAAGTGCTTAAAGTATGGCTTGTCTCGCTTCTGTGGGGATTACGATTTTAAAGTTTTGCATTCTGAACAAGGATTTTGTATAAGACTGATAATTGTGTACTTGAGCTTTTGTATTATGATGTAACTAAAAATATTTCTGCTTCTGTTGTAATAAAGTTTTAAGTAAATTTTTCAAGTACTATTTATCTGTCTTGTGATATTCTTTTCTGTATACTCATAATGCTTCACCAAAGTTAAGGCATTCCCCTTGTGAGTGACCTTAACGGAGGTGGGGTGTTACACTTGGTTTCAGAGCTGAAGGTTACCAGATTAGTTGAATTTTTTGGAAAACTATTTTCAAAAAGGTTTTGAAAGGAAATATTTTCAAAAAGTAAAGTTTATTTTGAAAAGCACAATCCCCAAAAGCCATATGTCTACCTTTCGATTCCCCATTTTGAATCTCTTTTCTTTCGTTTCAGTATGTCCGACAACCTTAACATTCCGGAGGGCATGCCAGTTCCTATTTGGTTCAAGAGGTACTTGGAAGCCAGGGCAAATGAAGCCGGCCCAGCAGACCCTCCTCCTCCCCCTCCTCCTCCAGTGGTCGAAGTTCCTCCTCCTCCCCCTCCGCGCAAGAATACCTTCCCAAAACATGTAAAGATTTTCGAGCAATGGGCGACAAGAACTTTAAGGGGACGGACTCATTCATTGTAACAACCTGTATTTTGAATAACATGTTATAACATAAATCAAGGAAGAATTAAATGATAAATTCTGAATCAAGGGAAATGGCTGTGCCATTGCGTTCGTCTTGGAAAAATACGCGAAATAGAGTCCGAGTTTTCGAAAATCGGAGTCCGTATGACCAAGATATGGTCCGTCGAAGTTTTCAGAATTTTCAGAGTTCAAAACAGTTTGGAAAATCAAAAAGTCAACCCTGGTCAAGGGGGTGTCGACTGCCCAGTCGACACCACCCCCAACCAGGTCGACTGCCCAGTCGACAGGGTAGTCGACACAGGTGGCCAGGCCACTTTGGCCTGGTGCACCTGACTTGCTCCCCAAGACAAGCTTTGGGTCTGGTTTGTTTGCTAGTGACGAAATCTGATGGCTTAGATCTGATTTGGGGTTAATCCTATGGCTAAAACTAATCCTAATCTCTATAAAAAGACCCCTAACCCTCTCCTAAACACTCATAAATCAATCTTGCAACTAGGTTATGCCAAAATGTTTCCTAAGCATAGCCTCCAACCTCTTGTCATAATCTCCATCTTCAACCATTTGAGAGCTTCTAAGCTTGTTTAAGTGTTTCTAAGCTTCCTTTAAGCCAAAGTTGCAACCTTCCTTCTCCAAAGCAAGCATCTTCCTCATATTTAATCAAGGGTTTTATTTGAAGCTTATTATTTGGAGGTTTTTAGAGTTGCTAGTGTCTTCGTCTCAATCTTATTATATTTTGATTAGTCTTCATAGCATTGTAAGCCCTATTCTACTCTTAGATTCTAACTATGAAGTTAAATGTTACATGTTGCAAGTTTGAGTTGGGTTTAAGTATGATTCATGCTTTGATACTATCATGTTATGTATAAATTTATCCTATGCAAGTTGTAGAGTTATCATCTTGACTTTATGGGCCAAAAGCTACAATCTTTATGTTGAAATGTTGCATTATGCAACGTGAGAACTCTCATAACCTTTATGTTAACATGCATATGAAGTTATATGCGAACTTCCAGCCATCATATTATGCCATCTATGACCATGTTTCACCTATTTGCTAAGTTTGAATGTTATGCATGTTTTGAGGCTCATAACCCTTTATGCAAGTTCATGAACACCTTTGTGCCTCATATGCCACTATGTTTAACTTGTGGCTAACCTTATTACCTTATGCCCTTTTTGTCAAGTTCCCTCTTTGATCTATGTTATGTTATGCGAAACGTTCATACGATGGGAATGCGTTGGGTTTGGGTAATATTAATGACATGAAAACATGGTTTTAAAGTATGACATGAACATTGACTTGTGATTATGTTGGTAAACATAATGATGGACATGACACTTAGAAAACATGAGAATGGCCAACTCGAGGTTGGGTTGAGTTCGTAGCATAAATCTACCCGGAACCGACCGGCCTAACTAGTAGCTACAAACAATAGGACCCAATGTGAGTAGTTGGTCATGTTGTGCCAAAACCCGAGGTTAGACTAAGTTGTGGTGTAAAGCTACCCGGACCCGCCCGGCTTAACTAGTAACCACAACAAGGTCTAATGTGAGAGGTTAAGGGGCATTAAGTTAATTAATGACACATGGTAGGGTTAAGTCATGGACCACATGATACTTAACCAATATGAACACGATGGGTTGGTAGGGTTAAGTCAATACTTAACCAATATGAACACGATGGGTTGGTAGGGTTAAGTCATGAACCTTGGGTACACTTAACCAACTTGATTCTTGATTGGATCGGGTTAACCACATTTAACCCGTCAGGAAACTCTAGTTGCGTGGTCCTTTTCAGCAGTAACCCTCTTGATAGTATCATGATACCCTAGGGACAAGGCTAGGGTAGGGCACGATTACTGGGCTGACATGTAAGCGACCAAAACGACGGCTGAGTAGGTGCGCCGGTGTGGGTTCAGACGAACTATGGTCGTGCACACAGTCCGAAGTTGAAAAGGCAGACACGGGCACCAGTAGGTTTAGACTGTGTATGCTTGATTTGTGTCCATGGTTGGCACCCTAGGACTTGATACACCCTAGGGTGGACCTAGCACAGTTTGACTACATTTCGTGATTGGGCCGTAGGACACCGACACTTGACGAGTTAGGCTTATAGGGAGCCGATCGACTAGACCGTGTGTTGGACCTTGATTTAGGTCACCTCATGATATTGGGCCTCTTGGGCCAAGGGATCACTTCTTGTTTAGACTTGACATGGATTGTAATACTAGTACACTTGGTGCAATATTTAATCTTGTGTATGCAATGCCACACTTGACCTATCATGCTAACTATTCATCATGCCAGTTTACTTACCATGCTTATGCTTCATCTCAGTTTCTCATGTCCAGTTAACTTTATTAGTTTTTATACTAATAGTAGGAGGACTTACCAGTCTTTATGACTGACCTGTTTTCCTTTCGCTTCTTTTCTTCCGTCCCCCCCCCCCCCCCCCCAGGTTCTCAGGGAGGGAACACTACTGCTTAGCTTGGATCTTTTGCTGCTTTTGCTGGATTAGCTCATGTATGGTTTGGACATTGAGCTTTCTATGGTTTACCACGTCATTTTTGTGATAGTACTTTATGTTATTTTCAGTGTTTCAGTATTATGTTTCTAGACTCTGTTTTGTTGGAAAAATAATGACCAAGTACTTTGTTGTAACTTGACTATGGTTTTGGAAATGGTATTTTATCTGCTGCTTTATTTACTCTGTTTTATTTATATGTTCTGTCTTGTTATATCTACATGCATGTTTACCTCGTTTAACGCCCCTCCAAAGCTAGTGTCCTTGCAAGAGTGACATTGGCGGAGGTGGGGTGTTACATTTGGTATCAAAGCATAAGGTTTACAAGATTGAGCAAAAAATTTTAAGAGAAGTTTTAAATCTCTTGAAAAACTATTTTCAAAACCGATTTTAAAAGAAGTATTTTTCCAAAGAAAAAGTCTAGTTTATTTTAAAAGGCTATTCCCCAAAAAGCCATCAGCATTATCCTTTGTTTCCTCGTTCTGAATCTATCTTTTCCTTTCCTTTTTCAGCATGGCCGATCTTAACCTCCCCAAGGGGATACCCATACCCGGATGGTTCCGTAGGTTCTTAGAGGCTAGGGCCAATGGTGCAGGCCCTGCAGACTTTCCTCCCCCTCCTCCTCCCGTAGTTGAGGTTCCTCCTCCTCAGCATCCGCAAGCAGACTTCACTAAGATTTGCAAGGACTTTAAGGCGATGGGTGACAAGAACTTTGTTGGGACAGAGACTTTTGTTGAGGCAAGGAATTGGTTGAAGGAGACTGAAGACCTTTTTGCTATCTTTGGCATTGATGATCAAAGAAAAGTGTTGTTGGCAGTATGGCTTTTGAAGGAGGAAGCTGCTTATTGGTGGGAAGTTACCTCCGCTACTAGGCCCATTGAGAATTGGGATGACTTTAGAGGAAGATTTATGATGAAGTTTCTATCTTCTGCCGAAGCAATTCTTCAGATGGAGAAGTTTATATCTTTGAAGCAAGGGGACATGACTGTCAAGGAGTATGTGAATAAGTTTAACCAGCTTGCTCGATTCGGTTTAGACATGGTTAACACAGCCGAGAAGAAGGCTCTACGCTTTGCTCAAGGATTGAATGAGCCAGTGCGAGGTTTGGCCATGTCTCATATACCCATGGGGGCCACTTTTGAGAGCTTAGTGAATATGGCATTGCTTCAAGGGGATGATAAGAATGGCAAGAAAGAAGTCGTGGCTAATGAGACTCAAATCAAGAAGGGAGACTCCAAGTGGCAAGGCAATCAGAGCAATCAGAACAGCAAGAACAACAAGGGCAACAAGGGCAACAACAATAACAAGGCAAGGGAGAAAAAGGAAGTGCAACTACTGTGGGATCGTTGGACACTTGGCCAAAGATTGTAGGAAGAAGAAGAGGAAGTTGGGCGAATGCTTCCATTGTGGAGAAACTGGACACTTTAGCAAGGATTGCCCTAAGAAGCAAGGACAAGGACAGACTCAGCGTGCAGGATCTTCTGGAGGGCAAGTGCATGCTCTCAACACCGCTCCAGTTCTTGATCGAGGTAGTATTTCTGTAGAGAGCTGGTTTACATTTCTGATTTTCCTGTTCACACTTTGTTTGATTCTGGCGCATCGCATAGTTTTATTTCTTCTGATCTTGTTGAAAGGTTGCACCTAAGTACTAGTCTAGTTGAGGATCCCGTCTGTGTTTCAAATCCAATTGGGGGTTCCGCCCATTTATCTATGATTTGTGTGAATTTGAAAATCTCTATCTTGACCGTGGAATTCTTGTGTAATGCTTATGTTCTCGGGTTTTTGGGATATGGGTTGATTTTGGGCATGGATTGGTTGTCCCGTCATGGAGCCATTCTTGATTGTGAGCATAGGGTAGTGAGGCTTGCGACTCGCCTCAGTAATACCCTAGAAATTTCTTGTAACCCTCGAGATCCCGTCATGTTATGTTATCTTGAATCCCTCGACTTGTCTATCGATGATTTGCAATCTGTGAGGGTGGTCCAAGAATATCCTGATGTCTTTGCAGAGGTGAAGGGGTTACCCCCTAAACGAGAGATAGATTTCCGCATTTATCTTGTTGATAATGCCAAGCCAGATTCATTACCCGTTAGGCACATGGCCCCGCGAGAGAGAAAAGAGCTTAGTAAGCAAATCAAGGAGTTGCTTGAGAAGAATTTCATTAGGCGAAGCATTTCTGAATGGGGTGCTTCTGTGGTATTCGCTACTAAGACGGATGGTTCGCTTCGTCTATGTGTTGATTATCGTGAGTTGAACAAGCTGACAAAGAAGAATAGGCACCCGTTACCGAGGATTGATGATCTTTTTGACCAGCTTGCTGGTGCTTCTGTTTTCTCTCAACTCGATCTAGCTACCGGTTTCCATCAGCTTAGAGTAGCTGAAGATAGTATTGACAAGACTGCGTTTAGGACTCCAGATGGATTCTTTGAATGGCTGGTCATGCCATTCGGTTTGACTAATGCACCCGCCTACTTCGTAGATTTGATGAGTAGGGTGTTCAGGGAGTTCCTTAACAAGTTTGTGGTTGTATTCGTGGATTACATTCTGATCTTCTCAAAGGACGAGGAAGAACATGCTAGACATCTCAAGGAAGTGATGGATACGCTTAGAGCTCATCAGTTGAAGGCCAAGTTCTCCAAATGCCATTTTTGGAGAAAGAAAGTTCGGTTTCTTGGACATATAGTTTCTAAGCAAGGCATAGTTGTGGATCCCGCGAAAGTGGTTGCGGTTCAAGACTGGAAGGCTCCGAAGAATTTAACCGAAGTAAGAAGCTTTCTCGGTCTGGCTGGCTACTATAGGAAGTTCATCAAGGACTTCGCTAAGATTTCAGCCCCTCTTACTAAGTTAACGAAGAAGAACATAGTCTTTGCATGGACTTAGAGTGTGAGCTTGCTTTTCAGAGGCTCAAGAGAGCCCTCACCACAGCTCCGGTTCTAGCATTACCCGATGGGGTAAGATGTTTACCGCGTACACCGATGCATGTGGCACGGGTTTGGGTGCAGTTCTGATGCAAGAAGGAAGAGTCATATGTTATGGGGGTAGACAACTTAAAGTTCATGAGAGAAACTATCCCACGCATGATTTGGAGTTGGTGGCGATTGTCTTTGCACTTAAGTCATGGCGCCATTATCTTCTAGGTGAAAGGTTCGAGTTATATACTGATCATAAGTCTGTGAAGTATCTCTTTTCGCAAAAGGATTTGAATCTCAGGCAGCAAAGGTGGATGGAATTCTTGGCGTCTTATGACTTTGATATAGCTTATACCCCTGGCAACGGTAATGTTGTGGCGGATGCGCTAAGAAGGAAAAGGTTGGCTTTGAGCCCTTTGTTTGTTGAGATGAAGAATCTAGAGTTCTTAGCAAACTTTGATTTTGCACTTGCTGTTGAGTCGATGACTGGCACGTTGGCATCTCTCGAGCTTAGACCTACACTTCTTGATCAAGTAGGGACTTCGCAGAAAGAAGACCCGCATATAGTTGGGATCATGGACAAGTTGATTCGTGGAGAGACGTCTAGTCACCTTGCGAGATATACTATTAATGACAAGGGGTGGCTAAGGCGCGATGGAAGATTATGTGTTCCTCGAGTGGGAGACTTGGTGCATAGAGTCCTTGAAGAGGCGCATCATTTGAAGATGACGATTCATCCCGGAGGAGATAAGATGTACAAGGATATGAAGCGCATTTTTTTTTGGGACGGAATGAAGAAGGACATGGCAGATTTTGTTTCTAGATGTATGGTGTGCCAACAAGTGAAGGTCGAGTCGAAGAAACCCGGTGGGCTATTACATCCATTAGAGGTCCCGCAATGGAAGTGGGAAAGTATTTCTATGGATTTTGTGGATGGATTGCCTAGGTCAAGGAAAGGGAATACGAGCATATGGGTCATAGTTGATAGACTTACGAAGAGTGCTCACTTCATCCCAGTGAAGAGCAAGAGGACCGCGTCAGGGCTAGCATCTGTTTATCTTCGAGAGATAGTGCGATTGCATGGAGTTCCTTCTAGCATAGTTAGTGATCGTGACCCAATCTTCACTAGCCAGTTCTGGAACAGTTTGCAAGAAGCAATGGGTACGAGATTGAATCTAAGTACGGCCTCTCACCCACAGACTGATGGTCAGACAGAAAGGGTGAATAGGGTACTAGAAGATCTGTTGAGGATGTGCATCCTTGACTTTGGTGGTACTTGGGAAGATCATCTTCCTCTTGTGGAGTTTGCTTATAATAACAGCTATCAGGCAAGCATAGGGATGGCACCATTCGAGGCTTTTCATGGGAGACCATGTAGGTCACCAACCTGCTGGTGGGAGACGACAGATGAGCTTATACTTGGACCCGACATGATTAGGGACACATTCGAGAGGGTAGAGTTGATTCGAAGACGGATGAAGGCGGCCCAAGACAGACAGAAATCCTATGCTGACAAGCGAAGGACAGATTTGGAATTTGAAGTTGGAGACATGGTTTTCGTAAAGGTTTCTCCTTTACGAAATGTGGTTCGTTTTGGAGCAGTTGGGAAGCTAGCACCAAGGTTCATAGGACCTTTCCCTATTATAGAGAGGATCGGGAAGATGGCTTATAAGGTGGAATTGCCCAAGAAACTGGCCGGAGTGCATAATGTCTTTCATGTCTCGCATCTTCGGAAGTGTCTACATGAGTCGGCGGAAGTGGTTGAGCCTAGCATTCTCAAAGACGTGGAGGCAGAGAAAGAAGCAACCTTGAGGAAAGCTCCGATTCGTATCTTGGGAACAGAGATCAAGAAGCTAAGGAACCGAGAAGTCAAGTTGGTGAAGGTTCAGTGGAGTGAAGCCGAAGAGGACGCAACTAGGGAAACCGAGGAGAAGATGCGTGGGCTTTACCCATTTCTTTTTGAGGGTACATTCTCGATCTCTTAACATACCTTTCTTTTGCCATCCATGTTTTGTTTATCTTGTTACTTCGACAATCTTGTCATGAGAACCTTAGGTAGAAACCCTTTCGATGAAACATGTGTTTGAAACATGTTATGCTTGGTGTCTGCAAGTGGTTGCAAGTGTTTGCAAGTGGATACTCGTGGATGCATGATACACATTAGGCACTAAGATCGGCTCACACACTTTCATATTGCATATGCATGAGTGCTTATACTTATTCATGGTTGAAACTTGTTGTGCTATCACATGGATGTTGCATATGGATGAATGTTATGTGCACTCATGTAGATATTATAAATAATGTTAGGAATTTGCATACATATGGACCCATTTCACTTACATACATATGCATTAAGGAGGTTTACTGAATCAGTGACCGCCTGATCTTCGCATTAGGTAAATACATATACACACACCTTTGCATATGTACATACAGCATTTAGAATTCCTTAAGGACAATGATTGCTCGTGGATGATGTTGTGAGTAGATGGATGATGGATGGTAGGATACGTTCTTCCTAACTTGGAGATTTCGGGGACGAAATCCTTTAAGGAGGGGAGAATGTAATAACCCATATTTTGAATAACATGTTATAACATAAATCAAGGCAGAATTAAATGATAAAATCTGAATCAAGGGAAACGGGCTGTGCCATTGCGTTCGTCTCGGAAAAATACGCGAAATTGAGTTCGAGTTTTCAAAAATCGGAGTCCATATGACCAAGATATGGTCCATCGAAAGTTTCAGAATTTTTAGAGTTCAAAATAGTTTGGAAAATAAAAAAGTCAACCCTGGTCAAGGGGGTGTCGACTGCCCAGTCGACACCACCCCCAACCAGGTCGACTGCCCAGTCGACAGGGCAGTCGACAAAGGTGGCCAGGCCACTTTGGCCTGGTGCACCTGACTTGCTCCCCAAGACAAGCTTTGGGTCTGGTTTGTTTGCTAGTGACGAAATCTGATGGCTTAGATCTGATTTGGGGTTAATCCTATGGCTAAAACTAATCCTAATCTCTATAAAAAGACCCCTAACCCTCTCCTAAACACTCATAAATCAATCTTGCAACTAGGTTATGCCAAAATGTTTCCTAAGCATAGCCTCCAACCTCTTGTCATAATCTCCATCTTCAACCATTTGAGAGCTTCTAAGCTTGTTTAAGTGTTTCTAAGCTTCCTTAAAGCCAAAGTTGCAACCTTCCTTCTCCAAAGCAAGCATCTTCCTCATATTTAATCAAGGGTTTTATTAGAAGCTTATTATTTGGAGGTTTTTAGAGTTGCTAGTGGCTTTGTCTCAATCTTATTATATTTTGATTAGTCTTCATAGCATTGTAAGCCCTATTCTACTCTTAGATTCTAACTATGAAGTTAAATGTTACATATTGCAAGTTTGAGTTGGGTTTAAGTATGATTCATGCTTTGATACTATCATGTTATGTCTAAATTTATCCTATGCAAGTCGTAGAATTATCATCTTGACTTTGTGGGCCAAAAGCTACAAGCTTTATGTTGAAATGTTGCATTATGCAACGTGAGAAATCTCATAACCTTTATGTTAACATGCATATGAAGTTATATGCAAACTTCTAGCCATCATACTATGCCATCTATGACCATGTTTCACCTATTTGCTAAGTTTGAATGTTATGCATGTTTTGAGGCTCATAACCCTTTATGCAAGTTCATGAACACCTTTGTGCCTCATATGCCACCATGTTTAACTTGTGGCTAACCTTATTACCTTATGCCCTTTTTGTCAAGTTCCCTCTTTGATCTATGTTATGTTATGCGAAATGTTCATAGGATGGGAATGCGTTGGGTTTGGGTAATATTAATGACATGAAAACATGGTTTTAAAGTATGACATGAACATTGACTTGTGATTATGTTGGTAAACATAATGATGGACATGACACTTAGAAAACATGAGAATGGCCAACTCGAGGTTGGGTTGAGTTCATAGCATAAATCTACCCGGAACCGACCGGCCTAACTAGTAGCTACAAACAATAGGACCCAATGTGAGTAGTTGGTCATGTTGTGCCAAAACCCGAGGTTAGACTAAGTTGTGGTGTAAAGCTACCCGGACCCGCCCGGCTTAACTAGTAACCACAACAAGGTCTAATGTGAGAGGTTAAGGGGCATTAAGTTAATTAATGACACATGGTACGGTTAAGTCATGGACCACTTGATACATAACCAATATGAACACGATGGGTTGGTAGGGTTAAGTCAATACTTAACCAATATGAACACGATGGGTTGGTAGGGTTAAGTCAATACTTAACCAATATGAACACGATGGGTTGGTAGGGTTAAGTCATGAACCTTGGGTACACTTAACCAACTTGATGCTTGATTGGATCGGGTTAACCACATTTAACCCGTCAGGAAACCCTAGTTGCGCGGTCCTTTTCAGCAATAACCCTCTTGATAGTATCATGATACCCTAGGGACTAGGCTAGGGTGGGGCACGATTACTGGGCTGACATGTAAGCGACCAAAACGACGGCTGAGTAGGTGCGCCGGTGTGGGTTCAGACGGACTATGGTCGTGCACACAGTCCGGAATTGAAAAAGCAGACACGGGCACTAGTAGGTTTAGACTGTGCATGCTTGATTTGTGTCCGTGGTTGGCACCCTAGGACTTGATACACCCTAGGGTGGACCTAGCACAGTTTGATTACATTTCGTGATTGGGCCGTAAGACACCGACACTTGATGAGTTAGGCTTATAGGGAGCCGATCGACTAGACCGTGTGTTGGACCTTGATTTAGGTCACCTCATGATATTGGGCCTCTTGGGCCAAGGGATCACTTCTTGTTTAAACTTGACATGAATTGTAATACTAGTACACTTGGTGCAACATTTAATCTTGTATATGCAATGCCACACTTGTCCTATCATGCTAACTATTCATCATGCCAGTTTACTTACCATGCTTATGCTTCATCTCAGTTTCTCATGTCCAGTTAACTTTATTAGTTTTTATACTAATAGTAGGTAGGACTTACCAGTCTTTATGACTGACCTATTTTCCTTTCGCTTATTTTCTTCCGTCCCCCCCCAGGTTCTCAAGGAGGGAACACTACTGCTTAGCTTGGATCTTTTGCGGCTTTTGCTGGATTAGCTCATGTACGGTTTGGACATTGAGCTTGTTATGGTTTACCACGTCATTTCGGTGATAGTACTTTATGTTATTTTCAGTTTTTCAGTATTATGTTTCTAGACTCTGTTTTGTTGGAAAAATAATGACCAAGTACTTTGTTGTAACTTGACTATGGTTTTGGAAATGGTATTTTATCCGCTGCTTTATTTACTTTGTTTTATTTATATGTTCTGTCTTGTGATATCTGCATGCATGTTTACCTCGTTTAACGCCCCTCCAAAGCTAGTGTCGTTGCAAGAGTGACAGTGGCGGAGGTGGGGTGTTACATTCATAGAAGCAAGAAACTGGCTGAAGGAAACAGAGGATCTGTTCGTTATCTTCGAAGTAGAGGATAGGCAAAAGATACAGTTGGCGGTATGGTTGCTCAAGGATGAGGCCTCGCACTGGTGGGAAGTCACAAACGGAGAACGAGCAGTGGAGACTTGGATGGATTTCAGGAAAAGGTTCGAGATGAAATTCCTCTCACAGGCGGAAGAGAGTCTATACGTGGAAAGGTTCTTGGCGCTGAAGCAAGGAAATTTATCAGTTAGAGAGTACGTCAATAAATTTAATCAGCTGGCTAGGTTTGGGCTGGAGTTAGTAAACACTCCACACAAGAAGGCGCTCCATTTCGTGAAAGGATTGAATGAGCCGCTACACGGATTTGCGATGTCCCATATACCTATGGGGGCAACCTTCGAGAAATTGGTGGACATGGCATTAATGCATGAGGATGAAGCCGAAAGTAAAAAAGGAAGAGGAAACGCTCGAAGGACCACAAAACAAGAAAACGGGGCCCAAAAAGGAAACGCAAAAGAAGGATGAGAAGTCTGAAGATAAGAAGGAGAAGAAGTGCTTTACTTGTGGAAGCTCGACTCATTTGAACAAGGACTGCAGAAAGAGGAAGGGCACTTGCTTCAATTGCGGTGAGATGGGACATTTTACTAGAGACTGCCCAAAGAAACGAGGGCAAGGGCAGAGGACAGGACCTACTTCGGGACGACAGGCGAATGCTGTCGAGACCGGCAGATAGAATAGGAATAGAATAATTTTTCTGTAGGATGTTTAATTTCCTTGTCTGATTTTCGGGTCAAAACTCTTTTTCTGGTATTTTGATTCTATAATGGAAACTCTGCACCTTAATACTAGTCTTGCTTCTGATCTGGTTATAGTCTCAAACTCCATGGGGGTTATGACTCATCTGTTTGTGATAAATTGGGGTTTGTGGGTATCTGTGTGGGGCGTTAGGTTGACTATGACGCATACATTCTGGGTTTTTATCTTGCTTAGTTTCCTAAGAATCATTTGGGAATCTGATCTGTACTAGTAGTCTGTAAGTATCTGTACCAAGTTTTTGTATTATTTGTATTCGCTTCCATCACTTGACTGTATCCTATCGATCGAGTCTTTAACCTATAAATAGGAATCCTATAGATGTAAACATGTGTTTGAGACATGTTATGTTTGATGGTTGCAAGTGGTTGCTAGTAGTTGCTCGTGAACGCATATACACACACTAGGCACTAGATCGGCTCGAAAACACTCTCATACTGCATATGGATGTGTGTACACTTTCAATTTCTATGGATGCAAAATGGTTGATTCAGCACACGGATGTTGCATATGAATGAATGGTTGTCACTCATATAGAAATAATATGTATCAGTAAGGTTCTTTTGCATACATGTTGGACTCATGGCACTGACATAATTTGCATTAAGGAGGTCAACTGAATCAGTAGACCGCCTAATCTTTGCATTAGATAAGGAACATATACACACACTTTCTGCATATGTTCATACAGCATTAGAAATCTTTTAAGGACAATGGTTGCCTGTGGATGATGTTTTGAGTAGATGGATGATGGATAGTAGGATACGTTCTTCCTAACTTAGAGATTTCGGGGACGAAATCCTTAAAGGAGGGGAGAATGTAACAACCTGTATTTTAACAACGTGTTATAATCATAAGTCAAGGCAGAATTAAATTTTAAAATAAGAATCAGGGAAAACGGGTTGCGCCATTGCGTTCATCTCGGAATTCTACATGAAATAGAGTCTGAGTTTTCGAAAATCGGAGTCCGGATGAAGAAGTTATGGCCTGTACAAGATTCAGCAAATTTCAGGCAACACAGAACCGGGCAGGTCGACCTACCCCCACCAGGTCGACCATGGTGTCGACCCCTCCCTTACAGGTCGACCTGGTCGGCCTGTTTTGGCCTAGAACCCATTTTTGAAGCCTGCGACGATTTTTGATGGTTCAGATCAGTTCTAGGGTTAATCTATGGGCCTAAATAAGTTCCTACACTTATAGAAACACTCTAAGACCTAACCTAATGGATAACAAAACATTCTTACATCAAAATGCTGCTGGACTTCCTCTTGATCATGGCCGCCGCTCTCTAAGCAATTCTATTAGCCTCCAAACTCAATCAAACTAGAGACTAAAGCTCCTACAACGATTCTACAACATATTAAAGTTCTTTCTTTAACCACGGAAGGCAAGTGTAGTTATTTTTTGATATAAACTTTAATTATAATTGTGACATGATTGTAAGTCTGAATTTGAGGTTGTGTAAATTCTGTTTTGATCTGTCTTATTCTGTATCTCTTTCTCCTTCCTGTTCTATAGCCAGGCTACCACGAGCTTGCGCCAAATCTCATAAGAGATTTACCACAAATGCTAAACTTTGGGAAAATAATGAATGGTGGTATATTTTGGACATAGGTTGTAAACTAGATGTAGATCTATGCATATTTTGTGATTTGGAAGAAGAGGAACCATTGTATTTTAGTATATGACTTGGGACTTTGGACATAACATCTATTTTGAATTAAGATCTGATTTTGGGATGACATAGTTTAAGGCCAGGATTTTTAGGCATGTTTTTGAAGAAGATATTGGTGACTTTGGCATAATTACCTACATTAAATAGGATAACCAATGATGTGAAAACGCCTAAAAAGTGGAATAAGGATATTTGAAACAAAAGGTTATAAGTTGGCATAATTCGTATGTTATAACACGATTTGGGACATATATTGTATTATGAATTATGAATATGATTTAGGCATGCAAGTTTAGGCTTAATTAGGCAAGATATGTAATCTGTTGAAATTACCTGTTCTGCTAATTTGCTAAGTTGTCCAATATGCTAATCTATTATCTGCTAAACATGCTAAATTGCCTAATCTGCTAGATCCGTTATCTGTTTAATCTGCTGAATTGCTTAATCTGCTAAATCCGTTAAGTCGCCTGATCTGAAAAATCTGTTATCTGCTATGTCTGTTGAGTTGAAATAATTGGTCTTTTATTGACATAATATGAATTGGCTATAGTTACGAATAATTGACATGTATATTAGGCATGGGAATAAATGGTAAATTTTTAATAAGGGTGCGTTTTTTAGAGGTCCCTATTAAGTTTCAAAATATAAAAAAAACTCGGTCATAAACTTATTGTAAATTAGGTCCCTATTTTTTGAAAAGTCATAAAAAAATATAAAAAAAATATAAAAAAATCACGTAAATTCATATTTAAATAAAACATGTAAACACTAAAAAATTCAGAACAAAAAAGGCGTCAAAAATCAAAAAAACCAAAAAAAAACGAAATTTCCAGTTAGATGCATAATAGTATGCACATATATCACTTTCCTGCATACATCCGTGCATATTTTTCACTACATACATCTTCGTTGATTTTTATTCATGCAAATAAATGCATACATGTGCGCAAAAATTTCAAATACTTGCATACATTTGTGCAGGTTTATTTTCAGATTTTAATCTGAAAACAGCTTACAGAAAAGTTGCATACATATATGCAATTATCAGTAATAATAACATAAATGTATGCAACTATTTTTTTTCGATTTCCGTAGATTCCTGACATTATTTCCATATTTTAGATTTTTTTTTATGAACGTACGCACATTTTAAAAAAAAAAATACAAAAAGGCGGAAAAAATGAAATAGGGGGCGGGTTTAAAAATTTTTAGAACTTTGTTTTTTTTTATAAATTAGGTCCCTACTTTTTATCCTATAAAAATGTTGCACACATGTGTACATTTTTTTGAGAAATTTGCACATTTGGATGCAAATAAAAATGAACTGAAAAATTATGTTAAATCTATCCGCTGGAAGAACTGCAATAATTGCATATATGCATGCAATAAAATCAAAAAGGTGCATAATATTATGCATTTAACTGCAGTTTTTTCTGTTTTTTTGCTATTTTCTTCTTTCTGACATTATTTTTGTTGTTTTTTGAACTGAATTTTTTTTATAATGTGTAATATATTTTATTACTAATTTACGAATTTTTTTTATTTTTTTTTATTATTATTTTATAAGTTTTGAAAACAGGGACCTAATTTACAATAAGTTTATGACCGGATGTGAGCCTAATTAAGTTTCAAAATAGGGACGTGAGCCTAATATTCACTTTTAATAAATTGGCCGCAAAGATAAGTATGGCTAACTCGAGGTTAGAATGAGTTTGC
Source organism: Allium sativum (assembly GCA_030737875.1). NCBI lineage: Eukaryota > Viridiplantae > Streptophyta > Magnoliopsida > Asparagales > Amaryllidaceae > Allium > Allium sativum. The sequence continues at coordinate 733,749,710 of CM060924.1, read as the reverse complement.
GGCGTAATCCTGCCAGGAACCGCCCGGCACATCCAATGGCCACAAACAATAGGTTCTAATGTGAGAAGTTAGTCATAACGTGCTTGAAAACCCGAGGTTAGACATTTTGTGGCAGAAACCTGCCCGGAACCAACCGGCCTAACCAGTAGCCGCAAACTGTTAGTCTAATGTGAGAGGTCTGGGAATTAATATTAAATTAATGAAAATCTGAGATAAATATGATGTCTAAAATGTGTTGGGTGAATAGGGTTAAACCAACTAGACTAAATCTGACAAACCCGTTTCGTGAATCTGTAGGCCCAATACAAAGTTAGAAAATCTGTAAGTCTGTACATCTGATCCGTTAGTCAAAAAACTTGTGGATTTAATTTTCTGATATGTAAACTAGTAAATCTGAACTCTGTATGTCTGAAAACCTATAAACAAGTTAATCTGAAAATCTGTTAGTCTGGGGACACAAGGTTAGGAGGGGAAATACTTGTGTCATCTGTTGTTTGGGACCCATATTAGTCAGTAACCCTTTCTGGTATCAAAAATTTGACCCAACAGTAGGTAGGGTCCGGGCACGCTTACTGAACTAATTATAAGTGGTTCGTTTTGATAATGGCGAGGGGTGTTGATGGTGCGTTCCAACCGGGTCATGTGCGTGCATGGATCCCGGTCTGCCTCTGAGGATGTAAGACGCCGTGACATCTATAAATAGGTCTGTGTCATTCAAAGGTTGCCACTTTAGGGAATGATACTCCCTTCTGTGGGGCTGGCACAGGGTATTTATGTATTAGGGAGCCGGTCGCTTGGGGTAGGTTTTGGGGTACACTTAGCTCAGTCTGTTTCTGTTGGTACAGTCTGTTTCTGTTGGGTGGTAACACCTGTCTTTTTCTGCGTGGAACCGTTCTGTTGGGGTGGTAAAGGCCCATTACTAGTGTACACCTAATTCTAGCATTCTGTTTCCGTACTATCTGTCTGTTAGGGTGGAAAAGGCCCATTATTAGTATTTTGCTTCTGTACCTTTTATCTGTTGGGGTGGTGAAAACCCATTTCTTGTATTCTATCTCTGTATGGATTATTCTGTTCCGTTCTGTTTAGACATTAGGGTAACACCTAATCCTGTTATACTAGTATTAGTGCAGAGAAGTAAGATGCAAGTAAGGAATATAACTTGGTTTACATAATTCTGTTTCTCCAATTAACTTAAAGTATACCTGTTACTCCTGTTGATGAAACCTCTCATCCAACTTTATTTTCATGTCATGTTATCATTATTTGTTCATAACTGAAAATCACTGGACTTGCCAGACTTTTTTTCTGACCCTTGTTGTTCGCCTCTTTTCTTCCGTTTCTCCCCCAGGTTTTAGAAGAGGGAATACTCTAGCTTGATCCGGATTTTTCTGCTTGAAGTGCTTAAAGTATGGCTTGTCTCGCTTCTGTGGGGATTACGATTTTAAAGTTTTGCATTCTGAACAAGGATTTTTTATAAGACTGATAATTGTGTACTTGAGCTTTTGTATTATGATGTAACTAAAAATATTTCTGCTTCTGTTGTAATAAAGTTTTAAGTAAATTTTTCAAGTACTATTTATCTGTCTTGTGATATTCTTTTCTGTATACTCATAATGCTTCACCAAAGTTAAGGCATTCCCCTTGTGAGTGACCTTAATGGAGGTGGGGTGTTACACTTGGTTTTAGAGCTGAAGGTTACCAGGTTAGTTGAAATTTTTTGGAAAACTATTTTCAAAAAGGTTTTGAAAGGAAATATTTTCAAAATGTAAAGTTTATTTTGAAAAGCATAATCCCCAAAAGCCATATGTCTACCTTTCGATTCCCCATTTTGAATCTCTTTTCTTTCGTTTCAGTATGTCCGACAACCTTAACATTCCGGAGGGCGTGCCAGTGCCTATTTGGTTCAGGAGGTACTCGGAAGCCAGGGCAAATGAAGCCGGCCCAGCAGACACTCCTCCTCCTCCCCCTACTCCTCCAGTGGTCGAAGTTCCTCCTCCTCCTCCCCCTCCGTGCATGAATACCTTCCCAAAAACATGTAAAGATTTTCGAGCTATGGGCGGCAAGAGCTTTAAGGGGACGGAGTCATTCATAGAAGCAAGAAACTGGCTGAAGGAAACAGAGGATCTGTTCGTTATATTCAAAGTAGAGGATAGGCAAAAGATACAGTTGGCGGTATGGTTGCTTAAGGTTGAGGCCTCGTACTGGTGGGAAGTCACGAACGGAGAACGAGCAGTGGAGACTTGAATGGATTTCAGGAAAAGGTTCGAGATGAAATTCCTCTCACAGGCGGAAGAGAGTCTATACGTGGAAAGGTTCTTGGCACTGAAGTAAGGAAATTTATCAGTTAGAGAGTACGTCAATAAATTTGATCAACTGGCTAGGTTTGGGCTGGAGTTAGTAAACAGTCCACACAAGAAGGCGCTCCGTTTCGTGAAAGGATTGAATGAGCCGCTACACGGATTGGCGATGTCCCATATACCTATGGGGGCAACCTTCGAGAAATTGGTGGACATGGCATTAACGCATGAGGATGAAGCCGAAAGTAAAAAGGAAGAGGAAAAGCTCGAAGGACCACAAAACAAGAAAACGGGGCCCAAAAAGGAAACGCAAAAGAAGGATGAGAAGTCTGAAGATAAGAAGGAGAAGAAGTGCTTTACTTGTGGAAGCTCGACTCATCTGAACAAGGACTGTAGAAAGAGGAAGGGCACTTGCTTCAATTGCGGTGAGATGGGACATTTTACCAGAGACTGCCCAAAGAAACGAGGGCAAGGGCAAAGGACAGGACCTACTTCAGGAGGACCGGCGAATGCTCTCGAGACTGGCAGATAGAATAGGAATAGAATAATTTTTCTGTAGAATGTTGAATTTCCTTGCCTGATTTTCGGGTCGAAACTCTTTTTCTGGTATTTTGATTCTGTAATGGAAACTCTGCACTTTAATACTAGTCTTGCTTCTGATCTGGTAATAGTCTCAAACTCCATGGGTGTTATGACTCATCTGTTTGTGATAAATTGGGGTTTGTGGGTATCTGTGTGGGGCGTTTGGTTGACTATAACGCATACATTCTGGATTTTTATCTTGCTTAGTTTCCTAAGAATCATTTGGGAATCTGTTCTGTACTAGTAGTCTGTAAGTATCTGTACCAAGTTTTTGTTTTATCTATACTCGCTTCCATCACTTAACTGTATCCTATCGATCGAGTCTTCAACCTATAGATAGGAATCCAATAGATGTAAACATGTGTTTGAGACATGTTATGTTTGATGGTTGCAAGTGGATGCAAGTGGTTGCTAGTGGTTGCTCGTGGATGCATATACACACATAAGGCAAACACTCTCATACTGCATATGGATGTGTGTAAACTTTCAATTTCTTTGGATGCAAAATGGTTGATTCAGCACATGGATGTTGCATATGAATGAATTGTTGTCACTTATATAGAAATAATATGTATCAGTAAGGTTCTTTTGCATACATGTTGGACTCATGGCACTGACATAATTTGCATTAAGGAGGTCAACTGAATCAGTAGACCGCCTAATCTTTGCATTAGATAAGGAACATATACACACACTTTCTGCATATGTTCATACAGCATTAGAAATCTTTTAAGGACAATGGTTGCCTGTGGATGATGTTTTGAGTAGATGGATGATGGATAGTAGGATACGTTCTTCCTAACTTAGAGATTTCGGGGACGAAATCCTTAAAGGAGGGGAGAATGTAACAACCCGTATTTTAACAACGTGTTATAATCATAAATCAAGGCAGAATTAAATTTTAAAATAAGAATCAGGGAAAACGGGTTGCGCCATTGCGTTCATCTTGGAATTCTACATGAAATAGAGTCCGAGTTTTGAAAATCGGAGTCCGGATGAAGAAGTTATGGCTTATACAAGATTCAACAAATTTCGGGCAGCACAAAACCGGGCAGGTCGATCTGGGGGTCGACCTACCCCCACGAGGTCGACCTTGGTGTCGACCCCCCCTACAGGTCGACCTGGTCGGCCTGTTTTGGCCTAGAACCCATTTTTGAAGCCCGGGACGAGTTTTGATGGTTCAGATTAGTTCTAGGGTTAATCTAAGGGCCTAAATAAGTTCCTACACCTATAAAAACACCCTAAGACCTAACCTAATGGATAACAAAACATTCTTACATCAAAATGCTGCTGGACTTCCTCTTGATCATGGCGGCCGCTCTCTAAGCAATTCTCTTAGCCTCCAAACTCAATCAAACTAGAGATTAAAGCTCCTACAACGATTCTACAACATATTAAAGTTCTTTCTTTAACCACAGAAGGCAAGTGTAGTTATTTTTTGATATAAACTTTAATTGTAATTGTGACATGATTGCAAGTCTGAATTTGAGGTTGTGTAAATTCTGTTCTGATCTGTCTTATTCTGTGCCTCTTTCTCCTTCCTGTTCTATAGCCAGGCTACCACGAGCTTGCGCCAAATCTCATAAAAGATTTACCACAAGCGCTAAACTTTGGGAAAATAATGAATGGTAGTATATTTTGGACATAGGTTGTAAACTAGATGTAGATCTATGCATATTTTGTGATTTGGAAGAAGAGGAACCATTGTATGTTAGCATATGACTTGGGACTTTGGACATAACATATATTTTGAATTAAGATCTGATTTTGGGATGACATAGTTTAAGGCCAGGATTTTTAGGCATGTTTTTGAAGAAGGAATTGGTGACTTTGGCATAATTACCTACATTAAATAGGATAACCAATGATGCGAACACGCCTAAAAAGTGGAATAAGGATATTTGAAACAAAAGGTTATAAGTTGGCATAATTCGTATGTTATAACATGATTTGGGACATATATTGTATTATGAATTATGAATATGATTTAGGCATGCAAGTTTAGGCTTAATTAGGCAAGATATGTAATCTGTCGAAATTACCTGTTCTGCTAATTTGCTAAATTGCCCAATATGCTAATCTATTATCTGCTAAACATGCTAAATTGCCTAATCTGATAGATCCGTTATCTGTTTAATCTGCTGAATTGCTTAATCTGCTAAATCCGTTAAGTCGCCTGATCTGAAAAATCTGTTATCTGCTATGTCAGTTGAGTTGATATAATTGGTCTTTTATTGACATAATCTGAATTGGCCATAGTTACGAATAATTGACATGTATATTAGGCATGGGAATAAATGGTAAATTTTTAATAAATTGGCAGCAAAGATAAATATGGCTAACTCGAGGTTAAAATGAGTTTGCGGCGTAATCCTGCCCGGAACCGCCCGGCACATCCAATGGCCGCAAACAATAGGTTCTAATGTGAGAAGTTAGTCATAACGTGCCTGAAAACCCGAGGTTAGACTCATTTTGTGGCAGAAACCTGCCCGGAACCAACCGGCCTAACCAGTAGCCGCAAACTGTCAGTCTAATGTGAGAGGTTTGGGCATTAATATTAAATTAATGAAAATCTGAGATAAATATGATGTCTAAATTGTGTTGGGTGAATAGGGTTAAACCAACTAGACTAAATCTGACAAACCCGTTTCGTGAATCTGTAGGCCCAATACAAAGTTAGAAAATCGGTAAGTCTGTACATCGGATCTATTAGTCTAAAAACTTGTGGATTTGATTTTCTGATCAGTAAACTAATAAATCTGAACTCTGTATGTCTAAAAACCTATATACAAGTTAATCTGGAAATCTGTTAGTCTGGGGACACAAGGTTAGGAGGGGAAATACTTGTGTCATCTGTTGTTTGGGACCCATATTAGTCAGTAACCCTTTCTGGTATCAAAACTTTGACCCAACAGTAGGTAGGGTCCAGGCACGCTTACTGAACTAATTATAAATGGTTCGTTTTGATAATGGCGAGGGGTGTTGATGGTGCGTTCCAACCGGGTCATGTGCGTTCATGGATCCTGGTCTGCCTCTGAGGATGTAAGACGCCGTGACATCTATAAATAGGTCTGTGTCATTCAAAGGTTGCCACTTTAGGGAATGATACACCCTTCTGTGGGGCTGGCACAGGGTATTTATGTATTAGGGAGCCGATCGCTTGGGGTATGTTTTGGGGTACACTTAGCTCAGTCTGTTTCTGTTGGTACTGTCTGTTTCTGTTGGGGGTAACACATGTCTGTTTCTGCGTGGTACCGTTCTGTTGGGGTGGTAAAGGCCCATTACTAGTGTACACCTAATTCTAGCATTCTGTTTCCGTACTATCTGTCTGCTAGGGTGGAAAAGGCCCATTATTAGTATTCTGCTTCTGTACCTTTTATCTGTTGGGGTGGTGAAAACCCATTTCTTGTATTCTATCTCTGTATGGATTATTCTGTTCCGTTCTGTTTAGACTTGGGTAACACCTAATCCTGTTATACTAGTATTAGTGCAGAGAAGTAAGATGCAAATAAGGAATATAACTTGGTTTACATAATTATGTTTCTCCTGTTAACTTAAAGTATACCTGTTTCTCCTGTTGATGAAACCTCTCATCCAACTTTATTTTCATGTCATGTTATCATTATTTGTTCATAACTGAAAATCACTGGACTTGCCAGACTTTTTGTCTGACCCTTGTTGTTCGCCTCTTTTCTTCCGTTCCCCCCTCCCCCGGTTTTAGAAGAGGGAACACTCTAGCTTGATCCGGATTTTTCTGCTTGAAGTGCTTAAAGTATGGCTTGTCTCGCTTCTGTGGGGATTACGATTTTAAAGTTTTGCATTCTGAACAAGGATTTTGTATAAGACTGATAATTGTGTACTTGGGCTTTTGTATTGTGATGTAACTAAAAATATTTCTGCTTCTGTTGTAATAAAGTTTTAAGTAAAATTTTCAAGTACTATTTATCTGTCTTGTGATATTCTGTTCTGTATACTCATAATGCTTCACCAAAGTTAAGGCATTCCTCTTGAGAGTGACCTTAACAGAGGTGGGGTGTTACAAACAACGTTTGAAATTCTTGCAAATGACATTAAATTTGACAACAAATTGATAAAAAGAAACAAGGGAACATGCTAAATTTGCAATTAAAAAGAATCAAGAACGAAATGAAGGAATTAAAACCACAAATTCAAACCCCGACGATGAGAATGGAATATGGAAAGAATTTGAAAAAATTCATTAAATTTGACAAAAAAATGATAAAAATAAACGAGGGAACACGCTAAATTTGCAATTAAAAAGAATCAAGAATGAAATGAAGGAATTAAAAGGACAAATTCAAACATCGACGTTGAGAATGTAATATGGAAAGAATTGGAAGAAAGAAATCATTGTCAGCTTTTGAAATTCGAGAAGACATAGTGAGAACACTAAATTTGAAAATAAAAGGTAATTAAAATGTAAAAAAAAGGAAAAAAATTACAAGTTCTAATTATGAAGTAAAAAACCAAAACAAAAAAGGACAAAATCTTAAACTGCAAAATCGAACTGTGATGGTGGTTGACAAAAAGGGAGGCGTGCAACACGAGGACTTCCCAGGAGGTCACCCATCCTAGTACCAATCTCGCCCAAGCACGCTTAACTTTGGAGTTCTGATGGGATCCGATGCTTTAGTGCTGGTATGATCGCATCCGTCAGGAAGCGGATTGGTAAAGTATTAAAGCAGGAGCTGGAGATTATAGAGAAATGCAGTGGTTAACGGCATCAACGTTTAAAATTCTTGCAAATGACATTAAATTTGACAACAAATTGATAAAAAGAAACAAGGGAACACTCTAAATTTTCAATTAAAACCACAAATTCAAACAGCGACGGTGAGAATGGAATATGGAAAGAATTTGAAAAAAGACATCAAATTTGACAAAAAAATGATAAAAACGAACGAGGGAACACGCTAAATTTGCAATTAAAAAGAATCAAGAACGAAATGAAGGAATTAAAAGGACAAATTCAAACATCGACGTTGAGAATGTAATATGGAAAGAATTGGAAGAAAGAAATCATAGTCAGCTTTTGAAATTCAAGAAGACATAGTGAGAACGTTAAATTTGAAAAGAAAAGGATACTAAAATGTAAAAAAAAAAAGGAAAAAAAATACTAGTTCTAATTATGAAGTAAAAAAACAAAACAAAAAATGACGAAATCTTAAACTGCAAATTCGAATTGTGACGTGGTTGACAAAAAAGGGAGGGGTGCAACACGAGGACTTCCCAGGAGGTCACCCATCCTAGTACTACTCTCGCCCAAGCACGCTTAACTTCGAAATTCTGATGGGATCCGGTGCTTTTGTGCTGGTATGATCGCACCCGTCAGGAAGCGGATTGGTAAAGTATTAAAGCAGAAGCTGAAGATTGTAGAGAAATGAAGCGGCTAACGGCAACAACGTTTGAAATTCTTGCAAACGACATTAAAATTTGACAACAAATTGATAAAAAGAAATAAGGGAACACGCTAAATTTGCAATTATAGTGAATCAAGAACGAAATGAAGGAATTAAAACCACAAATTCAAACTGTGACGGTGAGAATGGAATATGGAAAGAATTTGAAAAAAGACATTAAATTTGACAAAAAATTGATAAAAATAAACGAGGGAACACGCTAAATTTGCAATTAAAAAGAATCATGAACGAAATGAAAGAATTACAAGGACAAATTCAAACATCGACGTTGAGAATGTAATATGGAACGAATTGGAAGAAAGAAATCATTGTCAGCTTTTAAAATTCAAGAAGACATAGTGAGAATGTTAAATTTGAAAATAAAAGGAAATTGAAATGTAAAAAAAAGGAAAAAAATACAAATTCTAATTATGAAGTAAAAAAAAACAAAAAATGATGAAATCTTAAACTGCAAATTCGAACTGTGACGGTGGTTGACAAAAAGAGAGGGGTACAACACGAGGACTTCCCAGGAGGTCACCCATCCTAGTACTACTCTCGCCCAAGCACGCTTAACTTTGGAGTTCTGGTGGGATCTGGTGCTTTAGTGCTGGTATGATCGCACCCGTCAGGAAGCAGATTGGTAAAGTATTAAAGCAGGAGCTGGAGATTGTAGAGAAATGCAGCGGTTAACGGCAACAACGTTTGAAATTCTTGCAAATGACATTAAATTTGACAACAAATTGATAAAAAGAAACAAGGGAATTCGCCAAATTTGCAATGAAAATAAATCAAGAATGAAACGAAGGAATTAAAACCACAAATTCGATCAGCTACGATGAGAATGGAATATGGAAAGAATTAGAAAAAATACATTAAATTTGACAATAAAATGAAAAAAAACAAACGAGGGAACACGCTAAATTTTCAATTAAAAGAATCAAGAACGAAATGAAGGAATTAAAAGGACAAATTCAAACATCGACGTTGAGAATGTAATATGGAATGAATTGGAAGAAAGAAATCGTTGTCAGCTTTTAAAATTCAAGAAGACATAGTGAGAACATTAAATTTGAAAATAAAAGGAAATTAAAATGTAAAAAAAAAAGGAAAAAAATACAAGTTCTAATTATGAAGTAAAAAAACAAAACAAAAACGGACGAAATCTTAAACTGCAAATTCGAACTGTGACGGTGGTTGACAAAAAGATATGGGCGCAACATGAGGACTTCCCAGGAGGTCACCCATCCTGGTACTACTCTCGCCCAAGCACGCTAAACTTCGGAGTTCTGATGGGATCCGGTGCTTTTGTGCTGGTATGATCACACCCGTCAGGAAGCGGATTGGTAAAGTATTAAAGCAGGAGCTGGAGATTGTAGACAAATGCAGCGGTTAACTGCAACAACGTTTGAAATTCTTGCAAATGACATTAAATTTGACAACAAATTGATAAAAAGAAACAAGGGAACACGCTAAATTTGCAATTAAAATGAATCAAGAACGAAATGAAGGAATTAAAACAACAAATTCAAACAGCGACGATGAGAATTGAATTTGGAAAGAATTTGAAAAAAGACATTAAATTTGACAAAAAAATGATAAAAAAAATGTGGGAACACGCTAAATTTGCAATTAAAAAGAATCAAGAACGAAATAAAGGAATTAAAAGGACAAATTCAAACATTGACGTTGAGAATGTAATATGGAAAGAATTGGAAGAAAGAAATCATTGTCAGCTTTTGAAATTCAAGAAGACATAGTGAGAACGTTTAATTTGAAAATAAAAGGAAATTAAAGTGTAAAAAAAAAGGAAAAAAAATACAAGTTCTAATTATGAAGTAAAAAAAGAAAACAAAAAAGGACAAAATCTTGAACTGCAAATTCGAACTGTGACGGTGGTTGACAAAAGGGAGGGGTGCAACACGAGGACTTCCCAGGAGGTCACCCATCCTAGTACTACTCTCGCCCAAGCACGCTTAACTTCGGAGTTCTGATGGGATCCGGTGCTTTGGTGCTGGTATGATCGCTCCCGTCAGGAAGCGGATTGGTGAAGTATTAAAGCAGGAGCTGGAGATTGTAGAGAAATGCAGCGGTTAACGGCAACAACGTTTGAAATTCTTGCAAATGACATTAAATTTGACAACAAATTGATAAAAAGAAACAAGGGAACATGCTAAATTTGCAATTAAAAAGAATCAAGAACGAAATAAAGGAATTAAAACCACAAATTTAAACCGCGACGGTGAGAATGGAATAAGGAAAGAATTTGAAAAAAGACATTAAATTTGACAAAAAAATGATAAAAATAAACGAGGGAACATGCTAAATTTGAAAACAAAAAGAATCAAGAACGAAATGAAGGAATTAAAAGGATAAATTCAAACATCGACGTTGAGAATGTAATATGGAAAGAATTGGAAAAAGAAATCATTGTCGGCTTTTTAAATTCAAGAAGACATAGTGAGAACGTTAAATTTGAAAATAAAAGGAAATTAAAATGTAAAAAAAAGGAAAAAAATACAAGTTCTAATTATGAAGTAAAAAAAAACAAAAAATGATGAAATCTTAAACTGCAAATTCGAACTGTGACGGTGGTTGACAAAAAGAGAGGGGTACAACACGAGGACTTCCCAGGAGGTCACCCATCCTAGTACTACTCTCGCCCAAGCACGCTTAACTTTGGAGTTCTGGTGGGATCCGGTGCTTTAGTGCTGGTATGATCGCACCCATCAGGAAGCAAATTGGTAAAGTATTAAAGCAGGATTTGGAGATTGTAGAGAAATGCAGCGGTTAACGGCAACAACGTTTGAAATTCTTGCAAATGACATTAAATTTGACAACAAATTGACAAAAAGAAACAAGGGAATTCGCCAAATTTGCAATTAAAATAAATCAAGAATGAAATGAAGGAATTAAAACCACAAATTCGATCAGCTACGATGAGAATGGAATATGGAAAGAATTAGAAAAAATACATTAAATTTGACAATAAAATGAAAAAAAACAAACGAGGGAACACGCTAAATTTTCAATTAAAAGAATCAAGAACGAAATGAAGGAATTAAAAGGACAAATTCAAACATCGACGTTGAGAATGTAATAGGGAATTAATTGGAAGAAAGAAATCATTATCAGATTTTAAAATTCAAGAAGACATAGTGAGAACATTAAATTTGAAAATAAAAGGATATTAAAATGTAAAAAAAAAGGAAAAAAAACACAAGTTCTAATTATGAAGTAAAAAAACAAAACAAAAACGGATGAAATCTTAAACTGCAAATTCGAACTGTGACGGTGGTTGACAAAAAGAGAGGGGCGCAACATGAGGACTTCCCAGGAAGTCACCCATGCTAGTACTACTCTCGCCCAAGCACGCTTAACTTCGGAGTTCTGATGGGATCCGGTGCTTTAGTGCTGGTATGATCACACCCATCAGGAAGCGGATTGGTAAATTATTAAAGCAGGAGCTGGAGATTGTAGACAAATGCAGCGGTTAACGGCAACAACGTTTGAAACTCTTGCAAATGACATTAAATTTGACAACAAATTGATATAAAGAAACAAGGGAACACGCTAAATTTGCAATTAAAATGAATCAAGAACGAAATGAATGAATTGAAACCACAAATTCAAACAGCGACGGTGAGAACGGAATTTGGAAAGAATTTGAAAAAAGACATTAAATTTGACAAAAAATGATTAAAAAAAATGAGGGAACACACTAAATTTGCAATTAAAAAGAATCAAGAACGAAATGAAGGAATTAAAAGGACAAATTCAAACATTGACGTTGAGAATGTAATATGGAAAGAATTGGAAGAAAGAAATCATTGTCAGCTTTTGAAATTCAAGAAGACATAGTGAGAACGTTTAATTTGAAAATAAAAGGAAATTAAAATGTAAAAAAAAGGAAAAAAATACAAGTTCTAATTATGAAGTAAAAAAAGAAAACAAAAAAGGACGAAATCTTGAACTGCAAATTCGAACTGTGACGGTGGTTGACAAAAAGGGAGGGGTGCAACACGAGGACTTCCCAGGAGCTCACCCATCCTAGTACTACTCTCGTCCAAGCACGCTTAACTTCGGAGTTCTGATGGGATCCGGTGCTTTGGTGCTGGTATGATCGCACCCGTCAGGAAGCGGATTGGTGAAGTATTAAAGCAGGAGCTGGAGATTGTAGAGAAATGCAGCGGTTAACGGCAACAACGTTTGAAATTCTTTTAAATGACATTAAATTTGACAACAAATTGATAAAAAGAAACAAGGGAACACTCTAAATTTTCAATTAAAAAGAATCAAGAACGAAATAAAGGAATTAAAACCACAAATTTAAACCGCGATGGTGAGAATGGAATATGGAAAGAATTTGAAAAAAGACATTAAATTTGACAAAACAATGATAAAAATAAATGAGGGAACATGCTAAATTTGCAAATAAAAAGAATCAAGAACGAAATGAAGGAATTAAAAGGATAAATTCAAACATCGACGTTGAGAATGTAATATGTAAAGAATTGGAAAAAGAAATCATTGTCGGCTTTTGAAATTCAAGAAGACATAGTGAGAACGTTAAATTTGAAAATAAAAGGAAATTAAAATGTAAACAAAAAGGAAAAAAAATACAAGTTCTAATTATGAAGTAAAAAAACAAAACGAAAAAGGACGAAATCTTAAACCGCAAATTCGAACTGTGATGGTGGCTGACAAAAAGGGATGGGTGCAACACGAGGACTTCCCAGGAAGTCACCCATCCTAGTACTACTCTCGCCCAAGCACGCTTAACATCGGAGTTCTGATGGGATCCGGTGCTTTAGTGCGGGTATGATCGCACCCGTCAGGAAGCGGATTGGTTAAGTATTAAAGCAGGAGCTAGAGATTGTACAGAAATGTCGCAGTTAACGGCAACAACGTTTGAAATTCTTGCAAATGACATTAAATTTGACAATAAAATGATAAAAAGAAACAAGGGGACACGCTAAATTTGCAATTAAAATGAATCAAGAACGAAATGAAGGAATTAAAACCACAAATTCAAACAGTGATGGTGAGAATCGGGTATGGAAAGGATTTGAAAAAAGTCATTAAATTTGACAAAAAAAATGATAAAAATAAACGAGGGAACACGCTAAATTTGCAATTAAAAATAATCAAGAACGAAATGAAGGAATTAAAAGGACAAATTCAAATCATGAAGTTAAAAAACAAAACAAAAAAGGACGAAATCTTAAGCTGAAAATTCGAACTGTGACGGTGGTTGACAAAAAAGGAGGGGTGCACCACGAGGAATCCCCAGAAGGTCACCCATCCGAGTACTACTCCCGCCCAACCACGCTTAACTTCGGAGTTTAGATGGGATCCGGTGCTTTAGTGCTGGTATGATCGCACCCGTCAGGAAGCGGATTGGCAAAGTATTAAAGCAGGAGCTGGAGATTGTAGAGAAATGCAGCGGTTAACGGCAACAACGTTTGAAATTCTTGCAAATGACATTAAATTTGACAACAAATTGATAAAAAGAAACAAGGGAACACGCTAAATTTACAATTAAAAAGAATCAAGAATGAAATGAAGGAATTAAAACCACAAATTTAAACCGCGACGGTGAGAATGGAATATGGAAAGAATTTGAAAAAAGACATTAAATTTGATAAAAAATGAGAAAAATAAACGAGGGAACACGCTAAATTTGCAATTAAAAAGAATCAAGAACGAAATGAAGGAATTAAAAGGAAAAATACAAACATCGACGTTCAGAATGTAATATGGAAAGAATTGGAAGAAAGAAATCATTGTCAGCTTTTGAAATTCAAGAAGACAACGAGAACATTAAATTTGAAAATAAAAGAAAATTAAAATGTAAAAAAAAGGACGAAATCTTAAACTGCAAAGTCGAACTATGACGGTGGTTGACAAAAAGGGATGGGTGCAACACGAGGACTTCCCATAAGGTCACCCATCCTAGTACTACTCTCGCCCAAGCAAACTTAACTTCGGAGTTCTGATGGGATCCGGTGCTTTAGTGCTGGTATGATCGCACCCGTCAGGTAGCGGATTGGTAAAGTATTAAAGCAGGAGCTGGAGATTGTAGAGAAATGCAGCGATTAACGGCAACAACGTTTGAAATTCTTGCAAATGACATTAAATTTAACAACAAATTGATAAAAAGAAACAACGGAACACGCTAAATTTGCAATTAAAGTGAATCAAGAACGAAATTAAAGAATTAAAACCACAAATTCGAACAGCGATGGTGAGAATGGAAACGGAAAGAATTTGAAAAAAGACATTAAATTTGACAAAAAAATGATAAAAATAAACGAGGAACACGCTAAATTTGCAATTAAAAAGAATCAAGAACGAAATGAAGGAATTAAAAGGACAAATTCAAACATTGACGTTGAGAATGTAATATGGAAAGAATTGGAAGAAAGAAATCATTGTCAGCTTTTGAAATTCAAGAAGACATAGTGAGAACGTTTAATTTGAAAATAAAAGGAAATTAAAATGTAAAAAAAAGGAAAAAAATACAAGTTCTAATTATGAAGTAAAAAAAGAAAACAAAAAAGGACGAAATCTTGAACTGCAAATTCGAACTGTGACGGTGGTTGACAAAAAGGGAGGGGTGCAACACGAGGACTTCCCAGGAGGTCACCCATCCTAGTACTACTCTCGTCCAAGCACGCTTAACTTCGGAGTTCTGATGGGATCCGGTGCTTTGGTGCTGGTATGATCGCACCCGTCAGGAAGCGGATTGGTGAAGTATTAAAGCAGGAGCTGGAGATTGTAGAGAAATGCAGCGGTTAACGGCAACAACGTTTGAAATTCTTTTAAATGACATTAAATTTGACAACAAATTGATAAAAAGAAACAAGGGAACACGCTAAATTTGCAATTAAAAAGAATCAAGAACGAAATAAAGGAATTCAAACCACAAATTTAAACCGCGATGGTGAGAATGGAATATGGAAAGAATTTGAAAAAAGACATTAAATTTGACAAAACAATGATAAAAATAAATGAGGGAACATGCTAAATTTGCAAATAAAAAGAATCAAGAACGAAATGAAGGAATTAAAAGGATAAATTCAAACATCGACGTTGAGAATGTAATATGTAAAGAATTGGAAAAAGAAATCATTGTCGGCTTTTGAAATTCAAGAAGACATAGTGAGAACGTTAAATTTGAAAATAAAAGGAAATTAAAATGTAAACAAAAAGGAAAAAAAATACAAGTTCTAATTATGAAGTAAAAAAACAAAACGAAAAAGGACGAAATCTTAAACCGCAAATTCGAACTGTGATGGTGGCTGACAAAAAGGGATGGGTGCAACACGAGGACTTCCCAGGAAGTCACCCATCCTAGTACTACTCTCGCCCAAGCACGCTTAACATCGGAGTTCTGATGGGATCCGGTGCTTTAGTGCGGGTATGATCGCACCCGTCAGGAAGCGGATTGGTTAAGTATTAAAGCAGGAGCTAGAGATTGTACAGAAATGTCGCAGTTAACGGCAACAACGTTTGAAATTCTTGCAAATGACATTAAATTTGACAATAAAATGATAAAAAGAAACAAGGGGACACGCTAAATTTGCAATTAAAATGAATCAAGAACGAAATGAAGGAATTAAAACCACAAATTCAAACAGTGATGGTGAGAATCGGGTATGGAAAGGATTTGAAAAAAGTCATTAAATTTGACAAAAAAATGATAAAAATAAACGAGGGAACACGCTAAATTTGCAATTAAAAATAATCAAGAACGAAATGAAGGAATTAAAAGGACAAATTCAAATCATGAAGTTAAAAAACAAAACAAAAAAGGACGAAATCTTAAGCTGAAAATTCGAACTGTAACGTGGTTGACAAAAAAGGAGGGGTGCACCACGAGGAATCCCCAGAAGGTCACCCATCCGAGTACTACTCCCGCCCAACCACGCTTAACTTCGGAGTTTTGATGGGATCCGGTGCTTTAGTGCTGGTATGATCGCACCCGTCAGGAAGCGGATTGGCAAAGTATTAAAGCAGGAGCTGGAGATTGTAGAGAAATGCAGCGGTTAACGGCAACAACGTTTGAAATTCTTGCAAATGACATTAAATTTGACAACAAATTGATAAAAAGAAACAAGGGAACACGCTAAATTTACAATTAAAAAGAATCAAGAACGAAATGAAGGAATTAAAACCACAAATTTAAACCGCGACGGTGAGAATGGAATATGGAAAGAATTTGAAAAAAGACATTAAATTTGATAAAAAATGAGAAAAATAAACGAGGGAACACGCTAAATTTGCAATTAAAAAGAATCAAGAACGAAATGAAGGAATTAAAAGGAAAAATACAAACATCGACGTTCAGAATGTAATATGGAAAGAATTGGAAGAAAGAAATCATTGTCAGCTTTTGAAATTCAAGAAGACAACGAGAACATTAAATTTGAAAATAAAAGAAAATTAAAATGTAAAAAAAAGGACGAAATCTTAAACTGCAAAGTCGAACTATGACGGTGGTTGACAAAAAGGGATGGGTGCAACACGAGGACTTCCCATAAGGTCACCCATCCTAGTACTACTCTCGCCCAAGCAAACTTAACTTCGGAGTTCTGATGGGATCCGGTGCTTTAGTGCTGGTATGATCGCACCCGTCAGGTAGCGGATTGGTAAAGTATTAAAGCAGGAGCTGGAGATTGTAGAGAAATGCAGCGATTAACGGCAACAACGTTTGAAATTCTTGCAAATGACATTAAATTTAACAACAAATTGATAAAAAGAAACAACGGAACACGCTAAATTTGCAATTAAAGTGAATCAAGAACGAAATTAAAGAATTAAAACCACAAATTCGAACAGCGATGGTGAGAATGGAAATGGAAAGAATTTGAAAAAAGACATTAAATTTGACAAAAAAATGATAAAAATAAACGAGGAACACGCTAAATTTGCAATTAAAAAGAATCAAGAACGAAATGAAGTAATTAGAAGGACAAATTCAAACATCAACGTTGAGAATGTAATATGGAAAGAATTGGAAGAAAGAAATCATTGTCAATTTTTGAAATTCAAGAAGACATAGTGAGAACGTTAAATCTGAAAATAAAAGGAAATTAAAATGTAAAAAAAAGGAAAAAAATACAAGTTCTAATTATGAAGTAAAAAAAAAAGGACGAAATCTTAAACTGCAAATTCGAACTGTGACGGTGGTTGACAAAAAGGGAGGGGTGCAACACGAGGACTTCCCAGGAGGTCATCCATCCTAGCACCACTCTCACCCAAGCACGCTTAACTTCGGAGTTCTGATGGGATCCAGTGCTTTAGTGCTGGTATGATCGCACCCGTCAGGAAGCGGATTGGTAAAGTATTAAAGCAGGGGCTAGAGATCGTAGAGAAATGCAGCGGTTAACGGCAACAACGTTTGAAATTCTTGCAAATCACATTAAATTTTACAACAAATTGATAAAAAGAAACAAGGGAACACGCTAAATTTGCAATTAAAATGAATCAAGAACGAAATGAAGGAATTAAAACCACAAATTCAAACAGCGACGGTGAGAATGGAATATGGAAAGAATTTGAAAAAGGACATTAAATTTGACAAAAAAATGATAAAAACGAACGAGGGAACACGCTAAATTTGCAATTAAAAAGAATTAAGAACGAAATGAAGGAATTAAAAGGACAAATTCAAACATCGACGTTGAGAATGTAATATGGAAAGAATTGGAAGAAAGAAATCATTGTCAGCTTTTGAAATTCAAGAAGACATAGTGAGAACATTAAATTTGAAAATAAAAGGAAATTAAAATGTTAAAAGAAGGAAAAAAAAATACAAGTTCTAGTTATGAAGTAAAAAAACAAAACAAAAAAGGACGAAATCTCAAACTGCAAATTCGAATTGTGACGGTGGTTGACAAAAAAAGGAGGGGTGCAACACGAGGACTTCCCAGGAGGTCATCTGTCCAAGTACTACTCTCGCCTAAGTACGCTTAACTTCGGAATTCTGATGGGATCCAGTGCTTTTGTGCAAGTATGATCGCACCCTTCAGGAAGCAGATTGGTAAAGGATTAAAGCTGGAGCTGAAGATTATAGAGAAATGAAGCGGTTAACGGCAACAACGTTTGAAATTCTTGCAAATGACATTAAATTTGACACCAAATTGATAAAAAGAAACAAGGGAACACGCTAAATTTGCAATTAAAATGAATCAAGAACGAAATGAAGGAATTAAAACCACAAATTCAAACCGCGACGGTGAGAATGGAATATGGAAAGAATTTGAAAAAAGACATTAAATTTGACAAAAAAATGATAAAAATAAACGAGGGAACACGCTAAATTTGCAATTAAAAAGAATCATGAACGAAATGAAGGAATTAAAATGACAAATTCCAACATCGACATTGAGAATGTAATATGGAAATAATTGGAAGAAAGAAATCATTGTCAGCTTTTAAAATTCAAGAAGACATAGTGAGAACGTTAAATTTGAAAATAAAAAGAAATTAAAATGCAAAAAAAAAGAAAAAAAAATACAAGTTCTAATTATGAAGTAAAAAAACAAAACAAAAAATGACGAAATCTTAAACTGCAAATTCGAACTGTGACGGTGGTTGACGAAAAGGGAGGGGCGCAACATGAGGAATTCCCAAGAGGTCACCCATCCTAGTACTACTCTCGCCCAAGCACGCTTAACTTCGGAGTTCTGATGGGATCTGGTGCTTTAGTGCTGGTATGATCGCACCCGTCAGGAAGCGGATTGGTAAAGTATTAAAGCAGGAGCTGGAGATTGTAGAGAAATGCAGCGGTTAACGACAACAACGTTTGAAATTCTTGCGAATGGCATTAAATTTGACAACGAATTGATAAAAAGAAACAAGGGAACACGCTAAATTTGCAATTAAATTGAATCAAGAACGAAATGAAGGAATTGAAACCACAAATTCAAACAGAGACGGTGAGAATGGAATATGGAAAGAATTTGAAAAAAGACATTAAATTTGACCCAAAAATGATAAAAACTAATGAGGGAACACGCTAAATTTGCAATTAAAAAGAATCAAGAATGAAATGAAGGAATTAAAAGGACAAATTCAAACGTTGACGTTGAGAATGTAATATGGAAAGAACTGGAAGAAAGAAATCATTGTCAGCTTTTGAAATTCAAGAAGACATAGTGAGAACGTTAAACTTGAAAATAAAAGGAAATTAAAATGTAAAAAAAAAGGAAAAAAATACAAGTTCTAATTATGAAGTAAAAAAAGAAAACAAAAAAGGACGAAATCTTAAACTGCAAATTCGAACTGTGATGGTGGTTGACAAAAAGGGAGGGGTGCAACACGAGGACTTCCCAGGAGGTCACCCATCCTAGTACTACTCTCGCCCAAGCATGCTTAACTTCGAAGTTCTGATGGGATCCGGTGCTTTAGTGCCGGTATGATCGCACCCGTCAGGAAGCGGATTGGTAAAGTATTAAAGCATGAGCTGGAGATTGTAGAGAAATGCAGCGGTTAACGGCAACAAAGTTTGAAATTCTTGCAAATGACATTAAATTTGACAACAAATTGATTTAAAGAAACAAGGGAACACGCTAAATTTGCAATTAAAAAGTTTCAAGAATGAAATGATGGAATTAAAACCACAAATGTAAACCGCGACGGTGAGAATGGAATATGGAAAGTATTTGAAAAAAGACATTAAATTTGACAAAAAAATGATAAAAATAAACGAGGGAACACGCTAAATTTGCAATTAAAAAGAATCAAGAACGAAATGAAGGAATTAAAAGGAAACATTCAAACATCGACGTTGAGAATGTAATATGGAAAGAATTGGAGAAAGAAATCATTGTCAGCTTTTGAAATTCAAGAAGACATAGTGAGAACGTTAAATTTGAAAATAAAAGGAAATCAAAACATAAAAAACAGGGAAAAAAATTACAAGTTCTAATTATGAAGAAAAAAACAAAACAAAAAAGGACGAAATCTTAAACTACAAATTCGTATTGTGACGTTGGTTGACAAAAAGGGAGGGGCGCAACACGAGGACTTCCCAGGAGGTCACCCATCCTAGTACTACTCTCTCCCAAGCACGCTTAACTTCGGAGTTCTGATGGGATCCGGTCCTTTAGTGCTGGTATGATCGCACCCATCAGGAAGCGGATTGGTAAAGTATTAACGCAGGAGCTGGAGATTGTAGAGAAATGCAGCGGTTAACGGCAACAACGTTTAAAATTCTTGCAAATGACATTAAATTTGACCATAAATTGATAAATAGAAACAAGGGAACACGCTAAATTTGCAATTAAACTGAATCAAGAACGAAATGAAGGAATTAAAACCACAAATTCAAACAGCGATGGTGAGAATGGAATATGGACAGAATTTTAAAAAAGACATTAAATTTGACCAAAAAATGATAAAAACAAATGAGGGAACACGCTAAATTTGCAATTAAAAAGAATCATGAAAGAAATGAAGGAATTAAAAGGACAAATTCAAACATTGATGTTGAGAATGTAATATGGAAAGAATATAAGAAAGAAATCATTGTCATCTTTTGAAATTCAAGAAGAAATAGTGAGAACGTTAAATTTGAAAATAAAAGGAAATTAAAATGTTAAAAAAAAGGAAAAAAAAATACAAGTTCTAATTATGAAGTAAAAAAAGAAAACAAAAAAGGACGAAATCCTAAAATGCAAATTCGAACTGTGACGGTGATTGACCAAAAAGGGAGGGGTGCAACACGAGGACTTCCCAGAAGGTCACCCATCCTAGTACTACTCTCGCCCAAGCACGCTTAACTTTAGATTTCTGATGGGATCCGGTGCTTCAGTGCCGGTATGATCGGACCTGTCAGGAAGCGGATTGGTAAAGTATTAAAGCAGGAGCTGGAGATTGTAGAGAAATGCAGCGGTTAATGGCAACAACATTTGAAATTCTTGCAAATGACGTTAAATTTGAAAACAAATTGATAAAAAGAAACAAGGGAACACGTTAAATTTGCAATTAAAATGAATCAAGAACGAAATGAATGAATTAAAACCACAAATTCAAACCGCGACGGTGAGAATGGAATATGGAAAGAATTTGAAAAAAGACATTAAAATTGATAAAAAATGATAAAAATAAACGAGGCAACACGCTAAATTTGCAATTAAAAAGAATCAAGAACGAAATGAAGGAATTAAAAGGACAAATTCAAACATTGACGTTGAGAATGTAATATGGAAAGAATTGGAAGAAAGAAATCATTGTCAGGTTTTGAAATTCAAGAAAACATAGTGAGAACGTTAAATTTGAAAATAAAACGAAATTAAAATGAAAAAAAAGGGAAAAAAATACAAGTTCTAATCATGAAGTAAAAAAACAAAACAAAAAAGGACGAAATCTTAAACTGCAAATAAAAACTGTGACGGTGGTTGACAAAAAAGGAGGGGTGCAACACGAGGACTTCCCAGGAGGTCACCCATCCTAGTACTACTCTCGCCCAAGCACGCTTAACTTCGGACTTCTGATGGGATCCGGTGCTTTAGTGCCGGTATGATCACACCCGTCAGGAAGCGGATTGGTGAAGTATAAAAGCAGGAGCTGGAGATTGCAGAGAAATGCAGCGGTTAACGGCAACAACGTTTGAAATTCTTGCAAATGACATTAAATTTGACAACAAATTGATAAAAAGAAACAAGGGAACATGCCAAATTTGCAATTAAAAAGAATCAAGAACGAAATGAAGGAATTAAAACCACAAATTCAAATCGCGACGATGAGAATGAAATATGGAAAGAATTTGAAAAAAGTCATAAAATTTGACAAAAAAATGATAAAAATAAACGAGGGAACACGCTAAATTTGCAATTAAAAAGAATCAAGAATGAAATGTAGGAATTAAAAGGACAATTTCAAACATCGACGTTGAGAATGTAATATGGAAAGAATTGGAAGACAGAAATCATTGTCAACTTTTGAAATTCGAGAATACATAGTGAGAACGTTAAATTTGATAATGAAAGGAAATAAAAATGTAAATAAAAGGAAAAAAAGATTAAAAGGGAGGGGTGCAACACGAGGACTTCCCAGGAGGTCACCCATCCTAGTACCAATCTCGCCCAAGCACGCTTAACTTCGGAGTTCTGATGGGATCCGGTGCTTTAGTGCTGGTATGATCGCACCCGTCAGGAAGCGGATTGGTAAAGTATTAAAGCAGGAGCTTTAGATTGTAGAGAAATGCAACGGTTAACGGCATCAACGTTTGAAATTCTTGCAAATGACATTAAATTTGACAAAAAAAATGATAAAACCCAACGAGGGAACATGCTAAATTTGTTATTAAAAAGAATCAAGAACAAAATGAAGGAATTAAAAGGACAAATTCAAACATCGACGTTGAGAATGTAATATGGAAAGAATTGGAAGAAAGAAATCATTGTCAGCTTTTGAAATTCAAGAAGACATAGTGAGAACGATAAATTTGAAAAGAAAAGGAAATTAAAATGTAAAAAAAAAGGAAAAAAAATACAAGTTCTAATTAAGAAGTAAAAAAACAAAACAAAAAATGATGAAATCTTAAACTGCAAATTTGAATTGTGACGGTGGTTGACAAAAAAGGGAGGGGTGCAACACGAGGACTTCCCAGGAGGTCACCCATCCTAGTACTACTCTCGCCCAAGCACGCTTAACTTCGGAATTCTGATGGGATCCGGTGCTTTAGTGCAGATATGATCACACCCATTAGGAAGCGGATTGGTAAAGTATTAAAGCAGGAGCTGAAGTGTAACAACCCGTATTTTCAATAACCTGTAATAACATAAATCGAGGCAGAATTTAATTCTAAAATGGGAATCAAGGGAAACGGGCTATGCCATTGTGTTCGTCTCGGAAAAATACGCGAAATAGAGTCCGAGTTTTCGAAAATCGGAGTCCGTATGACCAAGATATGGCCTCGCGAAGTTTCACGAAAATTCCCAAATTAAAGTATACTTAATTAAGTGAAATGGGTTGTGTAGATATATATATATATATATATATATATATATATATATATTGATATATATATATATATATATATATATATAATTGAAAATTTAATAAATAAATATGCAAAAATGCTCAAAACAGCGAATTGGGAGAGGGGAATAACCGAACCGGCCGATTTTTGAAGTCGACCCGAGCCCGCTGGGTCGACTAGGGGTTAATCCAGGGTGTTTGGCTGTCAACCCGTGGGCCGATTCGCTCAAGTGCAGATTTTGCATTTGAATGGTTCTCATGGTCCATCTTTAATCTAAAGGCCCTAGATGGTTCCTACACTTGACTTCTTCCCCAAGACATGCTTTGATGGCTTGGATTGAATCTAGGGTTAATCCTATGGCCTAAAACACTTGCCTAATCTATAAATAAGACCCTAACCTACCCTAATTCATTCATAATTAAACCTAGTGACTAAACTATGGCAAAATGCTAGCTCTCATGGCCTCCACTAATTTTATGAAGAGGGTTGCATACTAATCACTCTCTAATCAACTTCTAATCCCTTCTTAGCATCTTAATCTTCTTCATTTGGTGTTCAAAGTTGCTAGTTGTGAGTTTCTATCACTTTGATGATCTTTTGGTAAACTAATTAGATGAGATGTGATGAGATTTATGGTTTTGTATGTGGGTTAATGAGCTTTGAATCATATGATATGATGTTAGCATTAATCTTATGTTTATGCATGTTGAGTATGTAAGCTTATGCAAGTTTAATATGATGTATGTTATGTTTGCATGATGCTAAATATGCAAGTTGTGGGCTATGTAATCATATGCATGTTATGCAAGTTCATGGTAATATGCTATGCAAGTTACATGTTTGTTAATATGCAAGTTACATGTTTGTTAATATGCAAGTTACATGTATGTAAATATGCAAGTTACATGTTTGTTAATATGCAAGTTACATGTTTGTTAATATGCAAGTTACATGTATGTAAATATGCAAGTTACATGTTTCTTTATATGCAAGTTACATGTTTGTTAATATGCGAGTTACATGTATGTAAATATGCAAGTTACATGTTTATTAATATGCAAGTTCATGATGACACATTATGCAAGTCTATAAGCTAATATGCAAGTTTGTTATGCAAAATGAATATGTAAGTTATGTGACATATTATATGCAAGTTATGTGACATGTTATGCAAGTTCATATGCAAGTTATGTGTTTGTTAATATGCAAGATGGCACCTTTGAAACATGTTCATTCATATGCAAGTTGACACCTTTTATATGTGTTATATCATGAACGAAATTACGTGGGAACGATGGGGTAATTAAATGCATAAGTTAATAAGATTGTGTGAAATTAATATAATTATGCATAACACAAAATAAATAAACATAGTATGGGAATTTGCCTATTTGGTTAGGTGTACCCATACTATGTGTTGGGAATTTACCTATTGAGTTAGGTCTACCCCATGGGAATTTACCTATTAAGTTAGGTCTACCCATGTTATGAAAAGCTTGACATTAATTAGGGATAATTAATATGGGGGTGATTAATTAGGTGTAATTAATCGACTAAGACACGAGGTTGGACTCATTTGTAGTGTAAAACTGCCCGGACCCGACCGGCTTAACCAGTTGCTACAAATGTCAGCCCAATGTGAGAGGTCTTGGCCATAAATTAAATACGTGATTAAGGTAAAGACACGAGGTTAGACTCTGTTATGACGTAAGACTGCCCGGATTCTACCGGCTTAACCAGGCGGTCATAACAGTCAGTCTAATGTGGGAGGTCTTTACGGGAGATCACGGTCTTAATTAATTAAGAAACACTTAACCATTATAGCATGTAGTGGGACATGAGGGGTTAAGTGGGTGCCTTGGGTGGCATGTGGAATCTTAAGTGGGTTGCCTTGGGTGGCAATAGAAAATACGATTAGAATACTTAACCAAGAGAAACATGTAATTAAACATGATTAAAGGGTTAAGTGGGATACACTAGATATTTGACAAGCTTAAGTGGGTAGCTTGTGGGGGCCCATTTCAACCAATATCCCAAACGTATCTTTGTGGGCTCGACCCATGTCGAGTGACGGGACACGCATATTGGGCTTGATTATAAGAGGCCAAAACGGGTTAGCGGTGGCAACGCAAGTCCAACGGGCTTCATATGCGTGAGGGGGCCCGGGCTGGTAGATAAGCCGTTGTTGCATCGTGTAGATATAAGCCGTGCACCGTTAATTATATCGGGTTGCCACGTTGGGGAATGGTACACCCCATGGTGGGGCCAGCACGGGTATCTACGTTAGGGAGCCGATCGAATGGGGAGTAGTGTGTACACCTAGTGGATTGTAGGGCCCCGTAGCGCCTACTTGGTCACCTAGGGGTACGCAAGTACTATTAAGTTAATTTTATAAGCCATGGGTGGGATCAACCTTTAAGTTAGGAACGACTGGTGTGGTGCAGTTTAGTAATATACCTTGGGAAGGGTAGATGCGTCTTTATCCTTTATCTTAGTTTAGTTGATTGCTTAGGGTAGCTATTCATCCCTATATGTTACCGTATATCAATTCATGTCTTCTCTGGTTACTTTAACGATTGTATTGTTAAAGTTATAGGACTCGCTCAGACTTATGTCTGACCCCGTTGTTTTTATCTTTTTCCCAACCCTCAGGTTCTGTGGTGGATCCTAGCAGTAGTGGAGCTTGATCGGATTGCTGTTCCAGTCTTTAGGAGCTTGGGTAGATGTAAAGCTCCAGTTATCCAGTTATCTTTTCTTTTGTTTTGGCTATTGTATGAGAGTGGGATTATGTACTTCTTTATTTTGATGGATATTGTACTTGACTTTTATTATGGGTTTATGATGTAACCAGACATGTTTTACTTCCGCTGTTATGAGATGATGTTTTAAAATTCCAAGTACTATTTATATCTGTCTTGTTGTAATTTTTCTGTTCTATATTCACTAAAATACTCCACCGATGTTATGGCATTCCCTTTGTGAGTGATCATAGCGGGAGTGGGGTGTTACACGTGGTATCAGAGCTTAAGGTTACCAGAACAGATAAAATTTTTTTTTAGAAAAAACTATTTTCTAAGAGTATTTTCGAAGAAAGTATTTTCAAAAACATGTCTTTTAAAAGAAAAGTTTTTGAAAAAGAAAAGCATAATCCCCAATAGCCATATCTTTATCTTTCGGAATCTCCTTTTTGAATCTTTCCTCTTTCGTTTCAGCATGGCTGAAGATCTTAACATCCCGGAAGGTTTAGTGATACCACTATGGTATAGGAGGTTGCAAGAGGCTAGGGCCGCGGCTGCGGGTCCAGCCAATGCTACTACACCAGAGACAACCGCTCCTCCTCCTCAGCCTAGAGTGGATAATTTTGCTAAGGTTTGCAAGGAGTTCAAGGCGATAGGAGGAAAACCTTTTCTAGGTTCAGAGACCTTCGTAGAGGCTAGAGATTGGCTTAAGGAAGTGGAAGAGTTGCTAGATATCTTCGAAGTGGAAGAGGGAAAGAAAGTCAAGTTGGCGGCTTGGTTAATGAAGGGAGAGGCCTCATTCTGGTGGGAGGTCACTAATGGAGAACGCCCTGTTGACTCTTGGGCAGATTTTAAGCAAAGATTTGGGGCTAAGTTTCTCTCAAGGGCGGAAGAGAATCTGTTTATGGAGAAGTTCTTGAATTTGAAGCAAGGGAATCTCACGGTGAAAGAATATGTCAACAAATTCAATCAATTAGCAAGATTTGGCATAGAGTTGGTGAATACACCGGAGAAGAAGGCTTTGAGGTTCGTTAGAGGCTTGAACGAACCATTGCAAGGAATAGCTATGACTCACATTCCTATGGGGGCCACCTTTGAGAAGCTTGTCTACATGGCACTTATGCATGAGGATGATAAGAATTCTAAGGCACCAGAGAAAAAGGGGGATCAGAAGAAACCGCAACAACAACAAGGCAAGGGTGGAAAAGGCAATGGTGACAAGAAGAAGACAAAGAAGAAGTGCTTTAATTGTGGGACACCAGGGCACCTCAGTAAGGATTGTCGCAAAAAGAAGAAGACCGGTTGCTTTCATTGTGGTGAAGCGGGGCATCTTGTGAAAAACTGCCCAAAGAAGGGGCAGAAGACGGGGTCTACCTCAGGAGGTCAGGTGCAAGCTCTTATAGCACCACCTCAGTCAGGGGGGCAAGTTCAGGTTCTCTCAGTTCCACCGATTCAGCAGAGAGGTAGAACTATTTCCGTTGAAAGTCTGGTTTTTCTGTTTGATCATCTAGTACGTACTTTGTTTGACTCTGGCGCATCGCATTCTTTTATCTCATCATCGTTAGTTGAGTCACTGCACTTAGACACCAGTCTAGTTGATGATCCCTTGGTTGTTTCAAACCCAATTGGGGGCTCTATATATCTGTCTATGATATGTTTGGGTTTGAAGATTTCTATACTTAGCGTTGAGTTTAGATGTGATGCTTTTGTATTGGGCTTCACGGGCTATGGGTTGATTTTGGGCATGGACTGGTTATCCAGTAATGGTGCCGTTCTTGATTGTGAAAGGAGAGTTGTCAGGCTTATGACCCGCTTGGGTAATACTCTCGAGATCTCTTGTAATCCCATGGAATCTGTTTTGCTAAGTTATCTTGAATCGCTCGATGCTTCGGTCGAGAGTTTGCGTTCTGTCAGAGTGGTCCGGGAATATCCGGATGTGTTTGAAGAAGTAAAGGGTTTGCCTCCGAAGCGGGAGATAGATTTCCGAATTTATTTGGTGGATAATGCCAAACCAGTGTCTTTGCCAGTGCGCCACATGGCTCCTCGTGAGAGAAGAGAACTTCATAAGCAAGTAGGGGAGTTGCTTGAAAAGGGGTTTATAAGGCGGAGTATATCGGAGTGGGGAGCTCCAGTAGTATTTGCCACAAAGGCGGATGGGTCCCTCAGACTTTGTGTGGATTATAGAGAACTTAATAAGCTCACAAAGAAGAATAGACACCCATTGCCGAGAATAGATGATCTCTTTGATCAGTTGGTTGGCGCCTCAGTGTTTTCGCAAATGGACTTAGCTACAGGGTTTCATCAGTTGAGAGTGGCGGAGGACAGTATAGAGAAGACTGCTTTCCGGACTCCGGATGGTTTTTATGAGTGGCTAGTGATGCCATTTGGGTTGACAAACGCCCCCGCATACTTTGTTGATCTCATGAGTAGAGTGTTCAGAGAGTATCTGAATAAGTTTGTAGTAGTTTTTGTGGATGACATCTTGGTCTTTTCCAAGAATGAAGAAGAGCATGCCTTACATCTCAAGGAAGTGTTGGAGACTCTTCGAGCGCATAGTCTTAAAGCTAAATTCTCTAAATGCCATTTTTGGAGAAGAGAAGTGCGATTCTTAGGGCATGTGGTCTCTAAGGAAGGGATAGCTGTGGATCCCGCAAAGATAGTATCTATCCAGGATTGGAAAGTTCCTAGAAATGCTACCGAGGTAAGAAGTTTCTTGGGGTTGGCAGGATATTATAGGAAGTTCATCAAAGACTTCGCGAAGATATCAGCCCCATTAACCCGCTTGACGAAGAAGAATCTGGTTTTCTCATGGGATGTAGATTGTGATGATGCTTTCCGACGGTTAAAGAGAGCTTTGACCACCGCTCCAGTTTTAGTGCTTCCAGATGGGAGTAAGCCGTTTGTTGTTTATACCGATGCTTGTGGAACAGGATTAGGCGCAGTCTTGATGCAGGAGGGAAGGGTAATAGCCTATGGAGGGAGACAATTGAGAGTGCATGAGAAGAATTACCCTACCCATGATCTAGAGTTGGCCGCGATTGTTTTCGCACTTAAGTCTTGGCGCCATTATCTTCTTGGTGAGAGATTCGAGTTGTTCACCGACCATAAATCATTGAAGTACTTATTCTCTCAGAAGGATTTAAACTTAAGACAGCAAAGGTGGATGGAGTTCTTAGCATCCTATGATTTCGAGATAGCGTATACCCCTGGTAAGGGTAACGTGGTGGCAGACGCCTTAAGTAGAAAAAGGCTATCTTTGAGTCCATTGTTCGTGGAACGACGAAGCTTGGAGTTTCTTTCTTTGTTTGACTTCAGACCTTCTGTTGATTTTGTACCTGGTTTGTTGGCATCCTTGGAGGTTAGACCTACTCTTTTGAGACGGATTGGCGAGGCTCAGCGAGACGACCCACAGTTGGTTGTGTTGGTAGAGAAGCTTATAAGAGGGGAGTCGTCCAGCCATTTGGGTAGATACACCATAGATGATAAGG